>OX465478.1:20456157-21066668 GCA_950022335.1 Eurois occulta
CCTTCGTGCGCGAGTCCGACTCGCACTTGGCCGGTTTTGTATGCTAGTGTCAGGTGTTTTATAAATAGTTTATTTCTTTAAATCAGCCTGCTCGAAGAATAATTACAATACTAGTTGTAATTATTAAGGTTTAAAACCTTAAATACTATTTGATCACATATTCTACACATAACACACACACACACACACCACACACACATATCTTAAATACTTAATGATTCTTCAATAGCACTTACATACACACTTCAAAAATACCTAAATTCTAGCTATCCCTTTTTTTTCGGATGGGAAATCATCAAATGACCCCTCCCGCTCTGGGCGGAGCGGAAGGGAGTGTCAGACTTTTACTGACTAAAACCCATCCATCCATGTTCCTTCTTTGCCCTTTGTGTTCCATCCAGGGCCGCGGTATAGGCATTGAAATAAAGAGAGTCCCTTCAAAAATCCTGCTAGTACACGTCTGGTATTTAAGTACTTATACAATTAGCTGTGAACACCAATAATCCTAATCCCCATCCACCCCAAGCTTCATTAACGCAAATTTTCGCTTCCCCGGGTATAACTCCAGGCATTAGTCGCCTTTCAACGGCTAAATAGGCCAGTCAACACGCGCAAACCACACGGTAATAGCACATAACATATAGCACATAATTGGACCCGTTTGGGATCCCACACGTACAGGAAAATTGTTCTAATGGTCCTTTTACCTTTTTCGTCGAGGTCCTTAATCTGATAAGGGCCAGCTAAGGGCCTGTAACGGTCCACCGATTTCCAGAAATGGCGATTGGAGTAAACGTTATCACCTATAAACAGTTATGGTTTTATTTTTACTGAGTCTGTGTCTAGGCTGAATGGAAGGTGGACAAAAGGAGCATATAAAGGAGCTCTTATACAGGTTTTTGTGAAAACTACAGAAGCGTTCTCATAGAATTACATAGAAGCCAGTCCAGTCGCTGCGAAGTGTCAATGCGATTGGACGACATTGCCGGTGCAGTTTGCTGTTTGCGTATATTAGTGGAACTATGCTTCACTTATTGATGTTTTGCGTTATGAAAGTCAGATGCGTTGTACTCGCAAATATCAATATCATTATTTGCCGTGCCTTCGGTGTACACGCTAACCGGATGTAGCTGAATACCAGGATTTTACATGGAGCGACTGCCTATCTGTACCTTCACAACCCAGTACTGGATTGTACGATACCGCTTGTTTGACTGGATGTTATTAGACTTCTGGCTACTGAATATCATCATCATTTGCCTACCCGTTTTCCAACTGTGTTGGGGTCGGTCGGCTTCCATGGGTGACCCATTATATACCGAGTTTCCTCCGTGCCTCGGAAAGCGCGTTAAGCCGTTGGTCCTGGCCGTAATTTGTAGATCTTTGACACCCATTACAGGTAGTCAGTGGCCCGAAAGTCTGACAACCAGTTTTACCAAAGGGTATCGTATTAGCCAGAACTAACTGGGTTGTGGAGGTCAGATAGGCAGTCGCGCCTTGTAAAATACTGGTATTCAGCTGCATCCGGTTAGACTGAAAGCCGACCCTAAAATAGTTGGGAAAAGGCTAGGCAGATGATGTTGGGGTCGGCTTCCAGTACATTGATATAGCTGAATATCATGGGATTTTTTACATGAAGCGACTGCCTATCTAACAAAGGTCTGAGACGTACCGACAGATATCAAGGGATACGTACGAGGACGTAGCGTTCTGCTGTCTCTAACCTAAAAAGTCTTGAGTTTATTTATGTATCTAGCCTATATATACCTATATTTCCAGATAAATCTTGTCTCGTAGCCTTGTCTAGATTTTTGTCAATAAATAAAGCTTAGCTCCATTTTTGTACCACTTTGATGTAATGATTGGGTGTCGGCTTTTCGTCGGCTGCTGTAGAGATTAGCGAGAACATCTCCCGTCCTTTCTTTTAACATAAACTTATGATAAGGTCGGGCTTGGCAGCTTGGCACGTATAAAAGATTCTAAAACGATTTGTGTCAAGTAGGGTTTAATACTCGACCCTTTGAACTTGACTTAAGTTTCTTTGGATATTATAATATTTTACCCTATACACGTGTAAGGAAACATTTTCAAAATCTGTAGCTTAAACGAAAACATCTTGAGGAAATCAGCATTAGTGGCGGGACGTTCATTCAAGCCTACAAGCTTGGCTTTCCCTTATAACCGTTCACTCCCGCTTAACGCTTCATGATGTATGGATTTCTGAACAGTCTGCTTACCTTATAAACTTGTCTATTCATGGCCCTTAGGTACACCACTGAATTCGACATGTCTTAGAAGACTCGTGTGACGTCCACCTAACCACACTTGGCCTGCGTAGTGGACTACTGCCTACTTCCCTCTACTAAGTGGAGGGCAGGCCCGCGTGTATCGGAGATATGGTAGGACGGCTCACTTTCTCCCTCAACAAGGAGACCTGTGTCCCAGGGGGAATAGAATAGAAACTGTGTAAAGGAAAGATGACTATGGATAGATAGGGGGTATATACTAATATGACAGTTCATTTATGGAAGAAAACATGCCGCTTACCCAAATTAGAGATATGATTGGCTAACAACTGGACTGATGTATTTTAAAGATTTTCGGCGAGAGTCCACAACCAATCGGCACTATTATTTAGATATGACGATGTGACCTGACTGCCAAGTCATAGGTCTAAAGTTCGAACCCAAGTCACGCCTCTGATCTTTCGAATTCATGTGCGTATTTTATAATTATCACTTGCTTCGGTCAAGGAAAACATCGTGAGGTAACCAGCATGCCTGAGAGATATTTCTCGACGGCATGTAAAGCCAAGTCCCATGGGCGGCATAAAAACTCTGACACCAGGTTGGGCACTAACCACACGATAAAGAAGATGACTTAGATATTTACTAAGTCACCCACTGTAACAGAAAACGGGGTAGTAAGACAACGATACAATGTATTTACTAAAAAAATAACCTTCACTAATATTTTATCTGAACTACAAAAAAAGGCAAATAAAATACGAGAAAAAGTATTTTCAGTGGAACTGATTCACTTTTCCGCCAATTTGTCTATCATAACAAAAGTAATTTCCGGCAAAAAAACTAGAACGTCTCCACATATCAGAGGTAACTATTTGACAATGATATCGCTTTTATATCGATGCAGTAGGAGCGATTTCCGTAGTGTAGTTGATGTTTAGGTGACTACGTATAAGGAAAAGATTTAAATTGGACTGGTATCTGTTTTGTAGCTTTGATGTGGAAGACGTATGAACACGTTTGTGAACTTACAATTTACCGGCTTGGGCTACAAACCTTTGAAGAATATTATGAAAGAATGTATTTTTTCCATTCATCCTGTTGAAGAAAGTTCTTTTGGTAATGTATTAAAATGATTATGTTATAGTTACACATGAGGAAATTTGTTTAAAATATATAAGATATTCAAAACAATGACGATCTTCAGAAGCAACTAAAGGAAATTCCTTACAAAGTTCCTGTTAACTTTTAAATAGATGAAGCAATTTACCGGAAAACGAAACATAAACATAGAATATTCGAACAGTAGGTACTTTTTAATCATAAAAAAAACATAACATTACGCCTGTAATTAGGCAGAGGTGTAACTAATAGTACACCCACATTCCGCCAATTATGTTTAAGTCCCATGTAATAGGGGATGAGCCTATTGTCATCAACCGAGCACAATTCCAGACTGTGGCTGCTACTGAGAAATTCCCGATGGAAAACCCAAAAACACTTTTTAATCCTTTCTTAAATAACATTGCCGATACTTGCAACATTGGTATTATAATTTAGTCCAATGGTATCACACACTTTTTATCAGAATCCTAAGGATTTTGAAGAAAATTCGTAAAATTAATTTTCTCTACAACATAAATGACGAATTGAATGAAAATGAATTGCCGAAATTAAACGCATTTCTATTGTGTGTTACGCCATTACACCGCAAGTTATATCTTTAAAATCGGCATAAGAAGCTGTAAGTATTCCGTTTAGGTACAATGAATACTGTGATTCAGTATAATAATATTGCCTTTGAAAACCATCCCTATACTATAAGTACTGCAACTTCACTAAAGTCAACGACCGTGCAATCCTACCATACCTCATAAAGGTACGGTCGGTAACAAAAGTCACACAACATAATATTTTACTAGAGTACTCTAGATATTCTCCTATTAAAATGTATCGTTAGTTACATCGGATATTTATCTCGCATGCAAAGACTGGAACACATACAAAAAGGTTTTTTTCTTTGATTTTTTTTAAGTAGAGCTTTCGTCATCTCTATAGCTGGCTGCTTCGACACAACAAAAAAAAATGAACCGAGGCGTGACGTCATTGCATTAGTTATCATCAATACTAATAAACTTCTTTTGTTTAGTCCATGCTTCCGTTGGTCTTGCGGTCGCGAGCGAGACTGCTGAGCGTAAAAGTGATATGGGTTTTTCTATTAGGAATTTCAATAGCAGCCCCGAGTTTAGAAGTTGGCGTTTTGATACCCACGTGCCTCGTAAAGTACGTTAAGCCGTTGTTCCTGCGCCTTATCTCTCTCTGGCCGTGTAGGAGTACTATGAGGGTGAGGCAGGACAGGGCACCTGCGTCAGTGCACACACTTCTGCACTATTATATCTGCTGCGCTGATGGCTGATCTCCGCTAAGATTGGCCGCTGCGGTGACCGAAAATGGTCAGGATGACTATTTAGGTGGTATATAATTTTATCAGTGATCGGAATAGGCTGACTATATTTGCCTAAACTTCGGAGAACACAGACAGAAAGTGGAGACTTCCTTACGACTATTTTTTTTTCCCGGGATTCGGGAAAAATCTTCAGTAAGTTGAAAATAAGCTTTATTTGAGATGTATAAAGGCTATTTTTAACTAAACTTGCAATTAACAAATCTTAGAAATTTTCACTAAATTAATCTAACTGAAATCATGTATTAGAATAATTTGATACAACGGTTAGTTTAAGGATCGTAAATATAATCCGAATATTCCATGAATTAAAGTTAGATTATTTATTTCGGGATTTTACGTGAAAATCCCGAAATTTAGTAACTGCAAGTTTAGTTAAAAATAGCCTTTACACATCTTAAATAAAGCGCATTTTCAACTTATTGAAGATTTTTCCCGAATCTCGGGAAAAATAAATAGTCGTAAGGAAGTCTCCACTTTCTGTCTGTGTTCTCCGAAGTTTAGGCAAATATAGTCAGCCTATTCCGATCACTGATAATTATATACTACGCACCTGACCATTCTGAAGAAAAACAGCATAATAAGAATAAATGACCGTGTATCTTTATTACTTGCAATGTAATATATACTTCTGGTTTGCTGGAGAGACTTTTCCGCCGCTTCTTATTCCCAGCTAAAACACTAGGAACTGGCGAAAGGCAGGCGTTTTTGGGAGACTGTCTCATGTCTAATGACTCTGTCAGAATTAAATGTTTATGACGTTCAGGAAATACTGAGGATCCTCCGACTAGGCTGGCGTTGTGTCTGGTGGGCGGAGAACTCTAATTGCGCGATGCTGGATTTTTGGATGTAGTAGCATTCTTTTTGTTACTTTGATCATGTTCGCTACATCATCATTCTCCTCCCTTTGTCCAAGTTTATTTGGGGTTGGCACACCATGTGTTCTTCTTCCATACTTGTCTATTACTCATCATCTCATCAGACACCTCCTATCTTGCTATATCCTTCACGCAGTCCACCCATCGTTTCTTTTACTTTTTGGTCAATCCACATTCATACTCATCATCATGTTCGCTCCAATCAGCCTAATTTGATAAAATTACTTTTAATTTTGATTTTTAATGCCGACGGTACTCAGTCGTGAGTCAGTACTGCCAACATTGCGGCCCAGTCCAGTCCGTTTTGCAAGCGATAAGGCCGCTCCCCTCAAAGCACATACAGTTATCGCGCTATCTCTTATCAGGACGATACTGTGCCCGTCGTCAAGAATAAATCGATACTGGGTTTGGAGTTATGTGGTTTTGAAATTGAGTACTTACAGGAATTGTGCAAAAACATTGTTAGTGGGGAACGCGCGATAAGTTTATGTTTCGCAAGCTTTGTCAGCCACATAACATAAAATAACGCCTGTATTTTCAAAGGGGACGGAAACACATAGTGGGTAGGAACCAACACCCACATTTCAAATAGTTATGTTATAGACTTGCTTCACGACTGCTGAGCATGAGGTCCTAGGTTCGATTTCCGAGTCGGGCAAAGTATTATTGGATTTTTCCATCAGGAATTTCTCAGTAGCAGCCACGGGGTCTGGGTTTGCGGCCGGTGAATGGCAATAAGCTCGCCTTCTATTTTATAGCACTTAAACATAACTGGCTAAATGTGGGTGAACTATTAGATACACCTCTGCCTAACCCTTCGGAGATTACAAGCGTGATGATGTTATGTTATGTTTCAGTCCCATGGTCGCGAGCCTTCTTTTGACTCTCCATACAACATTCCGGAGTATGTGTAGACTACCGATAACACTATAGCCGACATGCGACAGTGCCCCAAGCTCTGAATTTGCAGTCAAGCTTTAGGCCATTAACTCTAGATCAACAAATCAGTCGCAGGTATCTGAGGCATCTTTTCGTTTTTTCCGGCACTTCGAATTTTGATGCTCAACTTATAATTACACGGCTTGAGACGACAGTATCTCCGGACGACGTATCAGTAAATTTATAAGGAATTTTGCCTTACCACCATTTCAAAAAGTGCCCCCAGCATCCACTCCGTGTAGTTAATTTTCCGGGACAAAGTATTTCCGGGTATTATCATCTACAAAGACTGATCGACGGGATGTCTATTACGGACTGCTCATAAGTTTATTTCTCTTTGTTGATGGTTCAAGTCTTACCTGGAACAAAAGGAAACATAAATAAGTACATAATTAAAGTTAATGCTCAGCTTCACAATGGAATTCAGAATTATTATTCCCGGCTTAGTATGGCAAATTCACACAAATATAATAATAGATTTCTCAGATGAGCATAGACTATGAAAAAGGAGTCGGTATGTAACTAGAAATCATTTGGGTTGTCCATGGAGTTTCTTGCCCATTCTTCTCCATAGAGATCTACGCTTTGGAATGTGCAACTACAGTACTTTCGCAAGTTATTATGCCTTGTGACTGTGACTGCAGCTTAGCTTTTTGACTTTCAAAAGTGCCTGTAATGGTCTAATTGAAATAAATGCTTTGAGTTTGAGTTGTGGAGGTCAGACAGGCAGTTTCTCCATGTAAAATACTGGTATTCAGCTGCATTTGTTAAGACTGGAAGCTGACCTCAACAAAGTTGGGAAAAGGCTAGGCAGATGATGATGGAGTTAAGAATCTCTCTATAGTTTCTTCCTACTGTCACAGAAAAAAGCCGTGTGGATGATTACTTATTAGATGTAATTACAGGACAGAATTCGATGAAATGTACCAAGATCTAACCATACGTGCCTAGCCAATATTAGGTGTATTCCTAGGTCTTTCCGAATCCGCTAGGGACCCTATTAAAGTATAGAAGTTCAAGAGAAACTTACACTATTACTAAGTTAATTAAAAGGTTATTATTTGCCCGCAACTTCACACTTCAACACCGCAACAGTTTTCTTATTACTTCTAAAACTAATATCATTTATAGCTTCATTTTTGTAATATTTTCTGTTTAAACAACAATAAAGTTTAATAAAGTTTGACGATCAGTCAACCCTTAATTGGTCGCGTGGGGTGTTACACACCCCAGCGCATCCTTAAAGGGTTAAGACTTTTAAATTCTGAATTTTGATCGCTGAAGTTCAAGATCAAGTATCGAACATAATCGTGATTTTGCATGTATTTCGAATTTAATTTATATGATCGGGGTGTCACGGACACCACGTGACCGTTTACGTAAATTTTAAGGCCCGACGGGTTAAAAAAGGTATAATTTTTTTTTTATGGAGGAAAACCTTTTCAACAGTCACAAAGAATTCTAAATAAATAATTGCACTAGGTTGAATTGTCAATCCTTACACCAATTACTAAATAAGTCGACAAACCGACTCCGGCAATGTTAATTTGTGACACACGTAGCCCTACATTTCAATATTAATCAAAACAGATCTCAGTAGTCAAAACAAAATCATTTGCAGATGAAAATCACATCACAACGAATAGTTCCTTACAAGTAAGTTTCAAGTTCTTCAGCAGCTAAACTCCGAGTTAAATTAAGTAAGAAGGATTCCAAACACTATTTTGCCTTAATCCACAACTTAAGTAAATCATAATGCTTAAGTTATATTTCTGGACGAAATCTGAGCTAAGTATTTCATAAGTCTGTCTGCAGAACAGAAAGCTAAAAACTTGTAAAAATACACTTCTCATCAAAAAAATCGAAACACTTTCGTTTTTATTGTTTTTGTCCTAATTTTTTACAAAAGAGAATTAATTCCATGAAAAAAAAAACATTATTGTGTAGCTGGCAGTTTGGTCATTACAGTAAGAAGAAAAAAATCAAAATTCGAAATTAGAATTTCATTTGTTTATCCTATAAATGAAATTAATCACTGTTTTGAGACAAATGTGTATTTAGGGTTGGAGTACGTTTCTCGTTTAAAAACTAAAAATTAGCGCTTGTCTTTAAACTTTTTGTTTCTTATTTCATTTACTGTGACTTTGGGACGTATGAAAAAACTTTTTTTTCTAAAACATATGGATACTTCGCCCGCAGAAGCCGCCCAAGTGGTGGCATTGCTGGATTCTGGACTTAGTCAGCGTGTTGTGGCTGCAAGATTGCATCTAAGCTTATCATCTGTTCATAGAGTCTACAAACGCTATCGGGAGACTGGTTCGTTCACGCGCCGTTCAGGATCTGGCAGGAATCGGGTCACTTCTGAGCGAGATGATCGATTTATTGTAACAACTTCTTTACGAAATCGACGCCTTAACGCTTTTCAACTGCAGCAGCAGCTTCGCGTTGTACGAAGAGTAGCTGTAAGTGACTCTACAATAAGAAGAAGGTTGAAGGAACGCGGATTGGCACCGCATAAGCCAGCGAATGGGCCGAAATTAACTGCAGACCATCGAAGAGCGCGCCTTAACTTTGCACGCGAGCACCTAACTTGGTCATACCTTCAGTGGAGCAAAGTACTGTTTTCTGATGAGTGTAAAATTATGCTGTATGGTAACGACGGAAGGAACAAAGTCTACAGAAGAGATGGAGAACGCTTTGCACAATGCTGCATTGAAGAAAAGGTCAGCTATGGTGGCGGTTCGTGGACGGTTTGGGGAGGAATCAGCGCCGACGGTAAGACAGAACTTGCCTTTGTGTCTGGGCCACGGCTGCCTGCACTAAACTCTCATCGGTACATCGAACAGTGTCTTGAACCTCATGTGATGCCCTATGCACATTTTATTGGCAACGACTTCATATTCATGCACGACAATGCTAGAGCTCACACCGCGGGCGTCGTACGAGATTATCTTACCGAAGTCGGTATCTCCATTATGGTATGGCCAGCAAGAAGCCCGGACATGAATCCCATTGAACATCTATGGGATGAATTAAAGAGACGAATTCGAGCAAGAGATCCAGCCCCAGAAACACTTAGCCAGCTGCAAAATGCAATCCAAGAGGAATGGGATAATATACCACAACATGTGATCGTGACTCTCATCCGATCGATGAAGAACCGTATGGAAGCAGTAATAAGAGCTCGCGGAGGGAATACAAGTTATTAAATAAACGTTTCTTACATTTTTTTTTCATTTACGCGTGTTGTTTTACCCATTTCCTTCATATTCCATACAGGGTAAAAATTACTCATTATACAAAATACGAAACCTATGAAGACTTAATTTGAATTTAGAACAATAACATTAGGATTTAAAAACCTCATACTACTCACTATTAAATGACATTTTACATTTATTCCTAAATATACACATTTTTCTGATAATCCTTATCAAATCATAAACTGCGAGGTGTTTCGATTTTTTTGATGAGAAGTGTATTAATAACACCCGGTTTTTGCATTGAGTATTTGAAGTTAAGAAATTGCGGATATAATCGGAATAGGCTGACTATATTTGGGTAAACTTCGGATAACAGAGACAGAAAGTGGAGACTTCCTTACGACTTTTTTTTTTTAATCTTCAGTAAGTTGAAAATAAGCTTTATTTAAGACTAGCTTCTGCCCGCGACTTCGTACGCGGATCCCGTTGCTTATGCCAGCGACAACGGGGTCGTCAAAATCGAAAATTTGAAACGTCTGATGTAGATTTGTCAGGCCCGGGGACGGGAAAACAACGGGATGAGCGAGACGATTGGAGTCGTTCCAGATCATTCATTTTTGTATGTCAATAGGAAATGCCCATCAGACTAAATAACTTTTGCTAAGACGTCATTCCTTAATATGTTATAGCGCTGCCATGGGCTTTGGAGTTCCAGAGCTGGTGTTCCAGATCTTCAAATTTATTCTCACAGCAGAAAATGCTCTTCACGTGGTATATTTTTAGCTATGGCACCATTTTATCTATATATCTCTTTTATTGTAGCTGATCTGTTGCGGTTCTGCATCAGGTGTTAATTTTCCAAAATAAATTATAGCCTTTATGTTGCCCAGACTATACAACAAAAAACTTTTCTTCCCGTTACTCAGCAGCAGATCCCAAGGGTACACTGAATTAACTTCTGTCTCTTCATGCCGTACTCCAGCAATCCTTTCTTCGGGACAATATATGATAATCTCGATCAGCAGTTAGTCGCGCATCACGTTCATCACTCGTTTCAAAAGACCTGTTAGTAGATGTGCGAATTCGCTGAAAACTCAAGCGTGATTCTGTATCGGTAAACGTTTCTGACTCGCGAGACAATGCATGTCGCTCACGATCACCAGACAGTCGCGCATCACGTACTGCACTTGTCTCTAGAGACCTAGCAGCAGATGCGTAGATACGCTGAGAACTCAAGCGCAATTCTCTATCCGTGAACGTCTCCGACTCGCGAGACAATGCGTGACGTTCACGATCAGCGGACAGTCGCGCATCATGTTCTTCACTTGTCTCTAGAGACCTAGCAGCAGATGCGTAGATACGCTAAGAAGTCAAGCGCAATTCTCTATCCGTGAACGTCTCCGACTCGCGAGACAATGCGTGACGTTCACGATCAGCGGACAGTCGCGCATCATGTTCCTCACTTGTCTCTAGAGACCTTGAAGCAGATGCGTAGATACGCTGAGAACTCAAGCGCAATTCTCTATCCGTGAACGTCTCCGACTCGCGAGACAATGCGTGATGTTCACGATCAGCGGACAGTCGCACATCATGTTCCGCACTTGTCTCTAGAGACCTTGAAGCAGATGCGTAGATACGCTGAGAACTCAAGCGCAATTCTCTATCCGTGAACGTCTCCCACTCGCGAGACAATGCGTGACGTTCACGATCAGCGGACAGTCGCGCAACTCGCGCATCATGTTCCTTACTTGTCTCTAGAGACCTTGAAGCAGATGCGTAGATACGCTGAGAACTCAAGCGCAATTCTCTATCCGTGAACGTCTCCGACTCGCGAGACAATGCGTGACGTTCACGATCTGCGGACAGTTGCGCATCATGTTCCTCACTTGTCTCTAGAGACCTTAAAGCAGATGCGTAGATACGCTGAGAACTCAAGCGCAATTCTCTATCCATGAACGTCTCCGACTCGCGAGACAATGCATGACGTTCACGATCAGCGGAGAGTCGCGCATCATATTCTTCACTGGTCTCTAGAGACCTGGATGTAGATGCATAAATACGCTGAGAACGCAAGCGAGCTTCGCGATCCGAAGAGGTTTCTACATAGCGAGTTGCAGCCTGATGTTCTCGAACAGCATCAAGTATATCCTGACGCTCTTCGTTAGATTCTTGGGATCTTATGATCCTCAATCTTTTAGCTCCTTTGGAACGTTGGAAAAGATTTGACCTCTTTCTAGGCATGGTTATAGTTTTATTCAGAAAATACCTGATCAATTAAAATCTAAGTGAGTGCTCCCCTGCGTTACCGGGTAGGCTACCGTGTCACGAAGATAAATGGAAAAGGAAATAAATGGGAGTTTTAGCCAGTAGAGTCAAATTTTCAATGATTCATAGAATTTTCATCGAAAATCAGTCCTAAACTGTTACCGCCTTCACCGCGGGGAGGTACTCCCAGCTTATGTTATCTATACATATAATTATACAGTGAACTCTTGGAGTTCCACAACAGGTGTTCCAGATCTACAATCTTTATACATCAACAGAGAGTGCTCATCAGGCTGAACAACTCTTGCTAAGACGTCATTCCTATATAGGTTATAGTGTAGCTGGGCTCTTGGAGTTCCATATCAGCTGTTCCAGATCTTCAAATTTTATACTACAACAGAGAGTGTTCATCAGGCTGAGCAACTCTTGCTAAGATGTCATTCCTATATATGTTATAGTGTAGCTAGGCTCTTGGAGTTCCACATAAGCTGGTTCCAGATATACAATCTTTATACATCAACAGAGAGTGCTCATCAGGCTGAACAACTCTTGCTAAGACGTCATTCCTATATAGGTTATAGTGTAGCTGGGCTCTTGGAGTTCCATATCAGCTGTTCCAGATCTTCAAATATTATACTACAACAGAGAGTGATCATCAGGCTGAGCAACTCTTGCTAAGACGTCATTCCTATATATGTTATAGTGTAGCTAGGCTCTTGGAGTTCCACATAAGCTGTTCCAGATCTTCAAATTTTATGCGACAACAGAGAGTACTCATCAGGCTGAACAACTCTTGCTAAGACGTCATTCCTATGTATGTTATAGTGTAGCTGGGCTCTTGGAGTTCCACATCAGGTGTTCCAGATCTTCAAATTTATTCTCTTAGCAGAAAATGCTCATCACGTGAAACAATTTTTGCTAAGGTACCATTTTTGTATCTCTTATAGTTTAGCTGGTCTATTGCGGTTCTGCATCAGGTGTTCAAGTTTCCAAGATAAATTATAGCCTATGTGTTGCTCAGACTTTATACCTATACAACAAAACAAAAATCATTCAAATCCGTCAAGTAGTTCCGAAGATTAGCGTGTACAAACAAACAGACAAACAGACAAACAGACAAACAGACAAACAGACAAACAGACACAATTTTTTTTTTGGTTTCGTGCTCTATTACTGTTTCTAAACCCCCCTCAATTATTATTTTTTTAATATATTCAATGTACAGACACAGTTTTTTTACTGTTTTATTATATGTATATAGATGTGTAAAGGCTATTTTTAACTCACTGCTCATCATGCACGCATTCATCATCATCATCAGCCCGACTTCACCCACTGCTGAGTATAGACCTCTCTTGTCAGCACCACGATGGCAACAATGTCGTATGCCTATATAAATAAAAATATTTTAGCATTACTTAAGGTGATTCTTTTAATAAACATGACATGCCACCACACCTGTGAACCTCAATGGGTTAGGCAGAGGTGTACCTAGTAGTACATCCATATTTAGCCTGTATTCCTTGTTCCATGTACCTAATAGGGGACGAAACTATTGCCATCGACCGGACACAAATCCCGACTCGGTGGCTGCTACTGAGAAATTCGTTCAGCGTTAGCACATTGCTTAGCGATTCGTGGCGCAAATAGCGCCATACGATTCTCTTTGTTTCCAGGAAAAGGATAAACGGTAGCTATAATATCAAGCTAAGTTAGCTGTAATTATCAAGTTATATTGGGTTGAAATAGACCCTTAACGAAGCCGAAAGGCACTTGTTCTCCTCATCATTGCGCTCATTTTTTTGTACAAATCATACCTGGGAACCTTCTAGTTACGGAGATATTGGAGGTCAAAGTTCCAACTGTTTCACAAGCTTTTTTTTCAAATACTCATTTTTAAGGTTGCAAATTTATCTGTAATACCTCGTTTACTATTCAATGCATCTATCAGCACAATGTTTTGAGTGCGTCACGTTGAGTTTTACGGTGAAACGTGATATTTTACCCCAAAAAATAGTGGTTTCCCAACAAAAATATTTGCGTAGGGTTACTTACTACAGAATGCTTGGTTGCCGGCTTCGTCAAGGGTCCGTTTACACCTTATAAGAGAAAGGTATAATTCTAGGTAGTATGTTAATTTATATATGTATGTATGATACCCGGACGATTAGAGGGTCATTAGAGGTATGATGCGTCATTGTGTTGTTGTTTCGCTTATCGTTTGTTACTCGTATTAATGCCATACTCGAGAGCGAAGAAAAAACCTTAATAAACAATTATCAGAACACGTATTTTCAGCTATCTTCTTGTTATAAAACTAAAGTAAATATGCCCTAACCGACTGAATATTCTCGTAAAGATCGTGCGAGATAAAACGAGAAAACACGAAACATATAATCAACAGTTAGACAATGAGTAGTTAGTAACATTAGCAGTCTAGACCGACGTTCAATCATGTATCTAGTATCTAGATACGAAGCAACCAAAATAACTTCAATCTTTGCCAAACGACTCACGCGAAAAACAAATCAGATAAATTCAAACACAACCGTCAATTCTACTTACACATACCTACTTCTACCGTAACAGAAATAGGAACACCCAAATAACAACAAACAAACAAAATATGAACAACGGCCCAATAACCTCATGGTCTTAATAACTTTCTCTATTGAACGCATAGGCAGGTAAAAATAAAAGGTACACGACTACACGCATATCTCAATGCAATTTGTACGCCCCAAAGTTAAAAAGTAATTGTTATTGCTTCGGTGAAGACCGTTAAAATTTTATTGATGGTAGCATTGGTGTATAAGCTTTGTCTGCAAACCATGAAGTGACCCTAGCGAATCATCTTCAGCTTTTGCAACAACCGTCTCGGGATAAAACTCTTACTTTTTAAGTCATTCTTTCCATCTCTCAAAACGGCGAATAAAAACATCATAGAGAAAATCGGACGAATGGAAATTCTGGGCTGATTAAGCTACATCCAAATTCAATATGAATTGAGCCAATTGATCATGGGTCTTTCTACGTTTGGTATCATTTTCTTTAGAGATACCTAAAGCATTCCAGCAGCAACTTTATGCTCTTCAATCTTCATGTTTTCCCTTATTGTACCTTATTACTACATAAATAAATTCCACGTCTTAAGGAAGATTATTTAATTCTATCCTCGTGCCATCTTGGCTTGTTATTGTATGGAGGTTGATATTGTACTACTATCTCATTAATATTACAAATGCGAAAGTTTGTGAGGATACACGGATGCTTGTTACTCTTTGTCGCAAAAACTAATGACCGATCGTAGTACCGGGATGAAAAGTATCCTATATGTTAATCCAGGTTAAAAACTATCTGTGTGCTAAATTTCATCTAAATCCTTTCAGTAGTTTTTGCGTGAAAGAGTAACAAATATCCATCCATCCTCACAAACTTTCGCATTTATAATATTAGTAGGATATTCTTCCGTTCTTTACGGCCTTTGGGTTTTATTATGTGGCTTTCTTTGAGAATAAGGGCCTTGTTTTTCGAAAACATTTGAATTATCTTACCTTATAATAAAGCCAATAGATGCTCCGGTATTCAAAACCACAGTTTAGATTATGAGCTAAAACCTAGATTATACCAAGCCTGAATTCCTACCTAACCGTGACCTTTTAAACAATGAAGCTTAAGATATGCGCAAAGGCTTTCTTCACCCAAGGCTGATTGATCTCAATCTTACATACCTTCTAAATTTTCTCCGTAATTAAGCCTCGATTTAGCGTGAAATTTATTACCACCTCTAAACCAGCCGACTTAGATAATCAAAACATACTTTGCGTAATCTCATTTGATTAATGAGGTGTTCGAGAAAGACCTTTCAAGTTACACGCCAATATCAGGTGATATTATACGGGGTATACAAAATCTTGTAAATTGGAAGGTTATTACAAAACATGTGTTTAAGTAGTTACTGGTTTCTTAAGTTCAAGAGACAAAAGTTCAGAACTGGTTTGAGAGAGAAATTTCCGATGGACTAGGACATGGTGGTAGGTGCAGAATTAATTTTAGTTGTATTTGTTGAGTGAGAAAAGAGAATGACCGAAGAACCAGTACATACAACGTAATTCCTGAAGGGTTAGGCAGAGGTGTACCTAATAGTGCTCCCACGTTTCGCCATGCTCAGCAGTCGCCAATAGACCAACGAGAATTATACCAATAATGATTGTTTGAAGAGTGGAGGTGCGATTCTCCTTTTTTTGTGTAAACTTAAATATGATTATTAAATATATTTTTTAGTTAAATAATCCTGTATTTCTCACCGGCTTAATGTACACAGCCCATTTTTAACTTTTTAATGAACTTTTTATTGTATAACTTAAATCATGTAATGGTATGTTACTTGCCCTTTTACTATTCTGCGAGTGCTGTGCACTTCTGTAAGTGATACATTTACTAATACCTAAAAAAGTTTGTGACTTATGTTTATGTATGTTTTAGTGAGTAAGTCGTTGATTTGCCATTTTAATAAATAAATAAATTATAATGGGGCCTGCTGCCTCACATCTTTTGTAATTCAGTTCTCGTTCCTCCATTTCATTTATATTATCAAATAAATGCTAACTTTATTTTGTACATTGCTTTCCGTGAATTCTGATAACATTGGATGGCCTTTAAGGAATATTTTTGCAAAAAAAAATGACCTTGTAACTTTTTTTTTTTATCTCTTCCGCCGTATTTTCGATACCGAATTGGATTTCTTACCGAACATGATCCGTTTACTCCGTAATGAGAATTGTCGTTTCGCTAATTAGGTAGTTGTAAGAAACCGATAGCTATACGATATTTGTTCTCAGAAAATTGGTATTTAATATCGTTATTACTTTGTAAGACGATATTGGCATTGGTAGTTAATTGGTTCAGTATTTTTGTTATTTAATTGAAGGATTTTCATATTATAACCTGGGAATAAAATAAAAAAACCGGCCAAGTGCGAGTCAGACTCGCGCACCGAGGGTTCCGTACAAACCTGTAGGTATATAAGTAAAAGTTATGGTATTTTTATTGCTAAATGAAATCCATAACATAACAATGTGGAAAGCTGACGGTACCTTGTCAATACATATATGAAAACATTATGTATGTTCGGAAAAATCTTCATCTCTTTAAGAAGAGAAGTGATAGACATAATTTTAAAAATTTAAGATTTTCGGAATTTTTCCTATATGTGTACTTTATAACGTTGCTTCATGCCAAATTTTAAGATTCCAGGTCGTCTGGAAGTATCCTTTAGGTTTTGATTCCCTTGCGAGTAGTTGCGAGTTTCAAAATATGCGGCTTTAATTGCTGTATCTTTTGATTGCGTTGACGTAGAAGTTTGATTTTGTTACAGCTTAAAGATATTATAGACTTGAGTATTTGTTAAGAATTTCAATATAATACCACTACGCGTTCATGAGTAAAGGGGTAATAAGTTTAAAATTATTAAAAATATTTTTATTATATGATGTAACTAAAAATTTATGCTTTTCGCAATTTTTCCTTTATCTGTGTTATAAGACGTTGCTTCGTACCAAATTTCAAGATTCTGAGTTCACGGGAAGTACCCTGTAGGTTTTGATTCCCTTGCGAGTAGTGGCGAGTTTCAAAATATGCGGTTTTAATTCCTGTTTCTTTTGATTGCGTTGACATAGAAGTTTGATTTTGTTACAGCTTAAAGGTATTATAGATTTGAGTATTTGATATGAATTTCAATATAATACCACTACGCGTTCATGAGGAAAGGGGTAGTAAGTTTAAAATTATTAAAAATATTTTTATTATATGATATAACTAAAAATGTATACTTTTCGCAATTTTTCCTATATCTCTGCTATAAGACGTTGCTTCATACCAAATTTCAAGATTCTGAGTTCACGGGAAGTACCCTGTAGGTTTTGATTCCCTTGCGAGTGTCGAAAATTTGCGGCATAAACGGGAGTATCTTTTGATCGCGTTGACTTAGAAGTTTGATTTTTTCACAGCTCGAAGAGACCATAGACTTGAGTATTTGATATGAATTTCAGCTTGATACCTCCACGCGTTCCTGAGAAAAAAGGTCTTGACAGACAGACAGACAGACGGACAACAAAGTGATCCTATAAGGGTTCCGTTTTTACCTTTTGAGGTACGGAACCCTAAAAATATGAGTATTTTTAGTGCCAGAGCCATGTTATTTATATCTTACAACTACTTACTCACGAAAGTTTGTGACGATGGATGGATGTTTGTTAATCTTTCTCGTTCTTCATTTCAAAAACTCTTTATCCCGGTAGTACGATCCTGTGGGACAATTACCGAAGTCTGCGCGGGCGAAGCCGCAGGCATAAGCTAGTATAGCAAAATGACAAAATGTGAGTAGGTACTACAATATACATCTGCCAAACCTAACAGGATAGACGCGATGTAACGTTAGCAGTGGCGAAGGTTGCATACAACTCGATTACTACCGGCTTCCCTTTGAAAAATGGCACAGTCAGTGTTCTATAGACAAATAATATAATCACATTTAAAGATATGTAGTCCGGCTTACCTTTTACAAAAAATGACCCTTCGCTAATGAACATACGTATGAATATACTCATAAATCGAACATTTAATAACAATTCAGTAAATCTAAACGAAATTGAAGTGACAATAGTCGAGTTTGTGAGGCGTTGACTGGCAATTGAGTGGATCCGAGTTCAAATGAACTATTGTAGTGAATAGTCTAATAATGCAAGCGTATGTGACTACGCTGCAGCGATATGTGGATGGAATATTAGTCCTATTTATTTACTGAGTGAGTGCCCCGGCCGTTGGTCTCGGCTGTCATTTGTAGATCTTTGATACTCGTTACAGGTAGTCAGTGGCCCGAAAGTCTGACCTTCCATCATCATTGTCGCTGATAGAATATAACATTGTCTAAGGTTCTCAAGTATGAAAAGAAGTAAAGGCTCTCCCACATAGGCGCGTTATTATCGGCCGATGATACCGGATAAGTCGTTGCGATATCTGTTTTTAGTACATTATGTATAAGGACGGCTACAAAGTTTACACTGCTGCGATAATAACGACGCAATAGAAGTAGGACGCTTGCGTTCCTCCGTCCTGCGATATTCCGAATAATTCCGACATGAGTTCTTCTAACAAGTGTGTTCGCTTTGTTTCTCGTCTCTATTTTATTTTTGTGTCCAATCCAGTGTTGCTAACAGTACACGGTTTCCATTAAATGCGGTGTTCTGATTCGTTAGTTTTTTGACACATGTACTTAATTTTCTGAAAAATGTCTGTGGTATAATTCCAAGCGCGTTCGCTTTGCTTTACTATTTTGTTGTGGTGATGTGAGAAGAGAAATAAAAATCTCATTAGGGAAAAACCTGCCAAAAACACGAATACGAAATATAATTATCGGACGATAAAAACGCAGTGGTGTGCAAGCAGTGCAAGGAGTCGGGACGCATTATCGCAATAACGCATACGGTATTATTGACCGATAATAACGCGCCTGTGTGGGTGAGCCTTTAAACCTGCGTCTTGCTGACACCTAGCCTCAGATTTTCCACATAGTTAAATCCCTAGCCAATAATTCACTCTCCCATCGATCAATACAACATTGAAGTCAACGCTTTGTCGCCAATGTTCTATAACATAGTCGGATCTCGAATCTGTTTGACTCACAAATCGAGTACCTACCGCTGGTAACTTTAAAATGTAATTAATTCATGCGCTCAGAGGAAGTTAGTGGCAGCCTGATGCCGGATTATCTGAACACCTTGTTTGTCTTCACGGCTTGTCTTCCGTTTATAGAATGAGCAGAAAGGCAAGCAAAATAAACAATGTTAAGGCAAAAGCGTCAGGGTAGCCCGCAATATTCAAATTTCATTACGGTTTTTGCATAAAGTGGTATAAAGATAAAATGTGTTTCAAAATGCAATATTTTTTTTTGTGTTATGTCATTTAAAGAATAATAAACTAATCATCAATAAAATCCTCTAAGTTCATATTACCCTATTAAATGACTATTTCATGATCATGACATTTCAGGAGAACACTAATTTACTGATAATTCTTATGTTTATATTTTATTTTATTATTTCGAGGGCTACGTTAGCAACACTCCCTTTTTTATGTTTAATGGGCCCACTCTTGACCTCAATCTAGTCCTAGACGACAGAGATGAGGTCGACGATGGACCGAGCTAACCCAAAAGAAGCCTATTAACTCGCGACTTAAATAGTTTGGGGTCATATGAACTTGGGAACACTGACGAAGGCAGGGAATTCCACTCCTTAGCTGTGCGCATAATAAACGATGTAGCAAAGCGTTTCGTGCGAATATGTGGAACATCGACAAGGAATGGGTGATAACCCGCAGTACGTCTGGACTCCCGATGGAAGAAGGGAGATGGTGGAATGATCTCGTGGAGCTCTTGGGCACACTCACCCTTATGGTATTATAATTCTATTTGAATTTGGTGAAATGCAACTTAAAATAATTCAGATTAATTTTGTGGTCGCCTATCCTTCGCTAATCCATAAAGGATTAAGTAAGTCTTTAGGTCTGTTTCGAACGTTCTTACGGCTTAAGTAGCGAACAGATTTTGATAAGGATTGTCTGACAGGAAAATCAATTTTAATGATTATGAAAAATCAGTAATACAGGCATAATATCTTGGCTAGTTTTAGATAAATTGTTCTCTCGATGACTGAAGTCTAAGAAGTCAGACTTTTACTGACTAAAAACCATCCATGTTCCTTCTTTTGCCCTTTATGTTCCAGGGCCGCGGTATCTCTTTCGAACAGTCCCGCAGCCCTGGCAGGCATCGGTCCTTGCGGGCCCCTCATGTTGCTGACATATCTTTGAGGCGCGCGTGGAACACGAACGCGCCGTCGACACGGCAGAACAATTTACCTGTGTTTTAAAACCGGTCACGGGCAGATTACGATTTTTTCCAAGTAAACTGATACTACGATGCGGCTGCCTCGTTAGTCTAGTGGTCGCAAGCTAAGTTCTGGGTACGATTCCCAGGTCGGGTTAAGTGTTATTGGGATTTTCAATCAGGAATTTCTCAGTTTGCCGCGGAGTCTGGATTTGTGCCTGGTTGATCTCAATAGACTCGCCCCCTATTACATGGGACTTCAACGAAACTGGCGAAATGTGGGAACACTATTAGGTACACCCCTGCCTTACCTTTCGGGGAATATGTCATGTTCAGTTTACATTACTAAGCGTTCTAATTAAAGCGATCAGGTGATATGCTATCGACACGTGCATACCACTTATTTCCCACATCACGTTCGCCGAACACAAAGAACGGTCGCGTGTTCGAGCGACAATCGCATAGTTCAGAAAGCCGCCTCAGGCTAAACTAAACTCCAATAGGTAATTTAGCCCGCCCACCTACTCGCAAGTTTGTTCTTATACCCACGCAAAATGAAAACTAATGAAAACACAAATATTCCTTTATACTATTAAATTATAATCAAGAACAATGTTAGGTATTACATACTTAATAAAAGCTTTATTTAAAGGTACTGTTGACTATGATCCCTGGCAGTTCAAGGGGACAAAATTGCCAATTAAAACAGCAAAAGTGACCCTAACAGACTAATAATATAGAAAGTAATGCGTTTTATAATGAGCTTTATTTTATAGAGGTCAAGGACTGAAATTAAATGAACATTTTGGGACTTAAAAGTAGGTAATATGAAGTTATTTATCTAGTGAAAGATTGAAGAAATTGGGCCACTATGTTGGGTAGGGGCTTGTCATTGTTATCTCACTGATAATGATAACGGGACTTGTAACGTATCAAAGAAAATGTGAGCTGCAAAATATGTCGTAAATTGCACAATTTCAGATAGCCAATCGATGGAAATAGAATTTTTGGAAAGACTGAAGGACAGTCAAGTTTTATTATAGGAAAATTCTTTGGATTTATTGCGTAATTTTTCTTTTTGATATTTTAGTATCAGATATTACCAACTCTTTCGGTGATGGTGGAAACATCTTGAGAAAATCTAACCTGAAATCGGAATCACTTTGGAGCAAGCGTAGCCACCTACTCTTATGCGTTTAACTCGATTATGTCAGCGCCCAAAAGGAGATCAATGTATATTTTTCTCTGAGAGACCCTTGCCAAGAATTGAGATGATTTCGAGAGTAGTATAATGATATTTATTAGTTACTAATGTTTTGACTATCGCGTGTGATTATTCTCAGAACATTAAAGTACACAACTCACGAGTTATCATTTTAAACACGAATAGCATCGGTTAGATAAGATTACTTATCGCGTTTACGTTACTGTATTGATTAAGATATTATTTAACGTTTATGTCTAGAAATCATTTTTTGTTTTTAAAAACATTGACCTAAATTTTATGCCATAAATATAACTACAGTGAATTTACATCTAAAAGCAACACAAACAGCATCCCAACAGCAACCTTCATCTGCCTAGCCTTTTCCCAACTATGTTGGGGTCGGCTTCTAGTCTAACTGGATGCAGCTGAATACTAGTTGTCAGAGTATCTGGCCGCTGACTATCTGTTACGACTGTCAAAGATCTACAATTTACAGCTGAGACCAACGCCTTAACGTGCTTTCCGAGGCACGGAGGAAACTCGGTATGTAATGGGTGGTCTCCCATCAACGGACCAACCTAGATAAGCGCGGTTTAAAATGAAGATTGACCCGAGCGCCCACCAGCAACCTTAAAGGAGAGATAATAAATATCACTTTGACAGTTAAGTAACCCATAGAATTATGATTACCAACCTTATATCAAACTGAAATAAAGATCATAATATAAAAATCGGACTTCCCAGAGGTAAAATACCTATGAAAACGTTTTTCACTTAGAAAATTGGGAGCTGTCAAAAGCATAATATTTTATTAATTTAGTAAAAAAATAATAAATAATATCCTATATCGAATTATTATTGGGTTAAACTGAACCCCCAAATACATAGGTTTAGAGCGAAACGCTCAGAATTTATGTAATAAATAGTCTGTCACTTAAAAACATAAGCAGTTTAAATATGAAAACTTTGACAGTTGACAGGTTTCATTTCCTTTTGATTCATTCCAGTTTTGCCGTCTGGTTTAGTAACATCCGTTTTTGGTTTAGTTTAGTCCGGAATCAATAAAATCTACGTCTGTGTTCGGTACTTACATAAGTACTTGGGTAATTGGTCATCAGCCTTTTCCCAACTATGTTGGACTCGGCTTCTAGTCTAACCGGTTGCAGGAGCATGGAGCGACTGCCTCTCTGACTTTGAAAACTACGGGGTGGAAGGCACCGACGTGAAAAAGGTTACCACGTATTCAGTGTAGGGGCTGTCTCCACGAGCGAGACAATCGCGGCGATATTACGTATTTGTATGGGATAATATCGCCGCGATTCTCTCGCTCGTGGAGACGGCCTCTAAGAGAGTGTATAGAAATACGTGGCACGGACGATAATATCGTCGCGATTCTTTCGCTCGTGGAGACAGCCCCTTAGCCTTAGCACATATAAATTGATTTAAAAAAAATAGCTGTTTCCTACAAAGTGCAGTACCTACACGGTCAAAATGTATGGAACAGCTGATTTTTTTTTAATAACTGTTAAAAAATGTCTATGTGTTTCCACCCTCAGGATGATGTACTGAATACGTGGTAACCGTTTTCGCGTCGGTGTCCCTTCCACCCCGTATATTCTCATCATCAATTACCTTTTTAAACCATTTAGGTTTCTATGATTTCTTTATTATTTTTATGCTTTGGTTATTCTTTTTTATCGTGTGGTTAGTGCCTAACCTGGTGTCAGAGTTTCTATGCCGCCCATGGGCCTCTGACTTGGCTTTACATGCCGTCAGAAGTCAGAAATAATATCCTTACGTATATTTTGCTATTGACCTTTACGTACTTTCCTGTTCTTAATAGAATTTATATAAAAAATGATAAATATAGAACCTTTTTACAGTCATCACCATTCTCCAGTCCTAATTCCAATTTATTGTCTTTTTCTTTAAGTAGCAAAGGAACACTCACTTATCATCGTGTAGATAGATCTATACTTATATTACAAAGAGGTGTAAAAGTTAGTCAGAATGTATGTATAGGGTAAACTTCGGACCTAATGATCCAATCCAAATTTTTTGTTCACTGATATTAAGATACATTATTCGTGGGTGCTATAGACTATAAATTACATTTATATCATGCAAATTAACAGAGCTAACACAATTTTTGCGGACGAAGTCGCGAGCGAAGTGCTAGTATATAATATAGACTAGAGCTCCTACCTAGTAATTTAATTAATCTCCTCCCCCACAGACCTCCAAACAATAATTAACAAGTAAGAAGTCAGAGTACTCTTCAAAACGAAGTTAAACAACATCAGAATATGACATTAAATTCTCATTCTTACCCTAACTTTGATGCAGGGAAATGTATTTCCTTTTTATGTGTTTCTGAGGGATTTTTATTTCCACATGTGCTCGTAAAATCCTTGACACAGGGTGATTTATTGTTCTATTCCATTTCTTACATCCTGGTAGGTAATATTATATTTTGTTAAGAAAAGAAACATGGCTGAATGAAATTGATTTTATAATTTATCACAATTACTGCTCAGAAAAACAGATTGTGGGCAATGGATGAATGTATTGGATGGGTGCTGGTCAATCCGAGTTTATTTTTACGTGGAGGATTGAGTTTCACATAAGCAAAGAGCATATACCTAGCAGATTAAATTAAATAAACAATGGAGTCATCATCTGCCTAGCTTTTTTCCCAATTGGGTTGGGGTCGGCTTCCAGTCTAACCGAATGCAGCTGAATACCAGTTTTTTACATGGAGCGACTGCCCATCTGACCTCCACAGCCCAATTAGTACTGGGTAATACGAATACCCCCCCCCCCCTTGTTATGACTGGTTGTCAGACTTTAGAGTCATTGACTACCTGTAACGACTGTCAAAGTTCTACAAATGACAGCCGTGACCAACGGGATAACGTGCTTTCCGAGGCACGCAGGAAACTCGTTATGCAATGGGTGGTCACCCATCCACAGACTAACCTAGGTAAGCACGGCTTAACCTAAGCATCGACCTGAGCGGCTGTTATTATTTAACCACGAGCTCCTCGTGGTATGTTTCTGTAAAAATGTGAACTGGCTTTGTGACTGGGTTGGGAAAAGGCTAGACAGATGATGATATCATCACGGCTGTAATTCCAAAAAGGTTAGAGTCAGTTCACGCCGAAATGTGACGCGACGTGACACGGTGCGCACTTTTTAACATAGTGATACAAAATACAACTTTATTTACTACACAAAAAGGTACACATCTTATTCAGAATACGAACTTAGGCAGAAGTGAAAAAGTTGGTAAGTATACATCCATATTAAGTCCCACGTAATAAGGCGAGCACAAATCACAAAACCGCCAAAAACGAAGAGATTTGGAAGAGACCTATAAGTACTCAGCATTCGGTGGTCTAAGGTTGAAGAGAAGAATAAGGCAATTGTCTTACCTGGGCATATATCTCTGCGACTCTGCTGCTACTGAGAATATTCCTGCCCGAACCGGGAATCAAACCCAGGACCTCATGCTCAGCAGTAGCACTTGCGACCACTAGACCAACGAGGCTATCTGTTTTACAGAATACGTGTTACTAATGCTTAAGTTTGTATCTCATTATTTTTCGTGGTAATTACTTTAAAATTAGTCCACGAGTCCGACTCGCACTTGGCGGGTTTAGAAAAAATCTGCCTTTTTAGCAGATTTTTTCAGCTCAGGACACGTAAAAAGTATTCATTACAATTAATTAACTCCTATAGTCTAACCCAATTAAATGCGTCCATACTTTAAAGCTTTTTAGGTCAGGTAAAAAATAAATATTCCTTTGAGAAAGTAATTTTTATTTTTAGGTCCTCTTGTTGTTTGGTCAGACCTTTGTTAAATGTAAACCTTTCTAATTAGGTATTACGGTCCCTGAGAATATTTGAGCATTATATTTTAAACTTATTATTTACTTTCTGATTTTCTATGTGTTTTTGGATTTGAACTTGTGGATAAGGTGGATGAATGTGTTAGTTGAGTTTACTATAATTTTGGTTTTCAACAAGAAGTTTCAACTTTAAATCTGGAGTAAACTAAGTATACACCGTGATTTTTTAGTCGTCCTACAACGGCAGCCCACTTCATGCATCCAAAGACTACTAAACAAAAAACTACAAAAAATAGGTATTTATGAGATTTGAACTATTTAAAAATATGAATATTATTAATTATTATGACGCCGTAGTTGAAACACCCTGTTCCAAGTGATGATCTACTCGACTCGTGCGCTGAGTAGTGTAGGTATATTCTACCGTTTGACACGTAAGCATTATTTTTTTTACATAATTCTAATGTATTATTAATTTTTCTTTGTACCTTTTATCTTAATTAATGGTAAAATAGAAAAAATCGCGCTTAGAGGTATTTTATGTCGGATACATTATGTGGACCTTTGTAAGACGACTAAAAGTCACGGTGTATACTATTAAACAAACTGTAAAAGGCTATTGAAAAACTCCTTAACGCTGTCAGCTGGTAATGTGCCCAAGAGACTGGCGGCGTTGTCACATTGTATGGCAACACTTAGCCTCTGAACAAGATAAAAGCCAGCCCTTGGGTCACAGGAAGCGTCATGAGCGTCGTGAGCACTCGGACCCCACGGCCCCAGAGTTTCAACTCCAAATGGCTCGAAAATTTGACTTACTATACTTACGTATTAATGCTACATGAAAGCACATGAAAGAGCAGCATACCAAAGCTCTCTACAACCACTTTAGAAAGCCATCGAATGTAGTCGCTGTGGCCGAAATCGGCTAGATGTCTGTAGTTGTGCATCATCATTTATTTGTATTTTATTTGATCAATTATGTATAATTTTTGTCGATGATTGACGAAGTATTTTGTTCAAAGTTTTACTTACATTTGTGGCAGAAGTTATACCTTTAAAGTAGCGAAATGTGACGTTATGCAAGAATGCCTTAGCCTTACCTGGAGGCTTTTCTATGATGTCAGGTCTGATGTTATTATAAAGGTTGTAAATAATCCTTTATCGAAGCCGAAAGCACTTATTCTCCCCGTCATGGCGAAATATTTTGGGTCTCCCTTGTTTGACCGAAAAGAAATTGCCAAATTATCACTTCCCAAACAAATTTTCGCATAATTTCATTTGCCAAATTATTACTTACCAAAAAATCTCTTTACAAATAATTGTTACGAAAACCTATGTTTGGCAAGTGAACGTTTGAACAATAACTTGTTCACCAACTAGTACTTTTACCATTTTTTATCTAGTCAAATATTTCAGTTGGTATAACATATTTTACGCAAAATTACATAAGCCAAATATTTGGTGTCGTCAATTTTAAACTTACCATTTCAGTCAAAAGCACTATTAACTAGTTGGAATCTCCTATTTGGATTCGGTTGGGGCTCCTATTTCTGTCTGCAGGGTTTACAGGCACCTAACTAACCGAACCTCGGGGTGCCCCTGACGTCGACCGTCTAGGGTTAGCGTTTCCGTCAGCAGGTCGACGGATCCCCGCTGCGCAGGGTTCCTATTTCTGTCTGCAAGGTTTACAGGAACCTAACAAACCGAACCTCGGGGTGCCCCTGACGTCGACCGTCTAGGGTTAGCGTTTCCGTCAGCAGGTCGACGGATCCCCGCTGCGCGGGGCTCCTATTTCTGTCTGCAAGGTTTACAGGAACCTAACTAACCGAACCTCGGGGTGCCCCTGACGTCGACCGTCTAGGGTTAGCGTTTCCGTCAGCAGGTCGACGGATCCCCGCTGCGCGGGGCTCCTATTTCTGTCTGCAAGGTTTACAGGAACCTAACTAACCGAACCTCGGGGTGCCCCTGACGTCGACCGTCTAGGGTTAGCGTTTCCGTCAGCAGGTCGACGGAACCCCGCTGCGCGGGGCTCCTATTTCTGTCTGCAAGGTTTACAGGAACCTAACTAACCGAACCTCGGGGTGCCCCTGACGTCGACCGTCTAGGGTTAGGGTTTCTGTCAGCATCTGTTAAATTTCAATTACGTTATATTAAATCAATTTGTGTTATGTCTTCATTCCAAAATTTTTGCCTTTATATTTTTTGTCATAACAAATCATTTGACTAAACGTTTATTGTCTTAATTTTGTTTGCTGTAATAAATCATTTGATTAAAGACCAAAAGCCTTAATGACATTATCCTTAGTAATAATCTGCCAAGTAAACATTTGACCAAATGAAAATGTGCGTACTAAAATTATTCCAAATATTACATTGGCATAAAAAAAGGTTGCTAAAATTTGTTTGGGTAATGAAAATTTGGCAAAATCTTTTCGGCAAAACGGCAGGATCCCAAATATTTTTTTTTGTTCTGGAGTTTACCTGGAAATAAAAAAAAAACTGTTAAAACTTTACATTAAATATCTCCATGAGACGTCTACTATTCAATGCATCCATTAGCACAATGTTTTAAGTGCGTTATATCGTAAAACCTGATTTTTCAGAACAAGTCGTTTCTCAACAATAATTTTTGCGTAGAGTTATTTAGTTTGATGTACAGAATGCTTGGTTGACGTCTTCGTGAAGGGTCCGTTCCACCTTGTATCAACACTTTTTGATTTTATAAACTCAACACCTACGGCTTCTATATAATATCATTTTCATCGCACGGCCTAGTAATTAATCCTCACTCCACGGAATACATTAATAGATACGCAGTTGGTATCACTGAAGTCTTATTAATCATATTGTTTCGAAATTCATCGTAAAAATGGCGATAATTCGGTAAATTACAATTCAGAGAAGCTGACCTTACTAACTTATTAATCAAACGCCCACAAGTTCTTGTTACTTATGTCTGTTTATTAATGAACTAGCTGTTTCCCGCGAACCGTCCGCGTGTAATTATTATAAAATATTACATTCCTATTTTATTTAGATTTTGTTAACAATTTCAACGGTTTTAATTTTTTCCACGGAACCCTAATTATTTTTCTATTCAAAAAATATAATTCAAGTGTATGTTTGTAATTTCAAAATAACAGTCTTTTACTGAATGCTAAGAAAGTTTGTTGTTGAAAGTTGAAAGCAAAACAAAAAAATTTTTTTTTTAATTCTGTCTGTTAGGTCTGTGTCTGTTCCAGCTAATTTCCGAAACGGCTGGGCCGATTTTGACGGAACTTTTACTGGCAGATAGCTGATGTTGTAAGGAGTAACTTTTACTTTAGAAAAAGATTTAGGACGCCGTGAAAAAAAAAATAAAAAACCCTTGAAATTGTTAACAAAATCCGATTCTAATAGGGAACTAATGTTTTCATAATAATTTCATGTGGACGAAGGTCGCGACTCGCGGGCAACAGCTAGTTCATAAATAAATCAGATCATCTATGATGTAGGCAACAAGAGCTAATTGAGAGAACAAACAATGAATGAAACTTAAAAATTAAAAAAAAAACAATTAAATTATTAATTGATGTTTTTTAGGGTTCCGTACCCAAAGGGTAAAACGGGACCCTATTACTAAGACTCCGCTGTCTGTCTGTCTCCAGGCTGTATCTCATAAACCGTGATAGCTAGAAAGCTGAAATTTTCACAAAAATGATGTATTACTATTGCCGCTATAACAACAAATACTAAAAATTAAAAAAAAATATTAAGGGGGCTCCCATACAACAGATACTTATGATTTTTTTGCCGTTTTTGTAGATAATGGTACGGAACCCTTCGTGCGCGAGTCCGACTCGCACTTGGCCGGTTTTTTTCTTTTTTAATTTTCATTCATTGTTGGTTCTCTATTTTTTAAGTTGGTCATTTTAATTGATTTTTTCTATTCTAATTTGTATGTCAGTAACGACAATACATAGCAAGAATCTTAACTATTTATAAGATCCCTAATGTTTATACCTATGTTTAACAAATAAATGATTCTGATTCTCCTGAAGATTCAAAACATACACTCAGTGAATGAATCGTCTTTCAATTCTCGTAATGGTCTTAAAAACAGAGAAACGATTGATCGTAGATTCGCAAGCATCAGAGGCTTATCCTGTCTGAGTGATATCCAAGAGTAGCCCCAAAGAAAGTATTAAACTAGAAAAAATCATCGCCCAAAAGGCCACACGCATACAGAAATAAATAATATATTCTCCGTCCCTTCACGGCAATACATTATTTACTAAAAACTTTAGTTCCAACATAAATGATATATTCGTGTGTACAGCGCCCTGTCCCATTTTAGCCTACTAACCTAATGTTAAACTGTTTGTTCGTAAAACTACTGAAAGTTTGTCCAGAATTTATTCATTCCGGTGCTGTAATAATTTAATGCTATTCATATTAATTTACACTTTAGTTTTTGGTTAATAATTATCATGAGTCTATTTAGAAAATTATAGTGAAAATTGTAATTGGTGTTTACGTGAAGCTTGGTAATTGGTTTGGTTATAAGTGAGAGTAGATCACAGATATATACCTAGTTAGCGCAAGAGCACCTACTCCGCGTGCCCGGCTTAAGCATTTTATGCTTAAGCAAGCTAATTTGTTTAAAACAAAGACGTTCCAACTCAAGAACTTAATTCTAGACATTCAAAGAACAAAATCGTAGTCTATTTTGTATAGCAACTTGTTTATATATAGTAACTAAAGACTAAATAGTTTATTATGACGTCATAGTCGGTAGTCAAAAAATGGGACGCTTTGTTTTCGTACGGATCCATGTGTTATCTAGATTTGTACGGGGTGGAAAGGACTCCGATGTGAAAACGGTTACCACGCATACAGCACATCGTTCTGAGCCCTATAGGAAACAGCTGTTTTTTTTTAAATTAAGTACCGATGAAAAATTTCCATGTGGGCAGAATGATGTACTGAATACGTGGTAACCGTTTTCGCGTCGGTGTACCTTCCACCCGGTACATCTATGGGGTGGATCAACAGACAGTTCCAGTAATATTATTTTGGAGGACTGTGAAACTTTATTATAATTATGTCAAAGCATGGTAGATTGTTACTATGCTGAATTCTGAATGGAACTAGAAGGGCTGAATCCGAATTTAAACACTGAGTTAATTTTGCTGACGTCACGGCTTTTCTCGTGAAAATTGGGTACTTGCTGACTATTGTCTGGTATTTTATGGGATTTGCCAGTGTATTACAACCTGACACTAGAGAAACAAAGCAGAAACACAAAGAGCCCAGACCTTGTCAATTTAACAAACAATCGAGAACTGCACTGGACGATACTCAACACCACGCTAAGTTCTAGTCCACTACTGCTAATTATGAAGGTGGCAGCCGGAAGACTTAAAGAAAACCGAAATTAAATAAGAGTATAATTACATACTTTAAAATTAGATCTCTTTATTTAGATTAGGTCTACACTTGGTCGATGCTTGTACCGAAGTGCCGAATTTAATTATTACAAAAAATACATTTCTAAACGTTTGCGAAACGCGGATGGGGCATCATCAGATTCGAAGTAGGTGGTCGGCCCGCCGCGGCGAGACGAGGCGTCGAGTCAGCAGATTCCGTGTTGCAATTTTATGTGGGAAACATCCGTTGTACGAAAATAGCTATCATCTCGCTGTTCAGCCGATTTGGTGTAAGCAGGCTACGTAATGCTCAACAATACTCCACACAATAATAATATTTTTTAATAATAACGCACACTATTAATACACGTATAATAAACAAATAATTAAACACGAACTGTCGTGTGTCCGGGTCGTGAGTTCCTTCCACAAAACAATAGCTAAACAATACGCATGACAACAAACGGTCTTCCTTTGAATGAGCTCCTCAATACTCTATAGGTAAGAGCTATGCCATTTTATATATTCATTGTCAACATACTAAGGAACACGACATAGGTCTACACAGAGACAAGTACAAGTTATAAGAGAATTTTTTTTTTCATTTTTTTTTGAACGAAGTTCCTTATCGCGCGTTGCGAAAGGGGGCTAGACGGAAAAAGTTCAGACGAAAAGTTGTAACGACACTTTTTACAGACTCCGTGGCTGTTACTAAGTAACAAATAAATAACCTAATAAATAAATAATTCCTGATAGAAAAACCCAATAATACTTTGCCCGACCCGGTAATCGAACCCAGGACCTCATGCTTAGCAGTCGCGCTTGCGACCACTAGACCAACGAGGCAGTCATCCAAAAGAACTTATTTCAATTTTAAGGACCGCTCAACTCTTTACAATTGAAAAAATACATTACAAACTGGTATTCAATTAAATACAAGTTGTACAAGATAGTGAATACTAACTTGAGCACTAACAATTTCTCAAGACAAAGTTAAGCGAGTTTCCAAGATTTACGCGTGACTCGGAAACTTTTGACTTAGACACCAGTAGGTATATTTTGTCAAAGGTATCTTATTATAGGAGTTACTTTATTTGAAGTCATTTTTATTCGATATGGTGATTGGTGTGTGCTGCGAAAGTCTGACAACCAGTCTTACCAAAGGGTATCGTATTACCCAGAACTAACTGGGTTGTGGAGGTCAGATACGCAGTCGCTCCACGTAAAATATTCAGCTGCATCTGGTAAGACTGGAAGCCGACCCCAAAATAATTGGGAAAAGGCTAAGCAGATGATGATGATTTAATATTAGGGTGTCAGTGATCGCCCATTTTCCTTTTTTTGGAGCGCGTTTTTCGAACAGAAGAAATTTCATCAAATAACTTGCAATATCCATAAACAATCCCACAAGTTTAGTGTCTAAGAACAACTCAAATACACTACATTTTCCTCTATCGAACAAATCCTTAATAGACACGGCCCATAACTTGATATCCCATAAATCTATCTCCATCATATCAGTTGGAGCACAGACCTTCGCATCAAACGTAAGCCTATTCACCTCGACAGATATTGAGCCGCTTCTGCCCGTAAATCTTCTGCATCACTTTTCTGCATTGAGAGTTTGACAGCTTTCATTGTGTTTCGCAGTTTCCAGCTGGTTTTGGAAATTCAATTTAGAAAGATACTTCTGCAAAACTAACATTAGACGTATAAATTGCTTAATCTTTCTTACTATTATAAATGCGAAAGTTTGTGAGAATGGATGGATGGATTTGTGTTACTCTTTCACACAATGTAACGCTATTACAAGCGTAATCGAAGGTTCGGACCGCGGATGACCAGCAGAGACCGTATTTCGGCTGAAACGTTCTTGTATATTTTTAGCCATGAATCTTAAAGTTAGTTTCTATCCATAACTCTGTATGTCTGACTACGTTGCCGTCTGATACCTGAACAGATTTGGATGAATGTGTACCATGAACTAGGAAAGGATTTTTTTTTTTTGGGATGGGATTGTCAAATGACCCCTCTCCCGCTCTGGGCGGAGCGGAAGGGAGTGTCAGACTTGTACTGACTAAAAACCCATCCATGTTCCTTCTTAGCACTTTGTGTTGGGCCGAGGTATCTCTTTCGAACAGTCCCGCAGCCCTGGCAGTGACAAAATATACCTACTGGTGTCTAAGTTAAAAGTTTCCGAGTCACGCGTATATCTTGGAAACTCGCTTAACTTTGTCTTGAGGAATTGTTAGTGCTCAAGTTTGTATTCACTATCTTGTACAACTTGTATTTAATTGAATACCATTTTGTAATGTATTTTCAATTGTAAAGAGTTGAGCGGTCCTTAAGATTTTGATCCCATTCCCGTGGTATAATTACCGACTTCCACGTGAGCGTAATCGTGGGCAAAAGCATAGTACTTAATATTTTGATCTAACATCAGCTATAACATCCGTCGATGTATTATACCACTACTAAACAGGCAACTACTTAAAACCCAACTACATATTTCCAGCATCTATCTAGCTACTACATCTCCCAGACATTCACTTAACTACACCTAAATTGGCCACAGCTGTGTTCTGTGTCTGACTACCTACTGTTGCGTGCTGAGTCCCTAGTACTTGATGCAAGATCACTTGACGACATTGATGTAGAAAATTGATTCTCTTAGCTACTAGATGTCCTTTTTACCCGACTGCCAAGGAAGGGTTATTATGTTTTTCACGCATAACTTGTATATTTCTTTGTAAATTTCTTTATTGCTTCGTTTGTTCCAAATGGCTGGTCCAATAAATCAACCAATGGTGGACCATAAGATTTGTCTCAAAAATCCAAGTGACCTTAGATAGATGTTAAAAAAAAACAAAATGGCGGATTTTTAGCGCTAAATTGTAAGTCGTTAATATTTTTTCTCAACCAAACCTATCGAGTTGGGTATCAAAATGAAGGAGATTACGAATACGAGTATATACGTACATAATACAATTTGTAGTCGGGTTTTATGATACTTTATCAAACGACTTCTAAAAAAAAGGAGGAGGTTATGTATTCTACCAGCAAATTTTTTTTACGTGTAAGCGATGCACCGATTACTCCGTGATTACTGGGCCGATTTACGGGATTCGTTTTTAAATTAAAAAGAGAATGCTCATGGAAGTATGGAATCCCGTACCATGCTGCATCAAAATCAAACCTTGTTTTTTATAGACTACACTGATCGTATTAACTCCTACAAAAATTATTTTTGAAAAAAAAACCCGCGTTTCAGAGTTATTTTATAAAATCGAAACTAACCTAAAAAGTAGGTTTATTTTTTCGACGGTACCAACGACGTATTTTAACACACATACATTACATTATTGCTCTAAAAACAGCGTAATACACTAATATTAGTAAGAATTACGAGTTGAAGTAACATCCACAGTATGCTTGACTGAAACTCGATTTTATTTTAGACCTTTACATTGCCAATAGTCAGTCAGTACCTACAGTACAAATGTCAGATGCCACAGATAAGATAACTATAAACCATAGAGTATAGTAAGTGCTATAAACTAATCGGGATTTAGGGATGTAATCGATAAATCAAAATCTTTAGGCTGAGAAAATCTATTTTGTTGCAAATAGCAATAAACCAAACTAAATCGATTTGGTGTACTGATCTTACTTAATTGTAATTAATTTTAGAGTCCGCTCGACAGACAAGGGTTTGTTCAATTGAAACGGAACGTCATTTATATTCAGTTGAAACGGAACGTCATATAAAGGGAGTAAAACAATATTCATACTTTTAAACTCGAAAAGTATATTTCCAGTTCAAAAATCAAATCCCCGACGCGTAATGCCGTAAAAAAATATGAAACTAATAACTATAATATTTTGGTTTTGAGGCGCGAGACTTTTTGGTACCAACTTTGGTCATTGTCCTTTGGTAGAGGAAAACCCCGCGGCAGTTCCATTTAAATTAAGTTTGCTAGAGTAGTTATACTACAGTACCTACAACTAAAGGTAAAATTAAAAAAAAGGTTTTTTGTGCAAAAGTGAAAGTATTACTGTTTTGGTTTATATCTGTTACGGCTAAAGATGGGTGTCAACATAAACTTAAGATTAGCCGGCTAAACTCCGACGTCAGGGGCACCCCGAGGTTCGGTTAGTTAGGTTCCTGTAAACCTTGCAGACAGAAATAGGAGCCCCGCGCAGCGGGGATCCGTCGACCTGCTGATGGAAACGCTAACCCTAGACGGCCGACGACAGGGGCACCCCGAGGTTCGGTTAGTTAGGTTCGGGGTGCCCCTGACGTCGGAGTTTAGCCGGCTAATCTTAAGTTTATGTTGACACCCATCTTTAGCCGTAACATATCTATAATACCATATGCCCGCGGCTTCGCCCGAGTGTTTTTCGATAATTCTCCCACGGGATCATATTACTGGGATAAAAAGTAACCTATGTGTTAATCCAGGTTTTAAGCTATCTGTATGCTAAATTTCATCCAAATCCGTTCATTAGTTTTTACATGAAAGAGTAACAAACATACATCCATCCTCACAAACTTTCGAATACTAAACAAGCATCTAGATATTTTAAGTCCATGCAATATCTAGCTACAAAATACATCTTCCAGACCTGTAAACGACAACTGACCTCAGGTATACTTACCCACCTAGGTACTGTTGCATGCTGAGCCCCTAGTCCTTCAAGTCCTCTTGACGATATTATAGATACATAGAAAATGGATTCCCTTCAGCACTTGCAGCTACTGATATTGTTTTTATTTATTTTGGTTGTAAGTACCTAAGGCTCAAAGATCTATCTCTAGAGTTAGCTCAATTTGAGCTCTGTCGCGCTTCATTCGAAAATGAAACTTATAAAAATGAAGTTAATGTGTCTATTCCTACAAGTCACCGTTTCCACCATTCTTATCGCTGCCGACGTCACTTTGTTTATGCTGCAATTGTAAAATAACCAACGGATACTATTGCAGCCTGCAATAGTATCTGTTGGTTATTTTACTGTTAAAGCAAGTTGATGTTAAAGTAGGATATTTTTTCGCGAAATTGTATTTTGTCTTTTCAAGCAGAAGATTGATGATTATAGTGGCTCTATAAAAAAATCTTAATTGCGAATTCTTTTACACTTAATATGTATTTAAGTTTTCTCTGTATTACGACTGAAAATGACAACGACATCGACAGCATTGTATTGTGTGTAAACGTTGAGTTGGGTTCAAGAATCTAGATTCGTCGGTCGTTCACTGAAATTATCTAGAATTCTAGACCATTTCTAACCCAAAGGGCTATCGTGGCCTACTCGATCACGTCGCGTTCTAACTTTCTGAACCTGTTGCTCTATTTGGCTCGTCCAATGATATATAAATTACGCTTTATGGCCCCAAATAACAATGTAAACGATGATCTATTACCGCCGCACCGGACTAGACAAGTTGATTGTCCTAAAAGTCACGCAATGTTGCGAAAAAATTCAGCTCTAATTCGTATACTTATTCGTTTTTTAGTTGTCTGCGCTAAAACCGTAAATATATCATTTTCTTTCATGGTATTAGATAGTCGCATTCAAATAAAAAACCGGCCAAGTGCGAGTCGGACTCGCGCACTTGGGTTCTGTATAAAGTTGTAGGTATTTTGTAATAATTAAACAACATATTTACGATTTTCAGTTTTTTCCTTTAAATGTGCTGTAAGTCTACTTCTTGCCAAATTTCATGATTCTAGGTCAACGGTATGTACCCTATAAAGTTTGATTCCCTCGAGAGTGTCGAAATATACGTTTTTTGCGGCATAAACGACCGTATCTTTTTTTACGTTAACTTAGAAGTTTTATTTTTTCACAGTTTCATGGGACTGTAGACCTGAGTATATGGTTTTAATTTCAACTCGATACCTCCACGCGTTCCTGAGATAAAGGGTCTGGACAGACAGACGGACAACAAAGTGATCCAATAAGGGTTCTGTTTTTCCTTTTGAGGTACGGAACCCTAAGAAGCACATAAAATTTTTAAAAAAACATCAAAATCTGAAAAAAGTAATTCCAAAAAGAAAAGTACTACGACAAAATAATATTTTTGTCTGATTAAATTTTTACTCAAAATTCTGCTGAAATTACACCATCACAAATACATTGCTCTTTTATTTAAAAAATAATTTCGTTCAAAAATTACTTACAGCTCATTTGATTTAATTCCAATCTTTTTGAACGCCAACAAATGAAAGAAAGTTAGAATCCAAGATTCATGATTTGAAACGCCGTCTTTCAAGCCTATTTTAGCGCGAAGTCAATTCAAAAGTTGGACCCTTAAGATGTAAATTTCGCTCCCTGAATTCTAAATTAAGTCAAGTTTTTTGGACAAGAAAGAAAGGGGTACCTGAGAACATTTGAGAGGGCGGTGACACCAGTATCGGTACTTGAGCACGTCGTACTAAGGACCCTCGAGGTTTTTTGAGGGAGAGAAGTAGACACGATAGACTAACCGGCGCCATGTTTCCAAGCCAGAAAATTTGGAAGCACTTGAAATTTATTAACACACTTTTTCTGCAAGTTACGCAGTCTCTTTTCATTTTTTATCCGTAAAATCCAACTTGAAGTAAGTGAGTTGAGTATCATGCTCACCATATCTTAACTTTAAAAGATATTATGAACTCTGAGTTTGTTTCGGCTGTTTCTTCTCAAAACACCGGCCTCGTCTAGTTTTTAAAAATATGATTTATTTGGACGTGTAAAAATGTTTTCAAAAACCAAATTCAAACATCAACATAATCATTTACTGACTACAAAAGAAGTCTATAGATTCTCGCAAACGTGCGTGTATGACCAGATATATGAACGTGGAAGACGTAAAATGAGTATTAAGGATCGTAACAGGTGGTGTTCTGCAGTTTCAGCCTGACCCCTTGGGAAAAATCGTGAATATACTCACGGCTAGAACGTACGTAGAAGAAGTCGTAGCAAAAACAAGTTAGTTGCTACAATTTCAAATCGAACACGTTTAAAAAAAATTAAAACATGTTAATCGACTTTCCACCTTCGACTGGCTATGAAAACTCATTACATAATCAGAGTGACTAAGCAGAATTGTAAGCGATGGTGTTTTGCGTGGGCACAGTTTAGCAATACACCAGTATTTCCTTAGTCTACAATAAGGTACACAAGTATCGAGTTACCTGTTATGCCTCGTCGTCATTATTACAAATCAAGCTCTGGTTTCAACATGTTATTTCAACACACATCTCAGTTTCCACAGTGTTTTCTTTTGGAGGATTCGTTACCGTAGCTGTAACTTCAAATTGGAGCTTTGCCCAATTAAAATTGACGGGATCGCCCTTTCTGTGTTCCGAAATCCATTGTTCCGAAGGTCAGGTTTAGTCGCATTTAACCTAGAATCACATTGGATTTGTTTTTGGAATTACTATTTGAGAATGACATGGTCATTTCTTGTTTCCCAATTCATTTGGGGTCGGCGCTGCATGTCTTCTTCCATACTTCTCAAGTCATCAGCTCAGTAATTATCCGCTTTCTGACCAAATTATCTTTCACACAGTCCATCCAATCCTTTCTTCAGCGTTCACATATTCTTAAAGTCATCGATATTTATACTCAAATAAATGTCCTTACGACATGACAAGGTGACATTGTAATATAATCTCTATGAAACGATGAATCAAGTTGTACAAAGAAAAGATTACACTTGGTCGGTATTTACGTGAGTGCATTGATGACCTAATACTTATGGATGAATTCACACTTGGTAAGATTACTAATGCAAGTGTCGCAACAAAGGAGACGAAGAAAAATACGATTCTTTTTCCACTTCTTAGAGCTTGGCCACGACCTTAAAATGTTTAAAGCACGTACTATCGAGTTCACTGACGGTCTGCCACTTTTCACCCTAATGCTCTAAGTAATAAGGTTGAAAAGTGGTCGACCCTCAGTGGACTCGGTAGTACCCAACGCAAGCCCCGTCGTAAGTCGTATCGACTGAGTTTGTGAACAGGGCGTTATCAATCTTCTTTGCGTGTCGATAGACTCAAATAATACCCGACTAGTATATTGCTACCTGCACAGCTCTGTTATCAATACAAGGACTGGATTACAGAATACCGATAGTGTTCTTGATCTAGAAACCTTGAAACCCGTAAACAACTACGATCCGATTTTGTACTGGAAAAAAGGACGACATGAGAGAGATAAGACGTAATAAATCGTAGAGTTTTATACGCTACACGTACACAAAGACAACATTTATTAAGTATATCCTTAGTTAGTGCTGACAAGGGAGTAAGTTATCGACAAAACATTGGACGAGATATTATTTTGTCCTTGGGTAGAAGTTAAATAATATAGATAGGCGAATGTTGCACTGAAAATATCAGCTGGCCTATGAAATTGGTAAAAGGAATAAACATCGACGGCGTCTAAGCTGTTCTATGCACTGGGTGGATGCTATACTGAAAACTTTTACCACCCGACTGGAAACTATACCGCTCTAATAGTGTAAGTTTTCTTATGAAGTATGGAGGAAAAAGAGATGCTTAGCAGACCCCAAATAAATAGGGTAAGCAGGAGAATTGTGATGATAATGTGTAGATTTTCTTAGCTTCAAAAAACTTTTGTAACAGTCTGTTTAAAGACAACCAGAAGGTTTAAACAAAGTGACATTATCAGCGATAACGATGATAGAAAAGTAAAGTAAAATAACTCACATAAGCTACCGAAATGTTTAATGTCAATACCGTTAAAAATAACTGTAGAATGTTGATACGCGTTGCGTTGATTTATATTTAATCTGGAATGGAATTTACATCGAATCATTACAATTTTAGAATCATATTTTCATTATATTATTAAATAATTTGTATGTCCAAGCGGCTGATCATGGAATGAACTGTATTAGTATATAATTATGTTATGACCACCTGCATGTTACCCATGTATCACAAATATACGATTTGATTTGATTTGTTGAAAGCGATTGCCATATGCCTAGGCTCTCAGGGCGAATTGTAAATCTATACAAATAAACAAAATTGAAGTGTCTGTTTGTAGTTTCAAAATAATAGCATTTTACTGAATGCATATGAAAGTAACATAAACGGTAAGTACTTGTAACAATTTTTTTTTAAGTTTTGTTTGTCTGTATGTTCGAGCTTATCTCCGAAACGGCTGCACCGATTTTGACGGGACTTTTACTCGCTGTTATTACAAGGAGTAACTTAGGAATAGGGTTCCGTCCTAAAAAAAATAAAAACTTGGATTTGTTAACTAACAAAATCCGATTCAAATAGTACAAGTTACTTATATTTTTATAATAATATCCTGCAGTCGAAAGTCGCAACAACTTGTTTATGATAATTATAATACCTTACCTAAACCATTACCACAATGATTGAGTATGGTACTGTGAGTGTACTGTACTGCACTGTACATGAGAACCACATTAGATAGTTCATTAGCCTTTAATTATACTGAAATCATCTATGAAGCCCGTACATTCCAGTACCATAGATCCAATTCATAATACAGAACTGAACATCGTTATTAAGCACAATGAATCCCACGTTGATCAAGTTCAATTTCTGTATTGATTACTGAACGAAGCTCATGAGATGAGCTTGTTAACCTATTAATTAAGTTGCCTACGTAACTGTGCTATCGACAGCCAATCTATGAGAGTATAGCCGGTGTTCTACGAGAGTTAAATTAAAAGCTAATTGGTGATAAACTACTTTATTATTATACCTTTGTGCTTTTCGGATGATAATGCGATTCTATTCAATTTAGTTCTCAGTTGCGTCTGATTATATTTCAAAAGTTTTTTTCATAGTCAAGAAATGTCATCATCTTTTCTCCAGTATGTTGGGGTCGGCTTCCAATCTAATCGGATGCACCTGAATACCAGTATTTTACATGGAGCGACTGCCTCTCTGACATCTACAATCCAGTTAGTGCTGGGTAATAAATACGATACCCATTGATAAGACTGGTTGTCAGACTTTCGCGACACTGACTACCTTTAACGACTGTCCAAGATCTACAAATGACAGCCGGGACCAACGGCTTAGCATAAACCCTAGGCACCCCTCAATCACCAAAGTTTAACATTTCCTAATCCTGTGTTACACCAACATTGGAGGAAAGCGGAAATATGCGGTCTCTAAACCGTTTCCGTTATAATGAAGTTGATGGTTGCGTTACAAACTTTGCTATTATTCATAGACAATTCCAATATGATGTGGAAACATTCAACTTTTCTGCAAGCGATGGAACAACTGACATCATGTTTTTGGTGTATCTAATAACTGCAACTTCGAAGAAATGATGGAAGGTGCTGATGAAGCAATTGACTCTAGTTTGGTTCTGAGATTTGAAAGAAAAGGGCTTAATCGCAAAAGAATAGACAGTTGGATTCATCCACTGTTTTAAGCTTTCACGGTTTTAAAACTAAACTTATACTGTCACTTACGGGATATATTTCGTGCGTGCGTGCGTTCCGTGTGTGTGTAGCCGGCATCGTAATAAGGAATCCACAAAACCTGGCGATACTGTGAGTGTGTTTTGCCGTGACTTAGTGTCGAGTTCCAGTAGTGTGCGTAGCAAAAGACAAAGAAAGAGGGTAGACAGATTTGTCTACTCCTAACAATTTATTTTCCGTCCACCGGCATTTTCCAGTGAACCCGCGATCATGGCGCTTGCAACAGCGTCGAAATATCGGGAGCTCAAAATTATGAACAATCACGGAAGATATTCCCGACGTAATAAGTTTAGTAGGATTCATTTTTGTCTGGATACAAAACAGACAACCGATTGCTCCTTGCTTGTAGTGACGGCGTCTAAACCAAAGCGAATGTCACGCTAATTTTGTTCGGTGATTCCGAAATCGTAGTCGTGTTTTCTTGTTTACCGAACAATATTGAACGCGACGTTCGCGTATTCGCGCAACTATTCGCTTTGGTTACGACGCTAGGTACTTCCATGTAGTAGCCAATGTTTAGTATACAGTACGTGTCTTGTATATACGAGGATTAAGCGTTACAACAGTACTGAAAGCTAGCCTGCCCCAATATCGGGGTAGTATGTCGCATGTGGTCTCAAGCGGCATCCTTTATTGCAGGCTGCAGGTGAAATGGTACTTCGCTAGCTTTCACCTCTAATTTAAGTTGGGCATTTCTAGCTTGAAATACTGCGTATTCTGAAGGTTCATGGTTGAGAGAGGGAAATTTACTGAAGTTTCAACTGGGATAAATACTTGGGAAATTAATACTACCAGACCTCAGAGCTGTGTAACAATTATGTTGAACAATGAAGTATATTCTCTCGTGAGGACCGCGTGGCTAAATAGTAACAGTTGCTCGGGTCGACTTCAGGTTAAGCCGTGTTTGCCTAGGCTGTTCCGCGGATAAGGTGACCACCCATTATATACCGAGTTTCCTCCATGCCTCGGAAAGCACGTTAAGCCGTTGGTCCCGGCTATCATCTGTAGACCTTTTGACAGTCATTACCTACAGGTAGTCAGTGGCCCGCAAGTCTGACAACCAGTCTTACCAAGGGGTATCTGTACCCAGTACTGACTGCGTTATGGAGGTAAGATTGGCAGTCACTCCATGTGAATTAGTGGTATTCAGCTACATCCGGTTAGACTGGAAGCCGACCCAACAGAGTTGGCAAAAGGCTAGGCAGATGATGGAAAAAGTATATTCTATAGCTATATAAAATAATCTACTATTAAGTGACCAAGTCCGGCGAGCAAGTTTCCCGAGCAATACAGAAGAAACTTTAGTTTGATAAGCTCAGTTCCTTGATTAATTTATCTTCGAATTCCATAGAGAACGAAGGACCACTTAATTAGTTAAGATGCAATTTGAGATTGAAACGTATGCCCCGAGTCCCGACACAAAACAGTTAAATAGGATAGTAAAATAGTGAAGATATATTGCAAGAGCGTTTGAAGTGGAATGCGCAAAACACCACGTGGGTTAAATTTGCATAGATATAGTTTGTTGTTTTGTGTCCATTTTTGATTCAGTCTAGAATGGAAGAAGAACGTGTTGCAACGGCCCTAAGTATCATAGGACCAGAGCAGGAAGATCATGATGACGATTTCGACAAAGCGATTAAGCAATCAACGATAAGGATCATCAAAAGTTTCTGTCAAGCCTTTTGACACGTGTTTTTTATACAAGCAATAGCTTGCGTTTGGCCGCAGCTCGCCTGATGTGAAGCGATGGTGTGGCCTAAAGTGGAGCACGCTTGTCTAGACTTTTTCCCATTCAGTCGAGCTGTGAAGAGATGTAGATTGCAGATAATAATGATCAGGGACTAAACGCTTTGATTGTCACTTGTGTAAGCCCCCTGGTAAGTAGAAAATCGTAAAACCAGTAAATAGGCTACAAACATGGGAACCGAAATGACCTCTAATGAGTCTTTAGGTCATTGTTAGTTATCAGGAGAAAACGCTGTCCTTGAACTTATGATCAACCCACGTCATTCATGAATAAGAAAGTACCATGTCCTTTTTGCCAGGGGTCGTAGGAGTAGGAATGACCTTTAACAAAGTGACTTTTTCATGGTATTGAAACCTTTTGACCCTAACCTATTTCAAAATGATCCAACAATATCTCACACGCCTATGAATACTGAATTTATTTTATTGATCCTTATCGGTTATACAGGGTTATTTGTAAAACACCAGCAACCTCTTAAGAGGTCATTGTACTCATCGTTAAGAACAACTTTCACCAAACCTGAAATCGCGAAAAAAAAACAGCTTTTCCCTACATTTTGACGAGTTAATCGATCATAAATGGACTTAGTATCACCCATCAGACATTTTTGTGTCTTCCCGACGAGCTGTGGGCCAAAATTACCATGATGTGGCGCCCTGACACAGCAAAAGGCGACGCGGTAGACCTCGCAGGAGATGGCGGGACGAGCTGGACAGGACCAACGACCAGTGGTCCACATAAGGTCTAGATCAGTGGTTCCTAACCTTTTCAATGCCACTACCCCTGTGAACAACTATGGGAATAGAGTTTACCCCTAGCTAATTCAAAATAATTCAACCACACAAATTCGAACAAAAATATCTTTATTAGGTAAGAAATTGCACGTTTAGGTAACTTATATATATAGTAATATATGTATACATCTCGGACTTAACTAGTGTGAACTGTGAAGGTTGATACTGCTTTGCATTCGCAAGTTTAACAATATTAGGTTCGATTTCACTCAACGCGCATCTCATGTCATGCTCCACATTCAGTCGGTTCCTGGCTTTTGTTTTTAATGTAACAAGAGTCGAGAAACCCGTTTCACACCTGTAAGTTGTGGCAAATGGAATCAACATTTTTAAAGCTCTGTCAGCTATAATAGGATATTCTGCAGCTGCTTTTCGCCAAAATGTTCCTAGTTCATTATTTTGAAAATCAACTTTCAATGAGCTATCCTCCCGTAGTCCAAGAAACTCTACTTTTGCTGAAACATCTTCGTCCTTGAAAATATCGACGCAAGTAGAATATGGTCTTAAAATCCAGGAGTAGGACTCACGACTATCCATATTTGGAAAATATTGCTTCAGTGAGTCTATTACAGCAGTTAAATGTTCAACCACGGAATTTTCAAATGTGATTTTGTCTTGTTTAGTATTTACTAATTCCTCACTTAGTTGTATAAACATTGACAAATCGCCAACTTGGACTCTACGTTGGTAAAGTTCCAATTTACGCAAAAAACTTGCGATTTTATCCTGCAACGTCAAAATGTTTGTTTTATTTCCTTGCAGTGAAATATTCAGACTATTAATTTCACTGAAAAAATCAGCAAGGTACGCCATCTTTGCTACAAATGTTTGGTCTTTAATTTTTGCAAAATATTCTTTTTCTTTTTGTGTTTTCTGATTTTCAAAAAACAATCCAATTTCTTCTCGTAGTTCGTAAACCCTACTTAGAACTTTCCCTCTTGATAACCAACGTACCTCTGTATGGTACAAAAGAGCATTAAATGTAGCACCAACTTCATCGCACAAAATTTTGAATAATCTTGAGTTCGTAGCGCTGCCTCGAATGTGATTAACAATTTTTACGATGTCACTTAACGTTTGTAGCAAATCTGGTGGAAGCGTCTTCACAGCCAAAGCGTAACGGTGTATCAAGCAATGATAGCCGAAAACTTGAGGAGCAACTTGTTTCACGAGTGCTTGAAATCCAGAATGGATGCCCATCATGGAAGGCGCCCCATCTGTACAAACACCAACCAGCTTTAACCAGTCAAGGCCATTTTCCTCAATAAACTCTTTTAGCGTTTGAAATACGTCTTCGCCGCGAGTAGTAGTGGGCAAAGACTTGCAGAACAAATATTCCTCCTTTACATCATCATTTTTAATGTATCGTGTAAACACCAATAATTGTGAACACGAAGCAACATCTGTGGACTCGTCCAACAGCCCCGGATCTTCAATTTTTTTTAGGCGGGGCAAAAACTGAAAAATGCCGCCCCCGCCCACTTATATTTATTGTCAGCCTTTTCTATATCACCAAATAAAAGCGGAGCTTGCTCTTTAAAAACGTAAAGTTCCTGGCAGAATTCAACGGCGCTTCAATCTCGCTCGTATTTTCGAGCCAGATCTGCTCCATACTTTTGCAGTTCTTAAATTGACATTTTCAAAATATTAGTACCATTAAGAAAAGCAAAATTCAAATTCAGCATGGTGTGCTACCATGCTGAATTTGAATTTTGCTTTTCTCAGTCAATCAAACCTCTTTTTAATTTCTGATATGATTCGATCAAATACAATCATTATTTCTTTAGAAAATAGTTGAACAGGTTGGAGTGTTTGTAATTCGTCTTCACACATCTCATCGAAATGTTTTTTACGTTTCGGAATTCGTTTGTTTTGCAAAATAGGGTCAACACCACTTTTTTCAGCAACTTCTCCAGCCTCTTTTATCCAATATTCCATTGGATTTTATCTCATTTTTTGCAAAGTTTTGAGCAGACCATCCATTAGTGCGACGGAACGGGCAAGGATAATATCGATGCCTTAGTTCACAATTGCACTAACTACAAAATTAACAATTTTGAGGAGAGACCTTTAAAGTTTTTTAAAGTTTATACTAGAACAGTACAAAAACAAAGTAAAATAACAAAACAAATATGCATCTATTCATAAGACTAGTCCTTTGACTCCATCATATCTCAATATTGTAATATTAGTATATACTTAACCTTTTCAAATTGGCTAAATAAACATACAAACCCCCCATAAAATTGCCAAACCTCTTCAAGTAAAAGTACTAATACACGTACACGTTGTACTTAGATACAAATCGGATCTCCAATCCTGAAGTCATAGTGCCAGGTGGCGCGTTTCTTTCTGTCTGCTCCGACTTTCGGTATCTCGGTTCACTCGTGCAAAGCGATGGCGAAATAGATCGTAGTGTGAAGCACATAATAATGACAGGATGGATGAAATGGCGGCAGGTCACGGGAAGAATCTGCGACTCCCGCTTTCCCCTTAAACTTAAGGGGAAGATTTATAAAACAATGGTTAGACCTGTTGTCTTGTATGGATCAGAATGTTGTGCCATAAAAGGGATGAATGAAAGGCATTTGCATGTGGCTGAGATGAGAATGCTAAGGGGGATGTGTGGTGTTACGCGAATGGATAAAAGAAGAAATGAGTACATAAGAGGAAGTCTGAAAGTGGCGCCGGTGACTGAAAATTTGTGTGGTAATCGGATCTCGTGGTATGGGCATGTGATGCGGAGGAATGCGGAAAATGTCGTGAGGAAAGTTTTGAGTATGACCGTGTATAAAAGTAGAGGAAGATCAAAGAAACAATAGATGGACTGTGTGAAGAATGGTATGGCACGAAAAGAGATGTCTGATGAGATGACGAGTAATAGACAAGTAAGGAAGAAGAAGACATGCTGCGCCGACCCCAAATGAATTGAGACAAGGGCAAGAGAATGATGATGGCACTTGTATAAATCGGAATATATCTCAAAACGATTTAATGCATTTGTGCACTTTAAAAATTGCCAAATCCCTTCATACTTCCTTGATCCTTGTGTACTACCAACATATACTACACTCCTATAGCACTGCTAAAAAGTATGAGCAGATATTGCAAATGTATTGTTTTAAAATTTTCTGCAGTTGAGAAACTTAAAATCAGTTAAAGTATATCTTGATTGGATTTACAAAAATAAAGGTCATTTTTTTTTTTTTTTTTTTTTTTTTTTTTTTTTTTTTTTTAAAAAAAACGTTGCCCCACACTAGGAATTTCTCCTGTGTCGTGGGTGCTTTTACAAACATTTAAACTCACATACACAAACAGCCAGACCCGGAACAACTATCAGTAGGCCATACAAATATTTGTTCCGTGCGGGAATCGAACCCGCGACACGCGACGCAGCAGTCAATCGCTCAGCCACTGCGCCAACCGTGCCGTCATTAGTATAATACAACATTCATGGAACATTAATAGAACTTATTTAATACAACTGTGATCTACGTTTTTGGTAGAAAGAGACAGAATAACGTTTGCTTAACTTCTTCTAAGGCTTCTGCTATTTCTGGCAATTATTTAATAGGGCATTCACAGCAACATGTTTCTTCGAAGATGGTTATGATAAAATACTACCTAGAAAAGCGATCGATGAGCTGTGATAGATTTATTGATGCGACACTAATACAATCAGTATTTTACCTTCGGTTGATCGACAAGTACTAAATAGTAAACATAAACAACACACATTTTTAAAACCAAACACTGTCGTGGAGAGAGATCGACGAGGGAGTTTTCATCTCTTTCGCACGCACAGTAACCAGACGCGTGCTGCCGCGATCTGCGATTCCTGCGGGCGAGCGGGCGCGTATTTTGAACTATGCCTACGCGCCTCGCGAATAATAAATTTTCGTGCAGCACGTCTCACTCCGCGCTTTGGGTATCGGTCGAGTTGATATGGCCATGAAACTGTACTTGTACTATTATTTATTCCGTGGTCAAAGTTAAGTAAATGATGAGTGGTCCATTCGACTGTAAAGTGTGAATTTGGCCGCCCTCTGAACTTGCCGCCCGGGGCATAGGCCCCGGCTTGCCCCCCCCTAGATCCGGGGCTGTCGTCCAACTGCAGCGCAAACATAGGACTTTCTTTTATTTCAGCAATAACGGTTGCTAGAATATCGGCACTCATTTCACAAATGCGACTTTGAACAGTAGTATTTGAGAGTGAGATTTGTTTAATCTTAGCTAAATATTGCTCACCAATAACAAGTGATACTGCATCACACAAACAAGGTTTGATGAGGTCCTCTCCTATAGTGTATGGTTTTTTATTAAGTGCAATGCGATAAGCAATTTTGTATGAAGCTTGAAGACATGATTCATTTGCTTTCTGCATATTACCTGTAGAATCCAATCGTGAAGACTTCAGAACCTTTTCCTTTTTCTTAAAAAATCTATATTTTTATCTGTGAACTCCTTGTGAACTTTCTCAAAATGTTCTTTTAATTTGCTCGGTTTCATGCTTTCTGGATTAAGCACTTTATTACATAAAACACACTGAGGCTTTTCTATATTCTTGTCCACGATACTTGTGAAACCCCATTGTAGAAATGCTTCTTTATAAGTGCGCTTTTTGCCAGATGAAGTAGAAGCCATGTTAAAACACCTGTAGGTACCTAAAACAAAAGTCAACAAATACATGTACCTACACGTAAACAAATCACTCGTGACAATATTAAGAAACGCTGCTTACCTTTAAATTTAAACAATCCAAAAAATACGATGTCTGCGATTCGGTTCTGCGAACAAATAAAACGCGTGTTCTTCCTATGGTTGGGTAATTCAAAATGAAACGAACGGCGCGCGGCGCGCGTCGCCGGCCCGGCCGCCGCACATCGAAGCCGTGCTTCACCCCTCTCACACCGCCGCTCACCCGCCGTCGCCGTTAAGCCGTGCGCATGAGAGGCTGAGAGCGAGCGCCGTGGCTACCGTACTATTATTTTGTTTATTATTTTAATATTTTTTTTGTGCCAACTCTGTTACCCCCCTAGAATTGCCGTTTTACCCCTGCGGGGGTAATTACCCCCAGGTTAGGAAACACTGGTCTAGATCGAAAGATTTGGAAGTCATTGGGAGAGGCCTTTGCCCAGCAGTGGGATGCCACAGTAACATTTCACTTTAACAATGTTTAACGATGTATAGAATGCAACTACCGTCCAAATCACATTGAAATCAGTCTCCTAATGAAATGGCTGCGTAACAATTCGACGAACGGACCAATGACAGGAAGGACGAAATTATAAGGGTTCCATTGTTGCCTCTCGCCACCTAACCCTAGAACAATTGCGGGTCTCTTGAATGTAAGACCATTTTAATTAAAAACTTGTAGTTTATTAAATTCATACTAAGTTTTAGGGAGCAGCGGTAGCCCAGTGGTGGCGACCCCGAATTACGAGGAGTAAGTCGTGGGTTCGAACCCAGGCAGGCGCATTACTTTGTGTAATTTATTTCAAAAATGCTGCTCTCAAAACGGTGAAGGAAAACATCGTGAGGAAACATGTCCTCGAACCGAAAATTCGAAGACCATGAGCCCATTCCCTCTCATAGAGAGGTGGCGTGTGTCCCAGTAGTGGGAACATTACAGGCTGATTTATCTTAGTATAAGTTCAGGAAATTCGTCACTCCTTTCATGAACTAAAACCGTAAGTAGACATTATGGCTTAAGTCTTTTGCTAAAGTTATACCGTCCTGCATCTCTTCACTTAGTTTCCTCTTACATTTTCCTAGTTTTCCGCAGCCGGATTAGCACTATAATAAATATCAATTAACCCCAAAATTTGGGCGGAAACTAAGAGCTATTCCATGCTCTAAAATTCTTGGAATAGAAATACTTAGTTTGTTGGATGTACGGCCCGCTGCACTGTTATATTGCAGTTTAGTTGAATTCTGGCGAAACAAAACAATGCCGCACTTGCTTATTAAAGTTTGCGGATTCAAGAAACTAGAAAGTTATATATTTTATGAGTAAAACAAACAACTGGTTACATACAGGGTTATTTTTAGGTCGTTCTGGAACCGAATACCATTAACTCGACCATCGACCTCGAAACGATTGGGACTATTTTTTTTTTAAATAACAATAAAAAAAGTCACGAAACAATTTTTTTTTTTTTTTGTGAAATAATGAGAACTCAAAGTAACGCTTCCTTGCGGTAAATGCATATGTGTGTGTAAAACGTATCCACAATCGGCAACACATGCGAACGATACCCATTGAAAACTTCATTCATCGATCAGACAACATGATCGTAAGCCACGCCCCCACCCCACGCACCTTACACAGTCTAGGCCGACCGCTCGCCCTTCCTTCCTTCATACTTTCCTAGTATTGTCGCGCGTTTCGCTGAATTAGGTCACTCACGCGCATCCTAATCACGTGCTAAAAATGAGTCGGTAATACGTGTACCTACTCCAACGTGGAGTATTGGGCAATGGTGGATTTACGAAGTACCTATAGCAATCACCGTTATCTTCCCGCCATCGACATTTTTTAACATTGCCATTATCCGCTTAACCTTTTTCAAACTATGTTGGGGTCGGCTTCCAGTTTAACTGAATGCAGCTAGATACCAGTATTTTACATGGAGCGACTGCCTATCTGACTTCACAACCCAGTTAAGACTGGTTTTCATATTTTCTTACCACTGACTAGCTGTAACGACTGTCAAAGATCGTGACATATAAAAATTGTCCAGATGAGAAGTTCACGGAAGTAGGTGCAATAAGCTTACACGTAGTTGTGGGTAGATAGCGGGGAAAAAGTCTACCAATTATAATGAAGATGCTAATATAACATTTTAACAGAGATATAACTGACAATTTTTAACTAAACCTCGTGCAGAGATAGACCTTGAATAATTCAATTGAGGGAGGCGTAAATCTTGTTTTATACGTAGTACGAGTATCGAGATTCACGAAGACGACTCATCAAAAATCACGTAGAATCCAAAGATTCATAATATGTATACTTGATTATCTCCGGAAACCATCAAAAGGCTCCCCTAATGCATATCAATTATGTTGCTGATCAAAAGACGAGTTCGGCTGTTGATTTTACATTACATGTGAGTTTGTGTTAAGGTGAGTATTCACAAGAGTAACTTTCCCGAACATTTCCGTGTAATATAACATTTCTGCAAACGCTCGACACGGTGTTCGAAGTAATGCTTATGGCGAGTGAAGAAGTATTAGCAGACGCAAAGCCAGATGATAAAATCTTGTGTTTATTTTGTAAATAGGTTTTTACAAACACTTTAGCACGTAATCTTTTTTAAATTAGGTGGGGCCGATGTTTCGTACCTGAACTAACTTTGAGAAGAAACAGCAAAAACTGAAGCAAATTCAGAGGTCAACTTGAGTCTTGGTCAACTCACATGAGAACTATGCACATTACTATCTGAGTCAGTCAATCAGTGCAAGCATTTGTTAGTTTTCGTGTAGCTCGTCTTATAACTCAAGGAGCTCAACGACACGACGAACAATACTAAAGAAAGGACATTTGGGTAGGTCGCTTATAGTACTCAAACTGCCAGACAATCGTTAAAACCAAAGGGAAAAAATCGGATGTGTGGATGACATTCAGAAGATAGCTGGTAAGAACTGGTTGAGTTATTTTGCGTTTACTTTTCGTTGATAGGTCTAATCTGCAGATTTTGTCCACGTTTGTGGGTTTGCTTGATGAAATGTTACAAAAAAATTAAATTCACTCGTTTGCGAAATCAAGTTGTAACAAAGCGGTGAGCGGATCGATGTTTCGTTAGAAGTAAATCATCTGCTCTTGTCCTATGTTGCCACGGGTCGTTGCAACACGTTTTTTCTTCCATTCTCCCGTGAACAGTCACTCCATCATTTACTCTATCTTTTGTAACAATATTCCCACAATGCATGCATCTTTTCTTTGGTCTTCATCTTTTGTTACGCTCTAGTCTATTCTCACCCTTACGTAATAAGGGGTGTACAGAATCTCATAGCTTCTTATGGGTGCCGTAAGGGATTCTTGCTTATTTATGTTGCAATAACTTTCTTGCTTAGCTTGTTATTAAGGTTGTATTGAAGTTAACGGTTTGTGTTGTGTATATTGTAACTATATGTTGTGGTACCTGATGTTGATGTTAGCAAGATGATATTATAATGTTTGTTTATGGTTATGAGTGTTTGAACTATCTATCTGCAAGTTGTAAACGGACCCTTCAAGTAGCTGTCAACAAGCCTTCTGTACATCAAACTAAGTCACACGCAAAAAATATAATTAACATTTGCTTTGAAAAGTCATGGTTTACTTTAGGACTCAATGTAACGCACTCAAACCTTTGTGATGATTAATGCCTTGAATGGTTCAGGGGTCACATTAAAAACTTCATTTAAAAAACCGGCCAAGTACGAGTCGGACTCGCGCACGAAGGGTGCCGTACCATTATCTATAAAAACGGCAAAAAAACTCATATCTGTTGTATGGGAGCCCCCCTTATTTTTTTTTATTTTTAGTATTTGTTGTTATAGCGGCAATAGTAATACATCATTTGTGAAAATTTCAGCTTTCTAGCTATCACGGTTTATGAGATACAGCCTGGAGACAGACAGACAGACAGCGAAGTCTTAGTAATAGAGTCCCGTTTTACCCTTTGGGTACGGAACCCTAAAAAAGACTAGTGAAATAGTTAGAACTTTAACTTCCAATATCTCCTTAAATAAGGTATGGTCCAGAACAAAAAAAAAATATCGCAATGATGAGGAGTACAACTGCCTTTCGGCTAAGAGTCTTTTACGTCCATTACAATCAAAACGGGTGTGGTGAATCACAGAAATTGGATAAGAGTCAATCATCCTTCAAAGTTTTTCTTTTTCTCGCAAAGACTTTCAAGAAGGTTTACATAAGATTTTCAGTAGCTTATGATAATTGGCCCGAAAGTCTGACAACTAGTTCTACCCTATCGCATTACTGGGTTGTGGAGGTCAGATAGGCAGTCGCTCCATGTAAAATAATGGTATTCAGCTACATCCGGTTACGCTGGAAACCGACCCCAACATAGTTGGGAAAGGCTAGGCAGATGAAGATGAGTTATGCGATAATTCAAGACTACAATTATGACTTTTCCGTCATCTTTATCGCTGATAGAAAGCCACTTTTTCTCAGCTTCTAGTTGATTGGAAGATTCTCAAGAATAATGATAGTAATTTACAATTTTTAGCATCTTAGTTGATTAAACTAGATATCAAAAAAGTTCATGTAGTTACCAATAGATGGTTAATAATCCCACAGGCTCTATAAAGTTACAAAAACTCAATCATGTGCATAATTCGGCTTTAAACTTACAAAGATTCAATCGACCGAGTAGATGTTTACTTCGTTATAAAGTACTGAGAAATCTTGGAACAGCCCAATATCAAATCTTCAAAGCTAACTTAAATCTCTATGTATTCTACATCTAACAAAGCAAGATATTATTGCTTATATTAAACATATGACATCCGTTTCGGATGCAAGTACAGCTGAATTAGCTCTAGTGCCAATTTGGCACTACAATGGCACGATAGTTCCACTAAGGAAGGGGAGGTTATCTGAGGATCTAGGCTAGGACATAAGCTGACTGCATTTATTTATTCATGGATTGCCAATTGGCAGACTGTCATTTGTTTTGTTTTGAGCACCAATATGGCCAAAGGCTGAAGAAGAATGAATGTGAGGAGACTGAGTAACATTCTTTCAACGATAAATTCTTACTGAGACCAGAATTTAAGTACTTTGAAAGAGCTCATCTGGGGAATATGGTAAACACTTACGAAAATATTCCTGCAGCTTGGCCAATATGCTCCTACTCTGCATAAATCCTCTGCAAATGATGACGGTCTGGTTACCGTTAAAGGAAAGCCAGCTTGAATATTCTATTCAATTCATAGCAAGCTAAAGCTAGTGAGCCAACACCCGATTTAGAAGACACAAGATAGAGATCTCTGACGCATTGATGTGTGTGAAATCAAAGAATAAATAATGTTATTGAAACTATGTTTGGCGTATGAAACCATGGAACAATTTTGAGGCTTTAAGAACCAGAAGTAAGAGCATATTGCTATTCATTCTAAGTTCGGAATGGTCTCAAATCATACGCATTTCTCAGCAGTGTAATGCAAGATTTATAAATTACAAGTTTAAGTTAACTGTTGAGTTAGCAAAAGGCTGCCGAACTTGTCAATGTGCCGAAGTACTTATCTTACTACTTCGTGCCAAAAGCAAAGTTAGACTTGGGGATATGCCATTTTGAACTCTATTCGATGTGTAACTTGATTCTGAATTATTAACTTAGATTGGTTGACAAAGAAGATAATCACCACGCTTCGGAAACTCACACGAAAATCTTCATCTTTGTATAGAACAGACTAACGTCATATAATAATCTATACAAATAAATAAAATTGAAGTGTCTGTTTGTAATATTAAAATAACCGCGTTTTACATGCTTAAGAAAGTATATACGGTACATATACCAAAGTAACATTTTTTTCAATTGTTGTCTGTCTGTTTGTTCCGGGTTATCTCTGAAACGGCTGGACCGATTTTGACGGGACTTTCACTGGCAGATAGCTGATGTACGAAAAATAATTAGGGTTCCGTGCAAAAAAATTAAAACCCTTGAACATTTTTTTGGTAATAAAATCCGATTAAAAAAGGGGAGTTTAATGTTTTTATACAATAATTTCACGCGAACGAAGGTCGCAAGCAACATATATAACCAGTGTTTTGGTCCATTGTTCTCACAATAGAATTCATTGACGACAAAATTGACAAGGTCAGACATTTACAAGGCGTCTTTAGTGAAAAAAACTGGTTGCGAATTATACGAAACAATAATGATGGCTCATCATCATCATTCACAGTTCGACTTCACCCACTGGTGGATATATATATCGAATTCTCTTTGCTATGACTTAGCCAGCTTTACACAGGTTTTTCCGCTTTTTTTTTGGGATGGGAAATCATCAAATGACTCCTCCCGCTCTGGGCGGAGCGGAAGGGAGTGTCAGACTTTAACTGACTAAAACCCATCCATGTTCCTTCTTTTGCCCTTTGTGTTCCAGGGCCGCGGTATCTCTTTCGAACAGTCCCGCAGCCCGGGCAGGCATCGGCCCTTGCGGGCCCCTCCTGTCTGTTGACATCTCTTTGAGGCGCGGTGGAACACGAACGCGCCGTCGACACGGCCTGTCGTCATAAGACGGCGAACTAGCCCATTACTCACTGTCCACAGGCCCGACAAGTTTTTCCTCTAAAGCAACAATATCGTCTGCCGATCTCGCTAGTCGACATTACGTCAAGCCGTGGTAAAAATATTAGCCAGTCAGCAAATGGGTTACCTCACAACAAAACAACACGCCCGTTATATCCGAAAGATTAAGCAGAGGTCTTTTTTTTCGGTTCTCTTCTTTGTGTCAATGTAACAGGGGGCGAGCCTATTGCCATCAACCTAAGGTTTCTAAAAATGCCCACGGTGCGTGAGACTTGGAATTCAAGTAGTACCACTCTATTTTAATCCACAAGTGGTTTATAAATATCAAGAATATTAATGAACATTTAGCAACGTTTAGCATAACAAAGGCAGCGTTTATCAGTACACGTGGTACTGACTAACTACCTAGTAACAGTGCACAGTGGTTTGTAGTTGGCAGCTAGAATGTTTGATGCAATCTTGTGTTAAATCATACCTACCCACTGTATTAATGTACGTGTACTGTATTTGAACCTAACAAAACAGTTGAATGCTACTGTATCCTCTACTTAAACAAATAAATAAAATTGAAGTGTCTGTTTGTTATTTCAAAACAACAGCTTTGTACTGAATGCATTTGAAAGTATATTATTATACGATACTTATTATAACATATTTATTTTGTCCTTCTGACTGTTTGACTGTTCCGGTTAATATCCGAAACGGCTGTACGAGTAACTTAGGCTAATTTTATTTAAGAAAAAGGATTAGGGTTCCGTGCATAAAAAATAAAACCCATGAAATTGTTAACAACATCCAATTCAAATAGGAAGACAATATTTTTATAATAATTACACGCCGACCAAGGTCGCGGGCACCAGCTGGTAATATTATGATAGGTATTGTATGTGTTACAAAACAGTTGAATGAACAGGCACATAATAAACATACAGTAGTATCAATCACTGGTATCCAAGGGACAGTAAACGCAGCAAGGGGAAACAGAAAAGAAGATGGGAAGATGAGATAAAACAAACAGCGGGCTCCTTGGAGGAGAGTGGCTCGTGACAGAAACCAGTGGAAAGATCTAGAGGAGGCCTTTGCCAAAAGGCACACTGAATTGAGGGACATATTACAACAACAGAAAAAAAAAAACAGAAATAATCACTACATAGTATAAAACAAAGTCGCTTTCTATCCCTATATCCCTATGTATGCTTAAATCTTTAAAATTACGCAACGGATTTTGATGCGGTTTTTTTTTAATAGATAAGTAGAGTGATTGAAGAGGAAGGTTTATATGTATAATACATGCACCCGTGCGAAGCCGGGGCGGGTCGCTAGTTCAAAATAAAGGGCAATTTATTTATTTTAGTAGTAATCAAGTCTTGAGAAGACACATAGTCGCGACCTAGACTGCTTCTTGCCAGACTGATGAAAAGGTGATAAATAAAAGGCACAGGAAAAATATGGGGGAGACCTTTGTGCGGCTGATGGGTATAACTATTTGGCACTACATTTTCTTATCCGACTAACTATCAGAACAATTGAAAGGTCAGGTTCACTTTGAAGATCAAATAAACGTATACAAAACTTAAATAACCATCATCTTTCTTTTGCCCTTGTCCCAATTCATTTGGGGTCGGCGCAGCATGCCTTCTTCTTCCATACTTCTCTATTACTCGTCATCTCATCAAACACCTCCTTTCGTGCCATATCATTCTTCACACAGTCCATCCGTCTTTTCTTTGGTCTTCCTCTACTCTTCTACCCATCCACAATCATACTCAAAACTTTCCTCTCGACATTTTCCACATTCCTCCGCATTACATGCCCATACCACGATAACCGATTACCACACAACTTTTCAGTCACCGGCGCCACTTTCAGACTTCCTCTTATGTATGAATTTAAATAACCATGACAGTAAAACAATGTCATAGCTTCAGGCGTGATAATATTTAGAATTAACAACCGAATCACCGGTTGAGTCGTTAAGACAAGAATATTTGATAAAGAGCAGGAAATAAGTGATCACGATAAAGCAAGGTAGCATGATCAAATTGCGAGCGAACATTTGTGTTACGGAAAGAACCTGGTCGCTGTGGGTAATAGTGAAACAACGTGTTGTTTTGCACGTGGTATTTATTGTCACTGTTCGAAGTAGTTTTAATTATCATTAGCACTAAAACGGGAAATATATCAGTGGGAAGTTTATTATTTGTTGTGTTTCCAAATTTTTTTTTTTTTTTGTAATTACCAATAAGCATAGTTGCGTGAAACGAATTTCCGAACGTACAAATGACATTTAACGCATTATCACTCTTATTTCGTCGAGATTCACCATCTGGATATACACCATAATTATGTCGTAATGAAAGTTATGAGTAGTGGAGGACCAGAGAAACGATGAATGGTTGTATGAAAGATAACATGGCTAGAAAGAGACTTATAGAGCAGTCAGCATTATTCTCATACCCTTATTCCAATTTATTTGGGGTCGGCGCAGCATGTCGTCTTCCATCCTTCTCTATTACTCGTCAGGCACCTCTTTTCTAGCCATATCATTCTTTACAAGAAAAGACAGGAAGAAGAAGACATGTTGCTCCCATCACAAATGAATTGCAATATAGACAGGACAATGATGACTCCTCATTCGCCTAGTTTCCTAGTACCATGTTGAAGTCGGTTTCCAATCTAACCGAATACTGATGAATACCATTGCTAGTAATGTAAAGACAGCCCCTCAAGCAAGAGGAATTAGTTCAAAATTAGCTTGCAAAATACCTTCAGCTATTAAGTGAAGCTAAATAACATAATATAACATCACGCCTGTAATCCCCGAAGGGTTAGGCAGAGGTGTACCTAATAGTACACCCACATTTCGCCAGTTATGTTTAAGTAACATATGAATAATAGGGGGCGAACCTATGCCACTAACCGGGCACAGATCCAGACTCCGTGCAGAGACTCCGTGCAGAAATGCCTGATGGAAAAACCCAATAACAATTTGCCTGACCTGGGAATCGAACCCAGGACGTCATGCTCAGCAGTCGCGATAGCGACCACTCGACCAACGAGGCAATCAATAAGCTAAATAAAGGTTGTAAAAAAGTCTCCCTACTAAGCAAACATATGCTTAAGCTACTCATCTATAATCTTACTAGGGATGTTCTACAAATAGCAACGCTGATGGATACCGAGATAAATACTCAGTCTGACATAGTACACGCCTTATTTAGTCAATGTCTAGTTAGGGCGGTTATTTTAGGATAACAAGCCGTGTAGTCGTTGAACTAAACTGGACTAAAGTCGACTTACTAGTTTGTAATGTTGTGGAAAATAGCTTGCTTGTGATGGGAACTGATTTACATACAAGTTTCTGCTGTTAAGGGTTTATGGTTTATGTATGGCTTTTTATGTGGTACATGATTGGTGACATGGTACTTGGTTAGTGAAGTTTTTATAATAGGAGTTGTTGTTTCTTATATGGATGGAGTTAATTTGCCTATATAAAGCGCAGAAGTGAGGATGCTATTCATGTTTTTCCCAATGAAGGCAGTCAGTCTTACTACCAACAATGTGTCATCTAAATGATCTTACTACATCATCTACCAGGCCTTTTTTTTTGTTCCTGGGGTGGAAACTCCACACGGATATTCTCCGCCGGAGGGGTCTGTCGGACTCTAACCGACTAAAAACCAAGCCGGTGTTCCCTTCCCACACTTGCACCGGGGATCATGGGAACTAGTGCGATCATCTACCAGGCCTTGTCCCAACATGTTCGAGTCGGCTTCCAGTCTAACCGAATGCAGATGAATCCCAGTATTTTTTTGTTCTTAATGATCTTAAATGGATCGGTTTCGGGCATACCCAATAGAGGACTTCATCCAAAGGATAGACCCGAATGTGATCGATAAATATTTAACCTAGCTCCTCTATTCACTTACCCTAGTACCCGGTCACACGAAGACCAGGCGATATCTGAGTACTTAAAAGCGCTCTGACAAATAAAAGCGCTCAGTTTTATTTTTGACGCCTAGCTCAAAGGGAGAGTTGAAATTCCAATATAGCAGCGCTTATAGTGGCGACACTTTCATACAAGCTTAATTGCTTAGCTTGCCCTTATAACCGACTACTCTTCATGATGTTAGGGTTTCAGTACAGTCACTTTGCCTGGGCTTGCCGTATTTTTGCCCCCCAGGCACGCCACTGCGAGTCGCTTAGTGTTCGTGAAAACGGTCAATAGAATCACAGCGAAAGTATGTGACAACCTTGCATTTTGTAAGCTTTTAAAAGCGTGATCCCTTCTGAGGTTAAAGTATCTTTAAAATGCAATAAAAAGGCTATTAAACGTGATTAAACGGCTATAGACGATCTGAAGCACATTGACCTACAAAATTTCCAAGGGTTTCTCCAACTAATCTTAATCCAATAGAGTTGACGTGCGAAATCCAATTTTCTTTGATTCATCCGGTAAGTAACCGATTTTATTCAGTGATTCGGTAAGACAATCACCTCAAGTCTTAGATTCTTTCTTAGACTTTCAAATAATTCAAATGGAAGGTATTTCTTTTCGAGTGGTAATTTTCTATTCTTCACGTACATACATAGAGAATGTTGATATTTGTCTATGGAATAACTTAGAGCAGATCTCACTAATGCAACTGACCGTGATCAACATAACTGATCCTCGTTATAGCTGTCAGTGTCATAATAATTATGACACTGACAGCTATAACGAGGATCAGTTCAGATCAGAGCTGTCAATATTCCATAACAATTATTGTTATGGAATATTGACAGCTCTGGAATGCCGTTTGAAAGCAACTACCTATATCATCAAAGTTTGACCCCAGTACAGAAGTTCCCTGACCTCTAAAACTAAAACAAAATGATATTAAGTAGAACTAGATCAACAATTAACAAGATTATAATTATTAAGTAAGTAATTAAAGATTTGATCAAAGAAAGTTCTAATTAAGATAATCTACGGAAGGAAATGTTATATCAAAACTTGTATTCCGTAGTGTTAACTGTACTGGTCTATATATTACTCACGCTTATTTCCCATGGGGGTAGGCAGAAAATATAAACTGCTACGAACCTTACATACTCCTTTCTTCTCGTCTACGTCCATATATCTGGTCATACACGAACACCGGCTGCGAACACTACGCACCGACTCTAATGGTCCTTGAAAATTAATTGCAAATTTTGATTTAAGGCGACTTGCAAAGGTGTCTTTTCAATTATTATTTGTATGTACAAAGTAATTTTAGATGTAGAACGATAATGACAAACCTAATTAACATACTGCGAGAGACCAATGAACTGATATGAAGTTTTAATTTACTTTTAATTTGTTGATAAGCAACCAATAGAGTACACATAACGACAATTATTTAAAAACAAGAATTGTATTAATTTAAAACACAACGTGTGGATTTTAGTTGTCCGTTAGGTCGTTTTTAAATCGAATTCTAAAAAACAGGAGGTTCTCAATTTGAATGTAATTTTTTAGTCTGTTAGTCTGTCCGTCCGTCTGTAACATTGCTGTATCTTTTGAACCGTTTTGAAACTTTCACAGTGTGTACCTAAGTTATACACGCGTGTTTTTAGGGTTCCGTACCTCAAAAGGTAAAAACGGAACCCTTATAGGATCACTTTGTTGTCCGTCTGTCTGTCTGTCTGTCTGTCTGTCAAGACCTTTTTTCTCAGGAACGCGTGGAGGTATCAAGCTGAAATTCATATCAAATACTCAAGTCTATGGTCTCTTGGAGCTGTGAAAAAATCAAACTTCTAAGTCAACGCGATCAAAAGATACTCCCGTTTATGCCGCAAATTTTCGACACTCGCAAGGGAATCAAAACCTACAGGGTACTTCCCGTGAACTCAGAATCTTGAAATTTGGTATGAAGCAACGTCTTATAGCAGAGATATAGGAAAAATTGCGAAAAGTATACATTTTTAGTTATATCATATAATAAAAATATTTTTAATAATTTTAAACTTACTACCCCTTTCCTCATGAACGCGTAGTGGTATTATATTGAAATTCATATCAAATACTCAAATCCATAATACCTTTAAGCTGTAACAAAATCAAACTTCTATGTCAACGCAATCAAAAGAAACAGGAATTAAAACCGCATATTTTGAAACTCGCCACTACTCGCAAGGGAATCAAAACCTACAGGGTACTTCCCGTGAACTCAGAATTTTGAAATTTGGTACGAAGCAACGTCTTATAACACAGATAAAGGAAAAATTGCGAAAAGCATAAATTTTTAGTTACATCATATAATAAAAATATTTTTAATAATTTTAAACTTAAGAAGAAGAAGAAGAAAGAAGAAGAAAGAAGAAGAAGAAGAAGAAAGAAGAAGAAGAAGAAAGAAGAAGAAGAAGAAGAAGAGAAGAAAGAAGAAGAAGAAGAAGTAGAAGAAGAAGTTTGATTTTGTTACAGCTTAAAGATATTATAGACTTGAGTATTTGTTAAGAATTTCAATATAATACCACTACGCGTTCATGAGTAAAGGGGTAACAAGGATATAATCCTCTAATTTATAATATGCTTGTCTACATAGTGTGCGTTTTATGCATGTTTTAAATTTTGTCTCGTTCAGTTGTAGAATCCGCAGTGGTATTTTATTATAAAATTTTACACAATTCCCCATAAAAGAATTTCGTACCTTAGCCAATCTAAACCGAGATTGATCCAAATTGTGCCTATTTCTAGTATTAAAATTATGTCTATCACTTCTCTTCTTAAAGAGATGAAGATTTTTCCGAACATACATAATGTTTTCATATATGTATTGACAAGGTACCGTCAGCTTTCCACATTGTTATGTTATGGATTTCATTTAGCAATAAAAATACCATAACTTTTACTTATATACCTACAGGTTTGTACGGAACCCTCGGTGCGCGAGTCTGACTCGCACTTGGCCGGTTTTTTTTTTTAATTCTTGTTGAATGGTCAACATTTAGTAAAATTCAAAATAGTTTTATTTTTAAATAATTAAAAATTACAAACACTGAGCTGCTTTAAAATTATAGTCGAACTAAAATTAATTAACAAGTTTATTAATTATTTTTGATAAGTGGACTGTTTCTAAATAAAACAAGCTTTGTTAGGACTTATTGTGTAATAGAGCCAAACATAGTTTTTTGAAAATCATTTTAGTTTTTAATTATTTGAACATTATTCTGTCTAACATAGTTTACTTATTAATTAGCAAGTTATTGATTGCAAACTGAATAGTTTTGTACTTATTTTTTGTTTAATTTTAAAAGTACAGCAAGTCCGTAAGCCGTCATGTAACACATTACAAACAAATCAGTATAAATTGGCTTTTTATTATATTGAAACTCCGTACTACGCTAGGCCATTTAGAGAGCAGTGTCACGGAATTGCGGTAAGATTTTCGATATTTCTGCGTACCAACATGAGAAAAGACATGGGTTTGTCTCGATTATTAACAAAACATAACATCACGCCTGTAATCCTAGAAGGGTTAGGCAGAGGTGTACCTAATAGTACACTCACATTTCGCCAGTTATGTTTAGGTCCCATGTAATCCGGGCGAGATAATTGCTGTTAACCGGACACAAGTCCAGACTCCGTAGCTGCTACTGAGAAATTCCTGTTGGAAAACCCAATAGATCATTGTGCCGATAGTCGAGTCAGCCCATGACTGCCAAGAGCCTTGACCAATATCTAAGGAGTCTCTCGTTAGGCAGGTGGATCAAGGGCTTGATTCAGAAAGCGGTATTTTTGGACACGGTTCGTATAGTTAGGAGGTTCCCCTCTCTGGACCTCTGACCGCCGACGGCGCCGTAGCTTGGACCCTGTTCTCGATACCGGTGGGCTACATCTTTTTATATTTTTAAATGTTTTTATATATTTTTTAATCAATATTTTAAAAAATGTAATAAATTTGTTTACAAATGAATAAAGGGAGCTTATTAAAAATGTTTAATTCGTTGCAAAAATACGAGCTTCGAAAGCGCTTGTCCTATAAATGGCCATATGAACGCCCACTTCTTTGACCTACCACAATAAACCTAATACATAAGCCCAGTAGTAGCATCCACTTTCGCACACACCCTGTAGATCTCGTCCTCGTCTAATCAGGTGTAGGATAACTAAGTGGAGCATGAAGAAGGGCCTCCCATTTCCTTGAGTATCAGTCTTGCGTCCCTTCCTTCCGTATATTCACGCCTTTATGTGGTTACGTGATCGGCAGAAACTGTGCTAAGTTTTCATTGTGTGGAAAAGAGGTTATTTTGTTTTAGTATAAAATATAGCTTTGGTGTTGAAAACTCACGCCTTTTTTCTATAGGGTAGGCAGAAACTACGCCATTTGCTTCGATCCGTCTAAACGTGTATTCCTTTTGTTTCATCTGTTCTACTCTTACGCCAGTTTTTGATATTATAAGAAATTGACAACCAACTGTCGCAAAAAGCAATTCAGTATAAGATGTTAAGCAATGTGCTGACTGTAGGTATCTGTTTGGCTACAACCTTTTGTCGTTTCCTCAAAGTGCAGGGAGTAACAACAAAATCATTTTAACGAGAGGAAACCACAATGAATTGAATACCCTTCGCCTGAGGGAATCCTCAAGTCGAGAACCTCCCTTCCTCCCTCACTTTTGTTGTTGATATGCGCTTAAAAACCAGACTTTACTTTACTAAAAATCTCTTTCTTTGCTCTAGTGATGACGAGTTGGTCTGAGCATGAGGTCTTGGGTTCGATTACCAGGTCGGGCAAATTTTTATGCGGTTTTTCCAAGTGAATTTCTTAATAGCAGTTGGGACTTTGAATTTGTTCCCATTTAATGGCAATAACATCACCCCCCATTACATGGGACTTAGACATAGCTGGCGAAATGTGGGTGTACTATAATGATAGTACACCCACATTTCGCCAGCTTTGTCTAAGTCCCATAATTAGCTACACCTCTGTCTTACCCTCCAGCCGTGACGTAATGCTATGTTCAACACTTTGTTGACTTAGCAAAAATTGCAAGATTACCCCCCAGCCTTCGCGATAATTCCAGAAACCCCTTTGAATAAAATTAAAAACCTTACGTTGATTGAAAATGTTTACCAGTTTATTATGCACGTTTCTTCCACAAGTCTGCACCCAGCTTCCAAGTTTGTTCTGTAATACAACTACAAGACACATAATTATCTATGTATGTGCTGTGTAGTATGTATGTATAGTATATGGTATCCTACTAGTGGATGGAAGATAGCGAGCGCGGCGTCCTTACTGTGACACGATAAAATGTAAGGCAGAAGGTTTAAATCTTCGGTTTAAATAGGATTTGTATGTGGTGGGTCCCAATCGAAGCCTAATTCTTTAATAGTATTACTTTGTAGATTCTCAGATTACGTTATTTCACCAATTGGCATAAACAAAGTCGCTTTTCGTCTGTCTGTGTGAGTGCTTAATTTTTCTAAACTCCAATATGAATTTTGGTTTGGTGTTCACAATCATTTTAAGAATTTGATCTAAAAAGTTTAAATGTAGTTTCGTATCTTTCTGAATACTACAACCGTAAAAAAATGTGATATCGTCAGTATGTCAGTCATCGAATTATGAATCAAGAAGAAGTAAGAGAATGTAAGAAGTTGCAATTGAAATGACTGGTATTTTCATCAGCTATAACTAGATACCAACAAATTCAAAAAGAGTAACCGCTATTCAATTACAACTTTGCTTTGATAGATAATTTTGTAATTGTCAATGGTTTTTTTTATTTGCTTAGTTGATTTTCACAACACATCGCTCATCCGCGCGGAGAAGCGGTGAGCGCCGCTCATCCGCGCGAACGTGCGGTGTCGTGTGAGAATTGCCTTAGTGACCACATCGCTCAGTACAGTATGACTGGATGATGTTTTGATCACCTCTTTTTTAATGACACTTCTGCTCATTATATTTACTGTGTCCATCGCGTCTGGATCGTATTGTGTAGAAAAAATCTAATTTTCTGTAAGATAGGTGGCTTAATCGACAGTCTCGAGAGCACTCCGACTAGATTGTGTAGTCGGAACGTGTGTATTATTAACCGTTGAGATGTTTTTGTAGGGGTCTTTACGGGTTGTCAGATGCCCAAAGCCTGACAGACTTTCCAAGGGGTATCGTGTTGTCCAATAACTGAGTTCTGGAGGTCAGTTAGGCAGTTCTTGTAAAATACTGATATTCAGCTGCATATGTTAATGGTTACACTGGAAGTCGACTCAAACAAAGTCGGGGAAAAGGCTAGGCAGTTGTTGATGCTTTTGTGTGGTTGTTGAACTAATTAGTAATAGCAGGCAGTTATGTTTCAACCGCAAGGCACTGACCAGTCTCATGCACAGCATTGAACACCATGTATGCTTCAGAGCGTTTAGCCGGTCATGGGCGATAGGTTATGCATGCGAAGTTTTACCTGTATTGTCAACAAACATGATCGTGTCTAGGAAAAAAACCGGCCAACTGCGAGTCGGACTCGCGCACGAAGGGTTCCGTACCATTATCTATAAAAACGGCAAAAAATCACGTTTGTTGTATGGGAGTCCCCTTAAATATTTATTCTATTCAGTTTTTTAGTATTTGTTGTTAAAGCGTCAACAGAAATACATCATCTGTGAAAATTTCAACTGTCTAACTATCACGGTTCATGAGATACAGTCTGATGACAGACGGACGGACAGCGGAGTCTTTGTAATAGGGTCCCGTTTTAGCCTTTGGGTACGGAACAATAAAAACTGTACTTACTGTTATCCTTCGAATGGAACCCAGTTTTGCATGAAGGTTTTGTATGCACATTTAAAATTGTTAAGAATAATCTAGCGTCTATTACTATTACTACCTTTAGTAATTTGAGACTGATTCATGCTTGTGATTTTACTATACCGTTCATACTCACCACACGAGCTCATGCAATGCGGTTTGGTGGATGTTTTTTTATGATGGTTATGCCTATCTGTTTTCTCCCGATGTTTTCCTTCAACGTTTTGAGAGCAGTATTCATATGTTGTAGAAAGTTTTTAAACTTTCATGGCCACTAACATTATAATTAACACTAGAAACGGGATATTTACCATGTCCCACCACCCGCAATTACTTCAGTTTATCCGTGATCATGGTGCTTGCAACAGCGCCGAAATATCGGGAACTCAAAAGCAAAACAAACAGTGGACAGTGAACTGTGGTGTTTAGGTAAATATCCCGTTTCTAGTGTTAATTATTATGTCGTAGAATATAAAATACTCATATTGAAAAATAGACTTTAATAACACGTTTTAAACCTAGAACCTAATTTAATAACCAACGTGTTAAATTATAGCGTAGAGCGCTAAATTAGATACCAGACTAATTATTTATCATCAGCATTAATTTCTGAACGTAATATTAATATAATGGTGGCTATTTATACCAGCTAGTGTTACTTTTGATGCTACTAATGGTAACGATGTTTATGTGTAGTACATATAGTAAAAAAACACAGTACATTTGTACGTGAAAGAGCTACAAAAAATATGTTGAACTAATGATGTTTCGAGCCACAATCAGGCTTCTAATGAAGTAGAACGTTAGTAGAAGTTTAATGACGAGAATCTCCAGCTTTTTGTTTTATTTCGAAGCCTTTACAATGTTATTTATTAGCTGCTAGTGAAGCCTGCGGAGAGTGAGAAATCCTGAATTCGATATTCATCCTGATAGTTTTGGAATTCTATCAATACATGACTTCACGCCTGTTATCTCCGAAGGATAGGCAGAGGTGTCCTTTATAGTACACACGAGCACCAATATGTGTGTACTAAGCCTCTTTTAAAAGTGATTTTCTCCTACTGCATTGATCGCAATTTTTTTTTGTTACTAAAATAGTATCTGGAACCCATATTATTATGACATTGGTCTTATTTCAAAGATGCAATCGTTTTATCACGAGAAAATCGAATTTGAATTTAGGTAAGTGTATTACATACATGTTGATGCTCGTGACTGCACACCCACATTTCGCCAGTTATGTTTAAGTTCCATGTAATAGGGGCGAGTCTATTGCCATCAACCGGGCACAAATCCAGACTCCGTGGCTGCTACTGAGAAACTGGAAAAACCTAATATCACTTTCACCCGACTAATATTATAAAGAGGTTAAAGTCTGTATGTTTCTGAGTTTTTATGTAAGGGGTAATCTTTTCCGTACCTTATATAAAAATGAATTGTATAGTTAGTTCACTTAACGATACTTTAGCATCGATGACGAATACGTACTATGAAAACAAAAAATTTTTGAAACAGTTGTGAATCGTGATCGTGAGTACAGTAAAAACCGAGCATAAGACAGTGCCAGTATACGTTTATAAACATTGAAAGCTTAAAACGGTGTTTCAAATCATGAATATCCATTACCACCGCAGTGAGAATTAAAGCACGGCCTGGTCTACTATAATCTATCCTGATGGTTAAAAATAATAATAAAAACAAGCCGAGTGTTACCGATAAAATCCTTATAAAATTGCTTTCGCAATTTTCATGGTTTACTTAAGATTTAGGCGTTAAGCTTGAGTGGTTACTTATTACTTTTTTCGTGGTTCCAGCAATCTCGCTGAGTTCCGATACCATATAATATGGGTTTTTGTGGTTGAATTACAGCTTATCTGTCTGTCTGAGGATGTCCGTCTGTATGATTCGTGATCTTTTGTTTATCGATGACGAGTCGGAACAGTGAGGAACCAAGCATAAGCCTTCGAAACTACTGATCCGATTCCTAAAGATAAGCTGCATTATCCTCGAGTGTCATATAAAACGTTCCCTCGGGATAATTCCCTACCATAACGGGAGCGAAACTGCGGGCCAAAGCTAGTTCTCAACAAAGCTATAAGGCTAGATAAAGTCAAGACTTCATTAGCACGGATTGACGCTTGTCGCAGTTCAGTGACCCCGTACTACGGACTATGCTATGGAGTGTTGACGCCACGGAATTTGGTTCCGATCCGGCACCGAGTGTAATTACCGGCTATTCCAGGTACTGGCTTTATTTAGCATTTACCTGTAAAACTTTAAAGCCTGTTTGTTATTGGGAATTTGGCCATAGTTGAAATCGTACTACATTAATTAAATTTTTGTTTATGGTGCAGTGTGTGCATGAATAAACATGAAGCTAGTATTTTGGTAAGGGGTCGGGAGAGATGTATGTAAAACCACAATTAGCCTTAAGTTGGGAACAAATAGGATCCCAGTCTATGCTGGGGTGCTTGTTTCGTTACCATGGCAGGAGTGTCATGGTAACAGACAGTACCTGCAAAAAAGCACTTAAATTCAAACATGTAGGTACTGCCCAATTGACCCTATATTATTTTGTAGTCCTTAATTTAATTTGATTTATACATAATAAGATTTTAAGTTATAGCATATAATCCGTCTTGAATAACAACCATCCAAATAATTCGAACTTTAACTAACAAAACACCCAGTGTTCAGTGTTCACAGTCTCATACCTAGCAAGGCGAAATAGTTCGTAAACTCTAGGTTAAGCTGAGATCCTGCCTAGATATGCGATACCGTCGACTGCCGAGCAACTATTACGTACGTAGGATACCTGGGTTCTAAGTATTTAGATTGTGAGACAGTGGCTAACAATATAGGTATATACTTAGCTATATTTACGCAACGATTTGGAATAAAGGCTGGGAAAAATTACATATTTTGGAATTAAGCTGAGTTAAGTAATACAGTTGATGTGTATTGAGGAAAAGATTTTTGGTTTTTAACTTCAAATAATGTGTATTTTACACTGTATGGTAAAACAATGTGTTGTTTAGTTCAGATGATGATAATAAAATAAATAAATGAAAATGATGTTATTTTTTTTACATTTTTACTAATTTTTTTTACGACTTACCCAGATGGGTAAATTGTTTATTTTAACAGATGTTCTATTGTTTTTGCTGATTTATCAATGAGTTGTTTCTTTGAACATAGTTATAATTTGTTACAATAATATAAGTTTTTAAACTGTCATGGTCACTAACACTATAATTAACACTAGAAACGGGACAGTGGACATGGTAAATATCCCGTTTCTAGAGCTAATTATAATGTTACAATAATTAATAATAAAATAATTAAAAATAAAATAGCGATGGTAGAACTCTCTTGAGCAGACTGCTCACCAAAATTAAAATTGTCGCTAAAAAGCTGACTAGGTACTTAATGTTTTACCTTGGGTACTAGGTAGCCATTTTTTTCGTGTCCCTTTTGTGTTGCGGCCTAAGATGGCCATTTTCGCCATTGGACCTTGAAATAGGACGTTAAAATATAAAGCTACGATAACAAGTTAGTCAAGGCCATTGGTTTCACATCTTATAATTTGTAGTTATGACGATCGCGGCCGGAGCGAAGATTGGCTCTCGAGTCATTGACCTGTTTGCCTATAAAAGTAACTAGTAGGACGTAACTTATTATACTTTTATCACGTCTGTGTTCCCCAGAGGTAAGGTAGATGTGTTAGTACACCTCTCGCCAGTTACGATTAAGTCCCTTATTAGGTACCTATAAGGTAAGAGTTTGTTTCTACTAGTCATCATCATCTTCCTGCCCTTGTCCCATGTTACTTGGGGTCGGCACAACACGTTTTTTTCTTCCATTCTCCTCTGTCAACCGTCACGCAATCATTTACTCCTTTTTCTTTCATGTCATTCCTCACACAATCCATCCATCGGTTCCTTGGTCTTCCTCTGCCTCTTCATTCATCAACATTCATTTATTTCTACTACTGACTGGGCTAGATTTTAATCTGGACTATCGACACCTAAGGATTTAAAACGTTAGATGTGCACACACCGACCACCGTATTTAGACGGCGCGAAAATGTGTTATGTACAATTTAGTAAGTACTAGCGACCCGCCCCGGCTTCGCACGGGTGCATGTACCTATTATACATAAAAACCTTGCTCTTGAATCACTCTATCTATTAAAAAAACCGCATCAAAATCCGTTGCGGAGTTTTAAAGATTTAAGCATACATAGGGATATAGGGACAAAGAAAGCGACTTTGTTTTATACTATGTAGTGATAGTAAGTGTGAGGTCACACGTCCCGCATAGAACAACGAACGTACTTTTTGCTGCGCCCTACAGGGTCCCTAATTGTTCCTTAGCTTTAAGCCAGTGGGATCTTTAAACATTCATCATCTGCCTAGCCTTTTCCCAACTATGTTGGAGTCGACCTCCACAACCCAATTATTACTGGGTAATACGATACCCCTTCCCCTTGGTAAGACTGCTTGTCAGACTTTGGGATCTTTAAACATTATGGAGTGCAAATTAAGATAGGCATATGAACGATAGCCGATACGATTTTGAGTAGGTACCTACCTACCTACTATCCAATTTTCATTTTGTCGACGAATAATTGACAGCATGATCATTTTTTAACGCTGTTAGGCGCATTCAATGATATTTGTCTTTACTTTAATTGACTAAACAATACGCTATCGTTTGGTAAATAGGTAACAATAATACCTTTTTTACACGAACTAGTAGGTATGTCAAGCTCCTCAATCAAAAATTCCTTTTCTATAATGCTCGTAAAGTCAATGCCCAACTGCCCAGCATTACCTTCTGACCCCTCATTCCCTATTCTTTCTTTCTAACAGGGGTCATGTAATGCTGTCAACTGGTAGGACCTATCACCTACCTAGAAAACCTAGGTAAGTACCTACCTATCACAAAAAGGATGCCTGTTTCAGTAAGATAAAACGGTTATTTGAGTGACAGGCGCTGTTAGCTTAGTATAATACCTAAGGTAGGCATTCTCTCTATCCTTCAGAACTTATTCTAACTTGATTAAAACCAATTAGTATTTTAAGGAGGGAGGGTAAGGAGAGTAAATTAAGACTGCTTGACTAATTTACATGATACCTATATTATATTATTTTCGTACTGTACCTACTACTGTTCGCCTGCCAGGCCTGCGGGACTGTTCGAAAGAGATACCGCGGCCCTGGAACATAAAGGGCGAAAGAAGGAACATGGATGGTTTTTAGTCAGTAAAAGTCTGACACTCCCTTCCGCTGCGCCCAGAGCGGGAGGAGTCGTTTGATGATTTCCCATCCCAAAAAAAAAAGGTACTACTGTTCAAGTAATTACTTGGTACAGGAAGAGCAAATTTGTAATTATGATCTTATGAGCCCGTTTGTTTCTCTGTTAGGATAAATACGAGTGTTTGACGCTTTTGTGTCATGTCAATGTCAAAAGTGCTTTTTAAGTACTTTAGTACTTCTTGGCCTTGACAGACATTGACTGATAAATCTATACACTTCCCGTTTCTAGGTAAATGGGACCTGCCTGGGACAATAGTATGGATTTTACTGTCCGATAAGTCGAAACTCACCAAGAAGGCAGTGAAACGAACATTTTATATTCTTTTGGTTTGCAAAAACTTTAGTCCCTAATGTATTTAATTTATCGCTGCATGCTCAGTTCTAATTCGTAAACAATTGCAATGTACAAGTACAAGTACGGTATTATTTTTTGTGGACTAGTGTCATAAAATGTCTTATTGTCTATTCAAATCTGAGTCATACAGCTATTCGTATAATAATAATAGTTGCTTGTAGTCATCAGCTGCCGGTCAACCGGGCGCCATACTGGATGAATCAAGCATGAGCAAAGGAAACAAGTTATTCTGCCTACCTTTAGAACCTGTTTTTGAAGAAGTAAAATCGGATTATTTAAATACGAACCGTCAAGTTACGTCTCGTGGTAATATAATATACCTACATTCGCGATAAAAAATAATTATTAATTAGTTTACAAGCCTAATTTCCGCTATTTGTAATTGCCTTGTTTACACTTTCAGCTAAATCTCTGAAGGAAGTCCGATTCACACTTTTAATTATTTTTTTTATAGACCAATCAAAGCCGACTCCTGGTGATTTCACCCTTATTTACTTTTTTGTTACTCTGCCTGTCCGTAGGTACAGTCACTGTAGTCTGTTGTCATTCGTGGAATTGAATCATTAAGTTACCGACAAATATTTTAATAAACAAAGACGTTTTATCGCTCTCTTATCATAAAGAAACGTAATTTCTAAATGGCCAAACATTCTGCCCACATTTCTGAAGGCAAACAATAAAATATAGAACAAAAGATTACTTATTCAGCTTAGGTATTCCCGTATTCACAACCGCGGGCAAATTACAAGAGAGGAGAGAACTTACCTTTTTTTTATCGCCTTCAAATCAAATTCCTCTGTGTAACTTCTCGGAAAAAAAACCTTAGTTCACTCGTACTCGCCACACATAATTTTACCAATACATCCACAAAGCGACACTATGTAGGTACACAATTTCTTGTCACGAGATGAATCACCAAAGAATGCACTTCTTATTACACAAAAACTACCACAATAAATCACTCAAACACTTAAAACAACACTTTTTCGATTAAAATTCGTTATTCGGATCGATTTTACGCTATTTATCGACGATATTTGACACAAGATAAAAAGTTTTCGACGATAACAGCGCGCGAGGCAGCGACGCGACGTAACACGCTGTCTTTAACTGCACGACTGACATAGAAGTATAACCTAACAAAATCGAAGGAGGCGACGCGCATGTAAACGACTAGCAAACTGTTGCTCTCCGTAACTCGGCCAGGTTGCCGCGGCGATTACTATAAACAAAACTCAAAAAACTTTACTTGCAGAGTTGTTGTAACGTTACAATTCACTGTTAGTACGTTTGTTTTGGGATTTGTTGTTAAATTACGGAGTAGAGTGCGTGTTAAAACTCGGTTTTGTGCGTCAATAAATGGTTTGTTTTTGTTTAAGTCACGATCAGGGAGCGCATAGGCCGCTGCGCTCTGTATTTAACTTGAAGTTCGCGTAATTCGCCTTGCACAGGGCGCACAGAAAGTGTTATCAACTTCACTTCGTGCGCTAGGGAGGGGACACTTACCTGCGTGACCGGTTTTTTGCCGCGGTTTTTTTTCAATAAAAAATTAACAGTGATCTTTTGTACAATAATGAAGTTGAATGGCAGCTGATACATTTATCTAATGCACGTTTAAGTTATGATATTTCTAGGAAGAATAAAAATTAGGGCATTTAAGCAGATTACACCGCGAAGTCATTATTGTGAATAATATTATGGTTATTTAATTTTAACTCGTCAAACTTATCTAGGTCAATTCTTTTATTATTATATTCAATTATTGGACTAAGAATTTATGAAGTAAGTACTTAGGATTTTTTCTATTTACGTTTTCATTGTAAAGGGCTTATTCCAATAAAATGAATTTTAATATAAGGGTGGAATTTACTATTAACTTTTAAATGAGATTGTACGTAAATATCCAATTTGTTTAATTTAAAACTTTTGATCTAGTTTAATATTGTGTCTTTTATCCAGAAAGTCACTCAAATTGAAATAATTTATTTAATTCATTAGGTACAATTGAATGAAACGGAAAGCCGTAATAATAAAATATCGATGTAAAATAACAATAATGGAGTTGGAGGCCCATTGTACCTACACCTACTTACCTATGGAGGTAATAAGACATACTTTGATAACAACTTTGGTATTTACTTTGATTTAAGAAGGTGTCCTTCACTACTTTGTGTTCCTGAAAAACAAACATTCTGTAAAAATGAGTTATATCACCCAATTAAATCAAGAATTTTATTGTCTCCATCATTTTCGAGGAACACAACAAAAACGTCTCAGTAAGTGTGTCATTCATTAGTTCATTACACCATATTGAGTCAAGTTACTGGCTGATATTTGCGGCATAACACTACTGAACTTTACCCGTCATTCTATAAACCCCGTGAAGAATGGCTCAGAATAAGGCGAAACAAGCAAGGCTAAATTAAGTAGTTCTTTTGGCACAGAGTCGAATAAGTTTGAGTGCGTCTTGAACGAATATTGAGCTCTTAAAACTTGGTCATTCGCGGATCGATGGAATATTGCCGCACCAAGTAATAATCGAAACTGAAAAATCTTAATTTCTTTCTACCTAACTGGAGCCGTTTACCCCATGAGGGCAGGCAGACTACAGCACGTAATCTGTCGATACTTATATGTATGTATTTTGCTTTATTTGTTTGTAATAAGAAAACTTGAACTTTGGCATTTCCTTTATGAATAAACTAAATGTAAACGAACAGTATCCCAATTTCCAAATAAATCCTTTGCTAAGAGTAATAATATGTATACCACCAATTACGCGAAATTCGATATAAAGCGGGTTGTATTTTGTTATCATTATGTTCTACTATTTTGATTAGGAAAAGGTTACTAAGGCAACTTGCCTTTTATGTATCACAAAGTAAATAGTAATAGCAGTAAAAGCAAGGTATATGAGCAAACTCAAATTAGCTTCTATAATCAAGGTCTAAAGTGCCTTTATGATTGACTTTAACTAGACTTGTAAATTGAAATATTCTCATAATATGTTTGACAGACGTCCCTTCGTCTTTCATTCCATGTTAAATATCATAGCAACAATACTCAGAAAGGCAAGTGTTAACCTTAGGGCCACTTAGAGCTGACCCTTAAGGTCACCAATCGTCTGCCTGGAAACAGGGTTACTAACGTCTTCTATTAGGATAATTTAGACTGACAACTTCAAATGGTAACAACCGTTAGTTCCTCGTCAGATCTTTTAGGGGCAGTTGAGTAGCTGGAAATGCTTTTCCGGTCACTAAAATACAGAGAAAATGCTTATACGTTATTAATCAATTAACCATTGCGGTACTAATCACAAATGGTGTGCGATGTATACGTGTGAATGAAAGCAACTAAGATCCAATCACCATTTACCATTCAGAACGAGTTTATGGAAAGAAGCGACAATTTGATAATGTATTGACAAACAAACAATTAGTCGATCGATACATTATTCGTTTGCATGTGAAGGCAAAAAACTCAGCTCATTGATGTAACTGATTGGACTAAGTTAACTGTATCTCTTACGTCAGCATCCCTCAGACCTGAACACCTTCATCATATCACTTTGAGCGAATTTCATTATCGGAACTGAAACTGATCAGTGGATCTCGTCACTATTTCACTGCAATGAGATGACAGCTCTTGAACGTAGTTTAAACGTAACGAACGCGTTAGTTTCATTGGTGAAATTCACCGTAAAATATTATTAAATAAACTCATTAAATTAAATACATCTGGAAGTTCTTTATGTCATCATCAACCTAGATATATGACGAGCATTCAAAGCAGCTACTGGGCCGTTGATTGCAATTAACGATAATTAATTCGTACTATTAATGTTATGTGCTGCTTGAGGGATGGGCAATTGATGTTCATTACTGGATTTATTTGGTAAATACGTATTATTATGTACTAACATATAATTGTAGATAATTAGTACAGTATAGTAGGTCTTGTGGATGCGGTGGGCAAGATTTCTTCAACTTAAATCTTCAGTATATTGCTATAAAAAGTTTTAAAGCTCTTTTTAAAATTATAAATATTTATTTATTTATTTGGACAATATCTTGGGACAACCAACACACCGCCATCTGATCCCAAACTAGGCAGAGCCTGTACTATGGCAACCAGACAACTGATAGACATACTTATATATTTCTAAATACATACATATTATAGATAAATTACACACCCAGATACAGAACAAATAATCGTACTCATCGCACAAAGATTTGTCCAATGTGGGAATCGAACCCACTACCTCCGTCCTAGCAGTCAGGGTCACTAACCACTAGACCAACAGGCCAATTATGTTTGTGAAAACTTATGAAAATCTTGCGATGCCTAACCGATGATGGTTGTTCCATAATTTGAGAAACCCCTTGTCTAACGGAACATCAAAACACATTTTACAACTGGTGCACTACAACAAAATAATGGCATTCTTGTATTTTAAGAAGCTATGCACTATTCAGACCTAAGTCATATGACTTGACTCAACCTCGGTGCCTGACAGAAAATGATTAAATATCCCGTACAGTTTAATTATTTTCTGCCTCAAATCGTTTTAGAGGCTCGTAAACATCGGTTTTAAACATAAAAACATCATGCTGCTATTTACTTATATTTGTGTGAATTCTGAGAGATGCCTATCTACCGTATGGCAACGGCTAAACGGATAACACATGTCACAAGGTTGTAGACCGTAATTAGTCAGCCATATTTGATTTGGAGCTTACGCAAATACCTGAAAGGATGAGACTTCCGGTAACTAATTCTATGAGTCTCTGCCTAGCTGGAAGCCTGGAATATATGGTTCTAGGTATAGCTGTTTGCGCTTCTGTAATTTGTAAACCGATATAGGAGATATGCTTGTCGTAAGGAAATTCAGAGAACATGGTAACGTTTTAAGAATAATCTGTCACAAAGAGTTTGCAAATATGAGGTCCCGATTCGATTACACAATTTTTAACAGCAGCATGCCTATAATGTTCCCACAGCTGGGACTGCGGCCTCCTCTCTACGACAGGGAACGGGCCATAGTCCACCACGCAGGCCCGGTGCGGCTTTGTAAGTACATGTCTTCGATTTAACAGAAGTTATGTCAAAATAAATAAAATACTTACTCGACATCTCTAAGATTTTTAATAGCAACATTCTCGTTACCATGAATATTAACGGTTTTGGGTAATCTAATGTAGGTTGGACATCACTAGTTTTGATTTATATATATATATATTTCTGTAATAATGTTATTTTTTATAAACTGTAGCATCAACATAAAGTTGCAGGATTACATGAACGGAGATAACTTCAAAATAAGTAGGAGTGTGAATATAGCTACGAGGTAGTCTAGGTAGTCCATTAATACCTCTAATAATAACATATTCAGAGCGGTTCATTGAACTAGGTACCTCAATATTCTACATCCCTTACAATTCAATAAAAATCGGTCAGTCTTCACAACACGGCGTAATGTATAAACCGTCTCATGAAGTCAAAACTTCTAACTTACGCGCGATAAAACTGATTTATTACGTTACAAGCTACATTCCCACGTCATCAACGAAATTGATGAGATTGCCATCGTCAAAAATATGTGGTAAGTTCCTGTTATAAGAAGGGGGTTCCGTATTGGACAAAGGGTAAAAGCAGGATTCATAGATACATTTGATCAATATTTTATGTGCATTATGTGTAGTACAATAGTTCAATCTTTTCTATTCTACCTAAACTAATGTATGGGGCAGCTGATTTTATTTTTTCGCGATTACAATGTTGGTATGGTACATACATACCATGGAGAAAATCAGTGTTTAGTGGCTAATAGCCATTGTGTCAGATCTTAAAAGTATAAGAAAAATGTAAGTTTAATAGCCCACCTTCTCAGTTAGTTTGATAGTCTGATTTAGGTACGATGTTCTTAAATACGTTTTAATTCTAATTTCGAACCCACTAACAAATGTTACAGGCGATGTCTGATACGGGACAGAAGGGCGAACACGACCAACCAACAAGGGTTCCTTATTGTTAACCACGGAATCCTAAATCCGGCGACAAAATGTAAAACGAGACTTTAAATTCGCGTCTCGTACGGGGTAGCCCGTTTCCGCCATTTTAAGAATGAGAAAAAGTGATTTATGTACCTACCGAGAGAAGGTTTAAAATTGAATTCACAAATGTATTGAATGACGTTTTATTTTTGGCAGTGATATTTTGTGCTGGTTTTGAAGAGATCGACTTTTTTATGCGGAATAGTCAATGATGAATGAAAAATAAAAAGACGAGATTGAGGTAGTACCTACTTAGGTACATCGTGTATGATTTGATTGAGTCTCATGGTAATTAATGGTTCAGAAAATTAACACTGCGTCAATTTGCAATGAGAATTTGCCCGTAGGTTAGTTACAGACTTACAGGTCAAGTTGAACTAAGGCTGACTATAAAGTTAACTACAAGTTATATGTCTGGAAACTGCTGTAACGGTTAGTTAATAATTAGTTACATACCTACATAGCTGTTTATCTAAAGTAAATTTCTTTGGTTGTTTCTTAGAAAGTTTACCTACACCTAAATATTATATTACTTATCACACTGTTGGACCTACGCTTAATGCTGGAGAAAATAGCCAACTCAATTGCGTATTCCCTATGCCTTTTAAAATCGTTGTCCTTCAACCAGAGGGATTTAATTTAATTTTGATAATGAATCGATTCCTGTAAAAAATTTCTTATTTAACCCAAAGGTTGACTGGTAAAGAATGCCTTGTGGCATTAAGTCCGCCTATGTACCACTATTGTACATGAAGTTTAAATAAATAAATAAATAAAAAACACATTTTTACGGGAACTGGTTGGTTAATAAGCAAGTCTTACCTACCGATAAAACACTTTATATTATATTTAATAATTCATCTAGAAAACGAATAGAAAAGAATATAAGTACTCCTTTAACGACTGTTCCAGAAAGAATATCGATTCTAGATTAAAATTCACCTCAAACACAGCATAATAATCGTGAACGCCTGACTGAATCGGTATAGCAATATTACGGTCATCGGCGTAGCGTTGAGTGGTTTATTATATTGGGCGCTGTGCTTCGTCAAGTGATACTTTGTTCAAATCGTTTTTTTTGGTAATATCTACAAACTGTCTGTAATGTATGCTTGTCTGTGTAACATTATTTAAAATTTCATCAAATATTGAATTAAATTTGTTTCTCAAACTACGGTCAAAACCGAAAGAGGATCATGCGTTTGTGTTTTTGTAATAAGTGCTTTTTTTCATTTGACAGACTTTTGAGGCGATTATTGCTCGACTGAATATCATAAAAATACCCTCTAAATACGTTTGATTCATTTTATTTTAACTACATACATCACTCATAGATATGATGTCTGTTTTACTTTATAGGCCGATTAGCTTCTTCTGCCTGGACTTCGTCTGCATCGAAGAAACATATCCTGTAACATTCACTAATGTTCTAGATTTCCATCAGTAAAAGATTGATTAAAATCGGATGATAAGTTCCGGAGATTACTTACTACATCCAAACTTACAATCTTTACCTCATTAAGTATAAGTTTTGATGTATAGATAATTTAACCATGACAACATGAGATATTATGCAAAAACATAACACATTGCTCGACCTGGGAATCGAACCCAGGACTTCATTCTCAGCAGTCGCGCTTGCGACCAGTGGCTTACTGGTCGCAAGCGCGACTGCTGAGCTTGAAGACGAGGCTGTCGAGGCAGTATTATGCAAATAATATAGTTACGAGTATAATGTAGAAACTACATAGACAGTTACCTATTTATTTTCACATCCTTTTCAAAAATATACCGTTTCACACAAAACCAAAGAGTTAATAACGTAGCTATAAATACTTCACTTGTAAATGGCTTTTCATTAGATATTGAGAGCACTTAATTAAAAGTGAGTCGTTCTATTGAGATGTGTGAGATGTCTTCTTGGCTGTTATTGTTCATTAATTACTGTTTGTTACGTTGTTAACATAATTATTAGATTTTAATTACGTACATTAGGTACTATACAAGCTAAATAATTAGATTATATCATTTTGCGGTAAATGAAAATCTTGTGAGTGAGATTTTCTAAAGAAAACCCAATTTTGGGTTAAGCTCGCCGTTGTACATAAGCTATACATTGTAATTTTGTGTGTATGTCTTTTAATTTTGTGTGCAATAAAGAATAAGAATAAGAATTTTCTTACATTATAGGTATTTTCTTCACAGTTTGACTATAAGAGTAAGTAGGTACCTAGATAAGTCAAAGAATCAGGCGTTATTTTGCAATACTTTTATGGAATCCATGACATAATCTGTTATGAAAAATATTTAGGCCTGGATGTAGCACTGCCCTCCTGCCCGCAAAAATATGGACATGCCATAAAAGCAATAAGAACATAATTAGCATGCTATGCACCCAAACTTCTAATCTACAGTGAAAAGTGTGGGTAACAGCAGAGGCACTTCAAAAACAATGGATGTCTCATAAAAGATTATATGGCTAGAAAGTGGTGACTGCTGACATGACAACTAATAGAAGAAGACGTGCTGCGCCGACCCCAAATAAATTGGAAAAGACCGTTGAGAATGGTGATGATGATTCTGTCTGACAGTTTCACCACTGTCAACTAAGATTTGTGTTTGCTTATTCTTATTCTTTATTGCACACAAAATAACAAATTTGGATACAAATTGCAATAATATAACTTATGTACAATGGCGAGCTAACCCAGAATTGGGTTTTCTTACAGCAAACCAAATTTTGACTGCGAGATTTGCAGAAGAGGGTATAGTTATGGTGCAATAACATTAACAAATGAATTAATTTTATAAACTAAACTACATACATAAAATATAATATACGTAATAGGTACATACAATACATACGCATATACATACCTATAAAATCCTATATATATATATACCTACATACATTCATGTTGACAGGAAATGTTCCTTTATTCCTTTCTTGAACGCCTCTAACGATGAACTATCCCGCAAGGAGTGTGGAAGTGAATTCCAAAGGCGCACAGCACGAACAGTGAATGATCCATCATACCGACTTGAGGAGTGTGGAGGCAAACGAAGCAGAAGAAAAAAAAAGACTGAGGACTGTTGGCCACATACAAGGTGTAAACGGACCCTTCAGGAAGCCGTTAATCAAGCTATTAAATCTAACTTTACTTAGTTTGATTTACTCTACGAGTTTCCGCAAAAATTATTGCTGGGGACCGCCTTTTGTTTTGGGATGAAAAATCACGTTTTACGGTAGGACTCAATGTAACGCACTCAAAACATTGTGCTGATGGATGAATTGAATAGAACGGGGCTCGTGGAGGTATTTAAAGTAAAGTTACAACAATAAAAAATAGTATTTAAAAAAATACTTGTAAAGAAGTTGGGTTTTTGACCACCAATTTCTCCGTAACTAGAAGGTTCCTAGATATGGTCCAGAACAAAAAAACACCCACTAAAATTCCCCAAACAATGAACCGCTGAGGAACAGTAATAGTAAACTGTAAAATCCATTATGAAATAACTTTAGCCATTGAAACGCAAAGCAGAAGCCTTATTAAAATAACCCAATAAAATAAAATAACCGCTTCGAAGCTCAAGCCTTTTCAGAATAACACATAAAAATCTAGACCACTGCACTGAAAGCAGTCATGGAAGAGAAAACGCATAAAGATTGCTGGAAAGTGCCATTTCAGCTTCAAAGGTTCCAAGATGGCACTATTGGCGCTGTTGCATGGGGGAATGCGTTTGCAGGTTTGTAGTCTTGGCACTATTTAGTGCAACGTGTGGAATTTTATGTATTTCATTAGCCTTTCTTTAATTTCTGCATTCATCATTGGTATCTGAATGTGGCTGAAATGATGGAGAAGGAGAGGAAGACCAAAGAAAAAGATGTATGGATTGTGTGAGGAATGATATGAAAGAGAAGGGAGTATCATTAGATAGCGAGACAGACTGACGGTTGACAGAGGAGATTGGGAAAAAAATAACATCTAGTAGGTACGTATATACGTCGTTCATCGTTGTAACGTCGTCGTCCCAAGTAACTTGGGATAAGCGTAGGAAGATAATGATATGTGTGAACCGTACACACTTAAAGCTATTATGAAGAAACTCCTCAAATCAATCAATGAAGCTAATGGCAGTGCTGGACAGGGATCTCCAAGCCACGCCACAAGACCCTTTTTTTTTTTTTTTTTTTTTTTTTTTGGGGGGTGAGAAATCATCAAATGACTCCTCCCGCTCTGGGCGGAGCGGAAGGGAGTGTCAGACTCTTACTGACTAAAAAACACCCATATTCCTTCATTGGCCCTTTATGTTCCAGGGCCGCGGTATCTCTTTCGAACAGTCCCGCAGCCCTGGCAGGCACCGGCCCTTGCGGGCCCCTCCCGTTTGCTGACATCTCTTTGAGGCGCGCGTGGAACACGAACGCGCCGTCGACACGGCCTGCCCGTCGTCATACGACGGACGGACGGCGAGCTAGCCCATTACTCGCCGTCCACAGGCCCGCGCCTACGGTGGCCGAGAGCCATCACGGCGTGGCCCCCGACGCCCGGTGCTTCTCCCGCGGCGGCTGGGACGTGAGGAGGTTCTCTCCCTCTCACGTTCCGCCGCCTCCTTCGCTAGCATGACTGCTTCGCAGAAGGAGGCGACGGCTTCCCATTCCCTCTCGCCCCGGACCATGGCTTGAACCAGGGCCGGGCGCGAGAGGTCGCCGCCGCCAATCGCCGCTACGAGGACACGGCGGTGCTCCTCCCAAGCGGAGCAGACCTCGACGGTGTGCTCCACCGTGTCCTCCGGTCGATCCTCGCAATTGTAGCATCCGGGCGTTTCCTCCCGCCCGATTCGGTACAGGTACCTCCCGAAACATCCATGTCCGGTGAGGACCTGCGTCAGGCGGAAGGTGAGGGCGCCGTGGCGCCTCTCAAGCCACTCCTCAAAGAGGGGACTTACCGCCACTATCGTGGCGTGCCCTACGCCACAAGACCCTGACCTTCGCTTTCAGCAGCTAGTCTGATCTTTAATAGTCCATGTTACTAGGGCGTCCGTTTATCGCTATGCTTGTGTAAATATAAGAACTAATTTTAAAGATAAAGTAAACTTAAAAAAATACATCGCTTTTTTATTATTCATAACACCAGCTTTTTACTTTATGACATGAAATAGATGGGCTGAAAAATTTAACGAATTTGAAACCTCAAAAGAACAATGGTTAAAATATAATTAGATTACTTGTATTCCATAATTTTTGCAAACATTAGCTAAGACAAAAGCATAAATTATGCGAAAAATTTACATTTCCCGTGACGTTACGTAAGAATTACGGTCGAATTCAACCCTCGGGACGTGGTTAGGGAGCAGTCTTATTGGGTCAAGCGGAGCGACTAGCGAATTTTAAAAACCATAGTAGTTTTAGTCGTAGTGATTTCTCGATGTCGAAAGTCGTAGGATATAAATGGCATGGTAGTACTTCATCCAAGCCTAAAAGCTGGCTTGCCCTTTTAACCTACCTCTTCATGAAGTTAGGGTTTCACCACACTGGGAAACGTATGAGCATTTCATACTTCTCCAATTTACTATCTGATTATTCCGTTTTCACGATATTTTAGACAAAAATTGTATTGCCTGGTATTCACTAGGTAGGCATTTTTGTATCTCATTCACTCTCATTCATATACTGGTATTCATTTGCATCCAGTTAGAGTGGAAACCACCAACGCGTTTTTTTTTGGCTAGCTTTATGTTATGGGCATGGCAAAAGTCATTGTTTTTATAGATTTTAACATATCCTCTCCCTTAAACCCAAAGGATCAATCAGAAGATTCTTTGAGCTCCACTGGCACATTTGTCACGGGACGAAAGGGGGTTGTGGCGGTCAAATAGGCAATCGTTTCATATAAAATACTGGTATTCAGCTGCATTATGTTAGACTGAAAGTCGACCCCAACATAGCTGATAAAAGTTTAGGCAATTGAAGATAAATCTTAATCAGGGTTTCAGTAACTGCAGGCTAGCCACTCTAAGAGTCGTCCTTGGCTTCTTTACCTTCTGCAATAAAATGTTCAGAAATCAAGAATATTAACACTAAAAATGTACAACGACTTACCGTACAGCAGGTGTTTACACTTCAGAACGAATGCTACAAAACCCAAAATTTGTAAGTCCGTGGTTATTTGAAGGGGCGAGTCCTAATTTCGGCGCATTTCGTCCGGGTAACGAAATATGAGATGGTAAATGGTATCACCCTCGTCACAGCTTTGTTATTAAATAGATACGAAGGTAATTTGGGCCTGAAATGTGTTCTTGTATTACTTACTTTCTGAAAACCTTTTTCATATTGACATGCATGGGGCTGTTTTCCTTGCCTGAGAGCCCGATTACGAACAGACGGAGGGTAGGGCTATTTTTCGACGAAGATGAACCAAGAGACCCCCTTAATTTTCATGTTATAGCCAATTTCGATTCACAAGAAGAAAATTAGGAACTACTTACTTACAGGCTGTTGACTGCTTCGTTGGTCTAGTGGTCGCAAGCGTGACTGCTGAGCGTGAGATCCTGAGTTCGATTCCCAGGTCGGGCAAAGTATTATTGGGTTTTTCCATCAGAAACTTCCAAGTAGCAGCCACATAGCCTGGATTTGTGCTCAGTTGATGACAATAGGCTCCTATTACATGGGACTTAAACATAACTGGCAGAATGATTATTTGAGGATCTTATGCGTGTAGTTGTGTTATGTTACAAGTTGTCAGAGAAAGTTTTTCAAACCTAACAGTGTTGCTATGCAGTTGGTTTCACTACTGCTTCCCAGCTAAGACACTAGGAAAAAAGTGGCGAAGGGTAGACGTTTTGGAGGACTATCACAAATGTTATTTTTGACCTTCAAAAACTGCTGCTTTTCAGCCCAGTTCGGATATACTTAGTACATTTTGATATACCTACTTAAGTGGGGAAAATTTGTTATTGTATTCGAGGTGGAATTAACACTCGAGCTGCGGGCGAGGGTGTTATGGAGCCGAGAACTGCAATAACAAATCTATCAATAAAATCATCAATCAAATAAAATATTAATCCAATAAAATATTAGAACGGAAAGTATTTTTAACAGGAATTATTAGGAAACGATGATTTAATTTGCTTTTTTTCCGCGCTTTGCTTTCACCAGGTTGAAGAAGAAGCAAAGGTATGATGCCGCTAAACAGCCTAATATGAGAAATGGAAAATTCAAATATTTTTGAATTTAGAACACATATAAATGTTAATTTGTTCACAAAAGTAAATATTTGTTTTAAATAATCTTGTTTATCTATGAAATTCTATTTATAAACACAATTTAAATACTCAAAAAATATTAGACACATATTATCTCTTTGCCGAGATTTAAAAAAATAACTTAGAAACTTTTATTTCCGCACGTGTGCGGTAAAATATTAAAAATCCACGTGTGTGAAATACATTGCATGTTGAACCTAATCGTGGTACGATAAGAACCAATTTTCGAAAAAGTGTATTGAAAAATTTGTTTTGATTTTGAAAGAGTCCGCAGCACATGGATCATAATTAAAATGGTATCGTAACATAATACCTACGGTACCCCTTGGTAAGACTGGTTGTCTGTCTTTCGGGCCACTGACTACCCGTAACGACTGTCAAAGATCTACAAATGACAACAGAGTCCAACGGGTTAACGTGCTTTCCGAGGCACGGAGGAAACTCGGTATGTAATAGATTCTCTCCAATCCACGGACCAACCTTGGCAATTTAGGCACTGCTTAATCTCGAAGATCAACCCGTGCGCCTGTTATTATTTGGTTACGTCTACCTCGAGCTCATTTGTTTGATAAAACAAACACTAAATTTTGTAAGGCAACTCACTAAGATACAGCTCAAAAGCTTACAAAATATTTTCGCACTGCACAGAGTAAGAAGCTTAAAGGCACCTTCTTAGCTCACTCAACAGCCGAAGTACGGAGAATTTTTAATTTGAAGGTATTAAAAAGCTCTCAGTAAAACTTGAGACACGCCTTTGTTTATTGTTTACGGGTCCACTTTAAGTCTGCTTAGAGTTAAGCTGGCTGAGTGGGTTGACTGGAGCAAGTATTCTTTTTGGCTGTGGGCAGTAACTGGAAATGTGAATACGGTATGGGAATCCCCATGAGCCATACAAAAATACTCGTTTTCAGCAATAGTAAGTAAGCGAATCCTGATACCTGAGTAAACGCCTACAATTTTTTACTAATAGAATTTGTAAGTGTCACCTGGTCCTAATGTACACACGCCAGCACATCAAGCTATTATAATCTGTCAAATTTCTTTAATAGATTTTCAACTTTATCTCTAAAACATTAGGTTCAAGGTTGGTTGGGAAAATGTGACAGTTTCGGGTAGGTTGACCTACTTGGCGTCTGTACCTTCACCCATGATAATTAATTCACCAGGGTCAGTACCTAATACTGTAGCAATATGTTGGTGGTGACTGTTAAACGAATTAGTTTAAAATGATACGTACACGGAAATAAAACAAAACACACACTACGCTTAAAAGTATTTATTTTACGAATATTCTGTTATTCGTTAATATCACAGACAAAGTTATTTTAACTTCACGCTACCCCTGAAAAGGGAGCTTACAGAAATGCAGACCCGTTTCAAACAGTTGTTCCACTCTACTTTGAAGTAGTTTCAATATTTTATAACAGCGCCATCTCTTGGTAACAAAACGATTTACTTGAAGCACACGTAGTTTTATAAAAGTTTGGGGGAACGTCGCTAGAGTGCCTTGTCTCCATCTTAAGAGGTTGAGTTGTCAACATCCTTTTTATAATCTTTTAAATTAAAATTCTTTTGTTCAAGGGTTTTTTAAAGTTACCAATTGAACTTAATTAAATATATCGTTATAGTAGACTACTCATATGTTACAATATTTGTTGTCGTTAAATTATTTCTTAGTAAAAAGACATTTACTTAGGGAATAAAAATTAAAAGGTATTTTGCGTAAGTATTTTAAATATTTGAGCGTATAAACTACACTTAGTGTAAAAAAATATTTTTACATCGTGGAGTAAAATAGAATAAAGTGAACTTTAATATTTTTACACGCTTTTTTTTGTGATATGAAGGTCCCAAGGTTGAACTAGATGTAAAAACTCATTTACCTACACGTGTCCAGCTTGATGTAGATAATCCGATATAAGTCATCTACAGAGCAATAATTCTATCTGATATTACTGGCTGGAAACGCGTAAATGAAGCCTAGAGCTCTACATCATTGCATTGAGTGAAAATTAAACAATGGAATTAATAATATCTCGCATGGTTGCAAGGCCGTTATAAAAGTAGATTTAAATTAAATTACATATCAAAGTTTATACTCCCCTACCTGAGTAGGGAGCCAACCATTAATTACGTCACACGAATTTCTTGATTTTTTGACCCCCCCGTCCTTGTTACAGTCTTCCCTTCCCTAGTGTGACGTCACATATTTTGCAATTTTACATGTTGGTATTTTAAGTTTCATTAATGGTTCAAATTTCGTGTTTTAATACTTAGGTATTAGATTTTGATATGTGACACCACGAAATTTAGGACCCCTCCCACCCCTTGTCACACAATGTCACACTTCGACGAACCCTTCCCGCCCCTTAACGTGTGACGTAATTTATGGATGGCCCTTAGTCGAGTGTGGCAAATACATCCAACCAAAACAGAACATTGACACCCAGTTTCTAGAAGCTTATTAAAATCTCTAATTGTTAAATCTGCTCTCAAATCTCACGTTAGCCTATTGGAAAAATCTTACTTCTTACAACCTAACTTATGTACTTACTTTTATAAATGTGAAAATTTGTGAGGATGTTTGTTACTCTTTCACGCAAAAACTACTGAACGGATTTGGATGAAATTTACACACAGAAATTGCACACAGATAGTTTACAAGCTGGAATACTTTTTATCACAGTCCTCCGTAAACCCGGGCTGAAGCTAGTATATTATTATCTCAATGAAATAACCGACAGCCTCGTTGGGCTAGTGGTCGCAAGCGTAACTGCTGTGCGTGAGATCCTGGGTTCGATTACCAGGGCGGGCAAAGTGTTATTGGGTTTTTCTATCAGGAATTTCTCAGTAGCAGCCACAGAGTCTGGATTTGGGCCCGGATGATGGCAATAGTCTCGCCCCCTATTACATGGGACTTAAACATAACTGGCGAAATGTGGGTGTACTATTATAATAATATCTTGGGACAACCAACACACCGCCATCTGATCCCAAACTAGGCAGAGCCTGTACTATGGCAACCAGACAACTGATAAACATACTTATATATTTCTAAATACATACATATTATAGATAAATTACACACCCAGATACAGAACAAATAATCGTATTCATCGCACAAAGATTTGTCCTGTGTGGGAATCGAACCCACGACGGGTTCGTTCGACAAATCCGTCCTAGCAGTCAGGGTCACTAACCACTAGACCAACAGGCCATCAATCAATCATTAGATACACCTCTGCCTAACCCTTCGAGGATTACAGGCGAGATGTTTTGTATGTCAACGAAATTACTTGACAAGTTACCATGAGATTTGACAAGAGATTACCTACATTCAAAAGGCTTTCAGAAACTGGGGATAAGCGTAGTATTCACTTTAGTAGATTTCATTTTGTTAATTGCGGATTGCGGAGTTTTTTTTTTGTTCTATAGTAATTAACAATCTTCTTGGTAATTAAGTAACATCCTTATATAACATCCTAATGTTAACTTAAGCTATAGAACTGATGTCGTCTCGATTTCGATTATATCTCACTTTGTTGTGCGATTAAAAAATCGAGAAAGGACAAATGGTTGAGAAAACATTGGGCCCTGATAAAAAAGCGGTTCCCCACATATTATCGAGTTATTTGAAGATAAAATGTGTGGAGAAGCGATTTCAGGTTACTTCAAATAGTAAAGTTGTTTCATAAGAGTGACCTCTATTCAGGTCCAATTTAAACAACACCTAGTAACATTATCATTAACACTAGAAACAGGATATTTACACCCACCCGCAATAACTTTAGTTTATCCATGATCATGGTGCTTGCTACATCGCCGAAATACCGGGAACTCAAACAGTAAACATGATAAATATCTCGTTTCTGGTATTTATGATAACCTAGGGATGATTACAAGCCAGTCTTTTTTACAAACTTCTTTGCACAATAGCAATAATTTCAAAACGAAATCGACATCAGCACTGATATAAATAAATTCTAATACTTCTTCGTAAACTATAACTCAGTTTTAATGCCACACAGTGGGTAGAACTCCGTTTCAGGCAATAGGAACTCTTTGGTCATGTCCTTGAACTTGGTGAAGTTGCAGTGACCAGAACTGTCGCAGTTCTTGATCTTCGGAAATTTGGCGGACGACTCGCCTGCTTTTGGGAGGTAGACAGGCTGAAAAGAGAGGTAAAATATAATTAGAGCTTGTGAACGATAGAGGTAGACATAAGAGAAAGGGATTGGCTTCATCAAGAAAAGCTTGAACATCGTCGATACGTTTTAAGGTGTCTTATATTATGTCGAAGGTCTGACAACCAGCCTTATTAAATAAAGGGTATCGTATTAACCAGAACTAACTGGGTTGTGGAGGTCAGATAGGCAATCGCTCCATGTAAAATAGTGGTATTCAGTTGCATCCATGCATAATATTCTGATTTAAAAGAGTGTCCATGGAGTTTCTTGCCCGTTCTTCTCCATAGAGATCTACGTTAGGGAATGGGCAACTACAGTACTTTCACAGTTTTTATGCCTTGTGACTGGGACTGTAGCTACATTTCATTGTTATCTTTGTTTCTACAGTTCAAAAGTGCCTGTAACGGGCCTACTTGAAATAAATGCTTTGATTTTGATTTTTAACCGGAAAGACTGGATGCCGACCCCAAAATGCTAGGCAGATGATGATGATGATGAATTATGTGGTAACTTAAAAGACATCTTAAAACGTTGCAGGTTGGATCTTTATCTGTGAGACAAGCAGTTTAGTTTAGTTAGTAGAAACTGATGATAACTGACTGAACTGAAACGGTCGGGTCTAATCACTTTCTGGACAAACATTTTCCAGGAGTTGCTTACTTACTTCAGGGTTATTTCTTTACAAAAGAAGATTAAGTTTGTTTCAGGTAAACCATTTGTTATTTCGTCATGATCTTTCGATGCATTTCAACTACAAACCTACGACGTTTGAGGACATATCAATTATACAAACGGTAAACGAAATCCTACCAATTCAGTCAAAAAACTCTAGATGTCCCCAAACGCTGCGAGTAACTTAATCCTAAGTATACGAGAACTTCGCCTACAGAAGACTACAAAGTAAATTGATATTATTACTCTACTCACCAGCACACTTAAAGCTCCCGTAGTCCTACCCCTGTACAGCTCCAACGCAAACACAGATCCATACTCAGGAATGGTCTGGTCATTCTGCACGCTGGCCACTTCCATCAGGGATCCGATGTTGAAGTCGTGGGCAGAGAACAGGCGGAGTGGCTGGGCTACAGGTTTCCCGGCGATGATGTCGTTACCGGCTTGGATGAACATGTTTAGGAGTACTCCTGGCGAAACGAGGAAGAAATAAATTTAATGTGAGAGGTGGCTTATGATGGTACGGTTGCAGTTAAAATGTGCAAAATGGTGCCTTGGGAAGGTACCTTAATAACATTAATTGCTTTTTCCCATCTGTGTTGCGATTAAAATTTCGCGACTAGGATGGGTATGGCTTTCATTCTTCTGGTTTTGCTAAACCAGAAGACGAAGAGATGCTAAAGTGCTCTTTAGCATCTAATGACTTCCAAAATTGCACCAACCGGACACCAAAAAAAGATTAGAAACTCTGCTTTTAAAAGGCATCGAGGTTTGTTGAAACTAGGATGACGAAGTACAAGAGACCACAGCCAATTAAGATGCTGTCAGTACCATAATTATGATTTAAGGTTTGAATTTTGAGGATAATTTGACCATTGTAGGTGTTATTAGTGGACGTATTTTGGCTGAATGATTATTATGAACTTACTAGCTTTTGCCCGCGGCCTCGCTCGCGTTAATTTACTCTGCTTGTTTAATAATATAATTCAATCATGATTCGAAAGACACGTGGCGCCATCTATTATCATAAGAACGTTATTGTTGTTTTCCTCGGTGATCGGTTCAGTGGTTTAGGCGTGAAAGGTAACAAATAAACTTACTTTCGCATTTATAATATTAGCTAGGATTAAACTCCTATTTTTTCAAGAATAGAGAGAAGAGAACTTACCACCACCAATCTTCTTCATCTCGTCATTCCTGAAGTATAGCCTGTAAGCCAGTCTACCAGCTTCACCCAGCCTAGGCAGCAATGGCTTAGCCCATTCAGGAATATCTAGACCTAGTCCGATCTGGAAAGAAAAAAAAAGTTCTTGAAATATTGATTATGAGTATTATGACTCAATAGTACCACGGTACTGGACGGCTAGCAGTAGGTACAATATCGCGTTAAGTACTCTATTTCTGAATAGTGGAGGTCAGCTAGGTATTCATCATCACCTGCCTAGCCTTTTCCCAACTATGTTGGGGTCGGCTTCCAGTCTAACCGGATGCAGCTGAATACCAGTATTTTACATGGAGCGACAGCCTGTCGGACCTCCACAACCCAGTTAGTGCTAGGTAATACGATACCCCTTGGTAAGACTGGTTGTCAGACTTTCGGGCCACTGACTACCTGTAACGACTGTCAAAGATCTACAAATGACAGCCGGGACCAACGGCTTAACGTGCTTTCCGAGGAACGGAGGAAACTCGGTATGTAATGGGTGGTCACCCATCCACGGACCAACCTAGGTAAGCACGGCTTAACCTAAAGATCGATCTGAGCGGCTGTTCTTATTTAGCCACGAGCTCCTCAGGTCAGCTAGGTATTCGCTCCTTGTAAAATACTGGTATTTAGCATTCATAACATAATAGAAGGTGTAAACGGACCCTTCACGAACCACCGTCAACCAAGCATGCTGTACATCAGACTAAGTAACAAAAATTATTACTGGGAAAAGAATTTTTTTGGGGTGAAAAAAGTTTTACGGTGAAACTCAATGTAATGCACTTAAAACATTGTACTGATGGTTGCATTGAATAGTAAATGGGTCATGGAGGTATTTAAAGTAAAGTGATAAGTTGATGATAACCTTTAAAACTAGTATTTAAAAAAAAAACTTGTGAAAAAGTTGGAACTTTGATCTCCAAAATTTCCGTAACTGGAAGGTCCACAACAAATAAATGATCGCATTGATAGAGAACACCACGTGCCTTTCAGCTTCTGTATGGATCATTAGCTGCAGTACCTGAATGTAGTCTCAAAACAGTTAGGAAATTTTTGACGCCACGTTTTTAAAAAGGCTATAATTCTGGGTGTAACACGTCAGTGGTAACTTGATCTTGATCTGGCCAAGCGTAGTACGGAGCTTCAATAGCATATGAGGCTAGCTTATACTGGTCCTGTTGCGATTGATTTTGATGGTGCGTCATAGTTTGGTTATTGACATTTTTTTTTCAACCACAATGTGTGTGTGTCGCTATTAGTGTACTAACAGCTGTGCAAATGTCAAAAGAATTCGTAAACGTATTTCGTATTCTGTTTGAACAATGAATATTTAATATTTGTACGTAACATGATGGCCAATTATATTTCTGACAAAGTTTGGATCTTGGGGAGTTGAAGGCAAACTTGTCTTGGAAAATGAATGCCCACCTTTTCATTTAAAAACATCAGAAAGTTCAACGAACGTACCAAACTTTTGAATATGTTCCGCAATTCATATCCTTATTATTTATGAATTGAGGTTCATTGCGTTTTGGCAAAGTGACTACCTATGTCTACATTTATTTAGTTAGCACATATTTAAAGTTATATCAGAATATCTATTTAAATCTGGCTTATTTGCTAATTTTTAATAATCCAAGAAGGAAAGCCAGCTTACCGTACTCCTATATAAATCGTATAGCGCTTCAAACATCAGAGGGTTCTCAGTAAAGTCCACCCCAGTCTTGTTCTTCAGCAGAGGAATGAGGTCCATGTAGGGCGCAAACTCTTCGGTTAATGAGTATTCCTTGGCTTCGGCCATTAAAGTTTTGAAGCGCTGGCAGTTTGAGTAGTAGCGGAGCTAAAAGAAGAAACAGAATTTTGTTATAGGAAAAGATATATCTATGGTTTTGGACAAGTTATGATAAGTAAGGATAACCACATAATGTGGGACTGACAGTTGAAAAATCGAGAGATATTTTTTAAAGTACTGAGTTCAAGATGTTGTAAAACCTGTTTGCAAGCAATGAGTTGCTAATAAAACTCCTCCTTGAAAAAAATACCAATTTGACTGAATGCAGTTTTTGTTACATGACAAGCCAGGTGTGGCGGTTAATGCTCTTTTATTCGTAGTTTATGAGTATAGACCAGGGTAGAAGCCTTTAAAAATAATAAAAAGTGAAAAAAAATAATAGTAGGATGCAACCCATTAGAAAAGGAGGGGAATATTATAAAAATGAAAGGAAAAATAATTTACGGGCGATCTGAGGTCGGGAAGGGGGTGGGGGTGAGTGTTTAAGGGTAAAAAACGGTTTTTCTCGATTTCCGGCAAAACTAAAAGTCCTATCGAAAAAAGTCAAATGGCAAAGTTGTAGGTAATAAAAAGATCTAAAACTTTTGTATTCACAATTTTTTCACATAACCTCAAAAGCTATGTGAAAAATTCAAAAAACCAAGTTTTTGGTTTTTTATTTTTATCTTTTAGAAAAATTTGTTTTTTTTAACGAAATTTTGTGAAAACTTACCTTTTTATGTCCCAAATACGCTGTAATTTATTTGATTAAAAATATTTATTTTTTCACCTCATTTTGAATTAATATCGAAAAAGCAGCCTAATTTTGAATCGAAAATTCACCCGTCAAAATATCGGCTTTTTTCAAAAAGTTGGTATGGTTTCTGTTCGTTGAAATCTCTACTTTCCGATGGTGAAAAAAAATATATATGTTACTATAGTAAATCTTCTCAGAAAATGCAAAAAAACGAAAAAAACTCGAATTCGATTTTTTTTTTATTATTATAAATAATTTTGAGCTATTTATTAAAATTTACACTTTAATTACTCGAAAAACGTTAGATTACATACTACATTAATAAAAAAAATTTGCAAATCAAAATATACTACTATAATTAACAAACAAATAAGTTAATAAAATTAATATTTAATAAGACATCTACAATATTTAGAGAAAGTTGTCGAATCTTATTTAAATTATATGCGTAGATGCCTATTTATAACTATTTTAAGATAAATTATATACCTGAGTGACCTACGAAAAATTGTAGCCCATCAAAAGGTATTTCATGGAGAAGTGGGGAAGGGGCTAGGCGGGTCTGGGTCTTACTACATACATACCTACTATTTCGTAACAGCTGTTACAACCGTTAGCCTAGCCAGTATTCGAAATACAGTACAGTATACAACATCGTTTATAAAAATACACGTGCACGCTGAGTTTCTTGAAGATAATTGTGACAAGTTTACTTTAAAAAATCATGTATATTTGAATATATTTTAAATACATTTTAGATACATTCAAAATATATCTTAAAAGACATAAAAAACATAGCTCAAAATATAAAAAAATATATATTTTGTATATTTTTATAGATTTTTAATATATTTTTTATGTATTTTGAAATAAGTATATTTTTTTTTCATGGGATTAACTAAATTTGTTTGTGCAAAATTAAGATTATTATTTTTTAATCTTTTACTAATATATCATTTAATTTTAATCTTTAGGTTATGTTACGTTAAGCATACTATTTTTTAAAGAAAATATTACTATTTTAATGTTTGAGTTGATTGATACAGATAAAAATAGAGATAGTATTTACCTTCCTATGCAGATTCGAAAAGTTTTTTTTTTTTTAAGTAAACTTGTCACAATTATCTTCAAGAAACTCAGCGTGCACGTGTATTTTTATAAACGATGTTGTATACTGTACTGTATTTCGAATACTGGCTAGGCTAACGGTTGTAACAGCTGTTACGAAATAGTAGGTATGTATGTAGTAAGACCCAGACCCGCCTAGCCCCTTCCCCACTTCTCCATGAAATAACTTTTGATGGGCTACAATTTTTCGTAGGTCACTCAGGTATATAATTTATCTTAAAATAGTTATAAATAGGCACCTACGCATATAATTTAAAAAAGATTCGACAACTTTCTCCAAATATTGTAGATGTCTTATTAAATATTAATTTTACTAACTTAATTTTGTTTGTTAATTATAGTAGTACATTTTGATTTTCAATTTTTTTTTATTAATGTAGGATGTAATCTAACGTTTTTCGAGTAATTAAAGTGTAAATTTTAATAAATAGCTCAAAATTATTTATAATAACTTAAAAAAAAAAATGAATTCGAGTTTTTTTCGATTTTTTGCATTTTCTGAGAAGATTTACTATAGTAACATATATATTTTTTTTCACCATCGGAAAGTAGAGATTTCAACGAACAGAAACCATACCAACTTTTTGAAAAAAGCCGATATTTTGACGGGTGAATTTTCGATTCAAAATTAGGCTGCTTTTTCGATATTAATTCAAAATGAGGTGAAAAAATAAATATTTTTAATCAAATAAATTACAGCGTATTTGGGACATAAAAAGGTAAGTTTTCACCAAATTTCTTTAAAAAAAACAAATTTTTGTAAAAGATAAAAATAAAAAACCAAAAACTTGGTTTTTTGAATTTTTCACATAGCTTTTGAGGTTATGTGAAAAAATTGTAAATGCAAAAGTTTTAGATCTTTTTATTACCTACAACTTTGCCATTTGACTTTTTTCGATAGGACTTTTAATTTTGCCGGAAATCGAGAAAAACCATTTTTTACCCTTAAAAACTCACCCCCATCCCCTTCCCGACCTCAGATCGCCCGTAAATTATTTTTCCTTTCATTTTTATAATATTCCCCTCCTTTTCTAATGGGTTTCATCCTACTATTATTTTTTTTGGTTTTAAAAATTATCGACCCTGGTCTAGTAGGTAAAAAATGACATGAAAAACATACGCTGATATCACTTTACAGTTTTTATGATGAGAGATAGGTAGATAAGTACCTACAATAATAGTTATATTATACACCACATTGTAAACATAATTATGTAGGTATTTAATAAATACACCAAATCAAACCTCTATCTTATAAAGTTTCCTACAGATTGTTAGATTGTTGTGTACTGGGTGGAAGGGACACCGACGCTAAAACAGTTACCACGTACTTATTCAGTACATCATTCTGAACATACAAATATTTCATCGGTACTTAAAAAAAAACCGGCCAGGTGCGAGTCGGACTCGCGCACGAAGGGGTCCGTACCATTATCTATAAAAACGGCAAAAAGAATCATGTCTGTTGTATGGGAGCCCCCCTTTAACATTTACTTTATTGTTATTTAATTATTTATTTTGAAAGGTAATATACAAGTAAATATTCTGTGAAAATTTGAAGCGTCTACCTGTTACCGTTTTTAAAATTGAGCAAAAAAATACGAAAAAATCACGTTTATTGTATGGGGACCCCCCTTAATATATTTTTTTTTTAATTTTTAGTATTTGTTGTTATAGCCGCAACGGAAATACATCATTTGTGAAAATTTCAGCTTTCTAGCTATCACGGTTTATGAGATACAGCCTGGAGACAGACAGACAGTGGAGGCTTAGTAATAGGGTCCCGTTTTACCCTTTGGGTAAGGAACCCTAAAAAGACATCAGCTTCTCCATACATTTTGACCGTGTACACTGTACGTATTATAGTTTTGCAGAGAACGGCTGTTTTTTTTTAATAACCGACGAAAATTTTCTACGTGGGGTTCAGAATGATATACTGAATACGTGGTAAAAGTTTTAGCGTCAGCGTACCTTCCACCATTTGTTTCAGGAAATACCAAACAAATCCTAATTGTACTGAAGTAGAAGGATAAAGCAAAGGTAATATCCAAACTAAACGGAATATTCCAGAACCAATGTCTAAATTAAATCCGAGTTAACTTTGTGGAAGCTACCTTTGTGCGGTTACGATAAATCCAAGTTAACCTAATTGAATCTTAGATTTGCTATCGAACAAACAAAGAGAAAGAATACTTTCTGGGTTGATATATAAATAGAACTGCCTCGTTGGGCTCCTGGGTTCTATTCCCGGGTCGGACAAAGTGTTATTGGGTTTTTCCATCAGGAATTTCTCAGTAGCAGTCACAAGTCTGGATTTGTGTTAGGTTGATGGCAATAGACTCGCCCCCTTTAACATGGGACTTAAATATAACTGGTGAAATATGGGTGTACTATTAGGTGCACCTTTGCCTGTCTGTCTGAAGGGTCCCCCTTCGGGAAGTAGAGGCGTGATGTTATGCAGATTAGAATCAATAAGGTATAGGACATTTCGTATTTGCTGGATGCAAAGATTTAAACCTTTGACTGGATGTGGAAAGCATAGGACTGATCATTGTGACGATGTTTTGGGAAAGCCTATTTCTAGCAGCTATGTTTAAGCTTAATCGTCTTCAGAAAGCGACCAGGGTATGGAAAATTAATTGGCGACTAATTTGTGTGAGGTTTCTTGCCTTATTCACGCTGGATTTTGTGTTCAACTGATTTTGAGTACGAATGTTGATGGCTTTATGAGAAAAAAACGAAGACGAACGAGGGAGAAGACTGTGCAGGAAGATATGACAAGAGGTGTCTGATGAGATAAAGCCTTTAGATAAGTATGGAAGAAGAAGACATGCAGCGCCGACCCCAATTTGAATAAAGGCAGAATAACAGTGTTGTGGTAAATTGATTAGACAGAAACTATGATTGATTGCGGAGCGTTGCGTCTTTCTGCATCGTTCTCATTTAAATGTATAATTTCTTTATTTATTGAAACTTCATGTACAAGAGTGGTACATATGCGGACTTAATGCCACAAGGCATTCTCTACCAGCAACCTTTGTTTCAAAGACCGCATTGTGATAATAATATAATCTCAACAGGATCTAAAAGAGTGTCCTTGGAGTTTTTTGCCCATTCTTCTTCATAGAGAATTGCTAAAAGCTTTGGAATGGGCAATTACAGTACTTTAACAAGTTATTATGCCTTGTGTCTGTGACTGTAGCTTCGCTTTCTTTATTTTTCTGACATTCAGAAGTGCCTGTAATGGTCTAATTGAAATAAATGCTTTGAGTTTGAGCTAACTGCTAAGAAAGCACTGAATGGTCGCTTGCAGAGTGCGCTTGCACTTGTATTTCTACTTCTAATGGTTCCACAGATAAAGAATGTAACAGGTAGAATAAGATTTATATTCGCTGTCGCATGCACTTACTTCAGTCAACGTAGTTATAGGGTCTTTAAATTTTGCGCTAAACGTCATCTGTAGGTAAGTGTGTCCCGAAGTTCTTTAAAAGATATTCGATGTAGATAAAATTTAAATAAAATGCCTACTGATTAATATAATGACGCTGTTATCTAAGACCAAAGTTTATTAAAATAGTAATTATTATGTAACTTGAACTTGAACCTTGTTTAATAACAACTAAGATACTGAAATAATCTTAGCTTTGATATAATTGCGACGTTTAACTCGATGATACGAGTAGATTTCGCGGTGATTAATGAAATAATGAACGTGGTGGAGCCAAGGGGTATCGCATTTCCTACTACGAACTGTATTGTGCAGGTCAGATTGGCAGTCACTCCATGAAAAATACTGGTATTCAGACTACTAGGGTATTCAGGGACTGGTATTTAGACTGAAAGTCGGCCTCAGCATAGTTAGGAAAAGGCTAGGCAGATGATGAATGAGAAGAGTATAAAAGTTAAATAAAAGTTAGTGCTGTAAGTTATTTAGATCTTTTAATGAAAAAGGTAGTTATAAGTTCCATAATTATATTATCATTTTCATCGTCTGCCTGCCTTTTCCCAACTATCTTGGGGTCGGCTCGCAGTCTAACCGGATGCAGCTGAATACCAATATTTTACATGGAGCGACTGCCTATCTGACCTCCACAACACACTGCGTAATACAATATCCTTGGTAAGACTGGTTGTCAGACTTTCGGGCCACTGACTACCTCTAACGACTGTAAAAGATCTACAAATGACAACCGGGACCAACGGCTTAACGTGCTTTCCGAGGCACGGAGGAAACTCGGTACGTAATACGGTCACCCATCAACAGACCAACCTAGGCAAGCACGGCTTAAACTAAAGATCGACCCGAGCGCCTGTTATTATTAAACCACGAGCTCCTTCTTCCATTATTATATCATTCGCCTGCAATGTCATAGTTCAGATTCGAGCACTACATCAGTGAGTGAGGAGACCGAGCATTACAGTGCACAACGTGTTGCGATACAATTTATAACAATCACTTGTTTCTAAAGGTACAGTTGCCATCACAACAAGTTACCACAAACTGTCAAATTTCTCCAAATTATTTTAATCCATAAAATGTGGACGGTTAAGTTCAAAATCGAATGAGAAAATTTGACGTTTTGTAGTTACTTGATGCACTGGCTGTACTAAATTGAGTTTTGTTATGTTACAGGTGAATGCCGCCTGTAAGGTTAAAGGTTAGGGAGTGCCTTTAAAATGGTATTTCTATTTATAGAACGAAATACTGCCTACATTATTATGGTACTTACAGATTTTAAATTCCTAACATTAAATTGACACATTGATCTGTACATAGTTTTCGCATTAACTTATCAGGGCCCGTATTTACAATAGAATATCTAGCAACCGTCACTTAAAAATAAAAGCATTCATTATGGATAGGAAAAAAGAGAATCTGCTATTCTACTGGGGGTCTAAAATGGCCGCTTTAGCAGAACCAAATTCTTAAAATGGTCATAAACGTACCTACTATTATGAATTGTCACCATGTGCCCATTTTAAGAATTTAAACATGATTCATATTATTATTTTTAGACCCCCAGTTCATTGATATTTCTTAAATGGAAAAGATGCATAGAACAATGCACTCATCATGTAGAATACGCGTCCATTTTATTCCCTCGTGTACAGACGGAATAATAAATAGTATTTCTAAAAAAACAAAAGCCATCTACTCACATAATCCTCCGACAAAGGCACAGCCGTATAAGGCACAGGCTGCCACACCTTCCCCAGACCTTCGTCCCACTGCTGCTCCGGCTCCGGAGGGTAGGCAGCAGCCATAGCCACCTGGATGGTCATCTTCGTCCGTTCCTTGTCGGTAGACCGGATGGCAATCTCATCTCGAAGGTAGAGGTTGGAGATCAGCTTGTGTCCTTGAGAGCCGTACCTCTGGCGGTAGAATTTGCCGATCTGGTAGGCTCGTCGTTTCCCGACCTGTAATGAGAAGTTACAAATGAGTTTTTCAGCCCCTACTAAATACCAACAAAAGATCGAATTGTTTTGGACTAAGAAGGTGCAGAAAAGATCGAAACGCTTTAACCTTTTGAACGCCAGAGCATAAACACATGCGCGTGCCCTCCACACCAAGCCATAATTTCACCTAACATATTGTCACATATTTGTGTCGTTTGGTGTACAGGGCACGTGCTTACTTGTCACGTATATGTGACTATGGCTTTCAAAAGGTTAAAAGCGTTTGCTACTTAACGAGGTTCTCTAGATGAGACTCAACTCACACAGGTCAGACCAGGTGAGGGTAGAACTAGGTCGTTGATGATGATATTAAGAGTTTGTATAGACCATACATACAGAAAGATGCTGAAAACTGACTTTTGACTTTGTATACTTAATAGGATGTTGGATGGATGGGGCTGCCGAGGATGGCCTAGAAAGAGATCGCAAGATAATTTAGACGCGCTTCACGAAGACTGGTTCGAGGTGGCGCAGGAGAAGAGTACCTGGAAGGATGTGGGGGAGGCCTTTGCCCAGCAGTGGGACCCAAGGCTATTGAAAAAATAATAGGATGTTGATTACCGCAATAGGAAACCGATGTTTGCCTTCTATTTAAATTTTAGTGTATAAGTCATTTGCCAAGCCAAACGGAATCCAAATGGTTTCGTTCGATATTATTAAAAAAAAATCATAGTAGGAGACACAATGAGAACGTAAAGATTTTTCCTTGCTTCGCACGGAATTGTTATCAAATGTATGGGGATTCGGGTGTATTTTTTAGATTTAGGTAATAAAAGTTTGATAAACGATACCGTGTATCCGATTTTATTTGCATATTTTTGTATTCAAAATTCATGATCCGAATAGAACTGGACACGTTAAACTAATATATCCTCAGGTTTTCAAATTCAATTGTAGATTTTAACCCGCACTGCAATTGCGTGCAAAAAGTGAATACAACAATAGTATTTTTGTTCAGCATTCATTTTTATAAAAAAGTGTGAACTGGCTGTAACGCGCAACACAGAAACGAAAGTGATTGCAGACTACAGAAGCAGGTTAAGCAGGTGGTATTGTCATCGACGACGCTATCGCTGCGGAGTTTGGGTCTAAGGTGCGAATTATACAGAAACGGCGTAAGGTGAAGACGCGGCGCAGGCGCAGCGCAGGCTTGAATATGGAAACGAAAGAACGCCGTCGCTTGAGTGTAATTCACAAAACGCCGCCTACGTACATTTTGTATGAAAACGTTTTGAAGCGGCATCATACTAATCTGTGACCTTACGCCGTTTCTGTATAAATCGCGCCTTAGGTTAAATTCCCAGTTCGGGCAGTGTTATTGGGTTTTTCTATCAGATAATTCTCAGTAATAGCCCGGAGGCATTGTGACCGGTTGTTGGCAATAAGCCCGCTCCCTATTAAATAAGACTTAAACATAACTGGCGAAATGTGGGTAGGTACTATTATAGGTTATAGCCACTAGCTTACCCTTGGAGCATTACAAACGTGATATTTTATTAGGTTACCTATTCCAAAGCGTAAATATTTTCTTCAGTGGCACATCTGTAAAGCGATGACGTCACTGTTGACCTTCGTGCAATCCGAGCGTTGTAACTTGTAACGAATGTTAAGATTAAGACAAGGCTAACATCAAGTAATTATGTATTTACTAAGTTTACGACATCCATTCACTTTCATGGAAATACATTATGCACGGACGTGTTGAGTCAAGAAGATGGTGTTAATTAAGATAGTGGTAATTGTTTTTATGTTTGTAATTCTTGGTCTTTTTTTAAATGCTTCTTCGGTCTTGTGTTCGCAAAGTGTTATTGCTAAGAATGCAGTCTTAGATTTGATACCCAGGTCGGGCAAGAAGTTTTGGGTTTTATCATCAGGAACTTCTCAGCAGCCGCCAGTCAGAATGTGTGCCCGGTGGATGTCAATAGACTTTACTCTTGCTTTGCTTTAAGTATTCATTTAAAAGTTGAATAGCGTTAAAGCGGGCTTAAATCGTACAGAAAAGAAGAAAGAAACTAATTATTGGAATAAGAGCCAAAAGACAAAACTCGTTATGGAAGGCCCAAATTGATAAGACCTATTTAAGAAAGATTGGACCACGACTCCGTATGCCCGAAAAGTGGAAAAAATGTAAGGAAGCTTCTCCCCAATAGCGGACCTTCCATGAAATCTTCCATGTGAATACCTAGAACGCCACCTTTGTCCACACCCATGAGATTCTAAAAATATCAGACACCTACTAAGAAAACATATCATCACACCTGTAATCTCCGAAGGGTTAGGCAGAGGTGTACTTAATATTGCACCCACATTTCGCCAGTTATATTTTAAGTTCCATTTTAATAGGGGGCGAGCCTATTGCCATCAACGGGGCACAAATAAAACTCCTGATGGAAACACCCTAACAAAAATAAAGTTTAAAATCATAATAATAATACACGAGTCATCATTACGAGGCACGTGTTAGTATATAGGTAATTTAACTTTTCAGTTACCAAGCGGAAAGATCAAATGAACGTATCTTTCACAGATAAGAATTTGTCGTTCAAATATAATTTCCGCCAAAGATTAGCAAATACTAAAATGTTGTTATCATTTTTTTTTAATAATTGGCAATAAGTCATTAGCCCACTCAATTGGACAATAATTTTTCTTGCTGATAACGAATAGAAACTAATAATTATAGGTACCTAACTATATTGTTACTTGACCTTGAATTCTTTCATCTGTGAATCTCGGGAGCTTGTAGCTAAATAATAACAGCCGGAAGGTTTGGATAAAGGTTAAGCTACGCTTGCCAAGGTCGGTGCGAGGATGGGTTACCATCCGTTTCACATCTGAACCTCTGTACCTCGAAATGCATGTTAAGCTGACAATTACAGGTATAAATTTATCTAGTTAATAAATTGCACGCTTAGTTTTCATACGGCGTGATACTTGCGTTATCTAGGTATGTCTATATTATATCTGTCTGGTCTTGACAGACCCTTTAAAAAACTGGTTGTCAGACTTTCGAGCCACTGACTACCTGTAACGACTGTCAAAGATCTACAAATGACAGCCGGGACCAACAGCTTAATGTGGTTTCTGAGGCACGGAGACGTACGAATGTATGGCCACTCATCAACGGGCCGAAATCAGCAAGTATTGCTTAACATTTAATATCAGCGTATTACGAGCCACGAGCCACTCAGACTCAGGCATGCTACAGTATGAAACTAAACAAAATAATGTTTTCCTTGTTTACTAAACCGTAACCGAAGCGCATACCTACATAAAACTTCACCTTGACAGTGATCGTTTGGTGCGGCCACGGAAATACTGGTATAATAGGTACTGTGTATTTTTTCATAATACCATACGATAGAAACATCACTTCACGCCTGTAATCCCCGAAGTGCTAGGCAGAGGTGTACCTAAATAGTACACCCACATTTCGCCAGTAATATTTAAGTTAAATGTTATAGGGGGTGAGTCTATCGCCATCAACATGGCACGAATCCAGTCTCCGTGATTGCTATTGAGAATTTTTTGATGGGAAAATCTAATAAACAACTGGCCCAACCTGGGAATTTAACCCGGGACCTCGTGCGCAGCAGTGGCACTTGCGACCACTAGACCAGACTAGAACCAGGCACATTCGATTAGGTCGTTACATTATATAGCTGCTGGAACACACAGGCCTCCGATGTCTATCTCTGTAGGTAAAAGTAAGGACTTGCTTTTTACCTAATTTCAGGATTGCGAAGATAGACAGAGTGAGTGTTTTTGTTCATATTTTTATGAACAACTAAAATTTTGATCCGATATTTGAAATCTGTTTAGTCGTAGTCATGGCTAGCAGCCCAGTCACTCTCCTAGAGAGGAGATCTGTGTACCTACCATCAGTGGGGACATTATACGCTGATAATAATGCTTTTATGGAACCATGCGATATGAGTTTTCAATTTGAGTTATTTTCATTAGGTGCTAGATGTATAAATATTTTTTGGATTCTTCTTTAAAAGAGACACAAATAATAATTATCATTCAAAACTTATCATGCACATGACGGTCACGCAATACGTGACATTTTCTTGTATTGATAATCTTAATTGTGTCACGTTTTTGAAAAGTATTTTACTTAGTAATATTTTCCTCGAAAACAACGATCAAACTGGAACTGGGCTGGTCACATCTGCCGCATGTCGGAGGAGCAATGGGCAAAAATTACCACTCAGTGGATACCAAATAGCAGGAAACGACAACGCGGCAGGCCCAGAAGGAGATGGCGGGATGAGCTGGACTCTTACGCAAGGGATTGGCCTACAATCGCTCTAGATCGCCAAATGTGGAAAGAGGAAAGGGAGGCCTTTGCCCTGCAGTGGGACAATACAGGCTTATAATAATAATAATAATATTTTCCTCGACTAGAATTCATAAAAATATACACAATGTTAAAATAACAATAGATGTTATGACCGTATGAAGCAATATAACGACCCGTTTCCCGTGGTTAATTTTTGCATGGTTATCTTATCACAATCGTTGTCAGTAAACTGTAGTCATTTATGATGTCAGCTTTTATGACCAGTGTGACTGATATGAGAATTGTAAACACACTAAAACAATGGTCAAAAACCGATTATGCCTGATTTCCCTGAAGGCTTCCATTAGGCGTGGTCATCAGCACTCTTCTGCCGTTAGCCCAATTTATTTGGGGTCGGCACAGCATGTCTTCTTCTTCCATACTTCTCTATTACTCGTCATCTCAGCATACACTTACTTTCCAGCCATATTGGCATCCTTCGAATAGTCCATCCATTAAGCGCAGGCCACATCGCCAGCTAGCGAGCGAGCGAACGAGCCGGGCGAGCCTCTTTTCATATTTTGCTTCAGCTCTTTCGGTAGTTCGCGGTGTGCAGTATGAACAGAGGTGTAACGATGCCTCGCCCCGCTAGCTCGCTCACTAGCTAACGGTATGGCCTACGCTTCAGGCAGTGTATCCAAAATTCGCCAGATGGGTAGATATGTTTTAAGATCCATGAAATAGTAGGCTAATAGGATATTGCCGAACCAGCGACAGTTATCCAGTCTCAATTCTAGCTTGCTTTTGACATTACTGATGGAAGAGCTCAATTTTTTTTCAAGTGAATTCGCGTTACGTGGAAAGGTTCTCCTTAAAAGGCTACCAATGGATATATCTTAAGTTATTACTATTGGTTACCCAAAAAACCTTAATTGGTTACCAAGAAAATCTTAACTCCGACGTCCAAGTAGTCATCTATTTAGGTAATTAACTCCGAACGGACTGCGAATTCTCAAAAGTCGTGTTAGCAGCAAACTGTTAGACCAGCGAAGCAGTCAAGTATGATAACCGGCGGTTTGATAAAATGTCCACTTACATTAGTCAATCCCTCTGGTCCCTCCAGTGCAGTCAAATTTAAGATCAACTCTTGCTGATCAGATAAAGACAGCTCATCAGCATCCGGTGACCTTTCTCCATGTCTGTTGATCTGCGAAGAAAGAAAAACATGATTAAGAAAAAATGACGATGATATGGAGCTGTGTGCTGTTGCTCCTCTAAGGTAGGTGCTGCTGGTCCTATTTTCCTATTTACTTGAAGATGCATTACAATTAATAAATTCATCACGAAGGCGGACGCTTATTATTTTGTAATTAAATATTTCCATTATAGGTACTTATAATTTTGAAGACGATCACAACCGGCCAAGCTGCTCAATCGGAGTTGTAGACTAATTTATGTGTGACTTAATGTAAACAGCAACCTGCAGAAATGTAGCCATCTTCGGAAAGATTTTCTTAGGTTTTCATACTTGGAAAGCAGTCGTGTTTAAGGGTATGGAGAATCCTTCATCCCCCATAGAAAGGCAGAATCCTCCGACCAGACGAGGGCTACTGCCCGACAGTTGTTGTCTGGTTATTTCTATAAGCTCTTATGTCGAGGATAACTTTAATAGCACCATTTAGAATTTTGATATTAGTTCTTCATTTGTGTCATAGACGGCGCTGTAGTACTTTTTACTAAGTTGTTTTAGTACTTTTTGTAGTGCCGCTACACATGTCTCTGCAGACTATTGGCCGGTGAGGCAAACAAGTTCTGGAGAGACGAAGATATCGCGTATCGGTAAGATCAGTTTGGGACGCCGCCCCAGCTAGACGACTTTAAAAACAACCAGCCAAGTGCGAGTTGGACTTGCGCACCGAGGGTTCCGTATAAACTTGTAGGTATTCTGTTATTAAACTACATATTTACGGTTCAAAACAAAAAAAGAAAAATAAAGAATAATAATATAATGTGATTTGATTTTTTTTATTTAAGATTCCATTCTTTCCTTTTCAAGTGCTGTAAGACATTGTTTCTTGTCAAATTTCATGATTCTAGGTCAACGGGAATATTATATTGGTATATAGGTATTGATTATGAAATCACAAAATATGCGACATAAACGGTCATCTTTTGATCGCATTGACTTGATTTTTTTACTGCTCCAACGGGTAGCAGACTTGAGTATTTTATATTAATTTCAGCTTGATACCTCCACGCGTTCTTGAGAAAAAGGGTCTTGACAGACGGACTGACGGACAACAAAGTGATCCTCTAAGAGTTCCATTTTTTCCGATTGAGGTACGGAATCCTAAAAAGTTAACCGAGTAGATAGATGCGTTAGGCAGAGGACACTGTGTTCTGGCACAGTTTGGGAGAGGCTTATGTCCAGGAGTGGACTAGCTATGACAGGATGAGTTGATAGATTGCTTGTTTGTCTGCTTGTGGCTTTGCAGCTGCGGTTTGTGGTTACAGTAACCTCCAGAACTGCACCTCTATGGTTTAAAAAATCATTTCCTTTATTTTAAGTAACTTATTCCTCACAATGAGGAAACGTGGTAAAATCATTATCATATCGGGTCACGGAACGAGGCAGATTAATTGCTATTAACTTATCATTGTTATTGTCTTCAGGAGATAATGTGTATTTGATGAATAGTATTAAGATTTGCTGACGTTTTAGGCATAAGATCACGACCCGTTGATAAGAAAACAATATAATTACTTTGTAAGGGAGGTTTTCGACAAATGGTTGCTGCTTGTCCTAACTAATGATGCTTAAACTTGACCAAGGCTCTGAAATCCAAACTGATTTGCCAAAGAGTGATGGAGTGTCGCAGTCTAAAAATTAAACTGTCCGTTCGATTTCAGAATTATGTAATTTAATCTTCAGTGTCCGTGCGGTCAGTGTGGCTGTTGTACCGACAGGAGGACTAAGAAAATACCTTAAAAGGACCAAGAGCGATATTTGATTGGTGGTTGAAGGTTTGAAATGTGAACTGAAATTAGACAATATATCTACTACTCGTACTTATGAAATGCTTAAAAATTTCGAAATTGACTGCCATCATCATCTGAGTAGCCTTTTCCCAACTATTTTGGGGTCGGCTTCCAGTCTAACCGGATGCAGCTGAATACCAGTATTTTACGTGGAGCGACTGCCTATCTGACCTCCACAACCCAGTTAGTCCTGGGTAATACGATACCCTATGGTGAGACTGTTTGTCAGACTTTCGGGCCACTGACTACCTGTAACGACTGTCAAAGATCTACAAATGACAGCCGGGACCAACGGCTTAACGTGCTTTCCGAAGCACGGAGGAAACTCGGTATGTAATGGGTGGTCACCAATCCACGTACCAACCTAGATAAGCGTAGCTTAACCTGAAGATCGACCCGAGCGGCAGTTATTATTTAGCCACGAGCTCCTCGAAATTGACTGCAGTAGCAAGCCAAAAGTCGGTCGCCCTGGAACTTGTAACTTAATATATAAACTTGGGCAAATGATAACTATATTTTTGTAACCTTGGTTTTACCTAAGAAACATTCTATTGCCCTCCACAGTGAAAATATAAACAATTCAGCTTTTTATCTACCCAAAGGTCAAAAGCTATAATCGTAATTGAGCTGGGTTTTTTAAACAATAATAAAGATATATACTTATAAGAATTAGGTCTCGTTTTCCTGTTATAATAACTGCATTCGGTGAAAATGTGATTTAGAACTTGAATATTTTACTTGAGCGAAAATCCCAGTTGTTTTTTTTTTGGCATGGGAAATCATCAAAATGACTCCTCCCGCTCTGGGCGGAGCGGTAGGGAGTGTCAGACTTTTACTGACTAAAACCTATCCATGTTCCTTCTTTTGTCCTTTGTGTTCCAGGGCCGCGGTATCTCTTTCGAATAGTCCCACAGCCCTGGCAGGCATCGGCCACTGCGGGTCCCTCATGTTTGCTGACATCTCTTTGAAGCGCGCGTGGAACACGAACGCGCCGTCGACACGGCCTGTCGTCATAAGACGGACGGACGGCGAGCTAGCCCATTACTCACTGTCCACAGGCCTGATCTCCTTGTGTCCTTGTTCTGTCGTTTGATTTCTCAATGTTTTATTTGAGGAAAAAAATGTTTTCTTGTTTTGAGCTTATTAGATAATTCCGGAGTAAACCACCTAGGTGATTGCGTAACATTTGCCATTCATTGTGACAGTACAACAACAGTCATTGCGTCTCTTTCAGATTGTGATTGAAATCGCGTTACGCAGTTGAGGTGCAGTTCTTTATTTTTTTCTTTTGTCGTGCCAGATGTTCCTACCCACTCAGAAGGACCTACTCAGGAGCTTTAGGATTTAAAAAAAAAAGATTGGTTCTATTTTCAATGTACTAGTTAGTGTTCAATCTATGTTTAGTTTGGGGGTATGAAGAACAGGGTGTAAAGCTCTTCAACCCCCATAGAAAAGGGAGGATCCTCCGACCAGAACCCGGTCTCGTTGGAGACCAGACCAGAGAGACCGGGTGTTATTTTCTGGTGGGCTACTGCTCGACAGTTGTTGTCGGGTTCTTCTATATAGTCTTAAGTCGCGAATAACTTTACTTGCGCGATGCAGGATTAAGATGTATTTCGATGTTTAGTTTATCCTCTGCGTCATAGATGGCGCTGTAGTACTTTTTGTTCTATGTTGCTGAAGTACTTTTTGTAGTGCCGCTACAGTTACATGCTTCCCCGTCACTCAGTCATACATATAATAATGAAGTACTTACCACCAACGCGAACACCAGTTCCCGATGTTCAATGACCTCGTTGCTGATAGGGTTGCCGCAGGAGACGTTGGACAGTATCAGCAGGTATGACAGGACTAGGTACCGGAACATCTTCTGTAACAAAAGCAAAATAATGTTTCATACAAAAATATTGTTAATTCAATACTACTATGGAATTGGCGCATGATTTATCTAATTTCAGCCGGTTTTTTAGCCGATTCCGACGGAGGGTTATGATTTTAGCCCGTAAGTATGTTCATCTGTTCCCGCATAACTTCTAAACTACTTTTCATAGTTCGCCAAATAAGATATCGTTAGAAGCGTCTTGATCGTCCGCTAGTTATAGCTATGTGACGTCACTCTAAATTCAATATGGCGCCCGCAAGAGGACAGTCATACATTTAAAAAAAAAATTGTAAATTGGCCGTATTGTGTATTAAATGAAAGGGCTTATGATTAGAATGGGAAGGGCCACACGTATTGACACCGACTTGGCTTGAGCCGAGCAGAAAGAGTTTTACGATAAAAAATAAATTAGGTGAAAAAGACCTCATATGCCTCGTTAAGGTTCGGACGACGCGACTCGACGCCACTTCGGTGTATACGCGTCGTTCACCCGATTCCACGTCGATGAGTGTGGTTATTCCCTAAACTTTCCTTCAGTAAAACAGAGTAACACATACTCAAGTGAAGTTATGTTTTTTAAAACAGATTCAATCACAAACATGACCCATTTCCTTTGGTTTACTCCAAACTGACCTGATTTTTTCTCGGTTTTCTCGGACGGTACGAAAACTATATCATGTAAGATTGTTTAGGACAAGCCGTTACTTTTGTTAAGTAAATAATATAATTAAAGTAAACAAACAGCCCTGCCTGTTTATTTAGTTAGGGAGTCATAATTACGTCCTTTCTAACAAAAGCATAATTTGTGGGAGGGTTCTATGTTTATTTTCACAAAAATTTTCGTCTCTGTCTTGGTCCGTAGGGTGCGGGGCAGCGCCAACGGCATCCTATCTATGATAGCAAGTAGGCTTGATTGTGAGTTTGTAAACCACTGCTGCAAAGTTTCAGCTGGGCCTGTCACCTTGCGGCAATGATGTCACATCTGTTTCTGTTTTTGGTTTTGTTTTAGTCTTGTGTGTATTACTAACATAGTTTGTAAGTACATTGTTACTAACACTGAGTCTTGTTGCTCGAAATAAATGATTAAATTAAATTAAATTCCCTTTATTCATTTATAAACAAATTTATGAAATTTTTAAATATTTATTAAAAAATATATAAAAGTATTTAAAATATTTAAATTAAATTTATTCTTATCTTAAAAGAAAATAAAAGAGGTAGATAACAATATCAATATGGATTGTTCAGTTTTGACACTAAGCGATAGAGGTATTAATTTCGCTGTTTGAGTTTGTTTTCAAATGATACTTAAATAATAACATTGTAACATCACGCGTGTAATCCCCGAATGGTGGCAGAGGTGTACCTAATTAAATAGTACACCCACATTTTGCCAATTATGTTAAAGTTCTATGTACCTAATAGGGGCGAGCCTATTACCAGCAAACGATACATAGCATAAGCAAAATCATAATCAGCCTAAATGTTCCCATTGCTGGGACACACGGCCTTCTCTCTAAGAGAGGGAATGGGCTATAATCCACCACGCGGGCCCAGTGCGGGTTGGTAAACGATTCATAATATTACTGAACTAGTCCTCAAAACGTGACTAGACGCGGAAACAGTTCTTTTTAATCGGTTTTAATCATTTTAACGTTTTCCTAATTGTTTGGACGAGTAGGTACCTAGTTAGACTTAATGTGTGTTTTGTTATTTAGAGGTTTATTACCCGACATAAACGAAGGGCTTGGTTTATTAAAAGGTCGTTCGTCATAAAATATAATAAGTCTTTTTTTCTTTGAGTTAAAGCCAGTTTACAGTTTCCGGGTAAATAAAAACCAACTTTGGCGTCAGAAATATGCGTTAAGCTGATCAAAATTTATACAACTAAATAAAAAAAACTACACATTAATAAAAAATACGAAAAAAATAAATAAAAAAATAAAGACATTTGTCAAAATACATAGTATGTCAACGCGTTGCAATAAATACTATCCCTATATTTATTGCTCATATTTTAACTACATAATAATTGATATCTTTACGTAAACAAAAGTCATATGCAAAAAATAACCTCTTATCTGTTTAAAAACACGTTATCTGCACACTAAGACAACATGATATTTTTTTGTAAATAAACAAAAATCACTTGAAGATAATTTGCGAAGATAGTTAAGTATTTATTTAAATGACTAATTTGGTATTGCAATTTCATTGTAAAAGGTTTTCATTCAACATGCATTTGCGTATTCTATTGTTTTCTATGTAGAAAAACTAGTCCGGGCAAGTCCTTACATAATCACGGACGGTGAGTAATGGGCTAGCTCGCCGTCCGTCCGTCTTATGACGACAGGCCGTGTCGACGGCGCGTTCGTGTTCCACGCGTGCCTCAAAGAGATGCCAGCAAACTAGAAGGGGTCCGCAAGGGCCGATGCCTGCCAGGGCTGCGGGACTGTTCGAAAGAGATACCGCGGCCCTGGAACACAAAGGGCAAAAGAAGGAGTATGGATGGGTTTTAGTCAGTAAAAGTCTGACACTCCCTTCCGCTCCGCCCAGAGCGGTGACCACCATCAGAGACTACTAGCACGAACGCGCGGTGTGAACGTAAGTAACGTAAATACGTCAATTTCTCATTTTAGTTAAATTGTTTGCAAAAAGCACAATCAGTAACATCCATAGATATGAACACATTCTTAAAATTGCGTAATTATATTACATGTGAAACGACTATTTTTACTTTTCAAATTGACGTAGCCTTTGATAACCTGCCTATAGTTTGTAATCCAATAACATTTGGTAAGTATGATCGAGGAATCCACCCTCCATAGAACTACTATTTGGCCGACTTCCACCACAAATTAAACAGTTCCAGAATCCAGAGCTGTCAGCTTCATCGATATCTTTGAATAGTTCCGACATCTCTTGAACGCAGTTTAAATGTGATGATCGCGTTCATTGTTATTGGTGTAATCCACCCGAAATGCAATAAACAATAAACCTATTACGACGTACCGTTGTATTAATAGTTACGTCTCCATCATCCCCACTTCTAGGGAAGTAATAAATGCGAAAGTAACTCTGTCTGTCTGTCTGTCTGTCTGTCTGTTACGCTTTCACGTCTAAACCACAGAACTGATTTTAACGAAATTTGGTACAGAGATAGAGTTGACCTTGAGAAAGAACAGGATAGTTTTTATCCCGGATTTTCGGAGTTCTCTTGGAAACGCGATATAACCGAACTCGACGCGGGCGAAGCCGCGGGCGGAAAACTAGTTAAACAATAAACGTATTACGACGTACCGTTGTATTAATAGTTACTCTATCATCTGGAAATGTTTAAAATATGTTGCGTAATGTACAGACGCCAGTACATGAAGCTACCCGAAACTGACAAATTTTCTCAATCAACCTTGAACTTAATACTTTAGCGATAAAGTTGAAAATCTATTAAAGAAATTTGACAGATTGTAGTAGCTTGTTGTGCTGGCGTCTGTACGTTAAGCAATCACACAATTTATTACATAAGGTTGCATATTACCTAAGCAAAACATTACAATAACTAATAACTACTAATAAGGCACAACTATTAATAGCAAGACCTTATTTAAAGTTTATCAGGACCAGTCTGAATGTCATACCTATCTGTCTATGTGTGACATTTGTTAAATGAAATGACAAAAATTTATTAGTTGTCTAGCCTAGCCCGCGGCTTCGTCCGTTTGGAGTTGTTCATCATAAGTCCTAACCCAGGTCCATGGTCTATCTGAGCAAGAAATTTCGTCAAAATCGAATCAGCCGTTTAGACTTGAAAAACATACAGACTACACTACACTACAGAAAGATAAAAGTTATGTACATTTGTATTTGTGATAAATATTGGTAAGGATAATAAAAGTTTAATTAACCCAACAATATTATTATATTTTGTAAGTCAATGTCTCAGCGATAAACGATAAGTTTAATAAAATACAAACATTAGTATAAATACATTTTGGTGCCGTGTGGTTAGTTGCCTGCAGATAACACACGTGCTCTTAGTAGATAAGCCTTTTTTGTCATTTACTTTCAGATAAGTAAATGGTCAGGTCCATGTCCGAGCTTCCTTAGGACGTTAAGCCGTTGGTCCCTGCTGTCATTTGTAGTTGACAGTTGTTACAGGTAGTCAGTGGCCCGTGACAACCAGTTTTATGGGTATCGTACCAGTACTAACTGGGTTGTGGAGGTCAGATAGGCAGTCGCTCCATGTAACATACTGGTATTCAGCTGGCTGGGAGCTCTCAAATAGTTGAGAAAAGGCCGGGCAGATGATGAATAAATGGTTATGATAATACGAGCACTTACCACAAGTCTGCAATCAGCCAGGCCTTCACAAAGTGACATTCTATCAGAAATGTCAAAACATGTATTGAATTGACATAAGCTATCGAAAAACCTTTGTCAATCGCGTTGAAAGTCGTTGTACAAGTCGCTTTGAAAGCCATTGCTACTTAAGTAGCAATGGCTTTCAAAGCGTTTCAGGTTAATGAACTTTTAAAAACCTGACAAATACCAATTTCACTAAAGTTAATTTCATATTAATGTCCTACCTTTTTGTCCAAGCAACAGATCAGAACAGATGTCGATTCTGCAGAATCGACATCATCTTCCTGGTCTTGTCCCATGTGCCTTGCATTCCTCACACAATCCAACAATTTGCAGATTAAGTTATTTTAATTATCAGCCTGAATATGGCGTTGGCTTATTGATATATCGACTGGTTTATAAGTAATGTTTCCTTAAACAATTTTGACGAAATCAAGCGAAGAGATAGCTTGGTTTCTGGATTGCCTTTCACTGGTAAAGTAAGACACATTTTCCCTACAAAAATTACTAAATTTTTACCTCGTACTGTCCCCTACACCAGTATATCAACGATTCCCGGCCAATCACGTGACTGATTCATGCGCAAACCTAGGAAGCGCCTCAATAAACTGAACTTTAGATTGTTATGAACATACACTTATCTGGCTTCAAAAACGATAAACGGGCACGTGTCTTCAAAATGGATGAACTGGAGATACGACATGACCTCTTACTGACGATAAGGAAAAAATAATAGTTATCAATGGTGAGATCATCTTTTTTCAGCGGCGGTTTTGGGTTGCAATCTTTGCAATCAAGCATTAACACAAATTTAATTTGGCGTTTGTAAGACATGGACAGTGAGATGCTGTTGGTATACTTTTGTAAGTGCATATCATAATCAACTAAATGAAATAAAAATTGCAAAAAAAAAATCTAAAACTAACGTGCATTCCGAGGCACGGAAGAAACTCGGTATGGGTTTGGGTGGTTTGGGTGGTCACCCATCCAACAATGTTGACATTAACTACCAAAAAGCTTATGTTGGTACTTCTCCGGACGACATCTTTCATAAAGAACCCTATTACAGTCTGTTCATAATTCACAAGAGACCTTTGCGCTGCCTCCAAAGACGCCGTGGATGTGGCAAAATTTGAGCTAACAAAATATAAATAATGTCGTGTCAGTAACATGAAGAAGACGACAACTATTCTACGTTGCTGGCTGGCCTTGTTTTGGCTAAAGAATCAGCATTGGCATCCAACGTGGCAATGCTGCCTTCTGGGCATTTTTCCTATTCTTCTTCGTTATCGTGTGGTTAGTGCCTAACCTGGTGTCAGAGTTTTTATGCCACCCATGGGCCTCTGACTTCGCTTTACATGCCGTCGAGAAATATCTCTCAGGCAGATTGATTCTTCCTCACGATGTTTTCCTTCACTGAAGCAAGTGATAAATATAAATACGCACATGAGTCCGAAAAATCAGAGGTGCGTGTCTTGGGTTCAAACTCTAGACCTATAACTTAGCAGTTCGACGGTCACACCACTAGGCTATCACTGCTTTTCCAATTGACAGCGATGTAGACGAATTTTTTGACTCCTTGTAATTCTTTTTCCATTTTGATACTTGTAAAGCTTAGGTATATCCAAAAATTATAAAATGTTGTCTTTTACGAAAACTTGGTGTGGTCTACATCTGATGTTGCTACTATTAAAATTACCGTGATCTTTATTACTGGTGACGTTCACGTCGGTTAAAATATTTATTTCCTCACTAGATGTTTGGTTTTGTTTTCCTTCAGTCAAAGGTAAAATAAATGTCGTAGGACTGTACTGTCCATTTCTGTTTATATCTGTTTCTCAGTGACGCGAATGAATTTTATTAATTGCCGCTTTAAATATGTGTTATGATAATTAATATTGTTTATTGGTTATTAATGAGTCTTACTTGATCTTTCTAGGAAGGTTGAGTACTTAGTATATTTTTAGTTTACGTCCAGGAAACGGATGTTGCGAGATTAGTACTAGAGGAAATCTTTCTTAGCGACACAAGTAACATATGGATGTTACTTGTGTCGCTAAGAAAGATTTCCTCTAGTATTAATTCATCATCTGCCTTGCCTTTCCCAACTATGATGAGGTCGGACGCAGACGAATACCGTATTGTACATGCAGCGACTGCCTATCTGACCTCCACAATCCAGTTAGTACTGGGTAATACGGTACCCCTTGGTAAGACTAGTTCTCTACTCTAGTTTTTCTTATAGACATAAAAGTTGACGCGTTTATCCTGCACTACAATAAATCTAAATCATGGATAGGATACGATTCAAACTTTCAAAGACATGTAACATCTTCCAACCCGTATTGGGCCTGCATGGTGGATGACACGGTACTTACTCCCTCTAACAGAGAGAGCTGTGTTACAGCAAAGGGAGTGATATACTGGCTGTAAACGGACCCTTCACAAAGCCGTCCACCAAGCATTATGTACCTAAAAATTATTGCTGGGAAACGACTCTTTTTGGCTTGAAAATCACGTTTTACGGTAGGGCTCAATGTAACGCACTCAAAACAATGTGCTGATTGATAGGATTGAATAGTGGGACGTGGAGTTATTACATTAGAAACATATATTAAAAAAAAAAAACTTGGGAAAATCTTGGAACTTTGAGCGCCAATATCTCCGTAACTAGAAGGTTCCCAAGTATGATCTAGAACAAAATAAAGATCGCAATGACGGGGAAATCAAGTACCTTTCGGATTCGTTAAGGGTTTTGTTACTACCTTTATGTATCTACTGATTATGTATCACCCAGACATGAAACAACACACCATCTCTATATGTAGTGCTACAAATAACTGTACTAATGAGTTCACTGACTGTCTGCTACTTTTCACCGTTATGCCCTAAGTAATAAGGTTGAAAAGTTGTCGACCCTCAGTGAGCTCGGTAGTACCTACTATGTGTCACGCTATTGTAGGCCGTTGCTCCATGTTAAGGTTCAGGTCTCCGCCTGAATCCGGTTAGACTTCAGGTCATCCCAGACAAATGTAGTTGGTATAAGGCTGGACAGTTAATGATGAAGATGTGAAAAAATTAACCGGTGACCCCAATTGAATAAATTTACGGCTTTTTAGTCTCTCAGTAGAATAGTAATAATTTATCTGCGTATTGACTTCAGTATTCAGTTGTAAGCGGATTTAATCAGTTTTGCGTATAATATGTAGGTCTTTCTGTTCGTGTATTTCTGATAACACATTGGTTTAGTAGTTAATTATTTGTAGTAATTACATGCAATGAGAATTTCGATTTTCTTGTCTAACAAGATACTGTACTATGTAGGGCAAACGTCTGTATTGGTGCAGAAAAAGATCTTGCAATCATTAATTAGCACTATTTTTACGACGATTGCGTTAACCTACAAGGTGGAAGGAACCCCTACGCTAAAACGATTATCATGTAATAAGTATCAGTACATTCTGAACATTTAAAATTTCTATGTCGGGGGAGGGCCCCCGACATAGAAATTTTTCATCAGGAATTTAAAAACAAAGCTGTTCCATACATTTTTACCGTGTAGGCAATGCAGTTTTGTAGGAAATAGCTGTTTTAAATTACCCATGAAAAATTTCTCCGTAACTAGGAGGTTCCCAGGTATGGTCAAGAACAAAAAGTGATCGCAATGACGGGGAGAACAAGTGCCTTTCGGCTTCGTTAAGGTCTAGTTACACCCTTAATGTGTGATACTACCCAATTTAAGATTTATAATAATAATAACAATAATATTCTTTATTTTACAGAAAACAGACAGTTTATGACAGTTGTATTTTCGATTCAAAAATCGAAAGAAGAAAGAAATCGAATTTACTTTACATTTTCGCTTTTGTTTTATCCCTATAGCGTACCCTTGAAGACTGATCTTCGCCTTTTACTTAACTACACGCCCTTTTAATTATGACCTTTGAAAAGGCAGCTTTCGATTGCATCACCGCATTGACCTCTGACAGCTATTGCTGTACTCAAAATCTTTTGCTTTTCTTCAGTCTTGCTTTTGAAATATATTTCACAAAACAATTACCTATAGAAATGTTAACCGACCAGTAGCGAAGGATCAATTTTTCTAAGAGGTAAGCCAGAAGATGCGCCAAAAGATCCATGCATCATTGTATGGTGGTTGCTTTTATAAAGGGCGTATAGAAGTCAGTTCAGCCTTGCTTCCATTCCACAACATCGACAGTCAAGCCAGAAGTGTGTTGTGACACATATCTTGTTAACGTACCTTGATATTCGAATTTATTTAAGCACGTGGTTCACTGTGCTGAGGACAGCTTCTGTATTGTGGCAACATTTATTGACATGTTTTAGGGATCAGACTTCGGAGCAAACACAATCTCTACAGATACGCGGTCATGGACGGCTCAAATCTCAAGTGCGTATGCGGCGTCTCCACAGAGGTCATGACCCACGTTCAATCTTGCACCGCATGCCCTGTCACCTGTGCACTTGGTGATCTATTTACTGCATCAGTGAACGGAGTTCGCGTGGCTGAGATTTGGGCTAAACCCATATTAACTTTTTGCCATCGATACGCTAAGAAGAAAGGATCCAAACAAATGAAAATCGCAACTGATATCTCACTTTCTTTCATTTTTAATGCATGGAGCTTAACTTCCAGACTAACTACTTCAGCTGGAGCCGACTTTTAGATTTGGTGTCAGTTCATAAAAAATTTGTTGTGAAATAATCTCTTTGGAAGTGGTACCGTACCGGTCAATATCGGTATACGGTCAATCTTACAACGGTTAGCTTGAACCCTCGACCAAAAATTGGAGTCTGACCGTTATGTGATGCAGATATTGAATTATAATTTATTATAGTACTACTTTAAACTTATATGAGAAAGTTTGTGAGCATGTTTGTTACTGTTTCACACAAAAAATACTGAACGGATTTGGATGAAATTTGGCACACAGATTGTTTACAACCTGTCACATAGGATACGTTTTATTTTGGTAGTGCGATCCCGACCATGAACTCCATGCGGGGGAAGCCGCGGGCATCACGTATTAAGTTCTTTCACTTAGCGCTGCTGACAGACTTTAGGGTACGCTGCCAAATAATTAATGTTAGTGTTATCATGAAGTACTTTTTTTATTTACTAATCAAGTTAAAAATGAATTTACTAGTTCTAAGAATCCCTACATGGAACCAGTTCCTGTCATTTTTAACATACATGTATGTTAGTATGTCACAAGCGTATCGTATTCAATATCGGAAACTCGCCACTGCCAATCGTAACACGATATGCAATTAGTTAAGGACATTACACATTTGTTCGCGCTTTTCAATAGGTACTGTTTTGTTGCGATAAAGTGCGATTGGAACTGCCTCTTGAATCATCATCTGCTAGCCTTTTCTTAGACTGGAGGCCGACCCCAACATAGTTGATGTTGGGGTCAGCTTCCAGTCTAACCGGCTGCAGCTGAATACCAGTATTTTACATGGAGCGACTGCCTATCTGACCTCCACAACCCGGTTAGTACTGGGTAATACTATTCCCCTTGATAAGACTGGTTGTCTGATTAAAACATCCTTTTGAACGCTTGAAAACAAACTGACATAGCCAGATTTATTAAAAAATATTTAAGTACGATGTGATAATGGCCGAGTCTACTGCCCTCAAAAATGAGGCATAGATCCGGCTTACTATTGTGAAATTCTCGGTGAAAACCCCCAACACCACTTTGCCCGACTCGGGAATCGAACCAAGGGCCCCACGCTTAGCAATAGCGTTTGCGATCACAACCCCAATGAGGCAGTGCGAGAATGAGAACGAAGTGTTTAAGGTAATTATTGAATTAGAACACAAATGAAAAATTGACAGCAAGACAAAGACCTTGTCAGCATTCCAGACAGTTATATTGACATGATATTCAAGCGAAGTTCTTACGTAAAAGATGCATTTAATGCATTCAATGGTAATTACTTGTAATTACAGATAAATATCCACAATTATCAACATATAATTGCCTTGTTAACAGAAACGTGCCATATTAAATATCAATAAACTATGTTAAATGAATACATAAATAAATAAATAGTCTCGTTCATAAAATCACTATAAACGATACATGAGATATGTATGCCTGTGTCTAAAGGTATCTCACACACACACACTTAAGTAAGAAAAACCTCGTGAGGAAACCAAAGCAGCATAGTAGTTTATTCCCATAAAACGGCACGGAAGAGACAAAGCTCGAGGAGTTGAGTGCGCATCTTCGACGGAGATACCATGGCTCGTCTGTGTGGAATAGCGCTACCTCTGTGCCTTTAGCAAATGTAGCAATAGTAAGCATGCCTTTTTTTTTGTAATGGTAAATCATCAAATGACTCCTACCGCTCTGGGCGGAGCGGAAGGGAGTGTCAGACTTTTATTCACTAAAACCCATCCATGTTCCTTCTTTTGCCCTTTGTGTTCCAGGGCCGCGATATCTCTTTCGAACAGTCCCGCAGTCCTGGCAGACATCGGCCCTTGCTGGCCCCTCCTGTTTGCTGACATCTCTTTGAGGCGCGCGTGGAACACGAACGCGCTGTCGACACGGCCTGTCGTCATAAGACGGACGGACGGCGAGCTAAGTAGTAAGCATGCCTGACAGATATTTCTCGACGGCATGTAAAACCAAGTCAGAGGCCCATGGAACGCATAAAAACTCTGACACCAGGTTAGGCACTAACCACAGGATAAAGAAGAATACGGCCATTATCTGCCTAGCATTTTCCCAAACTATGTTGGGGTCGGCTTCCAGTGTAACCGGGTGCAGCAGCGGTGCGATATTAGTATTTTACATCGAGCGACTGCCTATCTGACCTGCTCAATCCAGCAATTAGGTAATACGATACCACTTGAAGACTGATTGTCAGACTTTCGGGCTTCTGACTCGATACGACTATCAAAGATCTAGAAATGACTGCCGGGACCAACGGCTTTCTGAAGCACGGAGGAAACTCGTTATGACCATACATTAATGGTCACCCATCCACAGATCGACCTTGAAAAGTGCCGCTTAACCTTGAAAATTTACACGTGTCTCTAATTTATCCCTCGTGGATAAATGAAAATAGCGACCTATAATTAAGAGTTGCATAATGTACAAAACAATGAACTTAAAAAAAAAAGAACTTAAAACCGGTTATTGGAGTCGTGCTCAATTAGCAGCTTTCAAGCCTATGGCGATAAAAAAAAAAATTGTTTATTAATTTAATTGCGTCAACATAACGGTAGATATTATTGGAGTCAATAAAGTAATTCTGCGAACTCATAAATCCTGATTGACTGTCCAACTTGTTTGATTGATTGATTGATTAACAAAAAAATGCTCATTTCTTGTACCGTATATAGGAAAATTTTAAAGTTAACAAGTTATTTTTTGCGATTGATTTTGTTAATTGACAATTATTGTTTTTCGGAAATACCATATTTTTCTTAGAACGTCAAATCTTTCCATCTTCATAATAAAAAATGCGTAAGTTTTGAGGACGGATACATGTGTGGATGGATGTTTGATACCTACTCTAAATGAAATTTAGCACACAGATAGTTTATGATATCCAGTGATGTCCTAGATAAACTTAGAAGAAAGTACATTTGAAAAGAAAAAGTTACATTGGTATCGGTACTTGCCCGGATTTGTACCCACAAGCTCGTGCACGAGAAGGGAAGCCTTGAGGAGATTTTTCTTATGAAACGTTAAGACGTCGTGCAATAAAAAATGCACAAAAAACTGATACAAAGTGACGTAGTAAAAAGAGACAGATAGGCACCAATTAGTGCCACTAGATTTATTAAACGGTTACTAGAGGTCAGGTAGACGGAAGGAAGGCATTATATACATGTTATGAGAATTTATATTATCTTTTCGCAAAATATACAAGCAGATACGAATCATTTATTTATTTATTTTACTATTTATGTACTTACACACAGTAGACAACACAGGAAAATAATATTATAATACATGAGTACAAAGGTACTGCTTATTTCTCAAGAAATTTCTGCCAGCAGACCTGCAAAAGCTAAGCATTCCCGCTATGTCGATTCCCTTTACGTCGACTCATGATTTTTTTCATACAGAATTGTCTTAATTGTTTACGTCATCATCTGTCCAGCCTTCCAACTACGTAGGGGTCAGCTTCAAGTCTCACCGAATGCATCTCAATACCTACGTTACTCTTTACTTAATAAATATACCTTTATTCCGAAAATTTTCGATTTTGACACACGAATGACATGCTATGTTTGATATGCGGGTGTATGACACTAGACAGACCGACTTGTTACTAAGTAAGTAGTAACAAGTATTGGATTACGATTTTATTCGTCTTGTCCCGTCTGTCACTCGTAAATCAATCAATCAAATAATTTATTACACAATCCAATTTGTTAGTAATAAATAATACATACACATCTTAAACACTAGTGTAGTACATAATTATATTTGGAAAATTTTGGTAATACTTACTAATAATGTCGAAATAATTAATAATTAAAATTAATGTCAAAATCATTAAAAATAATGTCAAAATCACCATTAATCATGTCAAAATTATTAATAACACAAAAAAAAGTCTAAAAAAAATGTGTTTGTATGTGTATGTGTGTATATTTAAAATATGTCTTTGATTTTACAAAAATCGGCTGCCTATCTGTCTTCCACAATCTAATATCTGGGTAATACAATACCCCTTTTTTTTTGGAGGGTGAGAAATCATCAAATGACTCCTCCCGCTCTGGGCGGAGCGGAAGGGAGTGTCAGACTGTTACTGACTAAAAACCACCCATGTTCCTTCATTGGCCCTTTATGTTCCAGGGCCGCGGTATCTCTTTCGAACAGTCCCGCAGCCCTGGCAGGCACCGGCCCTTGCGGGCCCCTCCCGTTGCTGACAACTCTTTGAGGCGCGCGTGGAACACGAACGCGCCGTCGACACGGCCTGCCCGTCGTCATACGACGGACGGACGGCGAGCTAGCCCATTACTCGCCGTCCACAGGCCCGCGCCTACGGTGGCCGAGAGCCATCACGGCGTGGCCCCCGACGCCCGGTGCTTCTCCCGCGGCGGCTGGGACGTGAGGAGATTCTCTCCCTCTCACGTTCCGCCGCCTCCTTCGCTAGCATGACTGCTTAGCAGAAGGAGGCGACGGCTTCCCATTCCCTCTCGCCCCGGACCATGGCTTGCACCAGGGCCGGGCGCGAGAGGTCGCCGCCGCCAATCGCCGCTACGAGGACACGGCGGTGCTCCTCCCAAGCGGAGCAGACCTCGACGGTGTGCTCCACCGTGTCCTCCGGTCGAATACAATACCCCTTAAGACTGCTTGTGAGATTGGATCTATTACATGAAACAAGTACTTGCCTATCGCCATCAAATGGGCACAAACCCTGAGTCCGGGCTGCCTTTGAGAAATTTCTAGCGACAAAACCCCATACCACTTTACCCGACTTATGAATCAAGACCTCATGCTTAATACTAGCGCTTGAAACCACTAGACTAACGAGGCAAGATAATAGTCGCTAGGTAACATGCAAAAAATTGCACTGACGCAAAAAGTGCAATCGACTCTGATCCGGAAAAATCTTTTCATAAAAAGATCCACGTCTTGCATTTAGAGGTTCTACGAGGTCATCGTGATAAAAACTTGTATTTAGTTGCTTACTCAATGGGTCATTCCGTAAACTTAATTTTGTTACTTAAATTTTTGTGAGCGTCAAAATGAAGGGACCAAGTCTCCAATGTCTGTCATACACACATAAAAAGATAATACCATTAATCTACTATTTCCTACCTTTGCTTTAATTTTAGCTACCTCATCATATACTTAATGTTTTAACAAAATGCTTGGTCCCTCCATCTCGACGTCATGATGAGGTAGGAAATAGTAGATGAGCACTACAAAGATTTTGACGCTCACAAATATTTGTACTGCTAATTTCTTCTTTATCGTGTGGTTAACGCCTAACCTGGTGTCAAAGTTTTTATGCCGCCCATGGGCCTCTGACTTGGCTTTACATACCGTCAAAAAATATATCTCTCAAGCTTGCTGGTTTGGTTTCCTCACGATGTTTTCCTTCACCGAAGCAAGTGATAATTATACAAAACGCACATTAATCCAAAAAATCAGAGTTGCTTGTCTTGGGTTCGAGCTAGACGAGCTATGACTTGGCAGTCCGATGGTGACACTACCAGACTAACACTGTTTTTTTTTCTAGATATGGAAATCCTCAATGGATGTCCTCCGCCCGGGGGAGAGCGGAGGGGTCTGTCAGACTCGTACTGACTAAAACCACACCGGTGTTCCCTCGCACACTTGCGTCGGGCCTATCACTGACTGCTATGCTAACTGTATTAATAACTTTTTTTTTTTTTAATTGCTGTGTAATGTGTACGTCTTTGTACATCGTTCTCACATATATGTATAATCTCAACATGAATGATGTAACCAAGATTTTGATTTAAAAGAGTGTCCATGGAGTTTCTTGCCCGTTCTTCTCCATAGAGATCTACGCTTTAGGAATGTGCAAGTATAGTACTTTCGCAAGTTATTATGCCTTGTGACGTACGAAGTGCCTTTAATGGTCTAGTTGAAATAAATGCTTTGAGTTTGAGTTTGTATGTTCATTATGGTAACTGGGAACAGTTGGTTTTCGCGTTACCGGGCTTGTTGACCTTGCTATACTAAATAGTTTTTTCATTTGTTCTGCACATTAGCCTGTGTCGTTGGTCTAGTAGTCACAAGCGCTCCTGCTGATCATGAGGTTTCGGGTTTGCTTCCCAGGCCGAACAAAGTGTATTTGGACCTTTTACGACTGTCAAAAACCTACAAATGACAGCCGGGACCAACGGCTTAAAATGCTAAATAAAATTCTAATAGATAATAATATAATCAGTGGTCTACGGACCCACCTACACTCCGACGAGGTATTTTCGCAGTTAATTTGAGAGCACCTTTCTTACGTAGTGGTAAGGGTGGTTTTCGATTCTTCCTACCAATAAAACCGAAGGAAATACAATCCCTTATCTATCGGTTACCTCATCATCGGACATTGTTTTAAAATAGTTACTTAGTATATCTCATAGATGCGGGTAGCAGCTGCGGGACCAATTGTCAGTCATAGATTTGACCTACTAATACACTAACTCAGTGATAAACATATGTACTAACCTAGATGTTAGAGGAAGGTAAAATATAATTTAAATAATCTGAAAGTGGATTTCCCTAAGTGTGGTTTTGAAAACTAGTTTCTCCAGTTTTTGTTGCAAGAAGGGGAAAATTCTGCAATTTTAAACGACAAAGAAAAAAACCCGTCAGGGTTTAGATAGCATAACATCATGCCGGTAATTCCTGGACAGTTGGGCAGAAGTGTACCTAATAGCCCACACATAACGCCAGTTATGTTTAAGTCCCATTTAATAGGGAGCGAGTCTATTGCCATTAAAAATTAAAATTATTTATTAATCAAGTACAATAACATAGCAATTTGAACGGTGATCCCCAAACTAGACGTTAGTCTGTATCTTGGGGATCAGAGTTGTACATTTTCGTTATTATCAAAAGTGGACGTTTATGGTGATTTTAACAAAATTAAAAGTAAATAAACCGGGCACAAATCCAGACTCCGTGGCTACTACTGAGAAATTCTTGAGGGAAAAACCCAATAGCACTTTGCACGACCTGAGAATCGAAACCAGGACCTCATGCACAGCAGTCGATTTTTCTTCAGTTATGTGGTGTCCACGTGTGAGGTTGCACAATAAAACACTGTTTTCGATATTATTGCGTTAGGCGTACAGACAGAGAGTGCGGCGCACTCCCTCGATCGCGCAACCCCCACCACAGCACGCATAACTTATTTATTAAACACCACAAGTTATAAAAAAAAATCTGCAATACCTACACGGTCAAAATGTATGGAACAGCAGATTTTTTTTTTTTAATAACCGTTGAAAAATTTATATGTGAGGTGGTTCAGTATGATATACTGAATTTGTGGTATATAAATATGCCATGGTTTCACAGACAGATCCTGCGCAGGTTTACTTGAGGCGCACCGACCGGTCCCTGCCGCCGTCGTAAACTTTCGTCTGACGGCGGATTTTGGTATTATGCACTCGATTTATGAAGCTTTGCCAAGCATTCGCTCCATGGTCCTTTGTACCACTCGTGCTCGGTGGGCAGTCTCCTTTGTGAGCGTCCAGGTCTCGGGAATAACTTTTAATGGTAACGTCAATAAAACAACTAAAGGTTCTGGTTGATTGATGGTATGTGAATAACTTAATAATGGCCTTTTTAGGGTTCCGTAGCCAAATGGCAAAAAACTGAACCCGTATGCATTCGTCATGTCTGTTTGTCTGTCTGTCCGCCCGGATGTCACAGCCACTTTTTTCCGAATCTATAAGAACTATAACTGTTTAAAACTTGGTAAGTAGATGTATTCTGTAAACCGCAATAAGATTTTTACACAAAAATAGAAAAAAAAAACATAAATTTTGGGGGTTCCTCATACTTAGAACTGAAACTCATTTTTTTTTTTTTATCATACCCATAGGTACGTTTGGGGTATCTATGGATAGGTCTTCAAAAATGATAATGAGGTTTCCAGTCTCATTTTTTTCTAAACTGAATAGTTTGCGCGAGAGACACTTCCAAAATGGTAAAATGTGTGCAACTTCTAAAATAACAGAATGATAAAACTAAAAAAAATATACATTACCATGCAAACTTCCACCGAAAATTGATTTTAACGAGATCTAGTGAGTAGTTTTTTTTTAATACGTCAAAACATTGACTAAAGTTACAACGAACTACAAGAGCTTTTATATTATGTTACTTGCTGCTACGGAACCCTTCATGGACGACTCCTACTCGCACTTGACCGCTTTTTTAAGAGACTTCGTTTCCTACCAATTAAAACATTTGGTAATACTTCATTGGACTTAAGGCGCGCGCGGTGTTACTTCAATATTCCCAAAAAATGGTTTGTTAAGAAAGTGGACAGAGAAGTGTTTAAAGAAAAAATTTAACCGAACAGAATAATAAATAATAGTTTGATATTCCCAATAATAAAGTGGGAAGTTGGGGCACAAGAATAAACTTTGGCGTCGAAGATCTCTGTATTTCCAGCGACAACAACATTTTTTTTTTTATAATTTAATAGAATTAGCATTTTTTTGGCGTAAGGTGGGACGCCCTCAGGCTCGGTGGAATGACGATCTTCGCGGGGTGGCTGGTAGCAACTGGATGAGAGTTGCTGAGAATCGAGTTGATTGGCGTGCGATTGAGGAGGCCTATGTCCAGCAGTGGACTGCTGTAGGCTGATGATGATGATGATTAGCATTTTTTTTAAACTTTAACCAAACAATTATTTAATCTAATGTCTACATTTTGAATAATCAAAAGTAAACCTGTAAAATTCGCCCATTCGCAGCTTAGTCACATGTCAACACAAATACATATTATTTTCAATTTTAAATTTACGCTCATAGTGGTGACAATAGCGATTAGAATCGCAGTCAGTCCGCGCCATATGAAGAAAAATTGGTAATACATAGTGTCATAGGTACGACGAACGGATCTTTTAAAAAACCCTGAAACTTAAAAAATACTAAGGCCTTGTTTATAATAAAAATACTTAAGTTGATTTAAATGACACGAGGCAAATGTTAATTTGTCTGTCCATGACTCAAACGTCAATGATGAAGGATTCAATTAAAATAAATTGATGATTCTTTCAATTTCATTTCGATGAGCCACATTGCGACTGTGGAGCCACAGATCGCAAACGATATCTTGCCTCTTAATCTGCTCTTTGATTATTACACTGCCCTATAAAAGACTACCTCGTTGGTCTAATGAACGCAAGCGCGACTGCTGAGCATGTGGTCCTGGGTTCGACTCCCAGGTCAGGCAAAGTGATGTTGGTGCAATAGGCTCACCCCTTATTACATGGGACTTCAACTGTACTCTGTCTGTGTTTTTAGTTAAGTACTAGGAATATTGTTACCAATCCAATAGTTCTTGGTTATCGGAATAAATGCAATGAAATATACAGGGTTATTTGTAAAACACCAGTAACCTCTTAAGAGGTCTTAAGAGAACTGAAAAGGTAACAAACAAACTCACTTTCGCATTTATAATATTAAGTTAGAATAGTTAGGATTGTGAAGCACACATTTATTTGTATTTATTTATTTATTTAACACTTCAAGCACAAAGTACAGAGGCGGACTTTAACATTTAATCTTCTACTTAATAAAACATCTATAATTAATTAGTTCAGCCTAAACCGTTATAGCAATGTACAGTCACCAGCACATCAAGTTACCACGAACTGTCAAATTTAAAATTAATTTTGAAATTTTGCATATACGTTGGCAGGTGTACAGAAACGGACATAAGTTACCTTTCATCTCGAATAAAATTACCGTTCCTGAGGAAAACAACAATAACGTTCTTATGATAATAGATGGCGCCACGTGTCTTTCGAATCATGATTGAATTATAATTATTGTTAATAAAAAGTTAAATAGTGTGTTAAGAGTTTAATGTCAAATTCTAAATAAACGCTAGCGAAAACGCGGGAAAAAGCTAGTTAACAATATTTATTTCTGGGTGCATCTACTTTGTCCTTATAAATCTAATAATGTTAGCCTACATTACTAATGACAGCTCACGATTATGTGATTCTAGTTTCGATGCATTTATTTATTTATTTTATGAAAAGTAGCTTCGCAGCTGACAGTACAATAACTTACAATTATTATTTCAAACAATACGCCAATTACGAAGTACACCAATATAATTAATATAAGATAACCGAGAGTGACTCGAATTAACTGGCATTAAAAATTATTCTGTGTGAATGTGTGCGTGTGAGTATCTGTACGGTGTGTGTGTCTGTGAATGTGTGATGATGTTTGTATGATTATATATTTATGACTAACTGGGACCCGTGGTGTTACTGAGAATCATCATTATTATTATTCAAGATAATTATGATTTTTTGTACTAAGAATCGTCTCAAGGATATTTCGAAAAGTATTTGAGCTGCGCTTTGTAAATATGTTATTATGCAGATTGGTGTTTACAACAGAAAAGAATGCTTTGCGATTTCTAGTTTTGAAACTCGTTGTTATTTTTTAGTTTTTTATTTTGTTAAGGATATGGTTGGTACATACTAAGTTTCGATATGGGTAATCCCAAAAAACCTGATTCAATTGCATTGCCCTTTAAAGTGGCTATGCTGCTACTCTTTTGGACACTTTTGACAACGGTACGGATGATTATTTTAATGCTCAATGGGGTCGTCGCCATTGTTTTTTACTTGTACATCATCTGCCTAGCCTTTTCCCAACTATGTTGGGGTCGGCTTCCTGTCTAACCGGATGCAGCTGAATACCAGTATTTTATATGGAGCAACTGCCTATCTGACCTCCACAACCCAGCTAGCACTGGGTAACACGATATCCTTTGGTAAGACTGGTTGTCAGACTTTCGAGCCACTGGCTACCTTAACGACTGTCAAAGATCTACAAATGACAGCCGGGACCAACGGCTTAACGTGCTTTCCGAGGCACGGAGGAAACTCGGTATGTAATGGGTAGTCACCCATCCAGGACCAACCTAGGCAAGCGCGGCTTAACCTAAAGATCGACCCGAGTGGCTGTTACTATTTAGCCACGAGCTCCTCCTATCCTTTTTTTATTGTACATACTGTTATATATTTTAAGTTTTACTTTTTAACTTCAATTAACTCAGTTTCACTTTAAAATTAAATTCCTATGGACGTAATTCACAGCCATGGATTTGCATAGCATAATAAGCATAATCAGCCTATAATGTTCCCACTGCTGGGACACACGGCCTCCTCTCTATGAGAGGGAACGGGCTATAATCCACCACGCGGGCCCAGTGCGGGTTGGTAGATGTCACATGTCTTCGAATTTTTGGTTCTAGGACATGCCGGTTTCCTCACGATGTTTTCCTTCACCGTTTTTGAGAGCAGTTGTGATGAAATAAATTACACAAAGTAATGCGCCTGCCTGGGTTCGACCCCACGACTTACTGTTCGTAAGTTGGGGCTGCCACCACTGGGCCACCGCTGCTCTCAAATGCCATGGATTTGAGTCAAATAATATCTATTATTGAGTAAAATTTAGATTTCATTCATTTTGATAATATTATGATTTTATGAAGTTTAATGTTTGTTTAACTTAATACTACTAATACTTATATTACCCGGGGATTCATTGAAAAAATACAACTAAACAGTGTAATTGTCATGAAACATGGAGACAATTAAAAACATTTGAAACTACTGTATCGTTAACGAACCGGAACGATTATAAAAAGCATTTCAAAGTGTAAAGAATATTTGAATAAATACTCGATGAAAGGTAAAAAAGCATGCCTAATTTAATTAGTATCAATTTTATTAATATTCCACAGTTGAGTTTTTTTTTAAGAAACGTACTGTATTTAATATTTTTTATTAAGAATTATCAGTTATCTTTTAATTCTTTAAAATCTAAATATTCTATGGGCATTACATAGTATATTTTCACTGTAGATAAATAAAAATATATAGTTAAATCAAATATAATCAACTTAACCCACACTCTTAATTACTCTTAGAAAACAACTAAAAAAAAACAAAGCATTAATAAATTATTTTAGGTAAATAACAAAAAATGAAGAAATCGTAACTCAACGAAAAAAAAATACTTACGGTTAACTCCGGTAATTCACTTAAAACTTAATGTTGTCCTGTCGAGTTGCGCGCGCGGTTTGACACTGAACGCGGCGCGTGCGCAGACCTATGTAGTGCTACATGTATAGTTGCGTATGGAAATGCTTGAGACAATCCAATGATAAGACTCTTGTATGACTTACTTCTCTTATTACGTGTATGTTATGTTTTTGCGTGTCCATGTCATGATTTTATTGTTGTCATTGGATTATAATTTTATTGTTATTGTATGTAGTCGTAACTTATAGTAAATAATAATACATAGTTACATCGATTTCTCATTACATCACATAACGTAGCGAATTTAATAATAAGTAACTGGGCGACCGAGCTCTGCTCGTGTGATAATAGAGAAAATAAATTTTCCCAGATATGAGACCTAGCTAAATCAATTTTTCGCCCACGTAAACCCCTATATTAATGCATTACTATCTACCTACCCCACCTACCTATACTGCCTATTTACCCTACCTGCCTTCCCTACCTGCCTTTCCTACCTGCCTACCCCACCTACCTACCCTGCCTACCCTACCTACCTACCCCACCTACCTACCCTGCCTATTTACCCTGCCTACCTACCCTACCTGCCTTCCCTACCTGCCTACCCTACCTACCTGCCCCACCTACCTACCCCGCCTATTTACCCTGCCTACCTACCCTACCCGCTTACCCTACCTGCCTTCCCTATCCGCCTTTCCTACCTGCCTACCCTACCTACCTACCCCACCTACCTACCCCGCCTATTTACCCCGCCTACCTACCCTACATGCCTACCCTACCTGCCTACCCTACCTGCCTATAATACGGGGTGGAAGGGAAACCGACGCGAGAACGGTTACCACGTATTCAGTACATCATTCACTGCACTTTTGTAGTAGGAAATAGCTGTTTTTTTTAAAGAACTTATGAATTTTTTTTTTGTGGCGGGGTGTCAGAATGATGTACTGAATACGTGCGTACGTAGGTTTCTAGCTACCAAATATATAAATAGGTCGAACCGTAGATTTTTTAAACGTGTATAGATTGCTCATTTAATAGTAGTATACGATAGGATAAGAAGAAATAATATGTGTAAAGATGATTAAAGGGAATAAGAAGAATAATAGAGAAGTATATATATAACATTCTGCACCGACCCCAAATAAATTGAGTTAAGGGCAGAATTAATTATTATTTCAAGTACCGCAAACTACTACTACTTTACTACTCACTCTACTCTCTTTCTTTTTTTTCTACTCTCTTTTTTTACTTTCTTTACTTTGGAACTGAAGACAAAAAGTGTTATGCTGTGTGGTAACCTGCTTGTGGCAGTCACGATGTGCAAGCTGTTAATTTTCTTTCTATTCCTTTCTGTTCTATGTTTAATTAACCTTTTGAACGCCAGAGCATAAACGCACGCCCGTGCCCTCCACGCCAAGCAACACCAATTTCACCTATCATTTTGTCACATATTTGTGTCATTTGGCGTACAGGGCATGCGCTTGCTTGTCACGTATATTATTATAATAAACGACGTTTCCCAGGTCTTAGTCAAAGTTAATTCGATGTTGCAAAAAGTCTGTTTTCCTAAAAGACAATATTTTAGGAAGATGTTCTTGCTCCATACTGCCGTGCTAAACGCAAAAGTGGTACTTATCTCAAGAAAAATCAGTTTCGAGAAAATTAAAGTTTTGTAAATATAGTTTGGTACACTCATTACGGATTAGTATTTTTACTTATTAGGATTTTTTATGTTTTAAAATAGATAAGTACTGCTATTTGGCTTAGTTCATCAGATGCATATTTATTTAAGCTATCCGATGCCATTAAAATCAACTTTAATGTTTTTTTAAGATACCGCTTTTTAGCTTAGCACGGTAGCATAGCGCACGTAAGGCTACGTCCCAAAAGTACCCGACCTGACGTAAATATTTATGGCGGTTTTTGTTTGAAATCAATGTTTTATAGAGAGTACCAACCTTACAAAACTAAAATTTTGACTTTCAAGCCGCCATAATATTTGCTTCGATCCCATCAAATAATGAACACTGTCACTGAATTTGTAAACATGGATAAATTGTCACATAACGGTGACGTGATACAAAACTTTCATTTGAAAAACTTCTGTCCGACTAATATCAAAGCCGAGTTAGATTCTACTCCGGAGGAGTCTGCTCCTTCATTTATTATACTTAATAAAATATTGGGTGGCCGAGTTTAAACTAAAAGAGGTGATTACGCTAGAAATGAAGAATAAAATCCAGAAAATATCATTGAATGACGATCAATGTGATGTCGATTGAAAGTGCGCGAAATAGCAGATAAGGTCAGGCTTTCAGAAAGTGCTGAGCATCGTATCTTGACTGAAAGCTGTGCCCGAAACAGCAGCCGAAATTCCTCAAAATAGAACAAATTAGAGTAGTGAAGACGGTTCAGTCAAGTATTAGGTGAAAATCCAAGGCAATAAAATCGAGTTTATGAAAATGTACATCCAGTTAAAAGGAGACAAACAGAGGAATAAATTTAAAAAACTTAGATGTATTGAATGTTATGAGTTAGGCCGGGTATTAAAGGACTGCCCTCGTATTTCAAAGGACATTGTTCGGCGTCCATACATCGTTCGCCTAAGAACCAACAGAGATGTGAATTTACTTTTTATGTTCTAAATAATACATTGATACGATTTAATCTAAATTAAAATCACAGACACTTTTGAGAATTGTAAAAAAGCCAAAACAGTTTCGGTATTTGAGGTTATAATTAGGCCAATAGAACCGTAATAATTGCGAGTGACAAACTTACGAGACTGTCATTCTATCATTACTATCAAACGTCAAAGTGTCTTCTGTCAATTCATCGACTGTCAATGTCGATGTTGCTCTTTACACATAGCGTGTTTATTTATTTATTTATTTATTTATTTATTGACACACCAACGACTTATTCACTAAATCATAACATTAAATATATTCTATTTTAGCAGCTTTGTGGTGAATTCGTCACTTATAGGTGTGCACAGCACTTGTATAATCAATTATAAAAATTAAAATGGAAATATATGATAATATTGATAATAACAAAATTAAAATTAAAAAAAATTACATTGAATTTAAAATGTCAGGTAGTTAAATTAAATTACAGTATATTCGACAATTTAAAAACCATCAATTAAATTGGAATAGAAAAACAATTATGAATTAAAACTATAAAAATAACAAATAAATTAGGACATAAGTATTACATTAATTAAATTAAATTGTACAGTATTAAATACATTGAATGGAGTCACACAAATACACATACACAAATTAACATTTTGTATAAGAGGAATAAACAAACAAATCGATCAAGAACTGAGGACGCATCGTCTGAATTCGCTCAGACTGTTCGAAAATATATCCAAGTCATTAGTACGCGTGCTCAACTTATTGTAGCTAGACAAAAACCGGTATAAAGGAGCTGAACGACCAAGATTAGTTCTAGTTTTAGGCATTTGAAATGTTTCTGTTTTAAAATTGGATCTGTATGAGGTACGACGGGACACATTCAAACTGATCTCCGAAACCAACTCCGGTACATTCGCCAAATTGTGGAGGGTCTTATAGAGGAAAATTAAATCTGAGCAACTTCTTCGTTGCTCCAAGGAGCTCATCTTGAAATGACAGAGCCTTTGAGGGTAATTAGCTTCGCGATCACAAGTCTGTGATCTGTAGCGGAGGTATCTCGTAAACTTTTTTTGAATGGCCTCTATTCTGTCGATGTGGACACGATACACGGGATTCCATACGGGAGATGCATATTCCAGTATACTCCTCACCAGAGAGTTATAGAGAACCTTTAGGGTGCCACATGACCGGAATTCCTTGCAAGTTCTTTTTACGAATCCTGACATTTTATTTGCTCTGGCTACAATAGTGTCAAAGTGATTTATAAAGGATAGTTGACTATCAAGTTGGACTCCCAAATCACGAATGGTATTGACTTTCTGAAGAGTTATGCCGTTTAAGTGATATGCTGAAGGCTGAATCAACTTTTTCCGTGTAAATGTTATATGATAACACTTTACGGCATTGAGAGTCATCATGTTACTGTGACACCACTCATGAAGTGCGTCCAAATCTTTCTGAAGCAAAGCAATGTCGGTACTTGATTTAATTTCCTTGTATAGTTTTAGGTCATCCGCGAACATAGAGCATTTTGAGTTTTTAATGGAGTGAATGATGTCGTTCACAAATACCAGGAAAAGAATAGGGCCAAGATGCGATCCCTGTGGCACCCCAGATGTTGAGTAATAAAGGGGTGACTGATAACCCTTTATAATAACTCTTTGTTGTCGTTCTGAAAGATATGATTCGAACCAGCGCAGCAAATGACCATGCATACCATAGTTCTCAAGTTTTTGAAGTAGAAGCACATGATTAACTTTGTCGAACGCGCTACTGAAGTCAGTGTAAATTGAGTCCACTTGCACACCGGAGTCCACGGATCTGCTGACATCATTAATGTAGTGAACTAAGTTGGTGGTAGTGGATTTATTGGTACAGAAACCGTGCTGTTCCGTAGCCAATTGAGTTTTAATGAGCGAAGTTAATACAGGACAAACTAATGATTCGAACAGTTTCGAGAAAATTGAAAGAAGAGATATGGGCCGATAATTTTTAACATCATTAGGCTCCCCTTTTTTGAATATTGGAACTACGTGTGCGATTTTCCACCGCGTGGGAAACTTAGAAGACATAAGGGACTTATTAAAAATAAGTTTGAGCGGTAATGATAAATATTTGGCACATTGCCTTATGAAATGCGGCGGTAGGCCGTCAGGCCCTGGAACTTTGCAGATATTTAGTTTTTTTAATTCTTTGAGTACGTCTCGCTCTGTGAAATGATGGCTTCCTAGCGCAAGCTGAGGGTACTCTTTTGAGTTTGTTTGTACCGCGACTGTACCAGATGGAGATGCAAAGGTGGCAGAGAAGTGTGAGGCAAACAGTTTACTCACTTCTTCCCCAGAAGTTGCCACTTCCCCGCTCCAATACATCTCAGATGGAATGTCATTAGACTTGGCTTTTTTGGCCTTAACGAATGACCAAAATGCCTTCGGATTCAGTCTGATGTTATCTTCAGTGTTATTGATGTATGTGCTGTAGCACTTTTTGATCATGTTTTTAGAACGTTCCTCCAATATACGGTATTCATATTTGTCCCTGGGATTTTTGTATTTCTTAAAACGAACTCTTAATTTTTCCTTTTCGTTGAGGAGTCTGATCAAACAATTTGAAAACCATATAGGAAATTTGTTATTGCGTCTATTATGTCTAGGAACACATTCATCAACTATTTGGTTCAATTGTGCGTAAAACGTGTCCACCATTAAGTCCACATCCGCCAGATCCGAAAACAAATGCGCCCAATCGATGCTCCCCAACCTCTCATTTACGAGTGCATAGTTGGCTTTCCAGAAGTTATATTTGAGAGAACTCTTACTTTTTAATATTGCGGGAGAAATATTCTTGATAGTGATGTCAAGAGGAGGGTGGTAAACATCGACCAGCGACAATGGATTCTTACATTCACTGACTGATCCACCGTGGAAGTTACACAAAATAAGGTCTAAAGTTCTGTTGTAACAGTTCTTAACAGTGTTAATTTGCTTAATACTATTTGATGACATAAAATCAACCAGTGAGTAGCCTAACCTGTTCGCAAAGTTCCTAGCAGTTGTACACGGTGAGTTGGAGACAGTATTGTCCGTGCTCCAGTCGATGAACCCAAGATTGAAGTCCCCAGCAATTATCACATCTCCTCCCGTTGATTCAATCACTGCATCCACGGTATCCAGGATCAAGTTAAGTGGGGCATGTTGCACAGGTGGTGGCAAATAGGCCGTACAGATGTATAGGTTGCCATTTCCGCTATCGGTTTTCAGCTTGACCCACAGATCTTCAGCATCTGATTCCCATTTTGTTACTCGTGTTGAGTCTATCGCCCTAGATACAGCGATCAGTACCCCTCCGCCTTTTTTGTTGCCAAGAGGAGTAGAAGCTCTGTCTCTACGATAAATGATATATCGGGAGTCGAATAATTCGCCATCATTTACACTATCATCAAGCCATGTCTCCGTTCCAATAATAACGTCATAGTTATTAAGTTGTGCGGCTAGCCTGAGATTATGCAATTTAGTCTTAAGACCTCTGAAGTTCTGATAATAGATGGTGAATTCTGATAGCAAGATCACGGTCCTTGTGCGTCTTTGATCCCTTTATAGTAAAGAGACAGCCTCCAGGCTTTTCATTTGCTTAGCTTGTTGTCCATCCTCCTTCCTTATCAAAATTTTGCCATCTCTAACCCAAACATATTTGTACCCTTTTTCTTTCGCGACTTTTCTGGCAGCCGCATGAATTTTTTTGTTTAGGGGTGACAGGTGCTCCGATACGAATACAGGCTTAACTAAGTTGCCGTACCCAAGGTGTTGCGAGTTAAGTTTTTTGTCAGGGTGAGCTTTGTTATAATTCATCACTGAGGTTAGAATGGTATCCCTAAGCAGCATGCTACGCAGCTTGACAACTACAGCTCTGGGGTTGTTGTTTTCTGGGTCCAGTTTCCTTACCCGTACTACAGACAGGATGTCGTCTTCTTTGACGGAACAAGAGATTACATTTCCAATTTGCTGAACCGTCTTAACCAGATTTTCTGCTTTGCTTTCCGGTATGCCGTTGATTTCTAAATTTTGTTGACGTGCATGCTGTTCAATCAAGTTTACTCTTGATGAAAGTTCAGAGACTGTGTGCTTAAGAGAATCGTTCTCCTTGTGAAGGATTTTATTGCCGTTTCTACAGGTCTCAAGTTCGGCTTTCATCCGATCAAACTCTTCACTTATAAAGTCGACTGACTGCTTAAGTTCATGGAACAATGATTTTATATCCCCCAGCTCATTAGTGAAACTTTTTTTGATGTTGGCTGATATTTCCAATGACAGGACACTCCGTATTTCTTGACGAATACAGTCGATCAGTTCAGTTTTTGAGCATTGAAATTCTGGATCAGGTGAGCTATCAATTCGACAATCAATTTGACGTTTCGGTCTAACACCTACATATGATAATTCAGGTGTGGCAGCAGGTATGTTAGGTTCAGAGGATGCCTGAGTTATGTTAGTTCCACCGGATTTTTTAGGCAGGGTACGCGCTTGTCGTGACATTTTATTTAAATTAAGATGCGCACTTTTCTCAGTCACAAAGCACGTTAGCTAAATCGGTTTCTCGGTGTGCAAACACACGATTAAATTTGGGACAAAAAAATCGATTATTAGTTTAGTCGATTTTTGGAATCAATCAGTGTTCAATCGCTTTATTCTGTTTGTAACTAAAAACATTAGTCAATTAAAAAAAATAATGGCACCCGCACCGGGGAATAAGACAGAAGGAAGTGAATTACTTTTTAAAATGTTTTCGAAATTATGAAGTGTCCGTTCCATTGTAATAATTTAAATGTAAATTATAAAAAGAAGTAGTAATTATTGTAAAGGTTTCATACGTGTTGATGCATAGGCCATTTTTTACAATGTCCTTTCATAATGTTAACTTCATTGTTCAGTGATTTTAGGCATAATTTTAATTTCCATTGGTGGGAGTTTTTGGACGGCTCAGACCTCAAGCTCATATGTGACCTTTCCCCACAGACAATTATAATAGCGCACCTTCAAACAGTGTCTTTGTCGTCTTTGAGTGTGCAGGTGACAACCTGCACACTCAAAGACCTTTTAACTGCATCGAGCGGTGTCCGCGTAAGACCGCATAGCTGAATTTTGAACCAAACGTGTTTGATTTTTTGCCATCGATTCGCTAAGAAGAAGAAGGGATTTAGATGTGAAAGGGAAAGACACACACAGTTACTTTTGCGTTACATATATATACACACAATATTAGTATGGATTGGGAATACTTACATCGTCTTTTTAACGGATACAGATAGATTCAAACTTTCTTATTAGGGTTCCGTACCCAAAAGGTAAAACGGGGCCCTATTACTAAGACTCCGCTGTGTCTATCTGTCTGTGTGTCAGTCTGTCACCAAGCTGTATCTCATGAACCGTGATAGTTACACAGTTGTTTTCACAGATGATGTATTTCTGTTGCCGCTATAACACCAAAAACTAAAAAACATAATAAAAACAAGGGACACCCGGATGGAACGAAGTTCCTTTTTATTGAAGGAATTGTATTTTTTTTTTTAAGTTATAGTAATATTTTTTTATTATTAACAAACATAATGTAATATAAACTTAATCAGTAGTCTCAATTTTAGTAATAATTGGCTTGTGGTTACTGAAGTAGGAAACATATGTTTGGGATTCTATTTTATTTAAATGTCTTGAAAAACTGCATCAATGGTACTCGTAGTAGTACTATATTTTGTTGTTGATTCTGCTGGATTATTGTTTATTCTTAAATCAAATTCTTCCTCTGGAAACTGTAGCAATGGTTTTGATTTTTCATTACTGAAGTTGATGTTAACGACTGCCAAGGTCTGTCTGTGGATGGGTGATCCAAGTTAAGCAACGGTTGCCAAGGTTGGTCTGTGGATGGGTGATCAAGGTTAAGCAAGACCAACCCTGGCAACCGTTGCTTAGCTTGGATCACCCATCCACAGACAGACCTCGGCAACCGTTGCTTAACTTGGATCACCCATCCACAGACAGACCTTGGCAGTCGTTGCTTAACCTTGATGACCCATCCACAGACCAACCTTGGCAACCGTTGCTTAACTTGGATCACCCATCCACAGACAGACCTTGGCAGTCGTTGCTTAACCTTGATCACCCATCCACAGACCAACCTTGGCAGTCGTTGCTTAACCTTGAGCACCCATCCACAGACCAACCTTGGCAACCGTTGCTTAACTTGGATCACCCATCCACAGACAGACCTTGGCAGTCGTTGCTCAATCTTGATCACCCATCCACAGACCAACCTTGGCAACCGTTGCTTAACTTGGATCACCCATCCACAGACAGACCTTGGCAGTCGTTGCTTAACCTTGATCACCCATCCACAGACCAAAGACGAAACGAAAATATCTAGAGAGACAGACAGAGAAACATGCGCACGCCGCACGGCTTACCTTACCTTTGCGTCGCGCAGTCGGGTAAAAAGTGTCGTTACGTCTAGCCCCCTTTCGCAACGCACGATAAGGAACTTCGTTCCAAAAATATAAGTTGGGCTCCCATACAACAGACATGATTTTTTTTGCCGTTTTTTAGATAATGGTACGGAAAACTTCGCGCGCGAGTCCGGCTCGCACTTGGCCGGTTATTTTGAAAACAACAAAAAAGACACCATTTTCACAACCGGTTTTGGTTGCTTGTACTTGCTTTCGAAAACGTCGGTATTTATCGGATTTTTACACCTTTTTTGGGACGTAGTTCGTTACGGAATTATTTGACGATAAAATTTTGTTTTTATTAGGGTTAATGATGACAAACACTTTGTTTTTCTGGTGCAATACTTGTTTAGTAGGTAGGTAGGTATGGCAATGGAACAAATAACAGAAAAAAATCACTACACATACGCGATCGGCAAACTCTCACGGAATCACGTTTGGGTTGTTTTAATACAAGATCTGCCTGCCCTTGTCCCATTCTACTTGGGGTCGGCGGAACACGTTTTCTTCTTCCATTCTCCCCTGTCAGACGTCACGGCATCATTAATTTACTTCTTTCTCTTTCATATCAGTCCTCACACAATCCATCCATATTTTCTTTGGCCTATCTTCGTCTCCATCCATCAAGATTATTTTCATACAACTCGCTTTTTCCCAGCTATGTTGGTGTTGGCTTACAGTCTAACCGAATGCAGCTGAATTCCAGTATTTACAGAATGCCTCTCTGACCTTCAACATAGTTGTTGGGTAACACGATACCCCTCGGTAAGACTGGTTGTCAGAATTCAAGGCTATTTTGAAGTTAGAGATATGGAGCACAAATGAATGCATTTGTATAGGTGCTTATGCCTTTTCAAATACACGTTAGTGGCTTAGTAACACTGATTTCAGAAGTAATTGAGTTACCTACCTATGTTCTATTCTAGTATATTTTCTGCAAGTTTGAAGACAGTTGACTTTTGTCTGCGGAACGCGTCGACCTTCATTGCGTCGCTGCGTGCTTTTGCTTTGGTACTCTTGACCAGGCTATACCCCGTTTACTTAAAATTTGGATCAGTGTCCGATCGATGGCAATAGGCGATTTGGATCAGTGTCCGATCGATGGCAATATTAGGGACATGAGTCTTTAGTATGACTGACGAAATTGGGTGTAACTTTAGGTAGGTACATCTCTGCCTAGCCTTTGGGGGATACCAGCTGTCTTACCATATTTTCCTATACCGTAATTGTGAATTAAGGTCTTGTTTTGCTTGCCCGCAACTATTTTAAGAATTACTTATTTTACAAAGCTAAGGAAAAAAATAAAAATAAATATTGTGAGGAAGATACAAATAAAAACATAAAATTGAATTAACAATTTAATAAAATGCATAATTCATGCATTTATATCAAAATAGTCAAAAACTAGTTGGCATTGTTAGGTCTATAAAGAGCACAGTTTACGTATTTTTATTTTTTCAAAACAATATTATTGCAAAACATTTTGTGTTAATTAAAGATTTAAAAGTAATGCAATTTCGATTTTTCTCCTGAAGAAATAGACACCTCACTAGCACACAAAAACCTGCGTAAAGGTAGGTCTCAACTTAATTAACACAGCCGTTCGTAGTGGGGGGTTATTCCAGTGTGGGAAAGAGACAGAGCTATACAGGTCGTCTAGCGCCGTCTCTTTCCCACACTGGAATTACTCCTGCTTTAAGACGTCATAGTAACCCCCCTGATGAGCATAATCCGCTTGTAATGTTCCTTCTGGCTAAGGTTTTTAATTCGCCACTTCTTCTCCGATAAAACACTGAAAGTGGCGAAGGGCGTTTTGAGGAACTGTCTTGTGTAATTCACGACCAAAACTGAACTAGAAAATAGGACTGCCTCGTTGGTCTAGTGGTGGCAAGTGCAACTGCTGAGCATTAGGTCCTGGGTTCGATTCCCAGGTCGGGAAAAGTGTTGGGTTTTTTGGCTCGCCCCCCATTGCATGGGACTTAAACATAACCGGCGAAATGTGGGTGTGATATTGGCTACACCTCTGCCTAACTCTTCGGGGATTACGGCGTGATGTTATTTGTATGAGGGCCCAGTGCGGGTATTTTTGTTTTACATAGGACCGGTTTCCTGACGATGTTTTCATTTACCGTTTTGAGAGCAGTGGTGATGTAATAAATTACACACAGTGACGCGTCTACCTGGGGTCGAACCTACAACCAACAACTGGTAAGCCATAGCAACTGAGCCACCACTGCTCCCGTACTTCATCATCTGCCAAGCCTTTTCCCAACTATGTTGGGGTCAGCTTCCACTCTATTCCGTAACTGGATGTAGCTGAATACCAGTATTTTTTATGTGGCGACTATCTGATGCCCACAACCCAGTTGGTACTGGGTAATTAATACGATACCTCTTGGTAAGACCGGTTCTCAGACTTTGGGGCGACTACCTGTAACGACTGATAAGTATCAACAAATGACAGCCGGGACCATTGGCAGTCATGTTGTTCACTTTTAATGAAATGCAAAAACCCCGCTTGTTGCTAGAGTACATAAATAAATAGATACCTACAATAATGTGCATGACAATTATTATTATCTATATATATAAAATTCAAAGTCCTGACTGACTGACAGAGATATCAACGCACAGCCCAAACCGCTGGTCCTAGAGCAATGAAATTTGGAGTGTGTATTCTTTGTGAAGAGTAGGTATCCACTAAGAAAGGGTTTTTCGAAATTCTACCCCTAAGAGGGTAAAATGGGGTGTTGAGTTTTCTATGAAACTTTTTATTCTCGCGGTCGATGGACTTGAAAATTTGTGTACCTACTCTGCAGTTACAATTATGAGAAACTTGTATCAAAGTTTTTCCAAAATCATCCCTCAATATGAAATTCAAAGTCCTGACTGACTGACTGATATATCAACTTACAGCCTAAGCTGTTGGTGTTAAAGACATGAAATTTAAAGGGTGTATTCTTTGTGAAGAGTAGGTATCCACTAAGAAAGGGTTTTTCGAAATTCCACCCCTAAAGGGGAGAAATGGGGTGTTGAATTTTCGGTAAAACTTTTTATTCTCGGGTCGATTGACTTAAAAGTCTACATACTCTTCAGTTAAAACTATGAGAAATGTATATCACAGTTTTTCCAAAATCATCCCCCAATATAAAATTCAAAGTCTTGACTGACTGATATATCAACGCACAGCCCAAACCACTGGCCCTAGAGAAATGAAATTTGGAGGGTGTATTCTTTGTGAAGAGTAGATATCTAATAAGAAAAGGTTCTTCGAAATTCCACCCCTAAGAGGGTAAATTGGGGTGTTGAATTTTCTGTGAAACTTTTTATTGTCGGGGTCGATTGACTTGAAAGTTTGTGTACATACTCTGCAGTTAAAATTGTGAGAGATGTGTATCACAGTTTTTCCAAAATCATCCCCCAATATAAAATTCAAAGTCCTGGCTGACTGATATATCAACGCAGAGCCCAAACCGCTGGTCCTAGAGAAATGAAATTTGGAGGGCGTATTCTTTGTGAAGAGTAGGTATCCACTATGAAAAGTTTTTTCGAAATTCTACCCCTAAGAGGGTAAAAATGGGTGTTGAGTTTTCTATGAAACTTTTTATTCTCGAGGTCGATTGAATTGAAAATTTGTGTACATACTCTTCAGTTAAGAAGAGATTAATTATGAGAAACGTGTATCACAGTTTTTCCAAAATCATCCCCCAGTATGAAATTCAGTCCTGTTTTTTTTTCGGTTTTTTCGTCATGGGTGTCATTTTCGTGGTTTTTGGGGCCGCCAATGACGAAAATGAGGTCAAAATATAAAAATTCAAGACGACGCCCCTGAAGATTTTAGGTTTTTTCGTCATGGGTGTCATTTTCATGGCTTTTGGGGTCGCTGATAACGAAAATGTGGCCAAACTGTAAATCGATTATGGCGCCAGCAAAAAAATTCAGTTATTTCGTCATGAGTGTCATTTTCATGGTTTTTGGGGTCGCTGATAACGAAAATTAGGTCAAAATGAAATTCAGGATGGCGCCGATGAAAATTTTTGGTTTTTCTTCATGAATGTCATTTTCGTGGTTTTTGGGGTCGCTGATAACGAAAATGTGGTCAAAATGAAAATCCAAGATGGTGCGGACGAAAATATTTGGTTTTTTCGTCATCGATGTCATTTTCATGGGTTTCAGGGTCGCTGATATCGAAAATTAGGTCAAAATGAAAATTCTAAATGGCACCAACCATTTTTTTTAGATTTTTCATCAGGGTTATCATTTTCATAGTTTTTGAGGTCACTGATAACGAAAATGAGGTCCAAATAAACATAGGAAAAAAAAACAATTCTCATTTTTTTCTTCGGTTTCCCCTGACTCAATTTTCACTCTTCGCCACTGGTACCTACTAGTGGCAAAGGGTCCACTTAGAAAGGGTTTTTCGAAATTCCACCCCTTTTTTTTTGTTTTTTTGGAGGGTGGGAAATCATCAAATGACCCCTCCCGCTCTGGGCGGAGCGGAAGGGAGTGTCAGACTCTTACTGACTAAAAACCACCCATGTTCCTTCTTTGGCCCTTTATGTTCCAGGGCCGCGGTATCTCTTTCGAACAGTACCGCAGCCCTGGCAGGCATCGGCCCTTGCGGGCCCCTCCCGTTTGCTGACATCTCTTTGAGGCGTACGTGGAACACGAACGCGCCGTCGACACGGCCTGTCGTCATACGACGGACGGACATAGATAGTGTCGATAGACTTGAAAGTCTACATACTCTACTTACAGTTTTTCCAAAATCATCCCGCAATATAAAATCAAAGTCCTGACTGACTGACTGATATATCAACCACTGGTCTTAATGACATGAAATTTGAAGGATGTATTCTTTGTTTTGAAATGGGGGTTGAATTTTCTGTGAAACTTAATATTCTCTGGGTCGGTTGACTCAAAACTTAATGTACACATCACTCTTCAATTAAAATTATGAGACACGTGTATCACAGTTTTTGATATACACGATGTAGTTTAGAAATATTTTTATTTTCATTTTTTAATTTACGACCCAAAAGTGGCTCCCCTGTTTAAAATTAATTTATACGTCCGTCTTTGAATCGATGACTTACATATATGTACCAAATTTCAACTCCATCGGTCCGGTAGTTTCAGAGTAAATTGGCTGTGACAGACGGACAGGCAGACAGACAGACACGCGAGTGATCCTATAAGGGTTCCGTTTTTCCCTTTGAGGTGCGGAACCCTAAATTCTAATATTACATATTATTATATATCTTACATAAACTATTTATTAATGCGAAAGTTTGGATGAATGGATCTTTGTTATTCAATCACGCCAGAACGGCTGATCAGATCTGGATGAAACTTGGCACAGAGATAGATTATAGTCTGATACAAATAGATGTAGATTATTTATTATCCCAGAAGTAGGCAAGATCCCGTGGGCAATTCCCGAACTGCACGCGGGCGAAGCCGCGGGCAAAAGCTAGTTGTATGTATAATAACACTGGTCTACAAATTTTGTCTTTAGAAAAGTATTCCTTATGTAAATTAGCTTTTTTATTTATTTTCACGTACTCAATACAAAAATAATTAATTTATATTAAATTGTTCTTATGATAATAGATGGCGCCACGTGTCTTTCGAATTAAAATTGAATTATACATATAATTAAAAGCAGAGTACAACCAATTGATTGTCAAATAATAAAATAACGCGAGCGAAGCCGCGGGCAAAAGCTAGTAGATAATTAATTATAAGCCGTAAACAGAAACCGGTTAAGTCATGAAACTCATCAAGTGATAAAATAATTAGAAACTCGTGATTGACTCACGTGACGTCAATAGCACTCAATAAATCAACTAATAAAGAGAACATTCATTACACATAACATCACGCCTGTAATTCCCGATGGGTTGGCAGAGGTATACTTAGGTAATACGACACCCCTTGGTAAGACTGATTGTCAGACTTTCGGGCCACTGACTATCTGTAACGACTGTCAAAGATCTACAAATGACAGCCGGGACCAACGGCTAAACGTGCTTCCCGAGCCGGACGAAATTCAGGTAATGGGTGGTCACCCATTCACGGACCAACCTAGGCAAGCGCGGCTTCACCTAAAGATCGACTCGAGCGGCTGTTATTATTAAGCCACGAGCTGCTCTGGAATGAATATTCTTGCAATATGTACAAAAAAATAAGTTCAGTGAACTATTTACCCATCCCATACTGACCCTTGGCCCTTGTCACGACAAGGGCCTCTTACCCGAGAATACATGTTATCACCACCATATTAGCCACGAGCTTGATGATAATATAACAATCAGAAAACAATTTGTAAAACCAACAATTTGTATTAATTAACCTTCAAATATTGATTCTTAACGAAATTAACACAAATTATGAAATGACAAACAATAGGTACGTTTTAAGACAATTTATATTATTTTTGGCTACAAACATAAATAAATAATAGAATAATTCACTGGTCTACAAAGGAAAAGTATTCGAAATAATTTGAACTAATTTCTACTTATCTACCCATGCTAAATAAATACAAGTTGTTAAGTAAAAGTCATTTATTAGTTTTAGTTTTTGCGATACTTGACATTTTCCGAATTAAATTAGTATTCCTAATGTTTAATGATTCTACCCTCATTGTACTTGATAATGTTGACAAATATTTACTTACTTGGCATCGAATGTTAAAAATATTGTGTTTTAGTGCTTTGTTCTGTATTAAATATTAAATGACAACTGTTAAAAGTGACACAATGTTATATTTTACAGCCAAATGTCTCGAAAATGTTTGAATAATCCCGAAAATTTTTGTTACATTTTTGTGGTGAAGCGATATTTAGTAAGCAAAGGTGTTCTTTAACGAAATTTATTTAAAGATATTAACTTTGACTCGGTTCTAGAAGGTAAAGGAAAAAAAGCCTGGGATGATTTTCGCCTTGTCGCGAAAAACTTCTTGGGAAATAAGAGGAGTGACAGCTATGCTAAACTTGTCAAAATATCTTATCATCATTCTGAAAACTGGGTTGCACATGTCCTTGAAAATCCACTTTTTACATTCTCACTTGGACTTTCCGGACAATTGCAACAGGTATCAAAGACATTGTTACACACACAGAATACAAGAGAGCCGCGAAAAAACCACGTCGCACTGATGATTGAAAAAATATAATAATTTCTGTTATTTTTGCAAAAATAGTAAAAAAGGAAAACTAATTTTAATATAATTATATTAAATATTTTTGTATTGAGTTCGTGAAAATAAATAAAAAAGCTACTTTACATAAGGAATACTTTTTTAAAGACAAAATTTGTAGACCAGTGTTATTATAATAATAATTGTCACGCGAATTATTGTAGGTTATTAATTAGGTAATTTATTTATGTACTCTAGCAACAAGCGGGGTTTTTGCATTTCATTTAAAGTGAAGAACATGACTGCCAATGGTCCCGGCTGTCATTTGTTGATACTTATTATGTTTTATTCCAGGCAACTTACACAATTCTTCAAACTGATGGAGAGTTAGTATGCCTTGTTCATCATCGTTGTTAGGACTGGGCTGTATGTGAACTTCCTGTAAGAGAATACAATTTCTAAGAGACCAATGCAGATACCGCAATGTAATAGCCATGTAAGTAATATATTTAGGTATAAAATTTAAAATATACCTGTGACAACCCAGACTCTTCCACTGCCAAGCCTGTAGCTACTTGCAAACCCATCAGATTTAGCTCTCTCTGCTGGGCCCGCCACCAGTACCACCAGCTACTCGATGCAAATGTGCAGCTTTTTTTTTTGGTATTATTTTTGAAGTTTTGTGACTTCAGGCGGTTAAAGGCTAGGCACAGACGGGCTGCATTTTAATACGGGTGGTTTACACTTACCGTTTACTGAAAATAAGAAAAAAAAATACCTACCCATTTTTCTATCAATTCGGGTCGAGAATCATTAGATATCTCCTTGAATTTGTCTATGATGCAAAACGACAGCCTGTATAAGACGGAGTTATGTCCGAACATACATAAAAAAAATAATGAGGCAATATTAGTCTCAACGTAGTTCACATTCTTAGAATCTGAAGCAGACAACATATAATTATGTATGTTGTATTAGAAACCATGTTACCAATTTATTAAGAACATGATTATATTCTAGGTTACTTACATTCTTCAAACTGATAGAGAGTTGTATGCATTGTTCATCATCATTGTTAGAACTGGGCTGAATGTGAATATCCTGTAAAAGAACAAAATTTATAAGACCAATGCAGGTACCACAATGTAATTTAAGTATAAGAATTTAAAGTATACCTGTGGCAACCCAGCCTCTTCCACTGCCATGCCTGTAGCTACTTGTATTGTATTGTATAACGGGCTGGTGTCCGCAACTCCACGTCCGCGTATTTTGCGTGCGGGTGGGAAATTTATTCGATCCACCCCAGCTCTCCGAGAAAAGCCAGCAGCGCCTTGATGTCGCCGACAATCTAGCGGAGAGTACCTGGGTTACCGAAGTACTTTGCCCTGTATGGTGCAACCTCTGGGCAGTGCAGAAGCACGTGGGCTGCTGTCTCATCTTCCTCCATGCAGGCTCGGCACAGGGGGCTGTCTGTGACTCCTATGGCAAAGAGGTGTTTGTTAAAAGAGCCGTGTCAGTGATGGCGGCTGTAACTGTGCGCAGCTGTAGTTATTTTGTCCTGTAGCTACTTGCAAACCCATCAGATTTAGAACTGTCTGCTCTAAATCTGATAATTTGGCAAAACCTGTGGGCCCGCCACCAGTAAGTAGCACTAGCTGCTCGATGCAAAAGTGCAGCTGTTTTTTTGGTATTATATTTGAAGTCACTACAAGGCTTTTTTTTTTTTTTTTTTTTTTTTTTTTTTTTTTTTTTTTTTTTTTTTTTTTGGAGGGTGAGAAATCATCAAATGACTCCTCCCGCTCTGGGCGGAGCGGAAGGGAGTGTCAGACTCTTACTGACTAAAAAACACCCATGTTCCTTCATTGGCCCTTTATGTTCCAGGGCCGCGGTATCTCTTTCGAACAGTCCCGCAGCCCTGGCGGGCACCGGCCCTTGCGGGCCCCTCCCGTTTGCTGACATCTCTTTGAGGCGCGCGTGGAACACGAACGCGCCGTCGACACGGCCTGCCCGTCGTCATACGACGGACGGACGGCGAGCTAGCCCATTACTCGCCGTCCACAGGCCCGCGCCTACGGTGGCCGAGAGCCATCACGGCGTGGCCCCCGACGCCCGGTGCTTCTCCCGCGGCGGCTGGGACGTGAGGAGGTTCTCTCCCTCTCACGTTCCGCCGCCTCCTTCGCTAGCATGACTGCTTCGCAGAAGGAGGCGACGGCTTCCCATTCCCTCTCGCCCCGGACCATGGCTTGAACCAGGGCCGGGCGCGAGAGGTCGCCGCCGCCAATCGCCGCTACGAGGACACGGCGGTGCTCCTCCCAAGCGGAGCAGACCTCGACGGTGTGCTCCACCGTGTCCTCCGGTCGATCCTCGCAATAGTAGCACCCGGGCGTTTCCTCCCGCCCGATTCGGTACAGGTACCTCCCGAAACAACCGTGTCCGGTGAGGACCTGCGTCAGGCGGAAGGTGAGGGCGCCGTGGCGCCTCTCAAGCCACTCCTCAAAGAGGGGACTTATCGCCACTATCGTGGCGTGCCCTGAACGGGGTTGCGATAGTTGCTCCCTCCATGTCGCCATGAGATCACGGCGGAGGTCTGTCCGCCGCGCGACAATATGCCGCGGCAGCGGAGTTACCCCCCGGCTCTGTACCTCCGCGCGCCACTCGTGCAGGCGCGCGAGGACTATGGCCTCCAGATCCCATGGCGGCAATCCGGCAAGGAGGCTCGCCGCCTCGCGGGAGATCGTGCGGTATCCACGGATGAGCCTTACGGCTACCACCTTTTGGGGCGCGTTCAGGTAGTGCTTGGCACGCAACCTCAGCGAACGCGCCCACACCGGGGCCCCGTAAAGGGCCATGGACCGCAAGATCCCCGCATAGAGCCTCCGGCAGGAGGCGTTTGGCCCCCTCAGGTTGGGCAGGAGCCGCTTGAAGGCAGCCCCGGCCTTTTCCAGTCTGGGAGCCAAACGTCGGAAATGCTCCACGAAGTTCCATCGGCTGTCGAGGACGAGTCCGAGGTACCTCAACGTCGACTCGACGCCGACGGGAACCCCTCCTACCGTGAGTATGGATCCCGACGGTGGCGCGCTCCGAGGCCCATGAAAGCACATGGCCTCGGACTTGTGCAATGCCACCTCGAGACCCAATTGCCGGATCCTCTCAACGACTATCGCAACCCCGCGTGTCATCAATTCGGCCGCCGCCTCGTGCGACCTCCCCTGCGCCAGCACCAGCGTGTCGTCAGCGTAGCAAACTACGCTGACGCCACTAGGGAGGTCGGCACGCAGCACCCAGTCGTAGCCGATGTTCCACAAGGGCGGCCCCAGAACCGATCCCTGTGGAACACCGCACGACATCTCTCGCCGGTTCCACTCTCCGTTGTGACCAGGGTATATGACATACCTGTCCGTCAGGTAGTCCCCGACCACACGACGAAGGTAGGTCGGCACCCGGTGATACCGGAGTGCCTCCCTAATGCAGCTCCAGGGCATGGAGTTGAAGGCGTTGGCGATGTCGAGAGACACCGCCAAGACCACCCCACCCCTGGACACCGCAGCCCCCGTCGTGAGGGCTCTCACGCGCATGATGGCGTCCACCGTCGAGCGCCCCTTGCGGAAACCAAACTGGTTGTCCGCAAGATCCGGCCCCATCCCCGCAAGGTGCCCGGCGAGGCGGTTTGCAATTACTCTTTCGAAGAGCTTGCCCACCTCGTCGAGCAACACAATGGGCCGGAATGCGGACGGAGAGTCCGCAGGGCGCCCCGGCTTCCGAATGAGGACCAGTTTCCCTGTCTTCCAACGAAGTGGGAACTGGCCCCTCTCCAAGCATGCGCTTAGGAGCCCCTCCAGTCGGGGCCCGAGAGCCTGCAAGGCCAGGACCCAGGCTTTGCCAGGTAAGCCATCGGGTCCCGGGGCGGTATTCCTGGCCTTAAGCCGGTTTACCGCCACTCTCAGGTCTACCCCGGTCACCTCCGGAGTGTCGTCATCGTCGTCGTGGTCCGCTTCCGGCACCGCAAGCGGCGGAGCCATAGGCGGGGGAGGATGTTCCCCTCGCGAAGGGAACAGAGCGCTCACCACGTCCTCCACGAGCTGCGGCCGGAGACTCTGCGTCAGCGGGGGGGCCCAGGTGCGGAGTTTGTTCCGCACCATCTGGTAAGGGCGCCCCCACGGATCTCTGTCGAGAGTCGCCAGCATCTCCTCGCGGGCCAAATCCTTGGCCCGCTGGACAGCCTCTTGGAGGGCGGTCTTCGCTGCTCTGTACCCTTCGTACAGCTCCGCCTCAATGGCTGCCGCATCCGCAGGACGGATGCGGAGCCTGCGATGCCTGGCGTACAGGTGCCGCGCGGCGACGCACGCCTCGCGCAGAGACGTGAGCTCTGGCGACCACCAGTGCACCTGACGCCGGGCGCTTCCTGGCCGAACTCGGGGCATTGCCACGTCACAGATCTCGGACATGGCCTCCTGGAACCAACCCGCCTCGCTGTTGACATCGGCAGGCCTGCCCGGTGGTGTCACCCAGGCCTGCACGATCGAGGCTTCCAGGAGGAGCTCCCGGTCCAGCTGCTTCAGCGCCCATCGCGGACCACTCGGGGCCTGTTGGACCGGCGCGCTTGAGGGGGCAGAGACATCGAACCGGATATACCGGTGGTCGGAATAGGTCTCCACCCCCTCCATTACGCGCCAGTCAAGCACACGCGGTGACAGAGCGGGGCTAGCGAACGATATGTCCACCACCGACTCGCCCCGCATCCGCACACACGTGGGGACAGAACCCCGATTTAGGACGACCAGGCCTGACTCCAGAGCCCAGTCCTCCACCATCCTTCCCCGCACGTCCGTGCAACGAGAACCCCAAGCCAAGTTCTTGGCATTGAAGTCCCCGAGCACAAGCACGGGGAGGGAATGGCCTCCGATGACGACACTCAACTCCATGAGGGAGTTGTGGAACTCGGCGAGAGTTCGGCTCGGAGAGAAGTAGACTCCCGCTACGACAATCTCCCCGAACCGGGCTGCTACGCACCCCTGACCCTTCCTGACACTCTCAAGGGTCGGGGTACCGGCGGCGGCCGACGAAATTATGGTCACTGAGCCGCTCAGGTCCTCCACCCAGTCTTCCCTGGGTGGGACAAAGTACGGCTCAGCGACCACGGCGACATTAATCGACCACTGCGCCATGCTCTGGAGCAACAGATCCTGAGCGCAGGCGCAGTGGTTGATGTTCGCCTGGAGGAGGCGTAATGGGGCCATTATTGGCACTCCATTTCAGCCCCCTCCCGGGCCTCCTGTGAGGGCCCCGCTGCGGGAGTTGCAGCAACAGCGGCGGCGGGGGCGGCAGCGGCGGCGACGGTGGCGGCGGCTGTGGCAGTGGTGGTGGCGACGGTGGCGGTGGTGGCGGAGGGCTTTCGCCTTCCCTTGCCCCTGGCCCTGGTGGGTTGGGCGCAGGCCTTGCCGCCCACCCGGTGATCGGCCGACTTGCCAGCTGCCGCACATGCCGCGCAGTGCGGCGCGGCAGTGCAAGCCGCGGCCATGTGACCGGGCTGACTGCAGTGGAAGCACAGGCGGCTGCGGTCCACCTCCGAGGTGCATTTCACTGACACATGGAGCCCCACGTGGCAGCGGAAGCACCTCAGGGGTCTGGGCTCCAGCAGCTTCACCTGCGCTGAGACCCAACCTACTAGGAGCCTTCGGCCCTCCACTATTTTCCTAGCCGCCGTCACAGGGCAGCTAACCATGGTGGTCCGCATGCCCGTCTGGTCCGGACGTAAGGTGCCCGCCTTGACGTGCTCGGCAGGGCACCCACCGGTCCTGGTGACGGCGGCCACTGTTGGGGCTTCAGTGTTCTCAATGAAACTCCCGTATCGAGGTATGGTGATTTATTTTGGTTTAAACTGATTTTTTACAATATTAATACGGAGCGTGAGGTTGCCGCGACGGTGAAAAGATTTGGAGACAAAAGTAGAAAAATGTAGGTGGCAGAATAAAAAATCACAATAATTATTTGCGGTACGGCGCGCCTAGTGCGTTTTGGATAGCAAAGTGCGACACACACACTGTGCGTCTCAATATTTAACGCAGGCGTAAACATCCTCCCCCCGTTGAAACTCCCGCAGTTTCAACCCTTCAGTAGGTCCTCTTCGGTTGGTAACGGGCAAAGGCGAACCAGAGGGCGCCGTATAATTCCTCTATTGGTATTGATGTCGGCCACACGGGAGACTCCATCTTGTCCTGGGAAGAGTCTTGCAATGCGTCCAAGTCTCCAACACAGGGGTGGAACGCCATCTTCTTGCAAGAGGACCATGTCTCCGATTTTGACTGCAGTGGCGTTGGTCTTCCATTTACTGCGCAGTTGCAGCTCGGCAATGTATTCGCGTTGCCAGCGTTGCCAAAAATGTTGATATATTTGCTGCAGCCTGGCATAGCGCTGCAAGTTGGTTGAGTGGCAATCTTCCAAAGCTGGTTCAGGCAGAGCGGTGAGCGCTCGACCAATGAGAAAATGCCCAGGAGTAAGGCAATGGAAATCATCAGGAGAGGCAGATAAGGGACAGAGAGGTCTACTATTTAATACAGCTTCTACCTGAGTGAAAAGAGTTTGAAGTTCTTCATAAGTCAAGTGGGAATTACCCATTACTCGTCTAACATGAAATTTTGCTGAACGGATACCGGCCTCAAAGATACCGCCAAAATGAGGAGCGTAAGCTGGTGAAAGGTGAAACTGAATGCCTTCCGAACATGCAAAATCAGATATGTCGTTTTGGTGAACCTTAAAAAAGTTATTAAGTTCTTTAGCTCCTGCGACAAAGTTGCGTCCATTATCGCAGAATACTTCCGCTGGCCTGCCTCTTCGTGACACAAACCTTCGGAATGTCATGACAAAAGCGTCCTTTGTTAGATCGCTCACGGCCTCGAGGTGAGAGATTTTAAAACGAAGGCATATAAAAAAACAAAGGTAGCACTTAACCAACGAAGCACCACGTCCCTTTCTGTTTATAATCAGGAATGGGCCAGCGAAGTCAATTCCCACTGATCGAAATGGAAAGTTTGGCGTGACACGTTGTGAGGGCAATTGTCCCATTATTGGCGCAATAGTCTTGCCCTGCAAGCGTCTGCACCTGGGGCAGTTACGGAAAACGCGCCTAGCTAAATTTCTGCCGTTAATCGGCCAAACGTATTCCCTAACAACGGCCAGCAATAATTGTGGTCCAGCATGTAATCCGCGTTTATGTTCGTACTCGAAAATCAATTTGGTAAAATGATGCGAAGCATGCAGAAGAACAGGGTGTTTTTTATTATAATTGTAATCAGATGAGCCTAGTCGGCCACCAACTCGTAAGATCTTGTCGTCACTTAAAAATGGAGACAATGATAAAATATTTGATTTAGAACTTAAAGCCTTATTGCTACATAGCAAATTATATTCACAGAAAAATGATTCCTGCTGTGCGAGACGACACAAATGATGAAATGAATTATTTAATTCGTCAACAGTCAGATTGCCGATCATTTTATCTTTGTTCGTTTTTAAATTATTGATAAATCTTAGCACGTAAGCGAAAATTCGTTTTATTTTAGTTAAGCTAGAAAAATCTTTAAAATTAATTATGGGTTCATTTTGAGAAACAACATGAGTGGCAGTACTATTAGATTTAGTTTCTGGTAAATCATTATTATTAATTTTATTAGATTTTAAGACAGGCCAATTACATTCAGGCTCAATGAGGAATGAAGGACCTGACCACCACAGCTTGGTACTGCCCAGCTTATTTGGACTGACGCCTCTAGATATGAGGTCAGCAGGATTAACAGATGTGGGCACATATCGCCACGAGGAGGCATCGGTCAGCTCACAGATTTCCGCAATCCTGTTAGCTACAAATGTTTTCAAATTTATAAAACTGGTGTGGAGCCAGGCTAGCACTACTGACGAATCGCACCAGTGTACCTGGTGCTGAACTTCATATCTCAGTGACTCCCTGACAACCTTGCATAACCTTGCTGCCAGTAGGGCTGCGCATAATTCGAGACGCGGGATAGTTGCACCTTTAATCGGAGCTACTTTGGACTTGGAACAAAGTAACTTTACTGTGATCTCGTTCGCAGCATTGACTGAACGTAAATAAATACAAGCACCGTATGCATTTTGGGATGAATCACTGAATGAATGTAATTCTACAGAAACGGGTTCATCACAGAGCACACGACGCGGAACTTCTAAAGACAAAAGGGAAGGTAAAGACTGTTCAAAATCGTTCCAATCTCTCTGAACTTCAGTTGGCACCGGAGAGTCCCAAGTCAAATTATGCAGCCATAGTTGTTGTAATAACATTTTCAGTTTTATTACACACGGACTTATCAGTCCCAAAGGGTCAAACATTTTAAAAAGAGACGATAGAAAAGATCTTTTAGTTAAATTATTATTAGAGGAAAATGGTTTGATAGGGAAATGTAAATGATCGGTTGATGGGTTCCATCCCATGCCTAGGGTACTAGTTGACTCACTAACTAGAAGATTATCATTAGTTTGAGTATTTGAATCGAACAGTGATGGTAAATTAGTTTTAAATTTACGAAGATTAAAGCATCCTTTCTTTAATTCTTTAGTTACAGATTTGTGAATGTAACGTAAGGTATCCTCGCTTTCAGAACCGGTAATGAGATCGTCCACAAAGAAATCATGTTGAATTATATCTTTAACCATAGGATCAGAAGATTCTTCACCAATCTGCCATAGACACCGAGTGCTCAGATAGCTGGAACTTGCCATTCCGTAAGTCACAGTACCTAGCTGAAGCGTTTTGATGGGCAAAGACTCATCCTCTCTCCATAAAATGAGTTGAAGGTTGCGGTCTTCCTCATGCACACGGACTTGACGATACATTTTCTCGACGTCACCCGAGAGAAGATACTTATGTTGTCGAGCTCTTATCAATATGGAGAATAGTGAGTCTTGCATATTAGGCCCAACCATGAGGATGTCATTTACAGACTGACCCGATGAAGTAGGAGCTGAGCCGTCGAATACGACTCTAATTTTCGTGGACTCACTACTGTCTTTGAAGACAGCGTGATGGCAGAGGAAGTAAGAGGATGAAGGTATGGGTATAGCGGATTCTGAAAGGTGCCCTAAGTCTGCGTACTCACGCATAAATTCTACGTATTGCGATTTCACATGTGGTTGTTTGCGAAATCGCCTTTCTAAATTTAACAAGCGTTTTTTAGTTAGTGAATAAGATTCACCTAGACAATCAAGTGTATCCTTTAAAGGTAGACTGACTGAGAACCTACCGGTTTCTAAACGGAAAGTGTGCGATAAGAAATGTTTTTCGCATGCCTTCTCACTATGACTCATAATTGTTTGAGTTTGGGGAACATTTTCTAAGTCCCAGAATTTTGTTAATTCTTGATGTATTTTGTCAACAGATGACACATAAGAAACGACTGAATGATTTGAATCTATATCAATTTCCTTTAACTTATTGGTTTTGGGTAAATTAAAATACATAGGACCTGTTATCAACCAACCGAAATGAGAACTTCTCAATACAGGTGAATTAAGACCGAGAGAGAGTTGATCGCGGCCAATAATGTCCCAGAAAATATCGGCACCGATGACAACATCAACAGGTGCTGGTTGGTGGAAGTGAGGATCCGCTAAAAAGTAATCACTCGAAATGTTAAGTTGTTTTACGTCAACGGGTATTCGAGGTATGTTACCGGTTAACACTGGCAATACCAGAAAAGAAGAGGTGATAGTGAAATGCTTCATCAAAGATTTCAACTGAACTACACAAGTTTCTGTAGCTTGAGTAGTAGTTTTATTGCCTATGCCAATTATATTGACATGCAAAGTGGTAGTCGGTTCTAAAAGCAGTTTTGTTTTAAGAGATTGAGTAATAAATGATGACTGACTACCGCAATCCAAAAGAGCACGAACCTTCTGTGTTTGATTGGTTGTAGGATTAACTACCTCAATATAAGCAGTAGACAGAAGAACTTGATGATTATTTTGATTAGAAAAATTAACGAGAGTACCGTCAGTGATGTCGGGTGTAATGGTGACAACACTAGAAATATTTTTGTTACTAGTCTGTTTATGCAAGAGTCTATTGTGTCTTGTATTGCACATGCGACACGGATGCATGCGACAATTGCGTGCAGAGTGGCCAGACCTTAAGCAGTTATGACAAAGCTTCAATCTGCTTACTTCAGTGATGCGGTCATCCACACTCTTAGCCAAAAAAGTGGGGCAATCATAAAGACGATGATTACCATTACAAACGACGCATGATATATCAGAAATATTATTGTCTTCACTATTAGAAATGTAAGACTGATGAGGTTTTATTTTATTATTAGAATCTATAGGCCTTGACATTGTCTGAGTCTTGGGTTTAGTGTATGAATAGCTGCTATTTATTGACTCAAGTACATCAGCGCGATCAATAAGAAACTTGAAAAAATGTTGCAAATTAGGTATATTGGTATCCAACGTGCCCTTGTACTCTTCCCACTTGACCTTGGTGCAGTTATCAAACTTGGGGATCATTATATGAATGAGTAAAATATCCCAGTCACGTGAACCTACACCGAGACTAGTTAAAGCTCGTATATTTTTATTAATATGATCCACAAAGAATCGTAGTGATTTATCAGACTCGCTTGTGATAGATTTTATGTTTAATAATGAATTTATATGATGAGTTACTAATTGTCGGGTATTGTCATATCTGTCACATAATAATCTCCAGGCGCACGCATAATTTTTGCTGGATACCTCCAAGTTAGCAATAATGCGCGCTGCATCGCCAGTCAAGTACGAAATAAGATAATGGAATTTATGAATGGGAGCGATGCGGTCGTTATTATGTACTATAGATAAGAATGTGTCACGAAATTCAAGCCAGCGAAAGCAAGACCCGTCGAACTTAACTATTTGAATTTGAGGTAATTTAAAACCTACAATATCATGATGATCATGATTACACGGGCCTGTAGTTATCTGACTTGAATTTAAATCCTTGTTATTACCTTCATCATGACGGTTCGAGTTATATTGTTGTGTAATACTTTGAGCAATTGCAATGTTGGATATAAATAGTTGTTCGATGGTATCACGCTCATCAATCTCATTAGATAAATTATCAGAGTGTAAAACTTCTATCTGATTTTGCAAGTCATCAAAACGGCTATAGATAGATTCAAATTTGTTTAGTTTTAATGTTAACTCAGCTAACTCAATCTGAGTAAGCGTTTCTTTAGAGATAATATTTGATAAAAAGTTTTTAAATTTAGTTATTTGACCTTTTATGGAACTACGTTTCACTAAAAGATCCTGTAATTCACGAGGATCGTTTGTGCTAGTTTCACCTCCATAATCTTTACCCATTGTGAACTCAAACTAAAAAACAAAATAAAACTTATAAAACCGAGTTTAATAAACAAGTTATTTCTTAGTAGGTTTGATTATGGAAGTATATAGACACAAACTAGTTGATGATAATGTAAAGAAAAAAACTAAAAACTTAGCTCACGCTCCTCGCCTAACGTCACCTGAGGCCGGTCCTGTGCAGCAGTGGGGCTCCCGTTGTCACACGGTGACACGGCAGGCGGCCCGAAGTTATGTTACACGGAGAGATCGACCTGGAATATTCGGCGATTGAGGTGAAATATGTATATGCCTATAGTAACAGCTATAAGCCTGTGAGGAAACACGAATAAAAGAACTATGATAATATCATAGGAGGATAGCCTATATAATATTTCTATCGATAGTTTTATCGTTTACTAATAGATAAATGTGAATTAACTTTAATTAACTGTGTATGGTGTGTTCATGTAATATTTTAAGACACTACAATGACTACAGACACCAATGCAGTCGTAGAAGCTATTTCAAATAGGTATTGGATAGATTTATTAAGGATAAGGGTATAAAAGGTAAGGTAACAGGTAGGTAACAGGGAATTCACAAGGAAAAATGGGCACTTAGCTGCATTGGCCGAGGCTGCGGTACGATGCTGAATGCTGATCGCTGTCCGGCGGTGGCTGCAATGGCTGGTGCACCTCCAGGGAACCCAGGTATGTATTCTTGATTTGGTTGAAAGGTGGCTGCGGCGCAATGGTTACACCGGCAGCGCGTGGTCGCTTGCTCACAAACTTGTTTTCCGTCAAAATTGCAGGTTTTGTCCACGGTCGCCAGATGTTGGGGCTTCAGTGTTCTCAATGAAACTCCCGTATCGAGGTATGGTGATTTATTTTGGTTTAAACTGATTTTTTACAATATTAATACGGAGCGTGAGGTTGCCGCGACGGTGAAAAGATTTGGAGACAAAAGTAGAAAAATGTAGGTGGCAGAATAAAAAATCACAATAATTATTTGCGGTACGGCGCGCCTAGTGCGTTTTGGATAGCAAAGTGCGACACACACACTGTGCGTCTCAATATTTAACGCAGGCGTAAACAGCCACCACCTCCTCCTCGGTGACCGAGTCGTCCAGACCCAGGATGCGCAGGTCTGCGCACTTAACGGGCCTGGACACTCGGACCTCGTCCGCATTCAGGGACGCTCTGAGCTTTTCAGCCAGAGCGTCAGCGGACGAGCCACTGGTCTCACCGGGGACCTCCAGCACTCGCGCCCCTGTCGCGGTGACTTTCAGCCGGAGTCCCCCGGTGATCCCCAGCTCCCCGAGGTTTACCGTCACTACAAGCCTTAAACCATAAAAAGAACCCAACACTTTATTCCCCATCACCACACCCAGTTTAAACCAAAATGGGTTAGCAATAAACTAATTGACTAACCTTCTTCCATTTCTCAGTGGTTCTAGTGTCACCAGCACCATCACTGTTCAAAAATGCAGTCTATTCCTCCCAATTCCGTATGCTCGTTATCCTACCTTGGTCATTAGTCGATAATTTGCTTAGATCTCCATGCCTAAAAAGTAAACAAACTTAGTTTTGCAAAGTTCACAGTTTGGATCAAGTTCACTACCCACCAAATTATAAAAGTTACACTTACTGCTCCATATATGTCACCAGCATGCCAATTTGGGGCGGGCTAGTCTTCATATATCTTCATATTAAAACTTTATGTAAATCACAAATATACAAAACTTTTGTAAACACAAACTAAACGTCAACTTCGTTGTATAACCACCACTATTTGAATAGGCTGTCGCTTCTTTTTATGAACACAAAATACGAATGTCAATTTATTTTAGTTCCAACGTTCGTTCGGTTGTTGCTTTCGTTCGTTGTTCACCAATTTTCACTTCTACCCGAAACTGTCAAATTTTCCCAATCACTTATTGGACTTATTACTTTGGTGATAAACTTGAAAATCTATTAAATAAATTTGATAGATTGTAGTGCTGGCGTCTGTACTACGCGTCACGGAGTTATATGGCCGACGTAGGTCGAGAGCAAGTTCAGTGACGATTTACCAACTACCCTCAATTCGATGATAAGAATCGAACATAGGTATAGGAAATATTTCATTATTGAAGACTGATTTTAGAACCATAAAGATACGATATTGAAATAAAGGACCTTGTGAATTCATTTGTTGCATGTTTCTTGTAGAAACATGTTGTTAACATTTGTCTTTGTGTTTTTCCTGTGCGGCCAAGATCGGATAGCTGTACAATGCTGTCAAACTGTTGAAGATACTGAGCTGGAGATGGCGTTTTTGGTAAGATCTTCATATTCTGGTGATTGATAAGGATAGCACGGTCGCTGTCTATATTGACCAAAGGATTCTAATATACTTACGTAAAGGTGCTCCTATAACCGGCGCATTCTCCTGTTACCTATGTCGCAATCCAAGTTATGATTTCATACAGAAAAAAAATAGTGAGTGTCACAAATTGTATCGTTACATGTTACGTATTGTAATGTTCGGTTCACCTAAGTCACCAATATAATGCTCAAATCTGAATTGTTACATTACAGGCGAATGCTTTCGGTGAGGGAGCTCCTTTAGGGGCTGTCTCCACGAGCGAGAGAAACGCGGCGATTCCGTTACGAGTCGCGACGATACGCTGGCGGAATAATCGCTCGTTCGTGGAGACGACCCGACGATAGAATCGCGACGATATTATCGTTCGTGCCATGTATTTCTATACACTCTCTTAGAGGCCGTTTCCACGAGCGAGAGAATCGCGGCGATATTATCCCATACAAATACTTGATTCTCTCGCTCGTGGAGACAGCCTCTTAGGCCTGGACTCCACCAAAGACGAGACGAGCGGAGAGGAGACGCGCGGAATCCGACCAATTACATTAATTTATATCTAGATCGTGTCTCTCGTCTTCCCTGTGGTTGGTTGAATCTTGCAAATCTCCGCTCCACTCCGCTCGTCTGCTTCGGTGGAGTCTGGGACTTGACGGGACTAAGCTAATATCCACTGTGATCTACTTTCAATAGCCAGATGTCAGCTGTAATAATCTTACTTTAAACATCTTTAGGTATCTGTTTCTGTGCTTTATTTATTTATTATTCACAAAATCCACAGCTCTTTGAAATTATATCTTAAAATGTAAGATACCAATCCTACAGCCAATTACGGATTTAAAATTTTATAGCTATACAATACATTGCTAAGTGTACAGCGTGGATGAGTTTGTAGGAGTGTGCCTGAGGAGTTGCAAGAATGGGTGTATGAGTATGTTATAGTAGTGTGTAGTGGTGTGTGTGGTGATTGTCTGTATACCTTCTGTTCAATTCTATTTATTTAGTTAAGATGTATTTGTCAGTTCGTTACATAGGTACTGACGTTATTATTAATTTGTTTCCTGAATTTACCTATTTTTCCTTTATATTTCCTTTTTTTTATCTGACTTGTTTGAAAGCTTAGAGCTTGAGCTTTGTAAGTGCTACATGCACTATAAGTCTATTTGAAATAAATGCTTTGAGTTAGCCTTTTTGAATCGTCGAAACAAAAAGGTGAAGGCACCGTCAAAAAAGGTCAAAGGTCAAAGGTGGTGCTTCAACTACTCTGAAATGACTGTAGTAGCACATTCTAAAGTATAAACTATGAAGAACAATGAACGAGAAACTCTCTGACTACTCTTTATTTGAGGTATTCAGCATACTCCTTCATCAATGATTGGGATTCATTAATGACTCTGCCCTGGAGTGTAAATGTGGTGCTGTTCTACAAATGACGGGGTACTTAATATCATGTCCTGTTGTTTGTTCACTATAGGAACTGATGGGCGCTACTGAAAGCGCCAAACTAGTAGCTCAGTTTTGGGCTGATGCAATTTAGATTGCCATCGATACGCTAAGAAGAACAATGATTGTTGACAGGTCTTTCGCCATGGAGACAGAGCAGCAGAAATACGTGAGATTCTCTTTAGTGAGAGTCCAATAGAATTGTTTGGGAAGTCGTTCATGTACGGCTTTGGGCGTCTAACTGATGTAAGTTCCTTTTTTGGCATACGTCAGTTAGTTTTTAAATGATTGAGAGACCAAAAGCAGCGGAGGTAAGTGCTGCTCGATTTTTTTACGGAATATAATTCATTTCTAGTTGTTTTTATTTTATTTTACTTAATAATAGAATTAAATTTCTCTTTATTCGAGTATCCAGGACTCAAAAACTGTTAGTAAAACTTACGACTGTGTAAGAGTGTATGTATGTATGTATTGAGAAGGAAGGGAAACCAAACTTACAGCATGTCGAAATTGTAAAAATAACTAATGAAAAAGTAGTTTCATTTTGCACCAAAACCTTAAAGGATGATTTTTGGGATCGCCGTCAACCCAAAAAGAATATCCAGCTGCGTGGAGGCAGTGAATACCAAATTGTAAATTAACTTAGGTTTTTTTAACGTTGTTTGAACCTTCCTAAAACAAAATTATTCGTCAACCATTCATTATTAAATTTTTTGATTAGCTAAGAATTTGCTATCGCTGAATTTAGTATCTGTTCCAATATTCATGTTTGATGAAATCTGGAATATTGTGGGACTTTTTAGGGTTCCGTAGCCGAATGGCAAAAACGGAAACCTTATAGATTCGTCATGTCTGTCCGTCCGATTGTCACAGCCGAAAATATTAGGGCTTCATAGTTGAAACTTGGTAGGTAGATGAATTCTGTGAAATACAAAAATAAAAAAAAGAACACATGGAACTGAAAGTATAGGTTCCTAAAACTATTTTTTCTCAGTCAATCGTTTGAGAGATAGACACTTCCAAAGTGGTAAAATGTGTCCCCCTTCTCTAATTTCTAAATTCTGAAAAATGTAGGATCGTAGAACGTAAAAAAAACTTTCAACGAAAATTGGTTTAAATAAGATTCGACGTTTAGTTTTTGAGATTTGGGACTTTTTCATCAAACTGGAGCAGTAATTTTGTTTTTCATTAACATACTATGAAAAACCAATTTAGTTTTGATGTTGAATGTAATACAACACAACATATGAATTCGCCTTCAAAATATTTTTATTATATTGTTTTGTGCTACGGAACCCTGTGTGCGTGTCAGTACGACTCGCACTTGGCCGGTTTTTTCCGAACTTGCTGTCATTGGCGAAGGTTCTGTACAACTCGAATTCTACCGGCTTCCCTTTGAAAATGCACGGTCAGTAAGTATTCTATAGACAAATAATATAATCACATTAAAGATATGTACTTCGGCTTACCTCTTACAAAAATTGACCCTTCGCTACTGCTGTCATCATTTAAATAAAATTGCTTACCATAATTGTAAACCCATCCCTTTTCTCAGACTGGCAAGGCTCGCAGCTACATCCTGGGTCAGTTTCTCCGCCGTCGCTACAACCAGTTCTTATCGTCAGGATACAACTCTTCGGACATCTTCGTTCGATCCACCGAGACCAACCGTACACAAATGACAGCTAAAATAGCCGTCACTGCTGCCTATTCCTCTAGAGAATTGTGGTCTGATAAAATAGAATTAGTGCCACTGGAGATAGCAGTAACTCCAGCTTCTGTGGATCCTGTAAGTAGATACGAAAGTTTTATGACTGTTATTAAAAATACATCGGTGGTGTAGTCGTCGCAAGCGCGGCTGCTGAGCACGAGGTTCTGGGTTCGACTCTCGAGTCGGGCAGGGAGTAATTGAGTTTCCCCATCAGGAATTTCTCATTAACAGCCACGGAGCTTAGATTTATGCGTGGGTTGATGCTTATAGGCTCGCCCCTTGCTCATAACTGGCAAAATGTGGGTGTACTATGAGGTAGACTTCAGCCTAACCCTACGGAGATTACCAGAATGATGTTATGTTACGACTATAATTAAATTATGTGGTTATTTTTTTATTGGTAATGTCAGCCTTTTCAAAGATAAATACTCTAAATATGGTTAAAATCGCATCAAAAAATCAAAATCAATTCTGCAGTTTACACTGTGGAATGGATCTATTATATCACACGAAAAAACACGAAAAGCGACTTTATATGTGTATATCCAATTATCCATCCCCTTTTTTCAGAACTTAAGCGTAGGAAATTGCCCAGAAGTCAAGTCCTATTTGTTTGGAATGTTAAACGAAAGGATTTTTCCAAAAGACATGCAGATGTATGACGAGTTAATGGAGAAATTATCAGAACCTCTAATATTTAATCTGCATAAAAATCCACTGGTTCTCTATTCGAAGTTGAACATTATTGCAAGTGAGGTAAGTCAAGGGCCCTCTAATATTTTCTATTTCTATCTTGTGAGAAACGTTGCAAGAGACTGTTTAGCCTTTTCAATGTGCATTGGAAAAGTATCCGCTTACAACATCATCAGCCTAACCTTTTCCACAATATGTTGGGTCGCCGATCGGCTTCCAATCTCACCGGATGCAGCTGAATACCAGTATTTTATATGGAGCGGCTGCCTATCTGACTTAATCTGACCTCCACAATCCAGTTGGTACTGGGTAATACGATTAGCCTTGGTAAGACTGGTTGTCAGTCTTTCGGGCCACTGACTACCTGTGACTGTAACGACTGTCAAAGGTTTACAAATGACAGCTGATACCAAAGACTTAACGTGCTTACCTAGCACGAAGGAAACTTGGCAGGTAATGGATTCATTCGCGGATTGACTTAGGCCAGCGCGGCTTCACCTTGACTATCTAATCTACCCATGCGGCTGTTAACATTAAATGTTTAGTAAAGTTATATTATGTATAGTATAATACTAGCACTTCGCCCGCGACTTCGTCCGCAAAAATTGTGATAGCTCAACTAATTGGTATGATATAAATATAATTTGTAGTGTAAAATATGCACATTTACCAACACTAATAGATAGTTGACTCGCCAACGCACCACCGCACAGGCCGACAGTCCGACAACGACTGGCCCCCACTCGGAGCGGTTCTTATAACCGAGCGACGTGCGCGCCCGAGGCAACGTCACAATACTACATACACTACATCCCTTCCTTGTTTCAACCAGAAATATTAATAAGACATTTAGTTTATTATTATTATTTTTTATATTATTTTTTAATAATAATTTATGGACATTTCTGGCATAACAGAATCACATCATTTAGTGTTTCCTTTTACCCTTCCTCTTCTTCTGTTTCATTTTTTTGATTCATTTTTAACTTCTTCTATGTTAATTCTTTCTTTTCTTGTCTTGGTTTCGTGTCTCTTACATCTAAATCTTCTGGTTTATGTCTCCTGCCACAGGTATATTGTCATGATATTGCAGTTTCAAAAATAATTCTGCAGGAGTTTTACCTGTAACACTATACATACATACATATATACATAGCCAAATACTCTAACAAAGCTTCTTGACAGTTTTTCAGGATCCACATTTTTTTATCGCTTTTGAATGTCGCGGTTGTTACGTTCGACTTCTCCGTTCTGTTGAGGCCAGTATGGTACCGTATTATGCAAAACTATATTTCTTTCAGTATAGATTTTTTTTTTAATCCTCGCTGCAGAACTGTCTACCAGTATCAGCTGTTATTGGGTTACCAAGTCTGCTAAGAATCTCTTTTAGAGATTTTATTATGTCTGCACTGGTAATTTTACGACAAATCTTCACTTCCTTGTATCGACTGAAACAATCGACGATTATCAATATGAGACAAGACATGAATTGTGATACTCAAATAGGAAGTCGAAACTGTCTCTCCTAAATACAGATTGCTCAGCAATCTAGCTAGGAGAGCAGCGATATACTCAGAAATTAGTTGTACCTACCACATGTAACTATTAATGCATAGGTACTTTGTAAGGTCATGTACTACAAAACCTTTATGTACCTAAATAAATTATTATTAAAATATGTAATTGCTGCTTGGTAAAGGGCTCAAAAATCAATACATGTACCCAAGGTTCGCATGGTAACGCCTGTCGCTTCAATGGGTTTGGAGGATTTGGACCTGAAACTAACGTACAGCCTTTGCAGCATTTGACCAAGTTCTCAGTTTCTTTGTCAAATCTAGGCTACCATACTTTGGTTCTTAGTCTCGTCTTCATTCATTAGGACTATTCCTGGGTGCCCTTCGTGAGCAGCTGTCAGAACCTGACTGCACATTTTTACCATAACAGTTCTAGTTCCTCTCAATAAAACTCCGTCGTAAAAGCATAATTAATTACCTCTTCATCCCATTTGTTATTTATACAGGCCTTCCCTTACTTTTAATATTTGCTTGTCTTGCTTTGATGGCTCCATACGAGTAATTTCTTCCAGTGATACTGCTATTGGCCTGCTTGCTTCAACAAGTTGGTGTATATGGTTTTCCGACTTGTCCTCAGACGTTTTATTTAATTTATACAATCTTGATAAACTGTCTGCTATATTTTCTTTGCCAGGCTATTACTTTAAATGTATATGCTTGAAGGTGTAGTATCCACCTTTCTATCCCTGCGCATGATTTTGATTTAGGACCGAATATAACCTCGAGTGGTTTATGGTCGGTCACTAATTCAAACTCTTTCCCAAAAAGAAAAACATACAAATGTTCCACAGCCCAGACCAGAGCTAAGGCTTCTTTTTCTGTCTGGCAATATCGTCTGTGTCCGGTGACCATACGCTATAATGCGAGGTCCGTGATCATTAATTTAAACTAATACTCCTCCTAGTCCTAAGGGATCGTAGCAAAATAATAACAGCCGCTCAGATCGATCTTTAAGTAAAGCCGTGCCTGCTGTTAGTCTGTGCTAGTTTGGTCTGTGGATGGGTGACCACCCATTACACATGCCGAGTTACCTCAGTGTCTCGGAAAGCACGTTAAGCCGTTGGTCCCAGCTGTCTTCCTGTGGTATGGGGATCCTTCTTAATGGTTGAGAAATTGGTGGTACTTCCTCATCGATTGGTACCTCCACTAAACATCCTTGAACTTCGGAAACTCTGTTTTAGTGTCCATTTGGTCGATTTTTAATCCGATTTTAAGTACACGCATAGCATGGCAGTTTCTTTCCCAGCAGATCTCGAGTTCCATCAGCGATGACGTAAAAAGTTAATTTTCTGATCTATCTGCGATTTTTATATTTGCATCAAATGATCCAGGTCAAGGGAACTCTTACTACCATCACCATAAAAAGTCTTATTGCAACTGAATGTAATATTATCCCAGGTTTTGTTTGTGATCAAGTTGCGTTTATTAACATTTTAACCTTCATTCTGCCAGTATGGCAATCTAACATACTGTCATCATCGATTTTGAACACATATTGTACGATTGCGGACTCTTGTTTGATCTAGTTGATTTGTATCGTTTCTTTTGTTATCTCTTTTCATTTTTTATTTTATTTTAGCTTTGTTTGTTGCTGTTTCCCTCATATTTCCTTTTATTCATCCTGTCTCGTGTCATTGCCCTGCAGAATTGTCTAAAATGTCCCTTAGCCCACATTTGTGGCAATCTTTTTCTTTTGCTGGGCATTTGCTGTCTTGAGACACATCACATCTTCCACATCCTGTTTTTCTTTTCAACATCTTATCATTATTTTATTTTCCGTTATTTCTGTTTTCATATTCTTTACTCTGTTTATCTTTTCAGTTGAGGTGCTGCTTTTCTCGAATTCTTCGATTTGTCGACTTACAACTGCAAGAGTATTTGCTTCAACAATTATATTTGTTAGTTGAATTCTCTTTCTAAGCTCTTTAGAGGAACACTTTTCTGTAATTTGATAGATTATTTGATCGTCTTTGTCCATAAACTGACATTTGTCTGCTTGTTGGCTAAGCCGTAATAGGAATTTTTCAAAGTTTTCATTTGCCTCATGTTTGATCAATCGAAAAAGGTGACGTTCAAAGATCTTACTTTGTTCGGGTAGAAAGTATGCATCAAGTTTGGCAATAGCCACTCCGAAGATATCCACTCCATCTGCTGGTGATAAATTTTAATCTGGTATATTATAGAACATTTCCTGCAATTCTAGTCCACCAAAATGTAGCAGCGAAGCACGTTTCTTCTCAGTACTCTCGATGCCAGCAGCTTCCAGGTAGATCAAAAGCGCCTGCTTCCAGCGCTCCCATCTCATTCCTACTGATGAAGGTTCCCCCTCACAATCTAATTTCTCTAACGTGAGATGAGAACTCATATTGTTATTAATTACCTGGAACCAATAAATAAAGGGTTTGCACTAACTGGCAAAGTTTGTCAATTAAATGACCAGTATGTACATAAAAAGTACCACCACTGCTGACTTATTTTTCCTTTGATAACTGTCATTTTTATGACCAGTAGGTATATTCTACTGCTATTATTGTAATTATCTAATGACTTGTCAATTTAATGACCAGTAGGTATATTCTACTGCTATTATTGTCATTCTTTGATGACTTGTCAATTTAATGACCAGTAGGTATACTCTACTGCTATTATTGTCATCCTCTAATGACTTGTCAATTTAATGACCAGTAGGTATACTCTACTGATATCACTGTCATTCTCTGATGACTTGTCAATGTAATGACCAGTACGTATACTCTACTGATATCACTGTCATTCTCTGATGACTTGTCAATTTAATGACCAGTAGGTATACTCTACTGATATCACTGTCATTCTCTGATGACTTGTCAATTTAATGACCAGTAGGTATACTCTACTGATATCACTGGCATTCCCTGATGACTTGTCAATTTAATGACCAGTAGAAATGTTCTACTGCTTTTTGATTTATTCTTTTAGAACTAATCATGTAACAGAAATCAAATAACTAAGCACGAGGTCCTGGGTTCAACTTCCAGGTAGGTAGGTAGCTAGTGTCACTGAGTTTCTCAATCATGAACCTCCCAATAACAGACCGGAATTTGAACTAGCATCCGGTTAATGGCAACAGGCATGCTCAACGTAATTGGTGAAACGTGGTTGCATCACACATCTCTGCCTACCCCTTTTGGGGAACATAGGCGTGATGTTTTGTTTATGATAGATAATTAAATCAAGATGTGTTTTCCGTATCCTTAATGTTTTTTAATCAGATTTTCTTTTTAAAATAGTTCTCAAATCATTTCAGGATAGTTGCAGCAGTGATGACAATATTTAGTCTTTTATAATATTTTCTTGCCTTTGTATAGATTATTTTTAACGATTGTTTGTGAATGTGTGAACAGTGTACAATACAAATACAAATAGTTTATTTTCTTTCACAAGGTTTGTACTACATAGCTAGTGATAGAAGTGTAGGCCTTGTAGATTCCTAGAGGTGTGTTAACTTTTGTTAACCTCTTATCTTGTTTTCCGTTTTTTGTGTAGTAAGCAACGACTTATTGTCGGGCCTATGCTGTCCCCCCATACTTAAGTACGAATGCTGTAACATGATAATATTGTAAAACCAAATGATTTTAAAAGAGAACCCATGGAGTTTCTTCCCGGTTCTTCTCCATAGGAAACGACCAACCCGGAACCGTGCACCTTTCTGTCGATGTTTTATAAGTGCCCATGTAGGCCTATGTGGAATAAAATATTTTGATTTTGATTTAACAACCAAGATACACTTCTCATCAAAAAAATCGAAACACTTTCGTTTTTATTGTTTTTGTCCTAATTTTTTACAAAAGAGAATTAATTCCATGAAAAAAAAACATTATTGTGTAGCTGGCAGTTTGGTCATTACAGTAAGAAGAAAAAAATCAAAATTCGAAATTAGAATTTCATTTGTTTATCCTATAAATGAAATTAATCACTGTTTTGAGACAAATGTGTATTTAGGGTTGGAGTACGTTTCTCGTTTAAAAACTAAAAATTAGCGCTTGTCTTTAAACTTTTTGTTTCTTATTTCATTTACTGTGACTTTGGGACGTCTGAAAAAACTTTTTTTTCTAAAACATATGGATACTTCGCCCGCAGAAGCCGCCCAAGTGGTGGCATTGCTGGATTCTGGACTTAGTCAGCGTGTTGTGGCTGCAAGATTGCATCTAAGCTTATCTATCTGTTCATAGAGTCTACAAACGCTATCGGGAGACTGGTTCGTTCACGCGCCGTTCAGGATCTGGCAGGAATCGGGTCACTTCTGAGCGAGATGATCGATTTATTGTAACAACTTCTTTACGAAATCGACGCCTTAACGCTTTTCAACTGCAGCAGCAGCTTCGCGTTGTACGAAGAGTAGCTGTAAGTGACTCTACAATAAGAAGAAGGTTGAAGGAACGCGGATTGGCACCGCATAAGCCAGCGAATGGGCCGAAATTAACTGCAGACCATCGAAGAGCGCGCCTTAACTTTGCACGCGAGCACCTAACTTGGTCATACCTTCAGTGGAGCAAAGTACTGTTTTCTGATGAGTGTAAAATTATGCTGTATGGTAACGACGGAAGGAACAAGGTCTACAGAAGAGATGGAGAACGCTTTGCACAATGCTGCATTGAAGAAAAAGTCAGCTATGGTGGCGGTTCGTGGACGGTTTGGGGAGGAATCAGCGCCGACGGTAAGACAGAACTTGCCTTTGTGTCTGGGCCACGGCTGCCTGCACTAAACTCTCATCGGTACATCGAACAGTGTCTTGAACCTCATGTGATGCCCTATGCACATTTTATTGGCAACGACTTCATATTCATGCACGACAATGCTAGAGCTCACACCGCGGGCGTCGTACGAGATTATCTTACCGAAGTCGGTATCTCCATTATGGTATGGCCAGCAAGAAGCCCGGACATGAATCCCATTGAACATCTATGGGATGAATTAAAGAGACGAATTCGAGCAAGAGATCCAGCCCCAGAAACACTTAGCCAGCTGCAAAATGCAATCCAAGAGGAATGGGATAATATACCACAACATGTGATCGTGACTCTCATCCGATCGATGAAGAACCGTATGGAAGCAGTAATAAGAGCTCGCGGAGGGAATACAAGTTATTAAATAAACGTTTCTTACATTTTTTTTTCATTTACGCGTGTTGTTTTACCCATTTCCTTCATATTCCATACAGGGTAAAAATTACTCATTATACAAAATACGAAACCTATGAAGACTTAATTTGAATTTAGAACAATAACATTAGGATTTAAAAACCTCATACTACTCACTATTAAATGACATTTTACATTTATTCCTAAATATACACATTTTTCTGATAATCCTTATCAAATCATAAACTGCGAGGTGTTTCGATTTTTTTGATGAGAAGTGTAGTATTTAAATAGTTGCAAAACAATACATTAACAAACCACTTTTTGTTTCAGCCTTTTAATAATATTTTATTTACAGTTAATATTTCTAATGAAACATTCTTATTCAAATTCAATTCAGTTAAATTATTTTAGCTGTAAAAAGTCTATAATTACTTTTTCACAACTCTTTTCGTATGCACAGACAGAAGACTTACTTGTTGTCTGCAAGTAAATTGCTGACACACTGTTTTTTATTTTTATTTGATGTATGTTTTAATTTCAGTACTTTACTTTTCATTGAACGTTAATTTATTTATTTTAAGTAGATGTTTACTAATATCTCTAACAAAGATTTACTGGATTTCAACTATTTCTCATGAAGCTTGTTAATCATTTTTCATTCCCAAAAGTAGATACTTTGATATGAGTATGACCCGTGTTAAATCTATATCTTATGCACCTTGTGGCCTGAAACACAGCTTCAACCTAGTTCAGGCAATAATCAACTGTGCTCTATTTTATTTGTTAAGATATTTCATTGTAAATGTACCTCTTTTTATAAATAAACGATTATTATATATTCTAACGTAATATTCATAATTTGACTTTTAAAATGAAAGAATATTTCGTATATTTCTCCACGAAATACAATTCTTAATTATTCTAATAATAAAATTTAAGAACTCACGGCTTTTCTCCCCTTTTTTTCACCTCGTCGCCAATGTAAAATATGCACATTTACCAACACTAATAGATAGTTGACTCGCCAACGCACCACCGCACAGGCCGACAGTCCGACAACGACTGGCGCCCACTCGGAGCGGTTCTTATAACCGAGCGACGTGCGCGCCCGAGGCAACGTCACAATACTACATACACTACATGTAGCTTATGTTACTTCCTGATTATTTAGCTTTCTATTTGTGAAAAAAATATTAAAATCGGTCAAGTAGTTTCCAAGCTTATTCAAACAAAACAATCTTTCCTCTTTAGAATATTATTAGCGGTTCGTCTCGGCTTTGCACGGGTGCCTATGTTACTTAGGGTGAATGTAGCTTTCCAATAGTGTAAGAATTTTTGAAATCGGCACAGTAGTTTTTGAGTTTATTCATTACAAACATTCACACACACAAAAATACAAATTGTTCCTCTTTATAGTATTAGTGTAGACTACAACGCGCCCCGGCTTCGCACGGTTCGTAATATTTAATTACATATTTAGAGCTTCAATCAACAATAGCAACATGTATAGTATAATATGAAAGAAGTATTCCGTCAAGGAGATAACGGAAGAAAAAACCGGCCAAGTGCGAGTCGGACTCGCGCACGAAGGGTTCCGTATCATTATCTATAAAAACGGCAAAAAAATCATATCTGTTGTATGGGAGCCCCCCTTAATATTTTTTTTTTTAATTTTTAGTATTTGTTGTTATAGCGGCAATAGTAATACATCATTTGTGAAAATTTCAGCTTTCTAGCTATCACGGTTTATGAGATACAGCCTGGAGACAGACAGACAGACAGACAGACAGACAGACAGACAGACAGCGGAGTCTTAGTAATAGGGTCCCGTTTTACCCTTTGGGTACGGAACCCTAAAAACATGTAGCGTAGCACCGAGCCGAATCATATGGGTCAATGGTGGGAAGATGATGATGATTATTTACATAACCTTCCATTCCATACCCTAGCTGTTTTCACTTTTGGAGAACTCAGAAATAATTATTTGAACGTTAACAACTTCTAGGAAAGCGTGGGCGCACGGGTAAGTGAATTGCACCGAAAATTACTGCCCGCCCTACGTCAAGCTGCAGGCAAGGCTGCTAATTACTTTTTTGGACAACAACATTACATTCCGTTGGAGGCTGGTGAGTGTAACCTAAATCCTCATATAATTCAAATGCTCAAAGTTCCTCGTCCGTCATTGAAAATGGAAGATGTCCGACCGGCCTGGTGTTGTGTCTGATGGAATTGAAAATCAGACACATTTCCAATGGAGGACGAGGAACTTTCCATCCATTCCTCATACAACAGTCTCGCTCTAAAACAATTTAGTATTTATTCATAGACATATTTTTTATTTTATGGAGAGGCACCTCTGAAAAAAAAAACGAACAGAAACAGATTCAATAAAAAAGGGCAATACTTACTCGATTAGATTAAATGGAACAGCATTTTTTTCTTTAGCATAAGCCCAGAGTCAGCATTCATCTCCAGTTTACCGAGTGGCTACACCAACTTTTAACTTTTAGCCCTTGTGGCGTTAATATATTGAATCCCAGCGTGAACTGATAAACCTCTTTCTCCCCAGGAGTCCTCCTGAAAGATTTCTTCGACACTGCCGACCAGATAATCTCCGGTGCCAACATTCCAAGACTCAGGGTGCTGTCTGCCCACGACTTTAACGTTTATTCCTTCACGGCGGCCACCAGGGCTGTTCCAAAGCAGGGAGCTCCAAGATATTGTTCTGTATATGCCCTTGAGTTGAGGAAGTGTAAGAAATCTGGGAAGTATTTTGTTGTGGTAAGTAAAACCATCTGATAAACTGCTCAAAATAGTGGGTTCAAGCGAAGCTGATCCTATGCAGTGCTTGTTACTGTGCGTTGAGGTCAACAATATGCATTGCCACTTTATTTGCTTATGACCTTAATCGATGTCTGCGCGGTCTGGCGAAAGCGGTGATGGGAATGTATGGGCAGTGACTAGCGCGGAGCGGCGTCGAGCGGGAGGGCGGTGTATGTGTCATCATCATCTGCCTAGCCTTTCCCAACTATTTTAGGGTCGGCTTCCAGTCTAACCGGATGCAGCTGAATCGCGCGGTGTATATGTGTTAGGCATCAATAGGATTTCAAACAAGCCAATGCCAATGGGACGCGTGATCCGTTTCACAGCCCGATAGCGTAGACCATAGGTACCATGTGAAAAACCGCCTTTATTCCACGGTTCCTGGTTGTCGGACTTTTGGGCCAATGACGACCTGTAATGACTACCAAAGATCTACAAATGACAACCGGGAGTCCGAGACCGATGGATTAACGTGCTTTAAAACAGATCGAGGAAACTCGGTATATAATGAATGGTAGTGACCATCCGCAGACCGACCTTGGGAATCACTGCTTACCCTTGAAGATCGACCTGTGCGGCTGTTATTTTCGTGTAAATAGGGTATAATATGGTGATGCGAGTTAATTCTGTATATTATTTTTTTCAGCCGGTATACGTTAAAACTCCAGAGGAACCAGAAGCTTACCTAGAAATAGATGGTTGTGGAGTTATTTGTGAATATGAGGAGTTTCGAAAACTGACTGCTCAGAATGTGATGACTGAAGACCAGTATAGAACAAGATGCCTCATGAATAATACAGAGATAGAGGCAGACGATATTCTTTTGTAAGGTGCCAAGAAACCTCTCGGATTTTGTAGTTTTTGCCAATTTTCAGAATATAGGGTGCATTCTTAATGAAAACTAGCAAAAAAGTATCCTAGTTTTTTATAGTCTGAAATTTGGCAACGTCGCAAATGGTTGTCAATTATATCGCTGCTGTTATGATGGTTTTCTTTAATATTACTAAATGAAAATGGAATATCGCACTCAACTAATCATAATCATCATTTATTGTATTCATGTAGATCACAAGTTGTTACATGAATATAGGTTTCATACATGAACCCACCATAGTTTCATACCATGAGGGCACAATAATAAAGTCGTGGCACTACAGTGTCATAATAATAAACAAAAATACTAATTTTAACATGTTTATCAGGTGTCCATCATTTGTAGGAGGTTTGGATATGTTAAAAACAATTAATAAATGGAAATTAATTTATGAATGGAAATGATGACCATTTCCATTCATAAATTAAAATCAGATAAAAAAAAGTATTAAAACAAATAGCATCATCATCTGCCTAGCCTTTTCCCAACTATGTTGGGGTCGACTTCCAGTCTAACCGGATGCAGCTGAATACCAGTATTTTACGTGGAGCGACTGCCTATCTGACCTCCACAACCCAGTTAGCGCTAGGTAATACGATACCCCTAAGTCTGGTTGTCAGATTTTCGGGTAACTGGTTATTTGTAAGATTTAAATTTTTGTTGACATTTCTTATTTGTGAATTTTTATATTTTATTTTAATTGACATGTTCTATTTGTAATCTTTATTTTTTGTATGTAATTTCAATTGATTTTTTCTATTCTAGTTTGTAAGTCAGTAACGACAAAACATAGCAAGAACCTTAACTATTTATAAGATCCCTAATGTTTATACCTATGTTTAACAAATAAATGATTCTGACTCTGACTACCTGTAACGACTGTCAAAGATCTACAAATGACAGCCGGGACCAACGGCTTAACGTGCTTTCCGAGGCACGGAGGAAACTCGGTATGTAATGGGTGGTCACCCCTCCACGGGCCAACCTAGGTAAGCACGGCTTAACCTAAAAATCGACTCGAGCGGCTGTTCTTATTTAGCCACGGGCTCCTCAATTAAAACAAATAGCGATAACCCTAATAATTGTAATTTTTTAAAATTAATATTTAAAAATGTATGAAATTTGTATAAAGATGACTAAGGGAAATAAAATAACCTAATGTAGGTAGGTAATAAGTCAAAATTGTAGGTGCTGTGTGTATTGTGTACACAGGTATGAATTTCAATGTCAAAATTTACTTATCGTCAAAGAATATTCATTTACAGTGTAATACGATTTTAATAAAATGTATTTTTTGGGGACCGTTTTTAAATTTATTTTCGTAGTCAATGTCCTTGGAAGCTTATTATGTATTTTCACGCACATGGCTAAAGGTCCTTAATGGAACATGGTTAATTTTGAGCTTGGTAAGGCTTATTTATTATTGTTTTGGCGTCTATCATTGCGATGTTGTGGGCGTATGTCCTTAGTGAGTGAGAATAGTGACTGCCTGGTGTTTTCTTACTTTGATAACTTCTAAAATGGAGATACCAATTAGTGTAAGGACTTTGTATTTTACAAAGAATGGCTTATAACTTTCTGTGTTATCTACACTTCTCATCAAAAAAATCGAAACACCTCGCAGTTTATGATTTGATAAGGATTATCAGAAAAATGTGTATATTTAGGAATAAATGTAAAATGTCTTTTAATAGTGAGTAGTATGAGGTTTTTAAATCCTAATGTTATTGTTCTAAATTCAAATTAAGTCTTCATAGGTTTCGTATTTTGTATAATGAGTAATTTTTACCCTGTATGGAATATGAAGGAAATGGGTAAAACAACACGCGTAAATGAAAAAAAAATGTAAGAAACGTTTATTTAATAACTTGTATTCCCTCCGCGTGCTCTTATTACTGCTTCCATACGGTTCTTCATCGATCGGATGAGAGTCACGATCACATGTTGTGGTATATTATCCCATTCCTCTTGGATTGCATTTTGCAGCTGGCTAAGTGTTTCTGGGGCTGGATCTCTTGCTCGAATTCGTCTCTTTAATTCATCCCATAGATGTTCAATGGGATTCATGTCCGGGCTTCTTGCTGGCCATACCATAATGGAGATACCGACTTCGGTAAGATGATCTCGTACGACGCCCGCGGTGTGAGCTCTAGCATTGTCGTGCATGAATATGAAGTCGTTGCCAATAAAATGTGCATAGGGCATCACATGAGGTTCAAGACACTGTTCGATGTACCGATGAGAGTTTAGTGCAGGCAGCCGTGGCCCAGACACAAAGGCAAGTTCTGTCTTACCGTCGGCGCTGATTCCTCCCCAAACCGTCCACGAACCGGCACCATAGCTGACCTTTTCTTCAATGCAGCATTGTGCAAAGCGTTCTCCATCTCTTCTGTAGACCTTGTTCCTTCCGTCGTTACCATACAGCATAATTTTACACTCATCAGAAAACAGTACTTACTTATTGTAGAGTCACTTACAGCTACTCTTCGTACAACGCGAAGCTGCTGCTGCAGTTGAAAAGCGTTAAGGCGTCGATTTCGTAAAGAAGTTGTTACAATAAATCGATCATCTCGCTCAGAAGTGACCCGATTCCTGCCAGATCCTGAACGGCGCGTGAACGAACCAGTCTCCCGATAGCGTTTGTAGACTCTATGAACAGATGATAAGCTTAGATGCAATCTTGCAGCCACAACACGCTGACTAAGTCCAGAATCCAGCAATGCCACCACTTGGGCGGCTTCTGCGGGCGAAGTATCCATATGTTTTAGAAAAAAAAGTTTTTTCAGACGTCCCAAAGTCACAGTAAATGAAATAAGAAACAAAAAGTTTAAAGACAAGCGCTAATTTTTAGTTTTTAAACGAGAAACGTACTCCAACCCTAAATACACATTTGTCTCAAAACAGTGATTAATTTCATTTATAGGATAAACAAATGAAATTCTAATTTCGAATTTTGATTTTTTTCTTCTTACTGTAATGACCAAACTGCCAGCTACACAATAATGTTTTTTTTTTCATGGAATTAATTCTCTTTTCTAAAAAATTAGGACAAAAACAATAAAAACGAAAGTGTTTCGATTTTTTTGATGAGAAGTGTATATTGGCAGGAATTCGTCTACATTTCTTTTGTAGAATAAAAAGTCTATATTTGTCTACACCATGTCCCTACACGATGATTCCATAATTTAGCCAGGAGTATGGGTAGCAGTAGCGAAGGTTCCATACAACTCGATTCCTACCGGCTTTGCTTTGAAAAATTGCACAGTCGGAATACTGATAGACAAATAATTTAATCACAATAAAGATATGTACTCCGGCCTTACCTCTTACAAAAATTGACCCTTCGCTACAGATGGGTAGGCATAGTATGTTGTTAGGGCAGTTATAAAATCGGTAGCTCTTTTAAGCTCCTCCAAGGCATAAAGCTGGCTGGTTTGTTTGCCAATGTATCTATAAAGCCTCGTATCCACTAGGCAACATTTGGCGCGCGACACGTGAATCTCAACATCAACATGTACGGCAACGCTGCACAACAGCGCGCGACGTTGCTAGCTGCCGCGCAACATGACGCGCGGCTTGTTGTTTGTTTAAAGTGCATCGTTAGTTGAGCATCAATTGTTGTCGAGTGGAGACGTGACGCACAACAATGTCCGTAGTGTGGTGTAACGAACGAGTGCTCAAATTAATCGAACTAGTTGCGTTTCGAAATTTTGTATCTTGCTTCGATAGGGTTCAATTTTTTGTAACAGTATCTCGAAGTCTGTTTTGTTCATTCGGGTAAAATTCGTAAAAGATCCATCAACCACACTGAGATTACTGAATACATTTTCTTTATTTTGTAGGTATTTTCTAACCCACCAACGTGGTTTTCTTCTTTTTGATTTTGATAAAATTATAACCACTGCCGCTGAAATCAACACAAGTTCCTCTGGCGACATGTTGTCGACGACTGAGAATGTGTGGACAGACAACGTTGTTAAACAAATGTTCCGCGTCAACATTCAACAAGTTGCGAAACATGTTGAGCAACATGTCGCGTGTCAAATGTTGCCTAGTGGATACGAGGCTTAAGGGTTTTCAAGTTTATACTGGTATCTATTGTCAAACTAGCAGTTTAAACTCGTTGCATGCATTGCAACTTTATATTGTTGAGTAATTTATTTCCAATTTGCCTAGCCTTTTCCCAACTATGTTGGGGTCGGCTTCCAGTCTAACCGCATGCAGCTGAATAACAGATTTTACTTGCCGCGGCAGCCCCACAACCCAGTTATTGGGTAATACGATACCCCATGGTAAGACTGGTTGACAGACTTTCTTGCAACTGACTACCTCTAACGACAGTCAAAGATCTATAAATGACAGCCGGGACCAACGTGTCGTGCTCTCCGAGGCGCGGAGGAAACTCGGTATGTAATAATTGGTCACCCATCCACGGAGCAACCTAGACAAGCGCGGCTTAACCTGAAGATTGATCTGAGCTGCTGTTATTATTTAGCCACGAGCTCCTATTGTCATCAACCGGGCTCTAATTCAGGCTCCGTGACTGTCTACTGAGGAACTCCTGATGGTAAAACCCAATAACACTTTCCCCGATTTGGGAATCCGAACCCACGAGCTCATGTTCAGCAGTCGCGCTTACAACCACTAGACCAATGAAGCAGTCATGTATGTTTATTTCATAATAACTCTTTACCAAGAAAGCAGGCTCCAAAAACAGCAATTTCACCGCAAAAAATCAGGGTAAATGTGGTTAATTAAAATCAATGTGTATATCGAGACTAAACATTGATTGGTTGGATATCCGACATGGGCACATCGAAGCTGCTTCAATTCGGCTCACTATCGGAATATTCACAGCCGAATAATTCAGTGGTTGCACGTATGAATCTGCTTGTGATGTGCGAATGGGGATGGAGGTATTTTTAACAGGCTTTTATTACATCACCTGTTCTAAGATTTTTTACATAGTTTGTTAGTTAATTAAATAACAAACTATGTAAAAAAATCTTAGGAGTTAAATTTGACACTTTTCCTGGTTTTCGATTGAGCTGAAATTTTACCTACATGCAGTGGCGTAGCTAGTCCTAGTAGAAAAATTTTTTTGGGGGCCCTTTGAAGCCAAGTGCGGTGAAGCCCAAAACGAAGAGAAAATTATCAGTATTAAACTAATGATTTTTGTAAAACAAGGAAAATAGCATCCTGACATCGCTTTAGCTGTCATTCATTTTACTTAGAGAATGTGTGAGTGAGCAAGGTAAACAAAAAAAAAGTGTAACTACGATCATGACTAGCATAGGTTAAGAGTTCAATGAAGAGCTAGAAAATTACAGCTTTCATCGAAAAGCAAGCGAAGTGAGCTCGAAAAATTGGTGCTTTTTAAATGGCCATTGGCGAAGCCTAAAACAAAGAGCGAGCGAAGCGAGCTCGAAAAATGTCGAGCTTTTTGGGGCCTTGATAAGTTATATTTTCATATAAATGAGAATCAAGAAGAATCTTTGAGGTTTTGAGAAGATTTTGTGATTTTTTCCTCATCAGGGGCCCTTGTTACTTGGGGGCCCCGTATCATTGATACGGCTGATACGGCGGTAGCTAGGCCCCTGCCTACATGTTAAATTTGGATGACAATGCATGGTTAGTTAAATGATGTCATTCTAAATCCAATATAGCGGACTAGTTATTTTTTAGGGTTCCGTACCCAAAGGGTAAAACGGGATCCTATTACTAAGACTTTGCTGTCTGTCTGTCTGTCTCCAGGCTGTATCTCATAAACCGTGATAGCTAGAAAGCTGAAATTTTCACAAATGATGTATTACTATTGCCGCTATTACAACAAATACTAAAAATTAAAAAAAAAATATTAAGGGGGGCTCCCATACAACAGATATGATTTTTTTGCCGTTTTTATACGGAACCCTCACAAATGATGGGGAAAATTGCAATTGCTATAAGTGATTTGTGCCCGTTTGACGGTACTGTAATGGGCTCGCCCCCTATTCCATGGATCCTAAATTTAACTGACAAAATGTGGTGCTTTACCCTTCGGGGATTTTGGGCTTACGAAACAAGGCAAAAGGGACGTTCAGGCTGACAGTCCAGTAACACCACCATACCTTTATGTGCAAGAACTAAAGCTTTTCAGCAGCACATCTATCTTGCGGGCCTGTGGACGGTGAGTAATCGGCTAGCTCGCCGTCCGTCCGTCTTATGACGACAAGCCGTGTCGACGGCGCGTTCGTGTTCCACGCGCGCCTCAAAGGTCAGCAAACCAGAGGGGCCCGCAACGGCCGATGCCTACCAGAGCTGCGGGACTGTTCGAAAGAGATACCGCGGCCCTGGAACACAAAGGGCAAAAGAAGGAACATGGATGGGTTTTAGGCCTCTGCCTCGAATTTTGCGCCTTGCGGGCAGCGGGGCGGCCGTTGACTGGTGTGCACCGCTCGCTGCCCGCCCCCGCGCCGCTGCCACGCCGCTATTTTCGAGAACCGGTCCATTTGATTTTACGCATAAGATCCTGCCGCTCCCGCGCCGCTGCCGCCGCCGCCCCGCTGCCCGCAAAATTCGAGGCAGAGGCCTTAGTCAGTAAAAGTCTGACACTCCCTCCCCCTCTGCCCAGAGCGGAAGGGGTCATTTGATGATTTCCCATCCCAAAAAAAAACCACATATCTACCCAAGCAGGATCCCTCCTCTAACCATTCGTAGTTCTCGACGGAAGCGATCGACAACCAGCACACGCGTGGTCGAGTCACTGCTCCGCTCACCGTATCATATTCAAGAGGTTTTTCATAGCCAGGATATATTGAATGGACTTGTGTCGTCTTGCTATGGATGTTAAGTAACATCGTCGGTTGTTTTTGAGAAAGCATTATTATCATGTAGGGGAAGTATGACGAACGTTTGACGGCAGCTTTTTTTGACATCCGTACCATTTGCCCTTACCTATGTTTGGTCGGCTTCCAGTCGAAGTCGGTCTTCAGACTACCCGTAATGATTGTCAAATGTTTACAAATGACAGCCAGGACCAACGGCTTATGACAGTGCTTTTCGAGGCACGAAATTTTTACCCACTTTCAAGAGCAGCGTGTTTGTTGCTTATAAACGAATTACATCAGAAAATATTCACAAAGCTTCTGAATTTATCTTTTCAAAAGTACCATTTCATATTTTTTGACCATAGCTTCTTTTAAAGCAAGCACCGCATACTATACAACATTCTTCTAAGGCTCACCTACAGGATTTTGTTGCCCTAATTTACAGATAACCAAAAAAATCAACTTTACTATAATCTATTCTCCTCCCAAGATCTACAACATTCTCCTCTGTGTAGTTAAACCTGTTCTACTAAATGTTTACTTAAAACTTTCTGTAACTCGCTTACGGTCTTTACAACAAATTGGAAAACAAAGTAGTAAGGGCAAGGACTTATTCATAGGCGGTAGCGGGCAATACGGACGTAGATTTTTAACATAAGCTCTGGCAGTGGCGTGCAGTGGTTCTCCACGGAAGGTAGGCCACGCATACGGATACCGAAAAAAAAAAAAAAAACTTCGCGCAACATCACAACGTCGCTCTACTTATGATGACCCTAAAGTAGTCACATTTATTGATTTATAAAATTTGAAAAAAAAAATGAAAAAAAAGCCTGTAAAAACAACAGTATGGTGGGGGTGTAGGCTAATATCCAGTGAAAGAAACAATAGTTTTATAGCACAAACGAAATCAGATGAACACACAACGTGTAGAAGCTAAGGATGTAAGTACATTCACGTGATTATTGCCGAAAACGCGTGTTATAAAAGTTATAAATACAAGAACTCACCACATTATTCAAGGTTCAAATCACGATTTTCTGACGATTCAAACTCAGTCACAGTCACTCAAACTCGTCTCGTATCTTTATAAATAACTTAAAATCATCAAAATCAAATCAAGTTGAATCTTAACATTAAACGATAATACGAAAACTTACTACTTTGAACTTTTAACAAACACACATTATCAAAGCAAACTTCACAACAGAACACCTTTTTTAAGTAAATAAACAAACAATAAACAACAAATTACTTTTAACTGAGTACGTTAAAAAAAGCAAAACATTCAAGATCGCGTGTTAAATACGGATCCCTAATGGATATCGCCGATCTCGCACATTCCTGCATGTTTACGCCAACTACACGAAAACTGCAGCGTCGACATCCGTCCAGCCACGAGCCGCCGACGCAGCGAAATTCATCATAGCAATTAATTATTTTTAAGTATTTTTCTGTCATTCCATATTCTAGCATCGAATAGGTTTCACCATATTAATTGTAGTAATTTCTTTTAAATTAAATTAGTTTTAAAATATCTTTGGTTTTTTTTCGATCCACCGTCTGCAGTTTACGTAATTGGCGCAGTCGGTAGGATACTCGCGGGCGGGTTCGCGAATCGCGTTAGAGTCATCTCATATCGATCACATCACCACGATCGCGAGTCACCCGGGCGGCTATCAAGTCACGTCACGAGTATCCAGAATCTACGTAAAGCTGCGGAGCCGCGTGGAGAATCCAGACATCGATTCACGGCGAAGAACCAGAGATGAAATATATGTGAGTACATCAGAATCTTTCTCGTGTTGCTTCCTCTCTATTCCTAGTTACTTTTATGTCCAAGATTTTTCATCACGAAAGATCGAATCGTCAGGAACCTGCATCGCGACAGGCACGCCGACATATAGTAGATATTAGTAGAGATTTAGATAGTGAATTAGATTTTAATTTAAACAGTTTATTTGAACCTTTAATAATGCCTTACGATCCCGACGTAATTTTCAAGGCCTTACGCCTTGTGCCCGACTTTGACGGAAACCCCAATGTACTGACGAGGTTTATTAACATCTGTGACCGAATAGTAACTCAGTATGCAAGCGCTGAGCCAGGCAACGAGCTAGGGAACCTGTGTCTTTTAAATGGCATCTTAAACAAGATAACAGGGCCTGCCGCATCGACCATCAACTCGAATGGCATTCCTGAAACTTGGGCAGGTATTAGATCAGCTCTAATTAATAACTTCTCGGATCAGAGGGACGAAACGGCCTTGTACAATGACCTCTCGTTGGCTACGCAAGGTAATAGGACCCCACAAGAATTTTACGATCAATGTCAGACTTTGTTTAGCACAATTATGACTTACGTGACGTTACATGAGACCTTACAAACGACCATTGAAGCGAAACGGACACTTTATAAGAAAGTAACAATGCAGGCTTTCGTACGTGGACTAAAGGAACCTTTAGGCTCACGTATACGTTGTATGCGCCCAGAAACCATAGAAAAAGCTCTGGAATTCGTGCAGGAGGAATTAAATATAATATACTTGCAACAGCGTAATGATACCCCAAAGGCTCAAACTGCTCAGAGCGTACCCAAAATTTTATATAAACCTCCTATGATGCCTGCTGTGCCATTTAACTCATTAAATGTTCCGCGACCCCCGGTACCTAACTGGCCTGCTCCAGTAGGACAGCGTGGCTACCAACCCCAGCCTCAGGCCTTTAAATTCAATATACCCAACCAGCATCAAAATCGCATGCCTACTCGAACCCAACAAATGTTCCGTGCACCATTACCAAACTACAACCCTCAAAGTAACGTTTTTAGATTACAAAATAGGACTTATCCACCACAAAATTCGGGTCCTAAACCCATGAGCGGTGTTCAACACTTTGTTCCGAAACCATTACCAATGATGCCAGGGCACGATTGGCAACGAAACGGGAACCCACCACCAAATAATTATTTTAAAACGCGTGAATTAAACCTCAGCGAACTTGCTTTGCCTGATAGTTCCTATTATTCTGCTGACTATTGCTATGAGCCAGTATATGACTACTACACGGACGGTAATGACTGTTACATTGTTTGTGACTTTGACTACAACATCAATTTGACTGATTCCAACTTGACTACAACTTCCGATAATCAGGTGGCTGGCGAGACAGAGCCACACCCAGGTCCTAGCAGTGCAAATCAGAATCAAAACCAGAATTTTCAGTTGGACAGGACATCCAAAGAGCAAAAATAGACCTTAACTTACAGACCCAAAGACAGTTACCCTACATAGAAATTTCTTGCCCTCCTTTAAAATTTTTGATTGATACTGGCGCTAACCAGTCATTTATAAGCCCCGAGGCTGTACAAAAGTTTTTCTGTGACTATCCTCTCAACTATGACCCGTTCGAAGTTACAAACGTACACGGCGTTAGCAGAAATGATTATTCCATAACGCTGCCATGTTTTAATGAATTCAATGAGGCCGAAAGCATAAAATTATTCGTTTACCGGTTTCACGATTACTTTGATGGCCTAATAGGATTAGACTTATTATCCAAATGGGAGGCTAAAATAGATTTAAAAGATTTCCAATTAATAACGCGTACCGCTACAAATCAGATTAAAGTATACAATTCTCGTAATGTTAACCTGTATGAGGATATTATCCCTGCTAAAAGTTCTAAGTTAGTTAAAATACCTATAAATGCCCCGGATGGCGACGTTTTAGTAAACGAACAAATACTTTGTAATTGTATCATCCACGAGTGCCTTACCACTGTTACCAATAGTCGTGGATATGTGGAGTTAGAAAATCCAACTCCTAATGACGTCATATTTTCATTAGACCAACCAACTCGTGCAGAACTGTTCAATGCTAAGTGCACGCAAATGAAACAATCAACTCGCATTGACGACGTATTATCTCGTTTACGTACGGACCACCTTAATGCAGAGGAAAAAGCTAATCTCTTAACCCTTTGCTCTCGCTATGCAGACGTATTTTACATTGATGGGGAACCATTGACATTCACCAACAAAATTAAACATCGTATAAGAACAACAGACGAAATTCCCGCATATACTAAAAGTTATCGGTACCCTTTCGTTCATCGGGAAGAAGTTAGGGACCAAATTTCCAAAATGCTGGAACAAGGTATAATAAGACCTTCCGATTCCGCATGGAGCTCACCCATTTGGGTTGTGGCAAAAAAAATGGACGCTTCTGGAAAGCAGAAATGGCGTCTCGTAGTCGATTTTCGTAAATTAAATGAGAAAACGATAGACGACAAATACCCCATACCAAATATTAGTGACGTCCTGGACAAATTAGGCAAGTGCCAATACTTTACGACCCTAGATTTGGCAAGTGGCTTCTACCAGGTAGAAATGGACCCTCAGGATATACCAAAAACAGCATTTAATGTGGAACACGGGCATTTTGAATTCCTTCGAATGCCCATGGGACTTAAAAATTCACCGTCCACCTTCCAACGAGTTATGGACAATGTTCTAAGAGGCCTACAAAATAATATCTGCCTCGTGTATCTTGATGACATTATAGTGTATAGCACATCTCTTCAAGAGCATATGGACAATTTGGAAAAGGTGTTCCAAAGACTTAGAGAGTCCAACTTCAAAATTCAAATGGACAAGTCCGAATTTCTTAAACTCGAAACCGCTTATCTGGGACATATCATTAGCAGAGATGGCATCAAGCCAAACCCTGACAAGATCTGTGCAATCCAAAAATATCCAATTCCAAAGACCCCTAAGGAAATTAAACAATTTTTAGGACTTTTAGGCTACTATCGAAAATTTATCCCCGACTTTGCTCGCATCACCAAACCACTTACCTTATGCCTTAAGAAAGGTAGCAAAATCACCCTTAGCCCCGAATATGTCAATGCCTTTGAAACCTGCAAGACTTTACTAACCAATGACCCCATTCTGCAATACGCAGACTTCAAAAAGGAATTTAATCTTACAACAGACGCTTCGAATGTCGCTATTGGAGCAGTGCTATCCCAAGGACCTATAGGTTCCGACAAACCCGTCTGTTACGCCTCACGCACACTTAACGAAAGTGAGCTAAATTACAGCACAATTGAGAAGGAGTTGCTAGCCATAGTCTGGGCTACGAAATACTTTAGACCTTATCTTTTCGGTAGAAAATTCAAAGTACTGACTGACCACAAACCCTTGCAATGGATGATGAACTTAAGAGAACCAAATTCACGACTGACCAGATGGCGACTAAGACTTAGCGAATATGACTTTACTGTAGTGTACAAAAAAGGAAAATTCAATACCAACGCAGATGCTCTTTCCCGTATAGAAATTCATAACGAAGAAACAGATGAGATCAACTCATTGATCGAAAATATTAAGAATCTTAGATCAATGATTAACAACCCATCGGAGGCACCACCTCCACCAGTAAACTCCTCGACTGTCACCGACCCATTGACCCAAAGTACCAATGACCTCAGGTCAATGATCAACAACCCATCAGAGGCACCACTTCCACCAACAAACTCCTCGACTGACACCGTGCATACCAGTAACGAACATCCAATACTAGAAATCCCCATTACAGACGAACCTCTCAACAAATTCCATCGACAGATTTACTTTACCATAGTAGGTGACATAAAACGTCGACCGACAGTAACTAAACCATTTGAAAATCACACTCGAATCGCAGTCCAAATTTCAGAACCCAACCTAGAGAACGACATTATTAATGCTATCAAAGAATACGTAAACCCTAAAGTCAAAACCGCTATCTTGATTAATCCACCCTTGGCCATGTACTCAATAATACCCATTATACAAGATAAATTTAGAAGTTCCTCACTTAACCTAGTTTTAGCTAAGATAGAACTCGAGAATGTTAAAGAATACTTCAGACAACAGGAAATCATCCGTCACTATCATGATGGTAAGACGAACCACCGCGGTATAAATGAATGTCATCTAGCCCTCTCACGAAAATATTACTGGCCAAAGATGAAAGAACAAATCACCAAGTTTATCAATGAGTGTACCATCTGTGGTCAAGCTAAATACGATAGAAATCCAATAAGACCTCAATTTAACATAGTGCCCCCAGCTACGAAACCACTTGAAATTATTCACATGGATGTCTTTACAGTTCAGAATGAAAAATATATAACTTTTATGGACGTCTTCACGAAATATGCCCAAGCGTATCATCTGCGAGATGGTACCGCAGTTAGCATAATACAAGCACTATTACGTTTCTGTACCCACCATGGACTACCTATGACCATTATCACCGATAATGGCACTGAGTTTACAAACCAACTTTTCTCAGAATTCATACGTCTTCATAAGATAGTTCACCATAAAATTCTACCTCATAGTCCGAACGACAATGGAAACATCGAACGTTTTCACTCAACCTTATTGGAACACATTAGAATTCTAAAACTGCAAAATAAAGACGAACCGGTAGTTAATCTTATGCCATACGCCATCATAGCATATAATAGTTCAATCCACAGTTTCACGAAATGCAGACCGTTCGACCTACTGACCGGACATTTTGACCCCAGAGATCCAATCGACATAGACCTGACTGAGCACATCTTACAACAATATGCGCAGAATCATAGACAACAGATGAAGCAAGTTTATGAAATCATTAATGACTCATCTCTTGCAAATCGTACAGCCCTAATTAGCAATAGGAATAAAACTCGCGAGCCTGAAGTAGAATATGCCCCTCAGCAACAAGTTTTCATTAAAAACCCCTTCGCCAGTCGCCAGAAAGCTGCACCACGTTATACGCAGGACACAGTACTCGCCGATCTGCCTATACACATATATACTTCGAAAAAACGTGGCCCCATAGCCAAAGCACGGCTGAAACGTGTTCCTAAAACAAGCCAATTGTTACAGAATCCTGATACTACTGACAATCCGTGCGACTCATCCTCAAGAGATAAGACTTGAGACTTTAGCCGATGGACCAGGACTGTTACCATACAGACTAGGACCGACCAGACTAACTACACATTACCACTCATTTATACAGTACATACAATTAACCGACATAGAAGATAAAATAAATTCCGTACAGACGCAACTAAAGACTTTTAAAACTAAACTTACTAATGAGACTTACATGCTTTACGAATATCAGATTGACTATCTTACTAACAAACTTAGTAAGGTACTACAACAAGTAAAATCTTTGGAACCTGTTAGAGTCAAAAGAGGTCTTGTAGATGGCCTTGGGTCAGTAATAAAAAGTGTTACTGGCAATTTAGATTATCTAGATGCCCTGAAATATGACGAGGCTATTAAAACTTTACAAAATAATGAAAATAAAATGGTATCAGAATTCAACAATCATATTAGCTTAAGTAAAGAATGGATGTCTCAACATGGCACTGTCTTAGACCAAATAACAAAAAATCAGGAAAAAGTTAACGCAACGTTAGAACTACTCCTAGAGAAAAATGCGTATACAGACTACAGCTTAATAAAATTTGCAAAGTTTGCCCAAATTTTAGGAATCATAACTAATAATGTAGAAGATTTAATGTTAGAGATAATTAGATTAGAGAATATAATGGCTTTTATACGTGCGTCCAGCACCCATCATTCTATGATAGACATAGAAGTCTTAAGATCCATGATAGATAGATTAAAATCCATATACAACCAAGATCAAGTCTTAAATTTAGAATTACGAGAATATTATAATCTTATAAAACCAGGTTCCTACTTTATTGAGAAAAGAATAGTAATAGTATACAGTTTTCCTATAGTCTCCACAGACCTTTACGATCTATACAAACTATCCATTGTACCTAATAAGCAACAACTTGCCCTTATTCCTTCCTCTCCCTATATAGCAACAAACGAGAAATCATTCGTGTACATAGAGGCTGAATGCCCGAAGTACAGTAGCATCCATCTCTGCGAAAGGAAGACAAGTCATCAGATCCGGACGAAGCCTGATTGTATCCAAGAGCTCATCATCAACCAAGGACTAGAAGATACCTGCCAATTCACCAAAATTTCACTCTCCAAACAAGCAGTAGAAAAACTGGACGATCAACACTACGTCTTATCATTGCCCCAGCCGACCAAAGTACAGTTAGCCTGCGGCAGAAAAGACTTCAACATTCTACAGGGAAGTTATCTCGTCACCATACCCATGGACTGCTATCTGCAAACAACAGAATTCACAATCATCAACGACAGCAACGAGATAAAAGGACAGCCACTAAAACTATCAAAGATCCCTTATAACGACATGAATCAAACGACTGACTCCACTCACATCATCGGCTTCAATTCAGTCAACTTAGAAGAACTTCACAGCATCCAGAACAAACTATTGATGGAAAGCCCTATTCAGATCAACCAGACTCAACCGGCTGCCCTATACCACACCACCATACCATTCTACATCATTGTAGTCTGCGCAACCGTACTTATAATTTTGGTAATAAGCCGCAGATACAAATGCTGGAACCTTAGAACAGACAACAAGGAGAAGCAACAAACCCTCAAGATACATACGTATGAAGACGTGACCAGAAAACGAGATGAACTCCCAGCAACATTTTCTCTCAATATGAGCAAATAGTTGCTGTTCTGCGGGTGGAGGTGTTAAATACGGATCCCTAATGGATATCGCCGATCTCGCACATTCCTGCATGTTTACGCCAACTACACGAAAACTGCAGCGTCGACATCCGTCCAGCCACGAGCCGCCGACGCAGCGAAATTCATCATAGCAATTAATTATTTTTAAGTATTTTTCTGTCATTCCATATTCTAGCATCGAATAGGTTTCACCATATTAATTGTAGTAATTTCTTTTAAATTAAATTAGTTTTAAAATATCTTTGGTTTTTTTTCGATCCACCGTCTGCAGTTTACGTAATTCGCGGATACACAAATATGGCTTCTTTAGAAACCAAATAATAATTGCATCATTTTGCCGGATTGCCACAGTTATTTTCCTAACTTCCCAAAAATCAAAGCGAAATTTCACAAAATTTTGGAAAAAAATAAAATTCATGTATTTTTTTACTATTTTAATAGGGCTTTTGCTATTCCTTATAATTTATATTTTTTTTGGAAGGTTTATATTCGACAATACCACCCTGTTTTTTTAATCGTCTCTAGTAGTCATTATGGAAACGATCGTTTCTGTGTGTAGTCTGTTTCTCGAATTCCCCGCGATCCGGGGGAATCTCCACAAATTGGTAACCCTGCACTGCATTTCATTCATCTTGACTGGCACTTCTGATTGGCTGGCCTTCAAGGCCAGCCAATCAGAACTGCGCTGGCGGTCTCCTTACGGCGGAGTTCCCGCCCATAATCTATACGTGTGTGCCGTTCATACACACGAAAATATGCACCAGTGTGCGTAAATTCATCAATGAGTCGATGAGAAATGAAGGCAGTTCGTTTGGTGGCCTAAGGAGTAGTAGCGTGTGCCCGTGTGACGTCACACGGGCGCGACAAGTTGCTATAAGTGTTATAACAGGAGTTTTAACTTTCTTTTTATATTTTGTATTTTTTATTACATGATTGTTGATTTGTTGTAATAAATGAATTTGGCTAAGGTAGGCTAAGCCTATTTGCCTGTATGGACGGCACGCCCCTGAGCTCTGGGTCTACTTTCAGTGTTCAATCTAAGACAAAGAAAGGTGATCTCGAAATAGTATCTGAGTACCTCCAATGGTTCAGCATGTGCCAGAGACTGGTAGTAATGGCCTTGATTCTCTCGTTACTCTGGTGGTTGCAAATGGTACAGCTGAGGACTATGTATTGGGTACGACTCCGAGTTTGGGCATGTTATTCGGATTAATTGGATTTTTTTACAAGCAGTTCAGTCTGGATTTTCGAATAGGCTCACCGTCTACATGGGACGCAAAATAACTAGCAAAATGTAGATGAAGATACACATCAGTTTAATCCTTTGAGGATGACAAGAGTAGTGTTCTATTATCGTATCTTCAATTATCGGCACAAAACGTTTAGGCAACGTAAAAATTGTGCCTTTCTCGGAGTTTGTTTCCTTAGAGTTAAAACTTAAGGGTCTTCATGTCTCAAGAGAAAAGGTTCGTTCCGGATGGAAATACCTATGTCGGTAAGGGAAACACCAGTAACAGACTGAGTTTTTCCAACCATCAAAAGGTGCCGACCTTGCTTGTATTTCGGGCCAGCAAAGCGCAGATGACCAGAGTGGAGAGAAGATGCTTCGAGCAATCACAGGAGAGATGATAGACTCGGTGTAGATTTCAACCAATGTGATTGGTCCATTCCCGAACGTCTCTTCTCCGCTGCGCTTTTATTGGAAAACGGGCCTCTAAACTCTGACCTATGACGATATTAATAAGGACAGAAAATTACTTAGTTATTCATCCGCTTCGCTAGTCAACATACCAGCTACCTAACGAAATTGAACTTCGTACAGCGGGGAACAGGTTCAGCAAATACGCGAACCAAAATATAACTTGTTTAAAGATTCCATCGGGGAAACTGAACTCCCTACCGATACTGAAAACATGGTTCCGTAACTGAAGTACGAGTTCGTGCAGTTTGTGTACTTGCCCAACCACTATTGTTAGTGGGAATTGTGAATTTCTTGCAAGAATAGAGTTTATCTGAGAAATATTCATATAGGGGCCAAGACAAAAAAAAATGTATAGGTGAGTTTTTAAACTATATTCATCAACATCTGACTAGCCTTTGTTGGGGTAGCTGAATACCAGTATATTACATGTAGCGACTGCCTATTTGACCTCCACAACCCAGTTTGTACTGGGTAATACGTTACCTTTTGGTAAGACTGGTTGACAGACTTTCAGGCCACTGACTACCTCTTAATCTATATATGGCATCCGGGACCAGCGGCTTAACGTGCTATCGGAGGCACGGAGGAAACTCGGTATGTAGTGGGTGGTCACCCATCCACGGTAGGCACGTCTTAACCTAAAGATCGACCCGAGCGGCCACGAGTTCCTCCACGAGTTTTTAAACTACAGTATTTCGTTTTTTGGGTGCATGGTATGCTAATTATTATTGTTTTCCTGCATAAATTTGCACAATTTATGCGGGCGGTGCTGTAGCCTGAATCCAGGCCTGGATTTTTTCGCGGAAATAAAACTAAATATTCTGCATAACATTTCAGTTCTAGACACTAGGGCCATGGGGTCCGAGTGCTCACCTAGTATTTCGGGAAATCGCCAAGCGGTTGGTCGACTCTTCACGTGACCAGAGGGTGGGCCTATTTTTTGGCCAAACAATCAGCATTGCCACATTTGATAATGTGGCAATGCTGGCAGCATCCTTCCTTGCCTTCTGTACTTTTCTTGTTGTCAGCGATGCGGATGAATTTTTGGACGTCCTGTAACCCTTTTCTACTTTTTGTCTATTTATGACTATTATAGTTTTGTAATTTGTAAATAATTTAATTATCTTTGAAATAAACATATTTACAAATATAAAAAAGTTCTAGACATGAATGATACAATGAGTTTTAGAGATAAACCACTAATGACACCATGACACTATCATACATATATGAGACTAGCTTCTGCCCGCGACTTCGTACGCGGATCCCGTTGCTTATGCCAGCGACAACGGGGTCGTCAAAATCGAAAATTTGAAACGTCTGATGTAGAATTCTAAGGCCCGGCGACGGGAAAACAACGGGATGAGCGAGACGATTGGAGTCGTTCCAGATCATTCATTTTTGTATGTCAACAGGAAATGCCCATTAGACTAAATAACTTTTGCTAAGACGTCATTCCTTAATTTGTTATAGCGCTGCCATGGGCTTTAGAGTTCCACAGCAGGTGTTCCAGATCTTCAAATTTATTCTCACAGCAGAAAATGCTCTTCACGTGGAATATTTTTAGCTATGGCACCATTTTTATATCTCTTATACTGTAGCTGGTCTGTTGCGGTTCTGCATCAGGTATTAATTTTCAAAAATAAATTATAGCCTTTATGTTGCCCAGACTATACAATAAAAAACTTTTCTTCCCGTTACTCCGCAGCAGATCCCAAGGGTACACTGAATTAACTTCTGTCTCTTCATGCCGTACTCCAGCAATCCTTTCTCTCTCACTTTCTAACTGATTATGAATATTTTGTTGTGTGCGTGTTCGGGACAATGTATGATAATCTCGATCAGCAGTTAGTCGTGCATCACGTTCATCACTCGTTTCAAAAGACCTGTTAGTAGATGTGCGAATTTGCTGAGAACTCAAGCGTGATTTTGTATCCGTGAACGTCTCCGACTCGCGAGACAATGCGTGGCGTTCACGATCAGCGGACAGTCGCGCATCATGTTCCGCACTTGTTTCTAGAGACCTAGCAGCAGATGCGTAGATACGCTGAGAACTCAAGCGCAATTCTCTATCCGTGAACGTCTCCGACTCGCGAGACAATGCGTGACGTTCACGATCAGCGGACAGTCGCGCATCATGTTCCTCACTTGTCTCTAGAGACCTAGCAGCAGATGCTTAGATACGCTGAGAACTCAAGCGCAATTCTCTATCCGTGAACGTCTCCGACTCGCGAGACAATGCGTGACGTTCACGATCAGCGGACAGTCGCGCATCATGTTCCGCACTTGTCTCTAGAGACCTTGAAGCAGATGCGTAGATACGTTGAGAACTCAAGCGCAATTCTCTATCCGTGAACGTCTCCGACTCGCGAGACAATACGTGACGTTTACGATCAGCGGACAGTCGCGCATCATGTTCCTTACTTGTCTCTAGAGACCTTGAAGCAGATGCGTAGATACGTTGAGAACTCAAGCGCAATTCTCTATCCGTGAACGTCTCTGACTCGCGAGACAATGCGTGACGTTCACGATCAGCGGACAGTCGCGCATCATGTTCCTTACTTGTCTCTAGAGACCTTGAAGCAGATGCGTAGATACGCTGAGAACTCAAGCGCAATTCTCTATCCGTGAATGTCTCCGACTCGCGAGACAATGCATGACGTTCACGATCAGCGGAGAGTCGCGCATCATATTCTTCACTGGTCTCTAGAGACCTGGATGTAGATGCATAAATACGCTGAGAACGCAAGCGAGCTTCGCGACCCGAAGAGGTTTCTACAGAGCGAGTTGCAGCCTGATGTTGACGTCTCCGACTCGCGAGACAATACGTGACGTTTACGATCAGCGGACAGTCGCGCATCATGTTCCTTACTTGTCTCTAGAGACCTTGAAGCAGATGCGTAGATACGTTGAGAACTCAAGCGCAATTCTCTATCCGTGAACGTCTCCGACTCGCGAGACAATACGTGACGTTTACGATCAGCGGACAGTCGCGCATCATGTTCCTTACTTGTCTCTAGAGACCTTGAAGCAGATGCGTAGATACGTTGAGAACTCAAGCGCAATTCTCTATCCGTGAACGTCTCTGACTCGCGAGACAATGCGTGACGTTCACGATCAGCGGACAGTCGCGCATCATGTTCCTTACTTGTCTCTAGAGACCTTGAAGCAGATGCGTAGATACGCTGAGAACTCAAGCGCAATTCTCTATCCGTGAATGTCTCCGACTCGCGAGACAATGCATGACGTTCACGATCAGCGGAGAGTCGCGCATCATATTCTTCACTGGTCTCTAGAGACCTGGATGTAGATACATAAATACGCTGAGAACGCAAGCGAGCTTCGCGACCCGAAGAGGTTTCTACAGAGCGAGTTGCAGCCTGATGTTCTCGAACAGCATCAAGTCTATCCTGACGCTCTTCGTTAGATTCTTGGGATCTTATGATCCTTAATCTTTTAGCTCGTTTGGAACGTTGGGAAAGATTTGACCTCTTTCTAGGCATGGTTATAGTTTTATTCTGAAAATACCTGATCAATTAAAATCTAAGTGACTGCTCCCTTGCGTTACCGGGTAGGCTACCGTGTCACGAAGATAAATGGAAAAGGAAATAAATGGGAGTTTTAGCCAGTAGAGTCAAATTTTCAACGATTCATAGAATTTTCATCGAAAATCAGTCCTAAACTGTTACCGCCTCACCGCGTGGAGGTACTCCCAGCTTATGTTGTTTTTTAATTACACAGTGAACTCTTGGAGTTCCACAACAGGTGTTCCAGATCTACAATCTTTATACGTCAACAGAGAGTGCTCAGGCTGAACAACTCTTGCTAAGACGTCATTCCTATATAGGTTATAGTGTAGCTGGGCTCTTGGAGTTCCATATCAGCTGTTCCAGATCTTCAAATTTTATACGACAAAAGAGAGTGTTCATTAGGCTGAGCAACTCTTGCTAAGACGTCATTCCTATATATGTTATAGTGTAGCTGGGCTCTTGGAGTTCCACATCAGGTGTTCCAGATCTTCAAATTTATTCTCTTAGCAGAAAATGCTCATCACGTGAAACAATTTTTGCTAAGGTACCATTTTTGTATCTCTTATAGTTTAGCTGGTCTGTTGCGGTTCTGCATCAGGTGTTCAAGTTTCCAAGATAAATTATAGCCTATGTGTTGCTCAGACTTTATACCTATACAACAAAACAAAAATCATTCAAATCCGTCAAGTAGTTCCGAAGATTAGCGTGTACAAACAAACAGACAAACAGACAGAATTTTTTTTTTGGTTTCGTGCTCTATTACTGTTTCTAAACCCCCCTCAATTTTTTTTTTTTTAATATATTCAATGTACAGACACGGTTTTTTTACTGTTTTATTATATGTATATAGATAAAAGACGACGCTCAACCAAATGAACTTGTTCTAAATTTCAATGTTGCATATTTACGGCCGGTACTGTATTTTCAGGCTTTCCTACACAAGTAAGCATATTTTGCTTTTTAATTTTCTATCTAAAACAATAGCTATTGTTTATGTACGAGTATTCTTTCACACGTAATGAGCTCCAACGAATAGCTATCTAAGAATCTTTTGTTTCAGTATATTAAAAGTCTTTTCTTAAAAATTCTAGCAAATATTTTGGATATCGGTTGGGTGGTTTCTAGATTGCTTTCCTTTGCAGTTACATGAGCTTTCCTGTTTTGTTTTCTTCTTATATTAATGTTTGTTCTTTTTTACAGAAATGTAGGGTTCGTCTGTCCAGGCTAGTGCTACGTTCATCATCTGCCTAGTCTTCCCAAGTATGTTGAGATCATCTTCCAGTTTAACCTGGAAAAGGAAAGTACCTTCATACGAATTGAAGAATCACATTAGTTCTTCCCCGGATTTGAATTTACAAATTCAGGTATGAGAGGCGAGATTTTCAAATCTGAGCCATCATGTCATTCGTCATCTGCCTAGCCTTTTCCCAGTTATGTTGGGTCGGATTTCAGTCTATCCGGATGCAGGTGAATACCAGTATTTAACATGGTATGTCTAACACGATACCACTTGGTAAGAGTAGTTGTCAGACTTTCAGGCTCTTGATTGCCTGTAACGACTGTCGAAGATCTGCAAATAACAGCCGGGCCCAAGGACATAATGTGCTTTCCAAATCACGTCAAGGAGTCACGACATGACCCATCCAAAGGCCGACCTCAGTAAGCGTAGCTTAACATTAACTTTAATCGTGTAGCTGTTATAATTAAGCCACGATCCCTTGAAGTCACATTGTTACTTGTCGGGATTTGAATTTACAACCTCGGGCTTATAGGCGATGCTTTAACCACAGCGTATTATTGAAATAATAGAACAGTATCATTGCAAATTGCATGTTTTATTCTATAGCGAAAGGAAATATAATAGCTTAGCGTACGCAAGCATTTCATAGAAAACTACACATAACATATTCTAGGCGACAGTAGGATATGAAAACTGTCTGTTTTGTTTGCCTAGGGATTCGTTTAATAGAAATGCTTAGTAATACGGTGGCCTTTCCGCAGAGGAGTTATTTATCCTGAAAATATAGAAGTAGAATATTAAAATGCAACGAAATTGTATATGGACTAAGAGATATTTTCAAAGATGATGGTTAAGTAGAGGCACTACTAGGAGAATAATATAACATCACACCTGTAATTCCCGATAGGTTAGGCAGAGATGTACCTAATGGTACACCCAAATTTCGCCAGTTATGTACAGTACGTGTTGTAATAGGGGGCGAGCCTATTGCCAACTACAACACTACTGCTAGAAGAATATTTAGAAAATTCAGTGATCACTTACTACCCGACTGCGTAGCAAAAAACGAAGTTTATGTGTTTCTTGGAAGATGTTGCCTCAAAGAGGCGTTTTGCCTGTACAACGGAGTTTTGGGGAGAGAAAATTAAAATCAGAAACAACTCAATCATGTTACGGATGAGTATATAACCAACAGTCACCAGCTTCACACAACCGCTGTAAAATAGGTTTACGTTGCGTGTCTAGTGGCCACGTCTCTGTGTCGTACCTATCTAATGTATTTTGGTTCGAAGCACTTTCTGCAATCCTCTTGGCGTAATCCCTTCAATGGGCTTTTACGATACCTATAGTTGTGGGAACTACTGCAGAAAATCTATTGTGTAACGTAAACGGTAGATTTTCTGCAGTAGTTTACACAGTGTAAGCTGTTCTTTGATGTGTCGGCCTTGTTATCAATAAGTAATCTTTTATCATACCTTAAAAATTTAAATGGCAAATATTTTTTTAAATTGTTACATACCTACATAAAATCACGCCTTTTTCACTTGGAGGTAGGCAGAAGCCACAGTACGCCGCCTGCTACGATCCATTATTATTTTTATTTTTTTTGGGATGGGAAATCATCAAATGACCTCCCGCTCTGGGCGGAACGGAAGGGAGTGTCAGACTTTTACTGACTAAAACCCATCCATGTTCTTTCTTTTGCCCTTTGTGTTCCAGGGCCGCGGTATCTCTCGGCAGCCCTGGCAGGCATTGGTCCTCCGGTTTGCTGACATCTCTTTGAGGCGCGCGTGGTCACGAACGCGCCGTCGACACGGCCTGTCGTCATAAGACGGACCGACGGCGAGCTAGCCCATTACTCACCGTCCACAGGCCCGCGACCTGCTACGATCCTCACATAATCCTTTTGCCTCGTCCACGTTCATACATCTGGTCATACACGCACGCCGGTTGCGAGTACTACGCACCTGACCTCTCTGAAGAACCTCACCAATAAGGTCAGTGTATGTCCTTCTAGGGCGTCCCCTCCCGGCGTTGCCACTCACATCTGCCTTGTAAATACCTTCTGTTAGTCGCCGTTTACTCATCCTCTCCACATGAGCAAATTATCTAAGCATTATTTTGATTTTTTTTGTCACTTCATTCATCTTATTATTTAAGTTTATTCTGTTAAAGCCGCTATGGAAATGATTTGAAAGCGTTTTTCCAAGAGACAATCGCTTTCAAATCATTATTAAGTCATTATTAGGCCCTTTGGAAAGCTTTAGTTTCGATGATGGGCAATTACTAACACTTAGAAGAAGGAAGCAAAACAGAATATACATAGGACGTGGATATTTTAGGGTTCCGTACCTCGAAAGGGAAAAACGTAACCCTTATAGGATCACTTTGTTGTTCGTCCATCTGTCTGTCTGTCAAGTGCCTTTATCTCGGGAACGCGTAGAGGTATCGAGTTGAAATTAAAACGATATACTTGTAAGTCTACAGTCTCTTGAAGCTGTAAAAAAATCATACTTCTAAGATAACGTAAAAAAAAGATACGGCCGTTTATGCCGCAAAAACGTGTGTTTCTCACACTCTCACGCAAGGAAATCAAAATTTATAGGGTAATTCCTGTTGACCTAGAGTCATGAAATTTGGCAAGTAGCAATATCTTACAGCACATGTAAAGGAAAAAGTCTGAAAACAGTAAATATGTAGTTTAATAACAATACGGAACCCTTTCCGTATAAACTTGTAGGTATTTTTTTGTGTTGTTGTAGCAAATATTTCCTCGGTTCGCGAGTCCGACTCGCACTTGGTCGTTTTTTTTTTTTTTTTTTTTTTTATGTTTGATGGGCCTACTCTTGACCTCAATCTAGTCCTGAGGACAGAGATGAGGTCGACGATGGAACGAGCTAACCCAAAAGAAGCCTATTAACTCGCGACTTAAATAGATTGGGGTCATATGAACTTGGGAACACCGACGAAGGCAGGGAATTCCACTCCTTGGCTGTGCGCATAATAAACGATGAAGCAAAGCGCTTCGTGCGAATGTGTGGAACATCGACAAGGAATGGGTGATAACCCGCAGTACGTCTGGACTCCCGTTGGAAGAAGGGAGATGGTGGAATGATCTCGTGGAGCTCTTGGGCACACTCACCGAAGTACAGCCTGTAAAAGACCGACAGACATGCAACTCTGCGCCGGTGGGCCAGGCTATGAAGCTTGGTACTCACCAGCTTATCGTCACCAATGAGCCTCTTGGCTCTGCGCTCAACAGAGTCGAGTGTGGCTAATTGGTATTTGGCTGAGCCATCCCAAAGGTGACATCAGTACTCCATGCCGGACCGAACTTGAGCTTTATATAGAAAATATTTTCTCTTTCAACTATGTTCTTAGTTTCTTGCGACACGAAAGGTCTTAGTTGCACTAATTTACGTATTTATTTCCAACTAGGTGTTGTCCGATGCCCTCGTCCACGTGAAATTATTATAAAAATATTTCTTCCCTATTTCAATCGGATTTTGTTAACAATTTCAAGGGTTTTAATTTTTTTGTACCTACGGAACCCTAATCTTTTTTCTAAAATAAAAAGTAACGCCTAAGTTACTCCTTATAACATCAGCTATCTGCCAGTAAAAGTCCCTTCAAAATCGATCCAACCGTTTCGGAGATTAGCCGGAACAAACAGACAGACAGTCAGACAAACAAAAAAAAATGATTTTTGTTATAAGTACAGTGTATACTTTCATTTATGCATACAGTAAAAAGCTGTTATTTTGAAATTACATAGGTACAGACGCTTCAATTTTACTGATTTTTATAGATTTACTGGCTCTACGCATTTCTTGTTTGAACACCCAAGTATTTTCGAAAAAAATTGACACGTTACGGAGTCATTTCCATAAACTTCTAACTTCATAATATTGATGTAGAAGAACATAACGTTTATACATTTCCCAAGATTACTGTTAAGATGATAAAGCACCTACGCTTTAGTATAAAACAATGTTTTTAATAAGTAAACTAACAAGTCCTTTGGCGCGATGAAGACGATAGTGCTGTGCTCTAATCGATATTAATTCAGGTGACACACCGCCCTAGCATCGATTTAATAGAGTCTGCACCGCTGCACGCCCGTAAATAGGGAGATTGGCTCACAAAGACGACTAGAGAATTAGAGATGTGACAAAAGAATCGATAATTTAATATTTTTGTTTATCTATAAATTGATTTATTGTTCACTGAATTCTGCCAATAGCAGAATTTAATACGATGAACTCAATATTTACATAAAATGTTCCAAATTACACAAAAGACACTAAATAAATATTAAATACTACTTTAGTCTATACAAGGAAACAATAGGATACTTCGGCGTTAAAGTAGGAACTCCTCCACATCGATGTCATCCGTAACTAGGAGTTTTTGCTGTGAATATATCATCATCTGCCTAACCTTTCCTCAAATATATAGGGTCGGCTTTGCAGTCTAACGACATTTAGCTTTGAAACAGGATTTTACATGGAGTGACTGCCTATCTGACCTCCTCAATACAGTTACTGGCAACAGATTACCCCTAGACTAGTTGTTCGACAATTAGACTAAACCGAACCGAAAAGAAAATAAAAGATCTATGAAGGAAAACGGTTTGAAAATTAACAATGATACAAAAATATACGCGCCTAATCCATAATCTCCTTTTTTAAGTTGGTTAAAATCATAACAATATTATTTTTAAGTATTTTTACCGTTTCTAAAAGGTAATATCACTATATAATAGTAAGAAAACAAATTGTAACAGTAAGCATAAAAGTTGGACCCCGCGCTCGATAGATGGCGTTGTACTATTCGTGTACGTTTCTGAATCGCGCTGTGGTTTCGTTCACACGGAAAGCGTAAACTAAGTAGCAAAAGTATGCGAGCCGACTTCGTGCCTCAATCTATTGAGTAAGGAAATTATTGGGCCTCGATAACTCTTGGCAATGTCCTAAAATGGCGAAATGTACGGTCACCCATCCACTGAACAACCTTGACAAGCGTTGCTTAACTTAAAACATTGACCCGTGCAGTTGATATTATTTACCCACAAGGCCCTGATGGAAAACTCTAACGAATCTATCGATAGATTTTCGTGCCCTACCACTATTCAACATCAGGGACTCGAGCCAACGTAATGCCGGTATATTGAAGGAAAATGTATCTTGTATAAGAGCGCAGATACATGGCAAGCGTATCGAAATGTCTAGTTATGAAACTTGTAAAATAATCTCCGTAACATATTATGTTACGGAGATTATTTTACAAGTTTCATAACTTAACCACACGCTTTTATTCCCCCGAAGGGTTATGCAGAGGTGTACCAGTACCCTCAGATCGTTATTTTTAAGTCCAATGTAATAGGGGGCGCCCAATTGCTATCAACCGGACTCAACTCCAAACTCTGAGAAACTAATGAGAAATTCCTTATGAAAAATCCAATAAGACTTTGCTTGACCTGGGAATCGAACCCAAGACCTCATGCTGAGAAGTAGCTCTTCTACAAGTGCACATATTTGTTAGTATTGAACATGAAAAATTAACTGGCTGTCTCCTGGATGGTGAATTAGTATATTAGAGGCGAATAGAAACCATCATCATTATCTTCCTGCCCTTGTCCCATGTTACTTGGGGTCAAACACGTGTTTTTCTTCCATTCTCCTCTGTCAACCGTCACGCTACCATTTACTCCATTGATGAATAGAAACCGATTATATTTATCTACAGACAAATGTGTTTTGATTTTGAGAATTTCCTAATTTCTCATTCCTTAACGTAGAAAACTCATTAGCCAGAACAAATACTTGCAAAAGTACTTTAAAGATGTCAGAAATAAAAGTCAATTACCATTTTATTAGTATGGCAACAGACAGTCCCATTTTTCAAAGTTCCCCGGTTGAACAAAGAAAATTTTAACAGTTAATGTTTTAATGACTTTAAAAACAATTAGGATCAATTGTACCCAAGCATCCATTTAGCAAAGCGTTCGTCTTATAACGAAATGTATGAATGGTCGGTTGTAAAGTTGCGGCCTTGGTTGCAGCGGTTGCTTTCTTTTCGGGGCGTAGAAATTTTGCAGACGGTCAGTAATAGCATACCGAGTTTCCTCCGTGCTTTAGAAAGTCGCTGACCCCAGCTGTCATTTGTAGATCTTCGATAGTCGTTACAGGTCGCCAGTGGCCCGAAATTCTGACAACCAGTCTTACTAAGGGGTATCGTATTACCTAGTACTAACATGGATTGTGGAGGTCACATAGGCAGTCGTTGCATGTGAAATACTGGTATTCAGTTACCTCCGGTTAGACTGGAAGCCGACCTCAGTATAATGTAGTTGAGAAAAGGCTACGCAGATGATGGTGTTATGTTAGAAAGTGGTACCCAATTCTGGAGGGCGTGTCTGACGAGAGATGTATGAACGTGGACGAAGCCTATAGTGAGGATATGGATCATAGCAGGTGACGTTCTGTAGTTTCTACCTACCTCCATGGGCAGAAGGTTCCATTTTATGTGTTACTTGCTGTTGCTGCCCGCGACTTCGCCAGCGTGGAACTCGGTAAATGTCCCAAAATGCTTCTATGTGTTAATCCAGGTTAAAAACGGGCTTACGGGCCTGTGGACGGTGAGTAATGGGCTAGCTCGCCGTCCGTCCGTCGTATGACGACGGGCAGGCCGTGTCGACGGCGCGTTCGTGTTCTACGTGCGCCTCAAAGAGTTGTCAGCAAACGGAAGGGGCCCGCAAGGGCCGGTGCCTGCCAGGGCTGCGGGACTGTTCGAAAGAGATACCGCGGCCCTGGACATTTTTGCGTGAGAGTAGCATCCTCACAAACTTTCACATTTAAAATACTAGTAAGATTTCTACAGGCTTACACTGACACCTCGCCCTAAATCCGTTGACCCCACATTAAAACTGCCGACAAATCTGTGCGATTATTTCGGGAACTTCCCCAAATCGAGTTTCGAAAGTCAGAGCCATCATAAATTGTTTGAAATAGCCTTAAGTTTCAGATGTAATCGTTGGAAACGCCCTAAGAAGCTATTTGTAATTTCGAATGGAATTAAGTGAAGGAGATAGACGGAGTCGGGAATTATAGAGCTGGTTCAAGGACGAGGGAGCGTTGAGTAGAGAGAGTGTGCTTGCCGTTTCAGGCATGGTCCTCCATTATTGACATCTTTCTTGGCTGGGTTCAACAGACATGATAAAACGTATTTGTCCGGTTTTAGATCGGTTTTTTCTAAAAAACAAGACAGGTCGAAAATTTGTCCAGTTCTTAGTTTCCTTTAGACCTTTACAGACTTAAATACGGTAAGTATTTAGGTTTAGGTACTGAACATAAGCGCAATCTTGCACATAATAGGCTACATTAATGTAAACATTCTGTTTGAGAATCAAACTTGCGTTATAGCTACAGTTACAATTGCTACACCTAATAATTATGTGCCAATCTTAACTGGTTTTCCTATACCTAATTATTTTATTGGAATTGATCTTGTTAAAATTAAGCAAATGTGTGTTTGTTAGTAAAATCACAGGGTGAAAAGCAGATAGTAGTAGTGAGTTGAGCCAGAACCTTATAATTTTTGTTTCATTCCAAGTTTAAAACGACAAAAAATGAAAAGAGTTTCGGTGTGCTTAGGTTGGTACAATAACTAGTCGAGCACCAAGTCACACTAAACGCAGCACCATGAAAATTACGGGCAAACTTTCCGTGCGTGACTGACCTGCTATTACCAACTTTATAACGTCGGCCCGATAATTTTAGATTACTGTAATTCACGACTTTTCAAAACGAAGCCTAGGTACCTGCTGGAAACAATGCCAAATGGCGGTACAATCAATAATTCATTACAGCGCCATCTGTTAACAACTTTTTGTAACTCTAGTTTCTTACAAGTTTACTAGATAGCGCTAGTATAGTGATATTCTATATTACGCAAACATTTCAAAGGACATAATTTATGAGGACGAGAATTTTAGCGCATGTCATGTTGTTTTTAAACAACATTAATTTTGGTTACTCGTCACAGATGTCGTTGGTAGGGTGTGTGTATTTTTGAACTTCCGATATTTTAGAACCACTTATCGAATTTCAAACTTATTTTCTGAATAAAAGAGCACAAATCATTGTAATTCTATTACTAAACACATCGTCCCGTTGCAAACGCGACTTAAGGTTCTAAACTCGGTTTCGTAGTCAGGCTAAGTAACGTTTCAGCCCGGTTAGCGGCAAAAACCCCCTTTTACATGGGACATTATGTCAACATAACCAGGTAGGATGTATTAATACTTAGTCTCTGCCTATCTCTTCGGCAAATAGAAGCGTAATGTTTTGATTATGTGATCTATGATCTCTGGCAGAAAAATGGCAGTTTAATTTATTGCAAAAATAACTGTTTTTGCAACGAAATTCCGTGTTAGGGTAAATGGGGATAAAATGGGGTGAAACCTGGGGTGGGGTGCATGCGATCCCCGGGGTGCATGTAAATTATTGTTCTCTTCGGGATTGGGTCAAATGCCAAACGCTCTCTCACGCAAAAATAGTGATGTTGGCAGGCATTTTTGATATCGATACTTACTTTTTTTACGTTTATGTGAAAAGTTACAATGAAATTAGTAAGTGTTATATTATCGTATGTAGCGATCCGACATCATTTGGAAAAGGCTAGGCAGGTGATCTTGTAGCAGCCAAAGCTAGATGGACCGACGACCGGACGGCGAAGGCCTGGTGGCCAGGTGTTATGGTGCAGCCTGAATGAGGCATAGGCCCATCTGTGGACTGTGAAAGACCGAGTTGATTGAACAATAAACAACCTTCCTGAATTGGTAACAAGGTCCAAGCTACTGGTTTTCAGAATGATCTACTGAATACGTGGTAAATGAAAACGCCGTTTGTGTCAGTGTACCTTCCACCCTGTGTAATGATGACTATCGTCACATTGATGGTTGTTTCAATTACCAACATGTCGACAACCTCGTGAATCAGCTCAAGATACTTGACTTCTGACCGGTACCATTTGTTTTTTTTTTTGGTATGGGAAAATGACTCCTCCCGCTCTGGGCGGAGTGGATGGGAGTGTCAGACTTTTACTGACCAAAAACCATCTATGTTCCTTCCCTTGCCCTTTATGTTCCAGGGCCGCGGTATCTCTTTCGAACAGTCCCGCAGCCCTGGCAGGCATCGGCCCTTGCGGGCCCCTCATGTTTGCTGACATCTCTTTGAGGCGCGCGTGGAACACGAACGCGCCGTCGACACGGCCTGTCGTCATAAGACGGACGGACGGCGAGCTAGCCCATTACTCACCGTCTACAGGCTTCTGACCGGTACCTTGTTTGTATATTTTAGTTCTTCTTACTGATCTTATGAAAAAGCTGCAAAATTTACAGAAGTAAACGGGAAGCTACTAGGCGTAGGGACTTACAAAATAAGATGCAACCTCATTTAAAATTACTGAGTCATGCTGGAGGTTATCAATCAGTTAGACTATTTATTAAACTACCTGTACTTAAAGCCAATAAACAACTTAAATCAGTTTAAGCAGTTGTTATAATCATTTTTGACTATAACAATGATTATTATAATAATGATTTCTATTGTAATTCTTTATTTTTTAATTTTGTGCAAGATTTCGATACAATGTAAAAATTGTTATTGAAATAAATGAAATTAAATGAATTGAAAACTTTGTTGTCTTTCTCGCTCTGATCACTTCTTAATCAACAGTATATGAAGCTAGTAGTATCAAATATTAAACCTTTATATATTTAATTGCTATTATTAGATATTGACATGATTGATGATTGATTTTGACTATTTGGTTTTGATTGTTATTTGATTACTATTATTTTTTACTATTTTTTGCCTTTTATTTATTATTATTATGAATGTTCTGGAATGTTCCCGAGGCCCTGACTTTGGCAGTTGGCTGAATGATTCCCGCATGGCTCTTTCGCGTACTTTAAGTCGATCGTCCTGCGTCTGATTTCTCTCTGGTCGTATTTCTCTCTGGTAGAATTTTCTTCTTCTTACTTTAGTAATTAGAGGACACAATTTTTACGGCCATAATAAAAATAGGGGTGGATGGCCACTCCTATTTTTTTTAAATTCGTAATTTTACAACACTTGTATAACCTTTCATAAAAGACACCTGCTCTCCAAATTTCAACGTTGTGGTAACAACAATCTCGGAGTAAAATGGCTGTGACATACGGGCGGACAGACAGACAGGCAGACGGACAGGATGAATCTATAAGGGTTCTGTTTTTGCCATTTGGAAACGGAACCCAAAAAATGGTCAAAAGGACTGTCATGAATAGAATTTAATTTCTCGATATGAATTCTGTCGATATCCAGGGCCACATCACTACGCCAGTCAACATGGTTAATCGGTGAGTGCGCTACACTCATTTTGCAAGTTTTTTCGTCGATTCCAAAATGTGGAATTTATTCCTGGTGATTTTTTCTGTAATAGAATTTTATATATTTTAGATGGAACAGAGAGCTTAGTCAAAGTTTTTAAAGCCTTTGATATTTCTACAACAGAATTGACATACACTTTTGGTAGGTTTGGTTAATCCAATGCAATTCTTTTGTGTCATTTTTATCATCTGTAACGCTGATAGAATATCAGTATGTCTCGTCCGGGTTTTGCGGGTATAACACTAAAATAATCATACGAAGTGAGGTACTAACCAACACTTCATATTCGTGATGGATGTCGTTTTCTAAACACGACAGTAAAACATTCTAGTAACCCCCGAAAAGTCAGGCAAAGGCGAACTTATAGTAACCCACATTTCGTCAGATTAGTTTGCTTAGGGCACGCCGCTATTGCGGCTATAAAACCCTGATGAAGAGACGGCATGGCAACCTCATTTTCCGGCTGACACTGGTGCTCTCCGGGCATGGGTGCATCGGAAAGTACCTGTGCCGTATATGTTGGGAGCCGACTCCCGGTTTTAAACTATTGCGGTGACTGCCCTGACGATACGGCACACTGGAGGAGGGTTCAGCCTGGGAATGTGGCTCCGTGATCTTGTCGCGACGGTTGGTGCTGCGGATAACTTCTCGCTTCGATAAGTAGCGGGAGTATACAATCTCCCGCCCTATTCGAAGCAGACGCACTGGGCGTCGGATTACGCACAACCAACATGTGGGACATATTTGGGGAGTCTGTCATCTGAACAGATACAAGCCCGGTGTGGCGACGCGCCACTCAATGGACACTGCGGTCGTGACGTGGCCTGCATGATACCTGGCCGGTGGAGCATGGCGAACTACGCATGTACTTCAGCACTACGGCCAGAAGTAGTCGAAGAACACAGCGAGGCTCGCCACATAAACTCTGACAAAAAAGTCAGAGTTTATGTGGTGAGCCTATTGCCTTCAACTAGGCCCAAATCCTGACTCCGAGCTGCTACCTGGAAATATAATATGCGAAACTCGATAACAGTGCCCAAACTGGGCAACTGAACCTTATGTGTGACCAGTTGACGAGGCAGTGATACTCAGTTTTTATAAACTCATAATAATAGACCTGCTGACCCTTTTCGGTCGCGGCAGCCAATCTCATCGGAGATTAACCATCGGCGCGGGAGAATAGTGCACAAGTGTGTGCGTAGGCGCACGTGCACTCTCAAACACAACCTGAGAGAGATGGCGCATGACCAACGGCTTAACGTGCTTTCCGAGGCACGAGGGTATCATACCCCCAACTTCCAAACTCAGGATCCCATACCCAGGATTCCACGCTCAGCAGTCGCGTTTGCGACCCCAAGACCAACGGAACAGTCACTTATACTCATGAAATAAATTCATGATTCAAGTAACTATACCTGCGGTCGAACTGAATATCTTTTTCAATACTCCAATCCGTGATGGGTATCAAATACTGATAACTAAACACGATAACCATACGGGGTGGAAAGGAACCCGACGCGAAAACGCTTGCCACGTAACAATTACAAATACTTTTATTTGTTGAACATAGGTAGGAAACACTATGTCTAACCGTCATCTGCGTACAAATATTATTTTGATTCAAACATGCTGATTATAATAAATTATGAACATAAAAACTAACATTATTATAACACATTATTAAATAATTGTAATTCAAATTGTCAACACATTCCGTGATGTCTGACGGCACGGTTGGCGCAGTGGCTGAGCGATTGACTGCTGCGTTGCGTGTCGCGGGTTCGATCCCCGCACGGAACAAATATTTGTATGGCCTACAGATAGTTGTTTCGGGTCTGGCTGTTTGTGTATGTGATTTTAAATGTTTGTAAACGCACCCACGATACAGGAGAAATTCCTAGTGTGGGCAACATTAAAAAAAAAAAAAAAAAAACAATAAAATATAAAAATAATAAATTCTAATATAAAATTATAAACAAACAAACAAAAAAAGAAAAATGTAGGTATAATGTGTCATTTAGGTATTCGTTCACCGTATAATATGTTTTTTCAGATAATATTTTCAGGAAAGCGTTTTTGAAATCGTGTGTGTTTTGATTTCTGCAATTTGTATAAGATGAGAAAAGAAGAAGAAGATCTATAAGAGATCTTAAGGGATTCAGTACATCAATCTGAACCCAGTAAATACACATAAGCCTATAAAGACCAGCTATGAAATGTCAAAGGAAAGGTTTGGGTTCAATGTTTCCTATGGAGACGAATCGACTAGAAACTCCAAGGCTTCAAAAAAAAACAAATGTGGTGATTGACTGCTGAACGTGGTGCCGTGTGTTTGTTCCCTTGACCAGGGTCCTACTCCTGAAAGCCACCACCAGAAAAGCGAGCCGATGAAGCTCGACGAAGTCCCAGATAAATAATTCAAATGTCTTGGATCCCGATAATGAAATTGATCAGGAAAGTATAGCGGAGGAGTAGGAAAACATGATTTCCACTTCGAACAAGGCAGGCAAACGTAATCGAAATGTGTAATTGTTTGGTGATTTTCTGCAATGTTTTTTTTTTTTTTGCATTCGTAGTACGACACCTCTCATTATCTAATAGATAATGTCTTGATAAAAAATCCGCCAAGAGCGAATCGGGCTCACACAATTACGGTCCTGAACCAAATTATACTGAGCAGTCATTGTCGTGCAATGACTATAAATTTTATGCTGTACATCTTTATACATGATGGAAGGCACACAGACGCTTAAACACAGTAATTAAAAAAAAAACCTGTTTCCTACAAAAGTGCAATACCTTTACGGTCAAAATGTAGACTGGATGTTTTTTTTTTAAATTACCGATAAAATATTTTCTTTGCGAGTCGTTCAGATTTAGACTGATGTACTGAATGTGAAAACAATCAATTTTCAATTTTCCTTTTAAGTTCGGAACCATAAAATGATTAACCAAGCAGGTGAAATGATAACGGCATAGATACAAAACACGGATTTTATTAATCTGATACTTAAATAATTGCCGTAAACAAAAATAATCAGGCTGGACAGAAATAATGATGACATTTAAGATTCACGTTGACTATGATATCATATTTAATTGCTTTTTTCCTTAACCTTCAGTAACCTGCTTATGACTGGTTTATTTCCGATATCATTTTCTATCACTGGAAAACAACAATTTAGATACTTATAGATAACAGAAAATAACCGGTATCTTATCAGTAAAAGTCGTTAGTATAGTTAACGACAAAAATTGATTAAACTGATTAAATGTAGTTCAAAGTAAAAAAAAGAAAAAAAAAGTTTTTATTGTTTCTCATACAATTGTTTTACAGCACAAAATTGAGCCCCGGTAAGTTATATGAATACTTGTGATGGGGTTAGCTTGCATCTTCCCGTGGGTTACAATCTACAATGTTGAGACATAATTAAAAAGTAAAGAAAAAGTTTAGGTTCTAGGATTATACAAAATTATTGTAGCATGTTCAGGTATGTGTAGTGTGTGTGTGTGTGTGTGTGTGTGTGTGTTTGTGTGTGTGTGTTTGTGTGCGTGTGTTTAATTAAAGTTAATTTAGTAAAAACCATTTTTTTTCCGAGTTTTTTCAGTGTTCAGTCCCGCTCCTGGGCAAAACCTCCAAGTGTTCCCACTTCTATGGAATGCATTAGGATGCATGGTTTTGGGGGACAGTCTCATGTATGCAATGTTGATGTGCTGATTAATACATTAACGCATTAATTAAGCCTAGTTTAAATAAATAACTTTACTGATACCAGCATTCCTAACATTACATACCATGACGCCTGTAATCCCCGCAGGGATAGACAGATGTGTACCTAATAGAACACCTACATTTCGCCAGTGATGTTAAAGTTCCATGTTATAAATCCTATTGCCATCAACTGGACACAGATCCAGATTCCGTGGCTGCTACTGAGAAACTCCTGATGGAATAACTCAACAACGCTTTGTCCGACCCGGGAATCGAACCCAGGACCAGCAGTTCAGCAGTCCCACTTTTGGCCACTAGACAACGCGGCAGTCACCTAGCCGCTATTCCTATTCACTATAAATCATTGATGTATTAATTAGACAAGATGAAATCATTGCTTTTTAGTAAGATTTACCTGATGGTTATAATTAATTATTAAAAAACATTTAGTAGTAAAATTTTAACGTGTTTATTAATATTTGTAAGTAGTTTTTGTTCCCTTCTTGTCTTTAACAAAATTAAAATCGCTTCGAACTTAGCACAGGCATCGCCGACTGTACCAATCAAGTATTTAAAGTGCATTGCATGAAAATATTCTTCATAACGTAAATAGAATTATTTACAATCAAAAATGTTTTTCAATAAGTGAAAGAATAATATACTTTAATTGGTGATTCTTTGAATCATCTTTCATTTTTGTTATAAGAAGAATAAGAAAAAGTAGTACAATGATTCTCTTATTCTTATCCGCTTTGCTTGCTAGCACAAATGCTGCCTACGTCATTTCCGTTTACGGAGATGTCCATAAGGATGTGGAATTCTTCACAAGAACTTTCCCGTGGATTGTAGACAATATTGGTGGAGAAATATTCGTGGACTATTCCTTGATTGGCAGTGGGAGGTACTCAGTGCCTCAAATGTGCGCTTTGGAAGACCTGAAGCTGAACACCTTTCTTCAGGCGCAGTATTTGAAATGTGAAGCCGAAGGTAAGGCAATATAGACTTTACGGCCTAGACGAAGTGATGTTTTTAGTAAAAATGATGATTTTTTTCATAAACCATTCAAAAGCGATAAATTACACACCCAGATATAGAACAAATAATCGTACTCATCGCACAAAGATTTGTCCTGTGTGGGAATCGAACCCACGTCCTAGCAGTCAGGGTCACTAACCACTAGACCAACAGGCCAATCAAAAACAAAAGCATGAAGCTACAGTCCTAGTCACAAGTCAAAATAACTTGTGAATGTACTGTAGTTGCCTATTCCGAAGCTTAATTTTTTAAATGTTAAAAATGTTAAGGGTTAAATCTGATAGGAGGTTCCATTTTCAATACCAGAGGCTTGTGGTCGCCATCGTCCTAAAGACAAAGCCTCAAATGGCTTATGTGTCTGAAATCACTCCGACTTCCACCTCTCAGCATAGGAACAGTAGACAACCAAAAATGTGCTGGGTTTCCACTTCCATTCCATTACAATAACTTAACCTTAAGTCAACCTCTTATATCTTCATAATAACTGTATTCTTAGTACAATTTTGCGGGTAAGATATCAAATTAATTTTAACTACAACCAAAAGACTAACTTGATATTGACATTAATTGATATTTTATCATTTTCAGGAAAGCCGGGCGGGTACTGCTTGTGTGAAGCCGGGATTGACCCCAAGACATTTCAGCAGTGCGTTGCGTCTGGAGGATACTTAGCCGGTTCGGCATCAGCCAAATTTTCAGAACTAGGCATTAACTTCACTCCCATCATAGAACTAAATCCAAACAGTACAGTTTATGGAGTAGATGACATTTCGTTCCTGGAGAAAATATGCACCATTTTTGGTGATAATTTGCCAAGAGGCTGTGTCAATTATTCTAATCAGACGGAAAGTTTTCCTGATAAGAAGGCGTTGGCACAGTTCGACAGAGCATGCCACAAGGAATTTCCTATCAGCGATGACGATGACAAACCTGTGAGTCCTGAGCCGGAATACACGCTTCCGCCTCCGTATAGCACCACATCGACCACAACTGAAGTACCTCCGTGCATCACGTCACCGACGACGCAGGGTACATCGACGTCGACGCCAGATTGGTGGTGGACAACACCGCCTCCTTGGTGGTCGACGACGTCACCTCCGTGGGTGACTCAGACAACGCCGTCGTGGTCGACGACGTCACCTCCGTGGGTGACTCAAACGCCGCCGTGGTGGTTGACAACACCGCCAGGGACTCAAACACCGCCGTGGTGGTTGACAACACCGTCTGTGACTCAGTCGACGCCCGAGGGCTCATCGACGTCGACGCCAGACTGGTGGTCGACAACACCACCTCCTTGGTGGTCGACGACGTCACCTCCGTGGGTGACTCACACAACGCCGCCGTGGTCGACGACGTCACCTCCGTGGGTGACTCAGACAACGCCGCCGTGGTCGACGACGTCACCTCCGTGGGTGACTCACACAACGCCGTCGTGGTCGACGACGTCACCTCCGTGGGTGACTCAGACAACGCCGTCGTGGTCGACGACGTCACCTCCGTGGGTGACTCAGACAACGCCGTCGTGGTTGACAACACCGCCAGGGACTCAAATACCACCGTGGTGGTTGACAACTTCACCTCCATAGTCCGAGTCCCCATGGTGGAACTCGGGAACGAAACCAGCGCGCCAGGACGAGGAGAACACTACAGCGACGCCTATTACTCCTGATGCGCCTGAAACACCTGAAGTTGCATTAGAATGAATACAGTAGACTTACAGCATGCTTTATAATCGTAGAGGCATAACCAGTAATAGTTATAACTTTTTTGCAAGTACTGCAGCGATAATGACTTAAATTTTATAATAAATCCCATATAAACCCATATATAAATTTTATAATAATAAATATTTGTATGTATGTTTATTTTTTATAGATCTATTTTTGTTTTAAGTTAAGTTAAATTTTCATGTTTTATCTTTTCTACACACTGTGTCTACATTTCTAATCCATCTTTCCTCTCGCAGGTCTGCTGGAAGAAATTTCTTATGAAATAAGCAGTACCTACCTTTGTGCTCTTCTATGTTAATATAATTTGTCCTGTTAAGTATCTATATAAATAAATCCCATGCCATCGATTTTGTGTTTTTCATTCACTAACGGCCTGTTTCGCCACCGCACGCGATTAAGTTCCTGATATCTTACTAGGCAGATAATTTCATGCAAATTCTGTTCCATTTTTGAATTTATTCGGTAAGGAGTGGCTATCGGACATCGTGAAATAGGCCCTATGTCTCATATCGTATAACGTGTAGTAAATTTCTGTATAACTTCTATTCCCCGTTGGTCGCAAACGCGACTACTGAGTGTAGGATCCTGAGTTCGACTCGGGGTCGGGCAAAGTGTCATTGGGTTTTCCCATTAGGAATTTTTCAGTAGCAGCCTGAAGTTTGGAAGTTGGTGGTATGATACCCCCGTGCCTCGTAAACTACGTTAAGCCGTTTGTCGTGCGCCTGATCTCTCTCCGGTCGTGTCGGATTGCCGTCTCTGAGGACTATCAGAGTGAGGGAAGTGGGCACGCGCACATATTTGTGTACTATAATATCTCGTGCGCTAATGGCTGATCTCTACTGATTTGGCGTTTTTTCTCCATTCAGATCAACGATTTGGAACGCGTAACAAACTCTCTAACTGATCGGCTCTTTCGCAATTAAAAAGTGCCTGTACGTGGTCAAATAGAATAGTAAAGAAGTAGTAAAACAAGAAAGAACAAGAAGAGAAAGGAAGAAGAAGGAAAAGGAAGGGGAAGGGGAAGTAGTAGTAGCAGTAGAAGTAGTAGTAGAGTAGTAATAGTAGATTTCATTTAGAAACGAAAAAATAAAGTGTTATTTTAATGTAAACTTAAACTCTGTCTACCCAGTAAACGCAATGGCAAGCTCAATCACCGGTGAGGAACAAAACAAAAGCTGTGTCGGAGGGTAATTGCGAACTTCACTATTGGTGTAGTCCTCTGTGTCTGTTGCGCATGTATATAGAGTTGTTGATACCGTCGATCAGATTTTTGTATCAACCCATGTTTTCTCACTGCTGGATTAAGATCTCCACCCTATATTCTTCAACTTCTTACTAATAGACGTTGCTGCCGATGGAGGCTTAGGAAAGGCTAACCTAGGTTTAAAAAAAACATGGCGCTTGTAATTGGGGCTGGTTTTAAATCTGAGATAACACAACCGTCATTTGTAGACCTTTTACAGTCGTTACCGGCAATCAGAAGCCCAAACTGTGAGTCTTACCAAGGAGTATCGTGTTATTCAGTTGCTGGGTCAGATAGGCAGTTGCTTTATGTAAAATACTGGTTCACTAGTATTCAGCTGCATCCGATTGACGTGCTTTAAGTTAGAAATGTTCCCGTCTTATCTCATCGTTGCGTTGTGAGACAGAGACAGGTATAATGTTAACGTTTATTAAGGTCGGCCTAGATATCCAGTGGAATAGGCCTAAGTTTTAGAATATTGAACAGAACAAGCGTCGACTAGTTCACAAACAGCCTTATATCACACTAGCTGCGCATCGCGGTTTCACCCGCGTAAATTTCGATTACGTGAGATCTCTATATTTTTAAAATAAATATACCTATGCCTATGTTACTTTCTGATAATTTAGCTTTCTATTGGTGAAAAAATGGTTAAAATCGGTCCAGTAGTTTCGGAGCTTATTCGGTACAAACAAAAAAAAATCTTTCTTCTTTTTATATAGAAATATAGAAAAGACAGTAGTTTCACCAGCTCTATATAGTTCAACTGAAGCCCGCAGTCATGCCAGCTACAGAAATGCTACCACTGCTTCCCCGCAAACGTCCTCGCCATGCAGGCTATAATTCTGATGACCCGCGCCATTTTGATTGTTGGGAATGTTGTTGTATTCGTTGACTTGACAGATACAAGTGATAGTTTATTGATGTTATTGTTGAGGTTCAGTCTCAAAATGTGTAGTTCAAGTCAGAGACCGATTAATCGGCTGGTTAACCAATTAAACCTATAAACCCATATGTTTGATTAACCATTATACGGGTTAATAATAATATTGCTGATTTACTAAAATGACAGAGACAAAGCACCGAGCGTTGGCAAAACTGCGTCACTTTCATATTTTATGTAAAAACAAACTCTGTGCGTGTTATTACAAGCTGACTAGCCCTATATACGGGTTAACCTTTACTCTAGTGCTTTTATTTATTTATTTAATCTTCATGTACAATAGTGGTACATAGGCGGACTAAATGTCACAAGGCATTCTCTACCAGTCAACCTTTGGGTCAAATAGGACAGCATTCTGGTAGAGTACAAAAAAAAAATGATAAAATTACCATTTTGTTAACATAAATTGATACACATAAATGGGTACATACTAATACATATATGTATACAGATAAAATAAACTAATATATTCATACACATCGTCCGAATTACGAGAAACCTTATAATAATTACTATGATTCTAGTAATGACTAGATCAACAAAATAGCTTATATTTTGTAACTATTTCATGAAAAACTCATTTAATGGGGTTACATGAACTTAGAGGATTATATTAATGATTTTAACTACAGTCGTATTACTGGCGCGACTCATTTTTCAACAACATACAACCTGACACTGACCTACAAATTGAAAAACGTAAGAAAATTTGAATTTCGTGGGCTACCCTGACGCTTCCAATTTAAGAAAATTGTTACTAACACTTATGTGGATTCTGTCCGAAATAAATGGATAATAATAACACTAATATTCACGCACGCCGGTTGCGAGGACTACTCACCTGACCTTTCTGAAGAACCTCTAAGACCTCAACCAAAAAGGTCCGTGTATGGCCTTCAAGGGCGTCCCCTCCCAGCGATAAACCTATTTTTTACCATATTTTTCTTCAGGATTCGTATTCCAACGAGTCTTCCGTACAAAATAAACCGCAAAATCTGGCGCGTTAGTGCAATACAGCCTCCCGACTCAGATTAGGGAGGTCGCATGGTATTGGCAGCTCTCATTAAGTTGATAGATGGAAGCTCGGCTGTTGTTTACGCGCCAAATTAAGTTTGTCTTTTAAAGATGGCGGCAGGCGTGAGCAACGGTTTTGCAAATGGCGGATTTTCTTTGTTTTTCAACGATTTTGTGGTTGTATTAGATTTTTGATATGTGGGTTCAAGTAACATTGTGTGTTTTTATGTGTTTTACTAATAATCGAAATAAAGTTTTATGTTCACATTGTGCTCGTTGCTCGTGGCTAAATAATAACAGCTGCACGGGTCGATCTTCAAGTTTAAGCAGTGCTTGTCGAGGTCAGTCCGTGGATGGGTGACCATCTATCCAGTTCCCTCCGCGCCTCGGAAAGCACGTTAAGCCTTCAGTCCCGGCTGTGATTTGTAGATCTTAGACAGTCGTTTCGAAGCCCGTAAGCCTAACAACCAGTCTTACCAAGGGGTATCGTATATTGCGGGCCTGTGGACGGTGGGTAATGGGCTATCTCGCCGTCCGTCCGTCTTATGACGACAAGCCGACGGCGCGTTCGTGTTACACGCGCGCCTCAAAGAGATGTCAGCAAACAGGAGGGGCCCGCAAAGGGCCGATGCCTGCCAGGGCTACGGGGCTGTTCGAAAGAGATACCGCGGCCCTGGAACATAAAGGGCAAAAGAAGGAACATGGATGGTTTTTAGTCAGTAAAAGTCTGACACTCCCTTCCGCTCCGATCAGAGCGGGAGGAGTCATTTGATGATTTCCCATCCGAAAAAAAAGGGGTATCGTATTACCGAATTGGGTTGTAGAGGTCAGTCGCTCCATGTAAAATTTGAGTATTCAGCTGCATTCAGATAGACTGGAAGATGGCTCCAACATAGTTGGGTAAAAGGCAGATGATAATGCTTTATGTTCTGCTCGTTCATATCTCCGTACCATACCATACCATACCATCATGTGGTTACCTGAGTGACTTTTTCACAAAAAAAAAATTAATACTTACAAAATAAAAGTGAAATTTTATCGTAGCCGTAGGTAATCATTGAAATACCCAAAAACAGTACAGATTGACTGACCTGGATCTGAAGTCAAACTCAAACTCAAAGCATTTATTTCAATTAGAGCAGTTTTGAAAGTCAGAAAAACAAAGAAGGCGAAGCTACAGTCACAGACACAAGGCATAATAACTTGGGAAAGTACTGTAGTTGCCCATTGCTAAGCGTAGATCTCTATGGAGAAGAATGGGCAAGAAACTCCATGGACACTCTTTTCAATAAAAATATTGTTACAAGATCTCGGTTACATCATTCATGTTGAGATTATTCATATATTTGAGAACGATGCAGAAGTCAGTCAAGTGTTTTGATAATTAATCTTAAAGAGGATTTGTAATTTGGCCAACTACATAATACAACACTGACTGCCTCGTAGGTTGAGTTCTTGCAAGTGCGACTGTCGAGTATGAGGTAGGTTCGATATTTATATTTATTCTCACTAGTCCTACGATTTCAGATGGTACAAAATCGTAGAACTAGTGGGACGAAAAATTTCCATTTGTTCCACTTTTCTATCTATACACCATTCGACTTTAAAACTAATGGGGTTTTTGTTCTCACTAGTACTACATTTTGGCGTAGGTCGTACATTCACACTGTGCAAAACTCGCACAAATGCAAAACCCCGCATTGGATTTGTTCGTGCCTAGTATATTGGGACGAATAGCCTCAGGTTACCGTGCGAGCTTGTTCTCGAAGATTACGTAGTAGGAATGGGCATGGAAAAGTAGGAGATTAGTAACAGGGAAAGTGAAGTCATACAAACTACCAGGAGGCCAGAATCATAAAGAAGTATTATCTTCATTGCATGCTGCATGATAATCGAAATGTATCTAGATTTGATTTTGAGATTCCTGTTAACAATATACAATACCTCCTTCATGATTCTGTCCTCCTGCTAGCTTGTGAGACTTTACTATACTTGTTTCTTGTATTAGGACTGTTTAGTAGAACTAGTGGGAACGAACCGGTTCGATTCCCGGGTCGGGCAAAGTGTTATTGGATTTTTGTCAAGTTGATGGCCATAGGCTCGCTCCCTATTACATACGCCTTAAACATAAAAGCGAAATGTGGGTCTACTGCTAGATACACCTCTGCCTAACCCTTCGGGGATGTTATAACACCAATAGTAACACAACATACTTTGTAAATTACGACTGGTAACTAAAACCATCATAGTTAAATAACGATCTGCTTCTCGAAGTAAGAACCAAAAATTCTCCATGTTTTCCTACAGTTCCAATCTGGGGGTGAGAACAGAGGGAGTGATAACATACATACATCTGTTAACAATTCCAACAGACCTCCCACGAAGTACTTGGATAAAATTTTCGGCCTCTCCTGTTTTTGATTTATAATCCACATTAAATCTACGGAACGGCTGGTTGGGAGTGCGTAAACTTTGGACTTGAGATGAATTGCGATAAAGTTGGAGAGGGATGTGGAGGTGGTAACGAATTTCTTTGTAGATTGGCCCCGAGATACATATTCAACAAGACACGCGTATTGTTATAGCGACTGCACATCATCTGCCTACCCTTTTCCCAACTATGTTGGGGTCGGCTTTTAGTCTAACCGGATGCAGCATTCCAGTATTTTACATGGAACGACTGCCCATCTGACCTCCACAACCCAGTTAGTACTGGATAATACGATACCCCTTGGTAAGGCCGGTTGTTAGACTTTTTGGGCTACTGTCTATCTGTAACGACTGTCAAAGATATACAAATGACAACCGGGACCAACTGGTTCACGAGCTTTCCGAGGCACGGAGGAAACTCGGCATGTAATGGGTGGTCACCCATCCACAGACCAACCTAAGCAAGCACGGTTTAACCTAAAGATCGACCCGAGGGGCTGTTATTATTTAGCCACGAGGTCCTCACACACATGATACAAATTTGTTAAGAACATTCTGCGAGTCAACGCGACGCGACAGACGAAATCAGGAGGCGCGCACTCGTATCGCAAAACGCGATTCACATCATGGGAGGTCGTGAACTTAAGGATGGCTTATAAAAGCTGGTAAAGATTTGCCCAGGAGTAAATTCAATGGCGTGCGATTGAAGAGAAGAGGCTGGTTGGTAAGCATTTGTTTTTTATGAGACTACTGGTATCCATGGAATCCGAAAACGGTTTACTGAACGAGCAAAGTGATTAATTTCAAAAACGCCTACCCCATTGGTGATTTCAGGCATTATGTTATTGGTTCCTGACAGGTTTCCTAGATAGGTCGTACAACCCACCTCTCCTGGGTGTCTTTAAGAGCAACTCAGGCACTAACACTCGTTTTCGCTAACGCTAAGCGTACCCTAATGAAATGCCAAAATATAATTGCAAAATTCAACAGTGCCTTTTCATTCCGATATGGCCTGGAGATAGCGAAATCGGTCATAAATAGTGTACAAGAAATAAAAATAACAATAATTTATTTATACCCAAGTCCACAGTTAAAGTGATCTAGCTAGAACAACTTCGTACTGTGAATCATTAATGTAATTTAGTACTGTGGCACTTCAGAGAAAGTGATTTAACGCGTGGCTTGATAAAAATATCTTCTACCCATGTGTGTAAATTGTACGTACTACATATGCAAGGTGGAAGGCACACAGGCGCTAAACGATTACCACGTATTCAGTACATCATTCTGAACCACATAGAAATTTTTCATCGGTAATTTAAAAAAAAAACCGACCAAGTGCGAGTTGGACTCGCGCACCGAGGGTTCCGTATAAACTGGTAGGTATTTTGTTATTTACAATATTTACGATTTTCAGATTTTTCCCCTTACTTGTGCTATAAGACAAATGTGCTTCTTGCCAAATTTCATGATTCTAGGTCCACGGAAACTACCATATAGGTTTTCGACCCAAAACCTATAGGGTACTTCCGGTTAACCTAACATTGTCAATTTTGGTTAAAAGCAAGGTCTTACAGCACAAGTTAAGGCAAAAATTCCGAAAATTAAGGTAAGTTTTGGTTTAAATTAAGACAAGTTTTCGCGAAAATCTAAATTTGCCCATATCTTTTTATCCCTTTGACTCAGGATCTTGATTTTTATACACCTAATAGGGACCTCAGTATCTGGTATAAATTTCAACTTGCTAGGTCCACCCGTTCCTGAGAAAATCGGTGGTGACACACGGACGGACAGATGGACAACAGAGAGATCAAATGGTTCCTTTTTTAACTTTTGAGGTACGGAACCCTAAAAACCAGCAGTTCCATATATTTCGACCGTGTAGGTATTGCAGTTTTATATGAGGCAGCTGTTTTTTTTAATAACTCATGATAGTAAAATTCTGTGTGGGGGGCTCAGAATTATGTACTGAATACATGGCAACCGTTTTCAAGTCGGTTTCCTTTCCACCCTGTATTGAGAATAAGCTTTTAGGGTGCCCTTTACATGCTGCACGATTGACGTCGTCACGTCAATACCTGGTGTCATGGTGTCACAGCATTATGCGATGACCGTATTATGTGATCCTATTTTTTTTTCTGTCGTTTAAAAAGTATCAAAAGATTTGTCAAATCTCGAATAATCAAATTCCAAAAGAATACTACTAATTGTCCATACAACTTTTCAACTATACTCATACATGTACCGTCAAGCAGCATCGCTATATTCTACACCAAATATTGCATAACATGTCGCCTGTATTTCGCTGAGGGATTCGCAGAGATTTCTATGACGCCCACATCTAAGATCATCATCATTATCATCATCATCATCATCATCTTGATCTAAGTACTGAATAATAATTGTAATGAAAATGATAATTTATTAACTCTTATACTGAATGATAATTGTAATGAAAATGATAATATTTATTAATTGATATATTAAATGATAATTGTAGCAATAATAATATAATCGATTTGATCTTTAAAATGTAAGCACAAGTTTCATAAATAATGTAAATGTTTGCATGCCGAATGGTAAAATCTGGCTGAGCTTTGATATTTCATAACAACTATTGTGTATTACCCATGTTTGCAAAATAAAAATCTATTCTATTCTATTCTATTCTATTCATGTCGTGATGCTTAGGTCGATGATTATAATATTTAACATAACTGTTTGGAGCTGTGATTCTGTCCCTTATGACGCCGCAGTTGTCCAGTTCATCTCACCATCTCCGGCAGGGCCTTTCACGACAATGTTTTTTTCATTTATAGCAACAATTCAGATATTAGTTTTGTCACCTATCACAGAACTACGCATTAGCTGACATCACGCGAGAGCCCTCATTGCGTAAGCAGAGTTATCCGCCTGAGGACATATAGAATAACCCTCACCAGATACAACACCCGTCTGGCCGGAGGATCCTCCCTTTACCTTGGAGGATGAGAAACTCCACCATGATCCACATACTAGGAAATATCTGGCATTCGAATCCAGTCCCTTATAACTTTAAGAACAAAACTTAAAATCACGCCTGTAATCAACGAAGGGTAAGGCAGAGGTGTACCTAATAGTACACCCACATTTCGCCAGTTATGTTTTAAGTCCCATGTAATAGACGGCGAGTCTATTGCCAGACACAAATCCAGACTCCGTGGCTGCTGAGAAGTTCCTAATGGATAACCCAATATCACTTTGCCCGGCCTGGCAATTGAACCCATGAGCTCATGCTCAGCAGTCGCAGAACTTTAAGAGTTTAACAATTTTTTATAATTCTTCAAGTGACCCTGAACTTTATTTGTCTGTAAAGTTTTTCTTCACTTCCACTTCACTGAAAAAGCTGAACATTTATAAAATGACGGTCATAATATAGAACGACGTGATTGAAATAAAATAAAACTGTTATTTGTTACTGATCTTCAGAGCGGTTAATGTTCCGTAGTATTCAAGATAAACAGAACTTTTAGTTGATGTTTTTCATCTTAAAAGTGTTCCGGTGCTTTTTGCTTCGCTTTTTAAGGTATTTCTTTGAAACATTTATTTATTTATTAGTTTATTATCCAGAGAAAGATATTTATTATTCTTTATTTATAGTAATGCTGTGTTTTCTTGTGAAAGATTTCTTCGCAGGAAGATTAACAGCTTTTGTTGTAAGATATGGAATCACGCGTTATTTTGCAAAAATCCATGACAATAAAATGTGAGTTTGGATCTCTGCAAATGGTATTCAATCAGCGATAAAGAAAAAAAGAAAGAAAAGGTATAAAAGGTAAAGGTATTGTAGGTTATTTGTCTCACACAGGACAAAACGAAATGATTTAATTAACAATATAACAAAATTATATAAAAAGTAGACATCAGAAAAAAATTAAATCACTATATACAGACTACAAATAGAACTAAAATAAATATAAAAAGAAGACTAAAATAAAGTACCTACATATATACAATGACGACAATAGGACACGTCTTAGGCGTCAAAGTACTCCTCCGCATCGCTATTATCTGGAAACGTGCCCAGAAGACTGGCAGCATTGCCACGTTGAATGGCAATGCTAATTCTTTGCCCAAAGAAAGACTATCACTACTTAATATAAAACAAAGTCCTCCGCCGCCTCTGTCTGTTTGTTCGTTAAACTCAAAAATTACTGAACGCATTTTCATGCGGTTTTCACAATTAGCTAGAGTGATTCATAAGGAATGTTCAAGTATATACTTTCTCAAGCTTTTGTGTAAATTGGTTGAAATATGACGATAATTGTTGGAAGTGTTGGAAAAAATCAAGCCGCCTGGCTCTACTTACTCTACCCGTGCGAAGCCGGGGAGGGTCGCTAGTTAAAAATAAGACACATTCCACTAAATTGATCCTGTATGAAGCCAAAACGCCATGTTGGATCTTTTCCTAACTAGATTGTGGCCAGCTTCCAGTCTAACCGGATGCAGCTGAAGCAGTATTTGACATGGAGCGACTGCCTATTTATGACCTTCACAACTAATTTTTTGGATAACACGATACCCAGTAAGACTGGTTGTGAGAGCTTCTGACAACCCATAACTATACTGTCAAAGATCTATAAATGATGGTCGGGACCAACGGGTCATCGGCTTTACACTATGCTATAATTATGTCGTGGATGGCTACCTTTCCACGAATCAAATTACGTAAGCGTTCGGGCGGCTGTTCTTATTTAGCAACGTGCCTGTCTCTAGGTTGATTATGTCTACAGTTTTAAATACATACCTAGTCTATATCGACGCACACATCGACGGCGGCGGCGTCGATACGTCGATGAGCGATCCGACATAAGGTAATTAACGCTACGACGCTTGCCCTGACTTTGATAAATTACATGCGATGCGGATGATGAGAAGTTTAGAGTGGATACGACAAGTAAATGATGTTTTGAATTTGTATTCTTAGTGGAAAAACAAAATTATGCTTTCTGCCATCAATTGCACTTGTTGAACGGATTTGCATGCATGGAATCCGTTCCCGAGGAAATAATGTTGTATTTTACGTGGGCAAAGCCGCTGGCGAACGCTGTATTACAAAAGTTGTAGTATCAAGAGGTTAGGTCATAGAATATGGCCTATTGACGGTGAGTAATGGGCTAGCTCGCCGTCCGTCCGTCTTATGACGACAGGCCGTGTCGACGGCGCGTTCATGTTCCACGCGCGCCTCAAAGAAATGTCAGCAAACAGGAGGGGCCCGCAAGGGCCGATGCCTGCCAGGGCTGCGGGACTGTTCAAAAGAGAAACCGTGGCCCTGGAACACAAACGGTAAAAGAAGGAACATGTATGGGTTTTAGTAAGTAAAAGTCTGACACTCCATTCCACTCCGCCCAGAGCGGGAGGAGTCATTTGATGATTGCCCATCCCAAAAAAAAAGGTCATAGAAATGGTCTTTCAAATGTCCGACACACACATCTACATTCTAGAATCCATTCCTAAGTACAGGTACGAGTATTACTGATTTCGGTGACTAGTCCGCCAGCCAAGGGTTTCATAAGCATACCTTGATCGGCCGATTACTTTCCCACTGGTGGGCCACAGGCGGCTATTTTGTGAGGTAGGATATACATTGCTTTATGTCACAGCACCACCCTGAGATACCCCGACTCGTACAGGACCTATAATTAGTTTTTTTGTCTCATTTTTGAATTTTGGTTTTATTTCCTTTGTTTTCTTTTACGTATTTTATTATGTTTTATTGCTTGCCCTGTGTGAGTCCAATAAATATGTTTTCTTTCTTTCTTTTTTAATTTCTATACATCAATCACTACGCGGCTCCAGTGCAGGCTGGTGGATGTCACACGTTTCCGACTCTGAAGTGGAATAGAGTGTGTAAAGTGAATCGTATGTATTGACTTTAATGCGTATCCTCATTAACAGTTCGTAGTTACGTCGTCGAAGTCTAGATTAAACTGCGCGAGATCTCTAAACACACCGCATACGTGTTTCATGTACAGATTTCAGTAAATATTTTACAGAACTATGGTAAACCTTAAAATTAAGCGATTTAAACATGAATAGTAATTTGTTTAGAAGCACTCTGATACCCACATTTCTGACACAGAGGCTATTGAACATACATACAATCACGAGCAACTGAAATGTGTACAGTCAGCAACTTTTAGAAGTGACTTCCTCCTACTTTATTGATTAACGTTACTTTTCACGGACATAGTATTTTGGAAGATACTATTACAAAATTGAAAATAGCTCATTGTAACCGTTATTTCAGGAGAAGAGAAAATCACTTTTGAATTTTGCAAAGTGCATACATTTCATTGCACGTGACTGTACATAAAATTAATTAGGTAGATTCTGCTACGATTGAAAATCCGTGAATAAACCCTTGCAGATGGCTCAAGCCCAGGGTACAGTCAGGGTATAAGCAGGACTTGACCGTGTGTCACAAAGCAACGACGCACTCACGTAACCCGACGAGTCGCTTCCATTCTTCTTTACTCTTTGATGTATGTGTGACTCGGTTCACGAGTTCAAGAATTGTGGTATTATTAATAATAATAATGTTTAGCATCCTTTCAAGAATACGCGGGCACGACCTTTATGTCTGGAGGCTTTATTTATGCTTGAGTATATATATATATTTTGTTGTTTTTATTTGTACTGTTGTTGTTGTTCTTTTTGTGTGTTCTGTTGTTGTTGTGTTGTTGTTTTGTGTACCTACTAGTGTTGTTGTTATTACTGTGTAATGCATTCTTTGTTAATATTATCATACTGACTTTTGTTTATAATCTGGTTCTTCTGACATAACAGATAGATGTGTTGCTAGGGAGTATGTTTGGCCACTTTTTCTTCCCAGCTGAAACACTACGAAGTGGCGAAGAGTTGGTATTTTGGCAGACTGTCTCTTGTAAACTTTGACGTTCACAAAGTGCTGATTATTATCAGACTAATTGGAATAAATGACTTTGACTTCGGTTTTTGTGTTTGGGTGGCTTACAGCTAACAGTACAATTCAGGGTGAATTCTTGGGTGCTACAATTGCGAGGATCGACCGGAGGACACGGTGGAGCACACCGTCGAGGTCTGCTCTGCTTGGGAGGAGCACCGCCGTGTCCTCGTAGCGGCGATTGGCGGCGGCGACCTCTCGCGCCCGGCCCTGGTTCAAGCCATGGTCCGGGGCGAGAGGGAATGGGAAGCCGTCGCCTCCTTCTGCGAAGCAGTCATGCTAGCGAAGGAGGCGGCGGAACGTGAGAGGGAGATAACCTCCTCACGTCCCAGCCGCCGCGGGAGAAGCACCGGGCGTCGGGGGCCACGCCGTGATGGCTCTCGGCCACCGTAGGCGCGGGCCTGTGGACGGTGAGTAATGGGCTAGCTCGCCGTCCGTCCGTCGTATAACGACGGGCAGGCCGTGTCGACGGCGCGTTCGTGTTCCACGCGCGCCTCAAAGAGTTGTCAGCAAACGGGAGGGGCCCGCAAGGGCCGGTGCCTGCCAGGGCTGCGGGACTGTTCGAAAGAGATACCGCGGCCCTGGAACATAAAGGGCCAATGAAGGAACATGGGTGGTTTTTAGTCAGTAAGAGTCTAACACTCCCTTCCGCTCCGCCCAGGGCGGGGGGGGGTCATTTGATGATTTCCCACCCACCAAAAAAAAAAAAAAAAAGGGTGAATTCTTGAAGTGGGCGAGGATGGCCAAATCTGAAACTACGAGGAATAGCAAAAAATACTCAAAGGAGTCTCGAGCTTGATTTTGATGAAAACTAAAACTGCTTTATCAATCATTACTTCCCAGAATTTCATCCTTATTAGCGACACTATCGAATGGAGTAATAATACAGTACGTGTGTGAGTTTTTTTTAAACCAATGGGTTCGATTTCTGGCTAGGAATATTGATTTTTCAGACTACTTGGGTACGCCATCGATTGAGTAGAATAAACTTAATAACTGAAACGTCACTATAAACCAGTATCTTCAATTCGTGAGCCAAGTCATTCGTTTGTGTACATAAGGGGTTCTAATTAAAGTGGGGACCAAATGCAAACTGTATGGATGATATTGTCATTCTTGTGTGTTTTTCAGACAACTTTGTATGCTTTGTGTCGTGGATTAATAAGTGTATTTCTTCGGTACAAGTTGAGAGAATTAATAAAAGGGGATAACCTAAAAATATCAAAATTAGATTATTCTCAGAAGTCAAGTCAAGTCATACCCAGTCATTCTAGGCTGACGCATAATCATAATCATTTATTTGCAATAAGTATTGGTACATTTTGATCTTAAAGTTAATTGAGCCTCCTAATAAGTATATAGTCAGATATGTATACCATGCAAAATTTTAAAATATTTTTAATTCTTTATTATTTACTAGCGACCCGCCCTGGCTTCGCACGGGTGCAATGCTGATACTAAATACACTACAGAAAAACTGTGAACGTTGTATTAAAAACATAGCGGCCCACTTCGGCTTCGGGTGTAAAATATATAGCCTATGTCACTCACTGAAAAAATGATTAAAATTGATCCAGTAGTTTTGATTTATTCATTACTGCCCGTGGCCCGCACGCGTTAAATTTGGAGTAAAACAATTATATTCCCCTTTCCCTATACCATGAAGATTTCCTACTACGCAATTTTTAAATCTGTAATATCTTCGAAAATATTCATTTAAATCATATGCTGTAAAGGGCCATATAGATCTATTTTAAATCAACAATGTATTTAAGGTATTTAATTGGATAAGGATTAATGCCGTATTGGTTAAAATCGCTTCGGAAATTAGCCATTATTTGGCGTAAAAAGTAAATGACAAAAACATGTTATTGTGGGATATCCATAAGAGATAGACATATACCATCGCGGAGTTTTCTGTAGACCTTTTTAATGTGTACAATACTTAGTACATTATTTTGATAAATCTCGTAGGGTTCAGCCTGCGTTTGCAATGTAAGCGGAAAAAAATGAAATTATTTACGACTTCACAATACAAATCTTGAAATTATCAGTGGTTCTCTAATATATTAAGCATGTTATTATACTTAAAAACCTTCCTCTTGAATCACTCTATCTATTAAAAAAAACCGCATCAAAATCCGTTGCGTAGTTTTAAAGATTTAAGCGGTCAAAGGGAAATAGGGACAGAAAAGCGACTTTGTTTTATAATATGTAGTGATATCTTTTTTTTAGTCTAGCGCAACTGCTGAGCCTAAGTCCTGGTTTCGTTTCCCGGGTCGGGAAAAGTGCTATTGGGTTTTTCCTTCAGGAATTTCTAAGTAACAGCCATGGAGTCTGGATTTGCGCCCGGTTGATGGCAATAGACTCGTCCCCTATTACCTACATGGGACTTAAAGATAACTGGCAAAATATGGGTGTACTACTAGGTACACCTCTGCCTAACCCTTCGGGGATTGCAGGCGTGATGTTATGTAATTCAAGCCTATTATTGTCCCATTGCAGGGCAAGGACCTATTCTCATAAACAAAGGGCATAAGCATTCTTCTTCTTATTTATTAGGGTTTCCAAATCAATACATAATGAGTCGGCCCAGAACTTAGCTACGCTTTCGGCACAGCCTCTGTCGTCTATAAATTCCTGTAGGGTGCAGGCTTCAGGGCATGCAGGATACGATATCATGTGTCCCGTGGTTTGTCTAGCACTACCGTATTTGCACAGGCTTGAATTGTCTATGAATTTCCACTGGAGCAGATTTTAATGACTTCGAACAACCTGTTTCCCGAGTCTGTTCCAGGACTTCCAGGTTAACCAAGGCAACTTATATCCAGGTGATAGATTCTCAGCATAAGCATTCGTCTCCATGCTTGCTGAAGGAGAATTGACTTGAATTTTACCAACTTGCATTCATTAAAAGTTCAGGTATCCTCACGATATTTTTCTTTAGCGATGTCAGTGATCTCCAGGATAAAAGTAAGCACATATTAATTGAAAAGTGCTTTGGAGTATTCTATCCGCTCATTTACCACCATTGTACATGAAGTTTGAAAAAATATGACATTCATTTAAACCGGAAACTTTAGACATGAGAGGCGAAGCCGAGTCTTACCAGAGAGGAGAAACAGGGACATAAAAACACCTGGTTAAAATTAAGCAGATACTAATTGGCAAAGATCTTTTGAAACACCCACTCGCCAAAATACACAAACAACACACCAAACCAACACACAACCAAACCAAACAACAAACACACACAACACACAACAACACACACAACACCACACCACACCAACCGCAAACAACACATACCAAACCAAACCACATTCGCCAAACCTGTTTTTTTTTTTTTGGATGGGAAATCATCAAATGACTCCTCCCGCTCTGGGCAGAGCGGAAGGGAGTGTCAGACTTTTACTGACTAAAAACCATCCATGTTCCTTCTTTTGCCCTTTATGTTCCAGGGCCGCGGTATCTCTTTCGAACAGTCCCGTAGCCCACATTTACCAAACCTCATCCATAAATTTTTGCCGTCACACAATTTAAGATTCTACTAACTAAACTTCCCAGGTCCTACCACATTAAAATTTCTGCACATCGCCCACCTCCACTACACATAGTGGACGTAAAACAGCAGTATTACCAATTCCCGAGCCGGCCCCAGTAGTGAGCGCGCCGCCATTACCCTGCCGGAAACACCGCCATTTTTCCTACACTCACTTCCTGTCGCTGACTTGAGTTAGGGCGGGAACCGTGCAAGCCTTGAATTCTAAGCGATGTAACACATAAGTTATTTTGATGACCTTAACGACATTGCCTACGTGGAGCCAGTTTTCGCAGACTTTAATTTATAAGTGACAAATTGAGGCTTTTAAGGTGTTCTGCTAGAGCCTAAGTGGTCCAGTGGAGAATAAATCTTGAAGCATGATGATAATGTAGACATTTTTCTGAAATTTTAGACTACACTTTTTCGGTACGTTACGTTTGCAAAGTAATTTGTGACATCCTTCTACGACGATTAGTCGAGATTTTCGATTTCTTCTTCACTTAATAAAGTAGTTCTATTTATAATTTACCTTCTCTTCGTTTTGTACTTGGTGAAATTTAATTTCACGAATCTGATAGTTTATACCTACGTATGTACCTTATTTCGAAAGCCATAGTTTTCATTCATTGCTTTTGCAATAAATGTGTGGGAATTGTTTTCAAAGCGTTCCGTATCTCTACTTTCAATAGGACTGATATAATGTTTTTGATGGCACAAGCAAAGTTTTTTTTTTCACTTGTCCGTAATTTTTTTTTGGGATGGGAAATCATCACATGACTCCTCCCGCACTGGGCGGAGCAGAATCCCGAGTATTAGACTTTACTGACTAAAACCCATCCATGTTCTTCTTTTGCCCTTTGTGTTCCAGGGCCGCGGTATCTCTTTCGAACAGTCCCGCAGCCCTGGCAGGCATCAGCCCTTGCGGGCCCCTCCGGTTTGCTGACATCTCTTTAGGCGCGCGTGGAACACGAACGCGCCATCGACACGGCCTGTCGTCATACGACGGACGAACGGCGAGCTAGCCCATTACTCACCGTCCACAGGTCCGCGCCTACAGTGGCCGAGAGCCACCACGTGGCCCCCGACGCCCGGTGCTTCTCCCGTGGCGGCTGGGACGTTAGATTCTCTCCCTCTTAGTCTGCCTTGCCCCTAAAGTGCGATTTTCATTGGTCAAGTGTTAAGTGAAGTAGATAAGTACAGCGAGTAAAGACAGTAGTGTAAACCGATCGGACAGTAGCGAGTAAACAGTCACTGTTTAGGTCCTCGCCATTCGCCACTGTAGGCACCTGTATGTAGTCGCTCTTCGCCACTGTCCTTGACCAGTGTAAATCGAGCTTAAGATCTGAGCAGTACTCTTCTAAAAGGAGCTAATAATGAAGTATTTCTTCTCTTTTCTCCTATAACCCGCTCTCGCTCACACCTTAACCCAGCACATTAGTGGAGATACAAGAATTTCTTTAAGAGCTGAATTCTAAACGAAATACTATTCATAGCAAGACAACGGAGTAGTTTTCGGACTTTTTAAAATATGGCCGAGGAGATTCTATTTGTGGTTGCTGTGTTTACAGTAACGGGTTTTTGCTTTTCAGTAGAATGTGGGATACAGTTCAGGTTTTCTGCTTTGATTAAAGACAGGAGTACGTAATGTGGATTTTTGAATTGCATGTCAGTTCTTTGTTTCTGGAATGTATTTTAAATACAACGTGTAATATAATTAACGCAATTAAGGCCTCTCGTGTGGTGACTCAGATCATGATACTGAACCATTTTGTATGACGTTTGGAAATTCGTATCTTACTATTTTAGGGTTCCGTACCCGAAGGGTAACAAATGGGACCCAATTAATAAGCCTCCGTTATCCATCTGTCCGTCTGTCTATCAGCGGGCTGTATCTAATGATCCATATTAGCTAGACCGTTGAAATTTTCACAGAATGTGTATTTTTGTTGCCGCTATGACAACACATAATAAAAATAAATTAAAGAGGGCTCCGCTACTACCGTACGATGGTACGGAACCCTTCATGCGCGAGGCACTTGGCCGGTACTATTAACATACACATTGATCAGCTGATCGCGCTAATTCATATAAAAAGATCCCATACATATTTTTATATTATCGTATATCGAAACTCGTTGTACAAGGTTGTTCGTTTCACGGTCTGAGACCCCCTCCCCCCCGAGAAGTCTTGTATTTATTATGTTACACCTTCCACAATGTGTAACTTGGTGGACTTTGTATAGGAAGTGAATCGATCAGCTGATCAACATGTATGGTAAAACTACAAAAAAAATATGAATATCCAAAATTCATAGAACAAAAAGGAATCAGTTTCATGGTCTAACGCCCCACACGAGAGGTCTTGCTTTTATAATGTTACACCCTGTATATTCGGTTTGTTCTCTGGTTGTTAATCGTCTGCTGCAGTAAATAGGACTAAATGACAGCTATTATGAATCGTTAAGGACAGACGCCTGCATTTATCGGCGACTCCTCCTGGAATTCTAAAACCTATAAAATATAGCCATGTTTAAGTAGCCTCCTGAAATAACAGACACTCTAGGTACTTGTGAAGATGTTTGACCATTTGTTAATAATGGTGTCTAACTATTAGTATAGTATACTAATAGTTAACTACTTACTTATCATCGCATAATTTAGGCGATTTAAATAATGCTTAACGGTAAACGGTCCCTTCACGACGCCGTTAACCAAGCAATCTGTACATCAAACTAAGTAACTCTAGCGAAAAAATTTTTGCTGGGAAACCACTTTTCTGTATTAAGGATGAAAAATCACGTTTTATGGTAGGACTCAATGTAACGCACCCAAACCATTGTGCTGATGGATGCATTGAATAGTACAGGGGTCAAGGAAGTATTTATAAGTAAAGTTATAACATTATAAACTTGTGCTTGAAAAAAAAACTTCTGAAAAAGTTCGAACTTTGACCTTCAATATCTTCGTAACTATAAGGATCCCAGGTAAGGTCCTGAACAAAACCATGATCGCAATTATGGGGAGAACAAGTGCCTTTCGGCTTCGTCATGAATCTTTTTACACCCTTTATAACCTGCACTCGAAGTAAGTACCAATAGTCGTCGTCAGCCTAGCCTTCTCCAGTTGAGGACAGCTTCCAGTATAACCGGATGCTGTAAAATATCAGTATTTAACATGGAGAAGTAGGTCACATCCTAGTTACTGGGTACCTCGACCTTTTGGAAAAGCAACATCGTAGTACTACAGCATGCGCACTCTGGATAATTTCTAGCTTGATAGCGATACCAATTGATAAGACTTGTGGTGAGACTCCCTTCTGCCCTGTTTATTTATTTATTTATTCAGAAATACATTCTAAGCTAACAGTTTTTTTTACCAAAGCGCTTAAAAGATAATAATAATCATATTACAATGTCAAATAGCATCTTATAATTATAACAATTCAAAAAGCAAAACAAAAATTATATGTCAAGCGGTGTCATAAATAATATATCACAAATAAAATAAAATATACAAGTTCTGTTATGTTAAAAATAAATTTGTCAAGTTTAAACATGTGATGTTACGTCCGGTTAGATTGGAAGCCGGCCGAAAAGGTTGGGCACATGATCATGAAGTCAAAATTAATATAATAGAATAGTGTTACATAAACATGTCAGTGGAATTTAATATTATTACAGTACACTTTTGATTAAAAATAAAATAAAATAAAAGAAAAGAAAATAACAAATCAATTGTTTAAAAATGTCAATACATGTCATCTTTCCTTAAAGTGCTACTATTATCCACAAATATGTCGGCATTTGGACTGCTGTCAAGGTAACGATTTATGAGGCCAATTGCTCTCACGGTTGGGCCGTTATTGGCTTGATGGATACGCCATTCTGGTGGGCATGTAACGAATGTCAACGATCTACAAATGGTAGGTCAGATAGGTATATCTGACCTCCACAACCCAGTTAGTACTGGGTAATACGATACCAATGGTAAGACTGGTTGTCCAACATTCAGGCTAGTGACTACCTGAAACGACTTTGAAAAATTTACAAATGACAGCCGGGACCAACAGTTTTACGTGCTTTCCGAGGCATGGAGGAAACTCGGTATTTATTGGGTGGTCACCCATCCACGGATCAACCTAGGCAAGTGCGGCTTAACCTAAAGATCGACCCGAGCGGCTGTTATTATTAAGCCACAAGCTCCTCATGAAAAACTGATCAAGATAATCAAAAACCATCTCAACCCCTAAACAAAAGAACACAAAATTACAAGCGCGAACTTTAGCGCCAAAACAAAAAAGAAAGATGGCTACCACGCCACCATATTTCTTGTAATATTTACAGCATAATACAGGCAGCCATTACCGACAACTTGGTAAGTGGTACAATGAAACTTATATTGCATCGTTGGCCGTAACTATTTAAAGTTCAGTCATAAATTTTAATATGAATGTGTCGTTTGAACTTGGCGAAGCTTAAAAGTAGTTACACCGTAAGTCTTTATAGTTTTCAGGAGATATTTTCTTACTGACTTACGACTGAAAGTTTTATAAAAAATTTCAAATCATTGCTGAGTATTTTGACGATTAGTCAAAGACACTTCCAAAACACATCAAAATTGGTAGGAAGCTAAGTTATGAAAAGGTTGTCCAACAGTGGGACAATAGCGTAAGGATAGCGTTATCTTCTCTGTAAGAGGGACAGTATGGGCAGAAACTAAAATGTCGTTTTTCTGTTATTTAAAACCAAACAATAATTTAAAACCAATCATTCATCTTACAATGTACTACCTAACAAACTGGGGCTAGGCTGAGGCGAGGGCTGAGGCGTGGTGGGTGTGGAGTTCTGTCGCAAACTATGCTCCACGTCTTATTCTGCCCGCTGAGTTCCAAAAAAGGTAGATTGCTTAAAAGCGACCTCTGCGCTACCATCAACGAAGCCGTAGAAGTGGCGAAGGTTTAGTCAACAAAATATAATGTCGTGCCAGCGACACGAAGAAGAAGAAGACCATGAACCAGTATGTTAATAGTCTGTTACGCTTCTAAATAAATAAATTGCTGCTTTTCTTCCGTGTAAAGTGCTGATCCCAAAAAATATCTCTCGAGAAACATGAAGCAATCGATTGATAAAACACATTGGACGCAACATCTAAGCTGGGTTTTCACTTAAGTAACCGGTAGTTATCAGCGTAACGTGCACGCGATTCTATCATTTGCGAACATTGATATTGGTTCAACAACGAGAATTATTGCATGTTACTAATGCTATTGATCGCGCCTTTGATAATTTATAGCGCAACAAACATGTATGTTTTTTTGCTATGTTGGTTTTTGTAGGCGCTTTGTGAAACAAGAATAAGATTGATTTGGATTTAATGCATATTCCAAAATATATGAATAACGAGAAGATTTAACTACAAAGTCAAAAGAATTTTATGTGAGAGGTAAAAAATCTTTTAAAATAATTTGAAACCATTTTCATTACTAATTCAGCCAAATGACGTCTAAGACCTCCTATAGATCTGTGAAGACAGGACACTGGTGTTCCGCGAAGGAGATGGCAGATTATGGACGCGTAGAGTAAAACGTTTCACCAGGTATGTTAAGTTCCCACTGTTTTGGGGTCAGCCAGTTGCCTTCAACCAGAGACCGATTAATCGGGTTAAAAGGTTAACCGTTTAGAACCCACACTCATATTTGATTAACCTTTATACGACTTTACCCTTAAAATATATGGGTTAACCATTTAAATAATGCTGGTTAACCGGAATGACAGAGACAAAGTACCGAACGCGGTCTAACTCTGTCACTTTCTATTTTTATGTACAAAAATAAAATCTGTGGGCGTGCCTGCAGCAGATTACTCGAGACTCTTTTTGCTACAGAGGAATTTTAGCTGGAAAATCCCAATAATACTTTGCGATCCGGTAGATTTACAAGCCAGCCAAAAACAATCTTCACAACTATCATTATCATCATCTGCCTAGCCTTTTGCCAACTATGTTTGGGTTGGCTTCCAGTCTAACCGGATGCAGCTGAATACCAATATTTTACATGGACTGACTTCCTATCTCACCTCCACAACCCAGTTAGTACTGGGTAATACAATACCCCTTGGTAAGACTGGTTACCAGACATTCGGGCCACTGACTACCTGTAACGACAACTGGGACCAACGGCTTAACGTGCTTTCCGAGACACGGAGAAAACTCGGTATGTAATGGGTGGTCACCCATCCACAGGCTAACCAAGGCAAGCACGGGTTAACCTGAAGATTGATCCAAGTGGCTGTTATTATTTAGCCACGACCTCCTGCTACAACCGGTATGACCATGTATGATATTTTGTTTTCAGTAAAATTGCGGTGTAACACACAGCCACATAAATTTCCCGTAGAATATTGTTTTCTTTGAAACTGTGCAACTTGTGCTAGCGTTAATGGCTTAACCTGTTCACCTTTATATTGCTTGTTTGTGCTTTTTACTTCATACTCTTCTTCTTCTTTTGTGTCGGCGTTGGTTTTACGGGGATAGATCATGCTGAGAAATGGAGAGTCTGCCCAAATAGGTGAAATGACTGTAATTGTCTTTTGGCTGATGTCAACTCGTGGAAGCTACAAAGTTTGCTTAAACCAATGAAAACAAAAAACCGGCCAAGTGCGAGTTGGACTCACGTATGAAGGGTTCCATTCCATCGTAGTAGGGGAGCCCCGTTTAATTATTAACAGTAATACAAATTCTGTGAAAATTTCAACTGTCTTCCTATTACGGATCATGAGATACAGCCTGCTGACAGACAGACGGAAGGACGGACGGACAGCGGAGGCTTAGTAATAAGGTCCCGTTGGTTAGGTAACTTTCGGGTACAGAACCCTAAAAGTAGAGGAGGTTCTCAATTCGATGCGTATATATGTTTATATTTTTTTATGTATGACCACGCATAACTTTTTAAAGAGAAGTCCGATTTTAATGATTATTATTTTATTGAAAGAAAGAAAAAATATTTATCTGTCGCAGGGACATGACGTGCATACAAAAAAAAAAATAACAATAATAATAATAATAATCGTTTATTTATAAAAAAAGGGGCACATTTACAATGAAATATCTTAACAAATAAAATAGAGCACAGTTGATTATTGCCTGAACTAGGTTGAACCTGTGTTTCAGGCCACAAGGTGCATAAATATCTACTTAAAATAAATAAATTAACATTCAATGAAAAGTAAAGTACTAAAATTAAAACTTACATCAAATAAAAATAAAAACAGCGTGTCAGCAGTTTACTTGCAGACAACAAGTAAGTCTTCTGTCTGTGCATAAGATAAGAGTTGTAGAAAAGTAATTATAGACTTTTTACAGCTAAAATAATTTAACTTAAATATACTTAGTTTTCTATTTAATCTATTGTACAGAAATGGGCCTAAAAATGAAAAGAATCTTTCCACAAAGACATGTTTTGAGGTTGCATTAGAAATGCATACTATATCATTCCGTCTCTTGTTAGTATTGTCAGCATGGTACGTGAGCATGGTGTGCTGTTTTAAAACTAAGTGCATAATGAATAGCTGGCGCACAGTCAGCACGTTGCAGGATTTATACAGCTGATCTGTGGGAAAGTAAAAGGGATGGAAGTTTGCTACCTTTAAAATTGCTCTTTGAGCTCTTTCAAGGGGAAGCAGGGTAGTTTTTGATGCGCCACCCCATGAAATGATACAGTAATGAATTATGGATTGACATAGGGCGAAATAAACTTGTGTGATCAATTTTGAATCTGCAAAAGTTCGTATTTTTTTAAATACGTATATTAATTTTCGCACTCTTTTAACCAGACTTTCAATATGATACTTAAAAGAGAGTGTGTCGTCTATTATAACACCGAGGTATTTAATGTTACAGGTTTTGAGGATAGGAGGACAGTTGCACATGTTGACTGACAGGTTATCACATTGATGGGCATATAAATGGAAGTTAGCAGTGTTAAGTTGAGGCTTGCGCATGGAGAAGTGAATGTATTTTGTCTTGTCAGCATTTAGTGTTAGTAAATTGCTTTGAAGCCAATTAGTCACAGTATTAAAACCAAGTTGAGCGTTTTCAAATAGTTCACTACTGTTTTTAGCAGAAAATATTAGCGCCGTGTCGTCAGCATATGAAATGATTTTGCCGTGCTTGATATTTAGATTACACAAGTCGTTAATATAAACCAGGAATAGGGTAGGGCCCAAAATACTCCCTTGGGGAACACCAAATCCAGTATTTTTCTGCTCATCGCTAGTAAAGTTGTCAATCCTAACACATTGGTATCGGTCGTCTAAGTAGTCAGTAAGTAAAGTCAACGGCGTTCCCCTTATTCCTATTGCCTCTAATTTTCTTAGAAGCACAGAAACAGAGACAGTATCAAAGGCTTTCGCTAAATCAAGGAAGACTCCCAGGACCTGGTTCCCTTTGCCAAGCTCTTCTGTGACATAATCGGTCAGGCTATGCACCGCATCGGCTGTGGATAATTTGGCTCTGAAGCCAAATTGCGCAGGTGACAAGATGTTGTTTTTTTCTAGGTAGTTAACTAGTCTGTTGTTTATAATTTTCTCAAGTATTTTTGAGATTGAGGGGAGTAATGATATGGGCCTATAGTTATTCACCAAGTCCCGGTCTCCAGATTTATATATAGGGATTACAACAGCCTTTTTTAGACAGTTAGGGAAAATTCCTTTGGAAAGACAGATTTGAAATAAATGCGTTAAGGGAGGTGCTAATATATGCTTAAAGAGTTTAAGAATCTTGTTGCTTATATTATCCCATCCAACTGCACAGTCATCTTTAAGGCCCGAAATGATTCTGGATATTTCGTTTTCGTCAATATCCAGCAAAGCAAATGATTTCAGGTTGCAACTGTTGTTAAATTTTTTAAAAGATGGTTGGGCGCAATGTTTCGGTATCTGTTCGGCCAGAGTTTTCCCAACATTAACAAAACAGTTATTTACTTTGTTAGCGGATAAGAGAGGTGAAGGATTAGTAAGCAGTACAATAATCATATTAAGGCGCAATAAATGCTATAAATACAACAGGACAGAAACAGAAAAAGAAAAGTTAACAGCTTGCACGTCGTGACTGCGACAAGCAGGCTACCACTCAGCATGATAATAATAATAATATATCTTGGGACAACCAACACATAGCCATCTGATCCCAAACTAGGCAGAGCCTGTACTATGGCAACCAGACAACTGATAAACATACTTATATATTTCTAAATACATAGCCATCTGATCCCAAACTAGGCAGAGCCTGTACTGTGGCAACCAGACAACTGATAAACATACTTATATATTTCTAAATACATGCATATGATGCTGTGCTATGGGGGGACCACAGCACAGCGCTGGTTTTCAGTGGTCACCCGTGAGAAAAAATCGTACGGAAATCAAGACAGCATAAATATTTGAGAGCGTATATCTCAAAGTTGGTCCTATTTAAAATAATGTCTTTTGTCATGTCAACTCGTGAAGCCACAAAGCTTGAATTTTTGATGTATTCCCGTTGTCCCCATAGGCCATGTCCCCATTAATGGGGACAGAGGGAATTTAATAAAATAATTAAAATTACTGCCCGTTGTCCCCATAGGTCATGTCCCGTTAAAGGGGACAGAGGGAATTTAATAAAATAATTAATATTACTGCCCGTTGTCCCCATACGCTGTCCCCGTTGTGTATTATGAATGAAGCCATCCAAATGAGCCTCTTCTGTTTCACTGTCGCCTAATCATATTAAAAGTGAAGTACAGCTTTGACTAAGAATACTTTCAAGAATTATTAATACTATCCCTTCCTACACATTTTTATTTCTATTTCCATTATGTTAAAAAGACATTAGTGGTCCGTTAACCCCTAAACATAGTCCTCGTAGGAGAGTAGTTGGTTACAATCGCTTATACGCGTCATTTGGCTAACGTCAGGCAATTCGACCTGAAGGAGTGTTTTATTTTGTAGACATTTGTATATTCTGCTATTAGGTAACGAGGGATTGATTGTGGAGTGTATTTAATCCTTGTATAATGTATCCATAACATAACATCACACCTGTAATACCCGAAAGGTTAGGTAGAGGTGTACCTAATATTACAAGCATATTTCGCAAGTTATGTTTAATTCGTGGCGAGCCTACTACCATCAACCGGGCACAAATTCAGACTCCGTGGCTGCTACTGAGAAATTTCTGACGGAAAAACCCAACAACACTTCGCCTGACGTAGAAATCGAACCCAGGACCTCATGCTCGATAGCCTCAGCCTCACGTCCCGGCCGCCGCGGGAGGAGAAGCACCGGGCGTCGGGGGCCACGCCGTGATGGCTCTCGGCCACCGTAGGCGCGGGCCTGTGGACGGTGAGTAATGGGCTAGCTCGCCGTCCGTCCGTCGTATGACGACGGGCAGGCCGTGTCGACGGTGCGTTCGTGTTCCACGCGCGCCTCAAAGAGATGTCAGCAAACGGGAGGGGCCCGCAAGGGCCGGTGCCTGCCAGGGCTGCGGGACTGTTCGAAAGAGATACCGCGGCCCTGGAACATAAAGGGCCAATGAAGGAACATGGGTGGTTTTTAGTCAGTAAGAGTCTGACACTCCCTTCCGCTCCGCCCAGGGCGGGGGGGGGGTCATTTGATGATTTCCCACCCACCAAAAAAAAAAAAAAAGGACCTCATGCTCAGAAGTCGCGATTGCGACCACTAGAGTCTATTGGTCTAGTGACTAGACCAACGAGGCAGGTAATGTATTCTTATTCTTTACTCCACACAAAATAAGAAATATACATACAAATCCACAATATAAAGGCTGTAACAACACCCTCGACGAAGCCGAAAGGCACTTATTTTCCCCGTCATTGCGATAATTTTTAGGTTCTAGACCATACTTAAAACCTTCTAGATACGGAGATATTGGGGGTCAAAGTTCCAACGTTTTCACAAGTTTTTTTAAAGACATGTTTTAAATGTAAGATTTTAACTTGAAAACTCCTCCACGACCCCCGTACTATGCAGTCCCATCCATCAGCACAATGTTTTGAGTGCTTCACATTGAATTCTACCGTAAAAAGTGATTGTTCGCCCAAAAAAAAAAAACGTTTCTCAACAATTATTTTTGCTTAAAGATACTTAGTTTGATGTACATAATGCTTACTTGACGGCTTCCTGAAGGGCCCGTTTACACCTTGTACATATACCTACGTATTACGTGTCACGTATTTATATGTATCTGTTTCCATTTATGTGTCACTCGTTTTTCCCGGGACCGGTGGAATTATCTTACGAAACGTACTCATCCTATCCTACTTCGGTCGGCGCAACACGTTTTCTGCTTCCATTCTCCCCTGTCAGACGTCACGGCATCATTTACTCCTTTATCTTTCATATCACTCCTCACACAATCCATCCATATTTTCTATGGCCTTTCTCTCCCTCTCCATCCATCAACATTCATATCCATCACTCTTTTAACCACATACGTTTCATCTTTCCTCATCACAAGTCCATAGCAATACCGTATATAGGGTGACTGGTAATTAGTGACCGATACTTAAACACGTGGTTGTGCTCATGATAACAAACAACTTTCCCAAAGAAACATTATTTTTTTTACTCATTCGATTTTATCACAATAACACAACAGCCGTATCATGAGTACAATGACGTGTTTAAGTATCGGTCACTAATTACCAGTCACCCTATAAATTTTTCTATGATGGGCGCCACTGTCAAACATCCTTGTAATATGAGGAATGGTCCTTAGCTCGTGGTTTAATAACAACAGGCGCTCGGGTCGATCTTTAGGTTTAGCCGTGCTTGCCTAGGTTGGTCTGTGGATGGGTGTTACATACCGAGTTTCCTCAATGCCTCGGAAATCAGGTTTAGCCGTTGGTCCCGGCTGTCATTTGTAGATCTTTGACAGTCGTTACAGGTAGTTAGTGGCCCGAAAGTCTGACAACCAGTCTTACCAAGGATATCGTATTACCCAGTGGACCAACTGGGTTGTGGAGGTCAGATAGGCAGTCGCTCCATGTAAAATATTGGTATTCAGCTGCATCCGGTTAGACTGGGAGCCGACCCCAAGATAGTTGGGAAAAGGCTAGGCAGATGATGGTGAATGATGTATAGTCTTTAATTTATCTTATATATTCTTATCACTCCACACACCCATCTCCTGCCCCACGGAAACGTACTATCGAAATAACAATGTATACTATTTCGTCACCTAGGTCATGTCCAACCTGTGTTTTTGTCTGTCTATCTGTTCCGGCTAATCTCCGAAAACGCTGGACCGATTTTGACGGAATTTTTTATAGCAGATAGCTGTGTTTATAAAGAGGATTTAAGCTACTTTTTTTCCAAAAAAGGATTAGGGTTAAGTACAAAACAAAAAACTTTTTAAATTGTTAACAAAATCCGATTCAATCATGGAAGTAACATTTTTATAGTAATTTTACGCGGACGAAGATCGCAGGAGTTCATGAGATAGGAGCTGGTTAAAAACTGAAAGAATCAACAGTGACTTTGTATCATTTTGGTCAGGGGGTCTAAAATGGTCGCTTTAGCAGAAATATAATAGGATAATAATATGAATTACGTTTAAATTCGTAAAAAGGTCACAAGGGGACAATTCATAATAGTAGGTACGTCTATTACCATTTTAGGAATTTAAACGTAATTCATATTATTATCCTATTATGAATCTGCTAAAGCGGCCATTTTAGACCACCAGTTCATTTGTTGTATAAGTTCTCGCTTTTTACTAAGATTAAAATTCTGCTTGGGGTAAGCTGTTTACCGTTTACGTTACAATGATCCGATAACAACTGTAATAAAAACATTTTTATCAAAAAGAACACTATTACGGCGCTCCCTAACCGGGAGCATTCGCTTGTACATGTAGCAAACAGTGCTTGTTACATTAGAAGTGAATCATGCAAATCGAATCTTGGAAACTTACGTTACAGGCGAATGCTCCCGGTGATGACCGCCTAGATCCTCAAGCAAGTACAATTTAGAAAGCGTCAAAGCGCTACACTTCTGCTTACTCCTCACAATATAACGGCTTTAATATTATGAATAACAAACTACTTCAGAACATTCTTAAGAAATAATAGTTCCACTGAAATCCGATGGATGGCGCTGCACGCTAAATGAATAGCCGTGTTTCTCCGGAATTACATGAAAATTCGGGAAATAAGTAACATTTTAAGAGCATTAACATCCATCAGGTTTCACCTTCAAGATTTGCTCTACCAAAAATAAAGTATGTATGTATGTTTGTTTAAGGCACGGGTTGTAATCCGTACGTCTTATGTTTTGCGAGGGAACGAAACCATAGTGAGATCTAATTCGACGTCAACGCCATCTATCGAGCTATACGGAGTTAATTTACGTGAAGTGTTCTAGAAGAATATTATTTTAGGAAATAATTTAGTTGTGAGAACACTTCGTTTATTAATATTTACGTAAAAAATATATTTTAGTATTTTTTTTGGTGCTTTCTTTAGTTTTTCATCGTTTGAGTTCAGTGAAATCGTTTCTATGTTTGGTTACAAAATTTTTTTTGCTAAACTAAAAATACACTGTGCTGGGATGGCAAACGAGAAAGTGGGTCTCCTGATAAGCAACTGTTACTCTTAACACTAGGACATAACATCACATCACGCCTGTAATCCCCGTAGGGTTAGGCAGAGGTGTACCTAATGGTACACCCACATTTTGCCAGTTATGTTTAAAGTCCCATGTAATAGGGGGCGAGCCTATTGCCATAAACCGGGCACAAATCCAGACTCCGTGGCTGCTACTGTGAAATTCCTGATGGAAAAACCCAATAACACTTTGTCCGACCTGGGAGTCGAACCCAGGACCGCTCAGCAGTCGCGTTTGTGACCACTAGACCAACGAGGTAGTCGAGGTGTCTAAACACGAGGAGTAGCAAATTTACAAGGTGTAATAAAAATAACTGAAAACCACCTAAGAAGTCATTGTACGTATCATTCAAACTCAAACTCAGAGCATTTATTTCAAATTAGTTTCTGCCGGCGAATTCGTGTACGGTAGACTTTAGAATTGACTCAAGTTACTGGAGTAAAAAGTATCCTTTGTAATTATTCAGGTTATGAACCATCTGTGTGCCAAATTTCATACAAATCCGTTCAGCCGTTTTTGCGTGATTGAGTAACAAACATTCAAACTTTCACGTTAGAATATTATAAGCTGGTACAGTTACAGACACTCATGTATAGCCAAATGCAAGAAGATGAAGCTACGGTCCAGCCACAGGGACAATAACTGTGAATGTACTGTAGTTGCCCATTCCAAGGCGTAGTTCTCTATGGAGAAAAATGGCCAAGAAACTCCATGGACACTCTTTTTAACCGACTTCAAAAAGGAGGAGGTTATCAATTCGGATGTTTGTATTTTTTTTTTTTATGTATGTTCGGGCATAACTCCGTCATATATGGACGGATCTGCAAAATTCTTTTTTTGTTCGAAAGGGGTTTATTACGAAGTGGTCCCATTTAAATTTGGTGAAGATCTGATGCTGATCTTCGGAGATATACAATGGAACTCTTCAATAATAGACAGCAAATCTGCCGTGATTGGTGCCATGAAATGTATTGTTAACAATGTAAAATAAAAGCATAGAATATATTTGTATAAGATATTGCAACTAAAAATGAAAAAATAAAAAAACTGTTTGCAAAAAATAAAACCGACTTCAAAAACACAAAAAAAAGTGAAAAATAATTTTAGCTTCAGAAGTCGGTGACTTCAGAAGTCGGTGATTTGTTTGATTCTGGTTTTTGTCACCGACTTCTGTAGCTAAAATTTATTAAGTTTTTTTTTTATAAAACAACTTATAAAATGAGATAACATTGAAATCGCTAAAAAAAAATACCTACCATTTGTCAAGTTGTACAAACATAAAATACAGGGTGTTTGGCGCATAGACCGACACAATTTTTCCAGGGATTTGGGAGGTCATTAGCTAGGTTCTACCCATACACCCTTTGTCCCAAATGTCACGTTTGATTACATATGTTTATTTTTGTTTAAATGAAAAAAATGCCCAAAATGTTTCCTTTAATTCGAAATAACTTTTTTGTTTGTGGGCGTAGTTGAAATAAGAAACAGATGTCGTGCATGCATACGAAATTTAAGAGGTCAATTTGAACAAGATTTATAACTTTTTTTTAAACTAGCCTATTCTGTCCCACTGCTGGGCAAAGGCCTCCCCCATTACTTTCCACCTCTCCCGGTGTTTTGCCTCCTTTTTATAACTTTAGTTTATTAAAAACAAAATAACCTTTAAAAGTCTTTTCTTAACCCTGACTCTCCTAACTAGTATTTTGACTACATAATGAATAATTTCTATGACATGTAGCATACCGTTAGAAAGGGTATCAACTAAAGAAGTTTTTAAAATAAAGCTAAGTTCAAAATGACTTTTATTTTTTTTTATAATTTTATTAATTTAGAAGTTGTAAAATTTCATTCATTAAATAAAAAAAAATAATTTGGAAGCTTGTAAGGAATTTTCTTGAAACCAGTTGTATAAAACAAAGATGTTTTTAGATTTAAAAGACTTTGGAGAATGCAACAAAATTTGTTTTGTGCCACTACGCCCACAAACAAAAAAGTTATTTCGAATTAAAGGAAACATTTTGGGCACTTTTTTCATTTAAACAAAAAAAAACATATGTAACCAACCGTGACATTTGGGACAAAGGGTGTATGGGTAGAACCTAGCTAATGACCTCCCAAATCCTTGGAAAAATTGTGTCGGTCCATGCGCCAAACACCCTGTATATACATAGAGCAGCCATGATGACGGGAAAAAAAAATAATTGAACATTTTAATTACTTAAGTGACAAACTTACAACAAAGTCACGCAATTTTAGTTGTTGTAATTTAGTGTATTTAGTTACAATTTAAATAACATTATTCCATTGTGACGTATGCTTTTCACTGTTTTACAAAATTTGTAGGAAATAGTTTAGCAATGAATAAGGGCAGGTCCACATTCATACAAGTTTATTTAAGTTTATGCAGTACAGTTTTTTTCACAAAAATTTTCCTTAGTGAAATATATTATCTACGTAGCCTTTTCACACCTATGTTGGGGTCCGTTTCCAGTCTAACCAGACTTTTATATAAAACGACTGCCTTTCTATCCCAGTTACTGAGTAAAACGATACCATTTGCCAAGACTAGGGGTCAGACTTTTGGGGTTATGCCTTGAGACTACTGTCAAAGATCCACAAATGACAACCAGTATCAACTGTTAACGTGCTTAACTCGGCTCAGTGCTGATTTTGGGAACCTTAGTTTTATAAGTTTTAAACTGTCATGGTCACTAAACAACAAACACTCACACTCACACTCGCCACGGTCACTTGTTCGTGTTTTGGTGCAAAAAACGAACAAGAAAGAGGGTAGACCGATTTGTCTGCTCATAAACACCCACCCGCAATAACTTCAGTTTATCCGTGATCATGGTGCTTGCAACAGCGCCGAAATATCGGGAACTCAAAACAAACAGTGGACATGGTAAATATCCCGTTTCTAGTGTTTTATTATAACCTTAGTTTTACCATTCATCGACCCACTTACGCATAAATAAAATCTAGAGAATCATTAACCTATTTTACTTATCATCCTAAGAATATTACCAACTGCAAGGTTCTCTTGTATCCTGAGCCTTAACTAGTAAAACCACAACACCGGTATTTCCAGTTGAGACTTATTAAATTGTAATTCTCACTAACGGAAGTCTTATTTCTTGGTAATAAGCGGTTATTATTTTATAATACTGGTTAATAATACCCGTGGAAACAAACTGCAGTTGTTAGTTCTGCAGCGTGATTTGGCAATTATATAAAGTACATATTTGCACGTTATTTTTTAGGGTTCCGTACCTCAAATGGAATAAACGGAACCCTTATAGGACCATTTTGTTGTCCGTCCGTCCGTCTGTGTATCTGTCTGTCAAGACCCTTTATCTCGGGAAAGTGTGGAGGTATCGTGTTGAAAATAAAACCATATACTCAAGTATACAGTCCCTTGAAACTGTGAAAAAATCAAACTTCTAAGTTAACGTAAAAAAAGATATGGCTGTTTATGCCGCAAAAAACGAATATTTCGACACTCTCAAAGGAATCAAAATTTATAGGGTAATTCCCGTTGACCTAGAATCATGAGGCAAGAAGCATTGTCTTATAGTAGAAGTAAAGGGAAACATCTGAAAACCGTAAATATGGAGTTTAGTAACAAAATCCTTTAAGTTTATACGGAACCCTCGGTGCGCGAGTCCAACACGCACTTGGCTGGTTTTTTATTGTTAGTTTTAATATTTTGAGTTCTTGTTAGAGGGAAACTAAGTACCCATGATTTCATGATCAGCCGATCTTCTTTCTTTCTTATTTTTCGTGTGGTTAGTGCCTAACCTGGTGTCAAAGTCTTTATGCCACCCATGAGTCTCTGACTTGGCCTGACATGCCTTCGAGAGATATCTCTCACACATGCTGGTTTGGTTTCCTCACGAAGTTTTCCTTTACCGAAGCAACTGATAATCATACAATACGCACATGAATCCGAAAAATCAGAGGTCCTACTCGAGACCTTGGTTTGGCAGTCTGACGGTCACACCACTAGGCTATCACTGCTGCTGGTTAGCTTATGATTAGGATGCCTCTGTGAGAGAGAGTGGTTTGTAATCCACCAGGCCGGCTAAGTAAGGGTTGGTAACGGACTTACGGATCCGAAACGTGGACACTCACTGTACGGCTGACCTGTAAGGTCCTTCAAGGTTCCTAAGCGAGTTATTTAAAGGGTTTTGCTTAGAGTTTCACAATATAAGGAAACTGAACTGGCAATGGTACGTATTTGAGGTGTTCATGAGTGTAGGCTGAGTAGGTGGCAACCACCAGCTCGCACTTGGCTCCCGTGGTTGATTAAATCCCATTTCCTCTTATAAAAAGGAGGTCTGTGTACAGAAGTGGGAACATTTTGGCTGATTATAAAACATAACATAATATCACGACTGTAATCCCCTTAGGGTTAAACAGAGGTGTATATTTATAAATAATAGTACCCCATTATTTTGCCAGTTTTTTTCAAGTCCCAAGTAACAATGAACGAGCTTATTACCATCGTCACCATCTGCCTAGCCTTTTCCCAACTATGTTGGAGTCGGCTTCCAGTCTAACTTGATGCAGCTTAATACAAGTATTTTACATGGAGCGACTGCCTATCTGACCTCCACAACCCAGTTAGTACTAGGTAATACGATACCCCTTGGTAAGACTGGTTGTCAGACTTTCGAGTCGCCAAATGACAGCCGGGACCTACACGGAACAAACTAGGCAAGCGAAGCTTGACCTAAAGATCGACCCGAGCGGCTGTTAAGTCGAACTTGAAGGGACACGCCAAAAAATTCGAATTATAGAGTTTTTGAGTTATGGAAGACTTCGACTTAGCAAATTTTGTCAGGAAATGTTTGACTTGTTGAGGTTAAGATTCATTCCAACTATTTTTTTTTTGTTTATTTTTTCGACTTACAGAGGGAAAGTATGTATTGAATTTACTTGTAGGGACTCACTAATTTCGACTTATACAGGGGTCATATTTCGAGCAGTAGAGGTTTTGGGGCTTGAAGGGAAAGAAACACAACATAAATATTCGAGTTTGGGAGGTTTTCGACTCATCGAGGTTCGACTTAAAAGGGTTCTACTGTATTATTTAGCCACGAGCCCCTCTCAGTACCACACAAAATACTCCGTGGTTGCTACTGAAAAGTTTTTGGTGGAAATAACCCAATAACACTTTTGCCGATCTCGAACCCTGGACCACATGCTCAGCGGTGGAGCTTGCGACCATTAGGTCAACGACTAATTATAAATAAAACTTATAGCCATAACGTTTCTCAAAATAAAAATAATTTATTTAATCGTTTAAAATAAACTTGCAGTTGTTAAGTCAAGCTGCTTTGCTCCGTTAAATAACACGAGAAATGAAGTTTTTAATTATGTTGTCAGTTTGCATTCTGCGATGTGATTATTTTAGTACAATTTAATTAAAATGCTATGATTATGTAAATACAGGGTGTTTCGTGACGTTTTACTTTCAAAAAGATTGAATACCGAGAATTTTTGAGGTTTTAAGTTTTTACTGTTAAAAGAAAGGGATTTAAAAGAATATATCAAAATAATCAAAACAAAACGAATTCTAGTATATTGTACCTTTTAAATAAGTTATTGTTACTGTAAGAATAAAAATACAATTTACTAACTGTATGCATGATTCAGATTATTAATTTTTCTTTTGTTAAATAATTATGTAAAATTTGCAAGCCGACATTAATGGCAGAATAAGAGATTAATACTTTATCTATAAGATTCCTCTGTACCTTATTTACGCAAATAATTCATTTTGATATTTTGAAAGTATTAACTTAACCGAGGTCCGGGCCCGAAATTTTTCGTAAAGTTTCCTGTATTTTTGCATGGATTCATATAAAAACTTCTTCTACGAAAGGAAGGAATGAAAAACAATGAAGAATTTTCTTTGTTCATTTTCATCAATTAAAATAAAACAAAACTCCGCCCTTATATCCAGGAATAAGCCTTTTATACCATCATAAGAGCTCGTGGCTAAATAAAGCAGCCACTCGGGTCAATCTTTAGGTTAAGCCGTGTTTACCTGGGTTGGTCCGTGGATAGGTGACCACCCATTACATACCGAGTTTCCTCCGGGCCCCGGAAAACACGTTAAGCCGTTGCTCCCGACTGTCATTTTTAGATCTTTGACAGTCGTTACAGGTAGTCAGTAACCCGAAAGTCTGACAACCAGTCTTACCAAGGGGTATCGTATTACCCAGCACTAACTGGGTTGTGAAGGTCATATAGGCAGTCGCTCCATGTAAAATACTCGTCGATAGGTTCAACTTAATTAATATGTATAACGTAGATACATAAAACGATCTCTCACGTAGCGATAATCTTATCGAATTGAATAAATTAATTGAAAACGTTTTAGACAAACGCTTAGAAGAAACTGCAAGAAGAGATAGCATGTTTGGCGCAGTGGCTGAGCGATTGACTGCTGTGCTTCGTGTTGCGGGTTCGATTCCCGCATGGAAAAAATATTTGTATGGCCTACAGATAGTTGTTCCGGGTTTGGCTGTTGGTGTATGTGAGTTTAAACGTTTGTAAACGCACCCGAAATTCCTAGTGTTGAGCAACGTTTTTTTTTAAAAAAAAACCCTATTCACTCGAACTTTGAAGAAATCTAGATTTTAATGATCAGGAAACACAGAAGCTGGCAATGAATTCCACAGACTGGCGGTTCGCAGAACAAATGTTGAGCAAAGCGCTTTGTTCAGGTTTGTGGAACTTCAACCATACAACGCTTATGCTTAGTCATATCACTGCTCGTCCGATAATGGAATGGGGATGGGGGAATTAGATTGAGTAATTCCAAATATTATTTACCCCAAGTGATATGGTACAAGGGCAGGAAACGGATGATGACTGCAAATCTGACCTACAAAACCAAGGAATGGGTACGCACATGGTAATAAAAAGACTTTCTGATCTATAAATTAATGAATAATCATCCTTATCAAAGGCAATGATGGATCGATTGTGATAACTATTTGAGAACTGATTAAGATATCGTATTGTTTAATTAATTTGTGGACAGTTGGTGAGGTAGACATGTTGAAACTAGTTAGTTTGTTCGTTTTTGTGGGCTTGGCTTTGGCCAAACACGAGATTTATGATGGGTGAGGCTTTTTTGAAACATTTTTTAGTGAATGGGAAAGAAATGAGCCGTATAGTAGTTAAGCTTTTTGTGCAAGGGCTGAACAAGGATAATGCTACCTACATACGTGTGTGCTGATAATATTACAAGCTGATCATCGCGAGTCCTATTATCTCTCCCTTTCTTTTCTATGCTGTGAAAGATACATTCACTGTCTTCTAACTTCATCGATGCACTCTTTAGGCAGCGTATCATAATGATTCAGAAAGCGGTTTTCCTGGACACGTCTCGTATTATTAAGAGGTTCCTCTCTCTGGAGCCTTGACCGGCCGATAGCTTGGACTCTGGTCCCGATACCGAGGGGCTACTTGGGTGAGAAAATGTTAGTTGCGTAACGATTACAAAACGATCTCTCTTCCAGATACGGCCTATACAAAGTCTCAGTAAAGACTAGAGACCAAATTGAGCTGGTCAACTACCTCAGCCACTCTTTAGACCTGGACGTCTGGTCTCATGCGTTGCCAGGACGTGATGGTCAGGTCCTCGTGCCTAAGGAGAAGAAAGTGCTGTTCCAAAATGAACTTAAAGCCGCTGGCGTAGAGTTCAAGGTCGAAACTGATAATATTAAAGAGTAAGTTACCGACTAAATTATTTGTGAATATTTACATCAGAGAAAGGCGTCCACTGCTGGACATAGGACTCTCCCAAGCGTTATCACATCCACTGGTCTTGTGATTCTCGCTTCCGGTGGACACTTGTGACCTTTTCCAGGTCAGCTGTTCATTATGAAAGGTCTACACTGCTTTATTCTTCCATATCTATAAAAGTTTCTTTGCACTGGCTAAGCGTTATTGCCGTCACTGTCAAAGTACAAAAGCAAGAAAGAGAACCATGTCACGTGCTAAGTAACGTTTATAGTTCTCGTCCTAAGTATTTTCAGTCAAGATATTTATGGAGGCAATATTTTGATAAAACCCCACTCAATTTTCAGACTTCTTGATTTGGAAGACAAGCTGCACGCTGCAGCTTTTGAGAAGAACAATGGTTCAAGATTGGACTCCCTCCCCTTCGACCAGATCTACACATACCACCAGGTCAGTTTCTTATTCTGTAGGCAAGTTCGATGCAAAGAGTTGCGATCCCAAATACTGACAACATTGCATAAAAATGTCTTTATTGGCCACGCTGGCCTCGTGGTCGCTCATGCGACTGCTGTGTGTAAGGTCCTCGGTTTGATTCCCAGAGCAGGCAAGAAGTTATTGGTTTTTCCGTTACGGATTTTTCATTTGCAAACCTCTGTTTCGAGACCTTTCAAGAAATTATTGCCCTAAATCGTCTGTCTCAAAATGTAATATAAAACTTTTCACACTTATTTCAGGTAGACACATTCCTGGAACTGTTGGCTGAAGCTTACCCTGACACAGTGACACTGGTTAACGCTGGCAAGAGTTTCGAAGGCAGGGACATCAAGTACATCAAGATATCTACCACTAACTTCGAGGTATGAATGGCAAACATGATACATTTTGGCATGTCTTGTTTCGAGGTCGAACAATAAGTTTTTTTTTGAACTCATTATTCTATTCAGCAGTATTCCATGTCTCTTGAGATAGGTATTTACTGCGGTCAGACTGATCTTATAAAAAATTGCTTTTATTCGATTTTAGAAGAACAGCATTTTTATTTATAAAAAAAAACTCAAGAACATTTTGTAATATCGTCCCTTTCCATCAGTTGGTTGAATTGCGAAATTATGAATAGAGTGAGCAATATCGAACACTTCATCCATTCCTTATTTGTTTTTTTTTTATGTTTAATGGGCCTACTCTTGACCTCAATCTAGTCCTGAGGACAGAGATGAGGTCGACGATGGAACGAGCTAACCCAAAAGAAGCCTAGCCTAGGTAGCTGCAAGTTCAGCTTAGCCTTCTAGATCACTCAAAATGACGTTCGTGCTGTTTCACGTTTTGAATCAAATATAAAAACAAACAAAACGTAATTTCTATATTATGAATTAATGATATCGTATCTTAAATTATATCCACGTAAAAGATAATTGATTAACTTCATCATAGTTATCAGCTACTTAAAATTTACCAACACTAAATTCTTCGTTTATCTTTTAAGAATAAATGGATTAATTTACTGGATTTACGGAAGATTATTTAGCAATAATAAGCGTCATTATGACGTAATAACAACCGCTCACGATAACAACTATAGGAAAAATAACAAACATTTATCAAGAACAAATCATGCATGAACTCCTTCTATTTCCAAGTAGGTTAAAAAGAACATCATAATCATCACAATCCAAGTTGTGCTTTGTTATGTTCATGGCAATCTAAACATAAATGAGGTACATTAATTTTGGCTTCTGAAAATTATCTTAGACTAGCTTTTGCCCGCGGCTTCGCTCGCGTTCATTTGGAATTTGACAATCAATCCGGGTTGCTTGTAATATAATTCAATCATTACTCGAAAGGCACGTGGCGCCATCTATTTTCATAAGAAAGTTCTTGTTGTTTTCCTCGGGAACAGTAGTTTATCGGGATGAAAGGTACCCTATGTCCGTTTCTGTACACCTGACAACGTATGTGCAAAATTTCAGGATGATGGGTTCAGTATTTTAAGCGTGACAAGGTAACAAACAAATAAACATACTTTCGCATTTATAATGTTACTGTGGATTACAGACAAAAGATTATTCTTTTTTTCTTCTGAGGTCCATGGTTTGATTCCCTTAGGTGTTTCCATCAGAATTTTCTCAGTAATTACTCGAAGGCTCAACTTGTACCTTGTTGATAACAATAGCCTCGCCCCCATTTACATGGGACTTAAACTTAACTAGCAATATGATGGTGTACCTACATATATCTAAAGCATGTTGGAACAAGACAAATATATAATATCCTATTCTTACCCAGGACACCAGCAAACCCATAGTCTTCATGGAATCTCTCCTCCACGCTCGCGAATGGATCACCCTACCCGCCACTCTCTACGCCATCCACAAGCTGGTGATTGACGTCACAGAGCAAGACCTGGTGCAGGACATTGACTGGATCATTCTGCCTATTGCCAACCCTGATGGATACGTTCATACCCATGGAGAGGTAACGATCTATACCTTTAATAAAGAAAGAAATAAAGAGAGAAAATGTATTTATTCAGCACATTACAATATAAAAACAAAGAAAAATTTAAATCTAGCCACCCAATCTTTAACCACTAAGTTGGAATCTGCTTTCAGAGGGTCTTGAAAAAGTAATGTATGGATTAGACATTAGCTACCGAAAACCTGGTGTCCTCATGGATATCCTCAGCCTGGCAGGACGAAGGGGTCCGTCAGAGTCCTACTGACTACACCCACACGGTGTTCTTCGACTATCTTGGCCCATTTAGCCACTTTACCACTATCAATTTTATAAACACAAAAAAGCTAAAACAGTTCCTCGATAATTGTAACCAATTTGTGGCCGAAGCCAATATGGAAAATGGGCCCCGAAATTTTATTTCCAACATAAAATGATGGCTGAAACTCACACGTCAGATATTAAATTATTGGCCAATTACGTAACCGCCACATTATGCTGCCAAAATGGTGGGGTCGGGAAGATAAAAATATGTGATCAATTCTGGGGAGTTATTTTGTGCTCAGTGATTTCTGTCGAGGGTAAAATGCTTTTGTAGTTAAGTTTTAAGAGTGAAATAGTGTTAGAAGCTGAAGTTGGTACCTGAAAGTTATTACAGGTACAAAAATAAAGATTAACTAAAAATATTTAAGGACAGCCAAAAAAAAAAAATTCGAGGAAGTGTTAAGAAATCTCAGAATCACTTAAGATAGATTAGACCACGAGTTTGTTAAATATTAAAGCACTCACTTGTTAAAATCCCCATATCCTACAGGCAGTTTTTATGTCACTATACAGCTCCTTTGACCTCTTGTTTCTACTTAATTATTCTGTCCTTGTCACATTATATACTTTGCAACACGTTTTCTTCTTCAACTAAAGTAATTTTAACTAACATTCTCCTATCAGTTCCGTCTGTGGCGCAAGAACCGCAGCACCAACTACGGCCCGCTGTGCGCCGGCGTAGACCTCAACAGGAACTTCGACGTCTTCTGGTCCACGGCGTCCAGCAACATCGTCTGCAGCGACACCTTCCACGGAGCTGCTCCCTTCTCCGAACCTGAGACCGCTATCATCAAAGGAATCTTCGACAAATACAGCAGTCGCATCGAACTGTTCTTGGACATCCACAGTTTTGGGAGCATGATCTTATACGGCTACGGAACTGGTGACCTTCCTCCAACCGCTCTCATGCTCCATCTTGTAGGAGTCCAAATGGCCACTTCTATTGACGCTGTCAAAATGAGCTGGAATCCAAACTATGTCGTCGGTAATGTTGCCTTAGTCTTGTCGTACCAGGCTTCAGGCAGTGCTGGGGACTATGCCATGGCTGCTGGTGTTCCTTACTCGTTCACTTACGAACTACCAGGACACAGGTTCGGCATTGGTGGATTTGGGTTCTTCGTTGACCCTGCTTTCATTGAACAGGCTGGCATTGAGACCTGGGAAGGTATTAAGACTGGAGCCAGATTTGTTCGCAATGCTTTCCAGAAGAAGTATCTTTTGAGATAAATATAAGTTACCAATTTTATCATATATTTTTATTTATTTTGTGTCTGTAATACTGACTACCAATTTTTTGTTGTTGTATGTACTCGTGTTTTTGAATTGGAGAACTCGAATTGATAATTGTCATATAGGACATTCAAGAGGCCACAGAAGATTTGGGAGAGCCTAAAAATGCCCCAACTTCCTGGTGAATTTAGATTGTGCTCCTAAGGATGCCCCATAGGTTACTCCACGTTGTTAAGGGTTAAGTGCATGTTGCATGCTAATTTTTGCACTTCTTGTATACATGTGCATATATTATCCTTCATCCATCGGTTCTATTAGCGATATTAAAACAAAATATTTTCCATAACATTTTAATGTCATGGATATTTCCAAATCAACGCCTGATTAAGGCAAAACACTGGGAGATTTGGAAAGGAATGCGGAAGGTTTTTGCCCAGCAGTGGGAAAGAATAGACTAAATAAAAAAATAACGCCTGATTCCATAACCACTAAATCACTATGAGTTTAGTTCCATTGCCAACAAACCTCCAAGCTTTTCCTTAAACAAAGACAGTTAGAACAAAAGCCATGGATAGGAAAAGCCATAGACAAGTGCATTAGCGGTAATAGATTGTAACTACAGTTTGTTCTAGACTCATCAGTTATCTGGACGACAGGCCGCTAACATACTGAAAACCTTTGAACATTCTATATTGAGATAGATCTGGAAATTTCTCTATTCAGTGTTATTACATATTTCTCTTAAAACGAAAATTATGTCTTATAATTTTGCACGAATGTAATACGGTATTAACATAATATTAAATTGAGTATTCTGATTCAGAGATACCGCGGCCCTGGAACATAAAGAGCAAAAGAAGGAACATGGATGGTTTTTAGTCAGTAAAACTCTGACACTCCCTTCCGCTCCGCCCAGAGCGGGAGGAGTCATTTGATGATTTCCCATCCGAAAAAAAAGTATTCTGATTCAGACACTCAGTGTTAATGTTGAGCTCCCGACCAGACCATAGCTCACATACACCTGCTCTTAAGTAGATATAAAAACTTGGCACTCACGCCGAGATTTAAGTTGTAGTAAGTATTTTGTCAGGATATACCATATTCATACGAAAGAAAAAGAAATGTATTAAGATTATTACAATCCAACTTAGTACCTTACAGATCGTAACAAAAACCATGCTCTTCATTAAAAATCTGCAATTATGGGATGGAACTATCTACCAAAGGAAGAGTACCTAACACATCGATCACCGATGGAGATAACATTTCTGTTACAGCCTTCACTTTTAGTAACACCCAGAGAAAATCGAAGCTTTAATGTTTCTGAAACATTCAACCTACATTAATTTATTATTTAAATAGTATTTCTTACGCCAAGTAATGAAAGCCCACCCACGGCTTCGTACGCATAAAATTAATAAAACGAAAGGAAAAACCGTCTTTAAATTAAAAGGATTCAGGCGCCAGGTCCCACCGCCGATGGGGTACGCCACGATAGTGGCGATAAGTCCCCTCTTTGAGGAGTGGCTTGAGAGCCGCCACGGCGCCCTCACCTTCCGCCTGACGCAGGTCCTCACCGGACATGGATGTTTCGGGAGGTACCTGCACTGAATCGGGCGGGAGGAAACGCCCGGGTGCTACTATTGTGAGGATCGACCGGAGGACACGGTGGAGCACACCGTCGAGGTCTGCTCCGCTTGGGAGGAGCACCGCCGTGTCCTCGTAGCGGCGATTGGCGGCGGCGACCTCTCGCGCCCGGCCCTGGTTCAAGCCATGGTCCGGGGCGAGAGGGAATGGGAAGCCGTCGCCTCCTTCTGCGAAGCAGTCATGCTAGCGAAGGAGGCGGCGGAACGTGAGAGGGAGAGAGCCTCATGTCCCAGCCGCCGCGGGAGGAGAAGCACCGGGCGTCGGGGGCCACGCCGTGATGGCTCTCGGCCACCGTAGGCGCGGGCCTGTGGACGGCGAGTAATGGGCTAGCTCGCCGTCCGTCCTTCGTATGACGACGGGCAGGCCGTGTCGACGGCGTGTTCGTGTTCCACGCGCGCCTCAAAGAGTTGTCAGCAAACGGGAGGGGCCCGCAAGGGCCGGTGCCTGCCAGGGCTGCGGGACTGTTCGAAAGAGATACCGCGGCCCTGGAACATAAAGGGCCAATGAAGGAACATGGGTGGTTTTTAGTCAGTAAGAGTCTGACACTCCCTTCCGCTCCGCCCAGGGCGGGAGGAGTCATTTGATGATTTCCCACCCTCCAAAAAAAAAAAAATAAAGGAGCTCATGCTCAGCAGTCGTTAAAATAAAATCAGCTGTCCCGTACAAAACTTCTCTACCTACTCGACCAAAATGTATAGGACAACAGATTTTTTTTCGCGATTTCGATGGTGGTTCCATGGAGAAAATTGTTCAGTATGATGGTCCAATTCACACCCTTAAATATGACTACACTTTTCTGGTACACGCTGTATATCAATAGTTTAATGCTGACTGTTTCGCATTGCCTTTTCCCAACTCTGATGTACTTATGGTTAGAGAAATTTATTTCTCAATATGAAATTACAAGGATTTCACTTACTTGAAAACATTTTGGAACTTAAAATATAATGGTTCTCCACAAACCATTTCGTACTGGGTAATACGATACCCTTGGTAAGACTGGTTGTTAGACTTTCGGGCCACTGACTACCTCTAACCACTGTCAAAGATCTACAAATGCACCCCGACTTATTCAAGCACTGCTTAACCTGGAGACCGATCGGTGGGGCTGTTATTATTTAGCTACGAGCTCTTCACTGACTGTGCACACCGCTGGTGGGTACTGTCGAAGAAACAAATCGTTTTGAATCGCTATCTCTTCTCGTTAACTATGGGACGGCATCTTAAGGTGAAAACCGTAAATATATTAATTACCTGAAAGATAGAAGGAAGGTGTGTAGGAGTAATAATAATATCAGCTTGTAATTTTCACACTTTAAAGGGTATTTTATCATATTAATTATCACGCTTATATTTCGCCTCCTATGATTTAGTTTCCGTTAACATAATTGGATAATTTTATGAATTCTGTGAATTCTCAATGGTTATAAAGGATCGTGAAACAAGCCCTTTATTTTTTTTTTCTGATGGGAAATCATCAAATGACTCCTCCCGCTCTGGGCGGAGCGGAAGGGAGTGTCAGACTTTTACTGACTAAAACCCATCCATGTTCCTTCTTTTGCCCTTTATGTTCCAGGGCCGCGGTATCTCTTTCGAACAGTCCCGCAGCCCTGGCAGGCATCGGCCCTTGCGGGCCCCTCCTGTTTGCTGACATCTCTTTGAGGCGCGCGTGGAACACGAACGCGCTGTCGACACGGCCTGTCGTCATAAGACGGACGGACGGCGAGCTAGCCCATTACTCAACGTCCACAGGGTCTTAAGTGACATGGGCTTCGCATGCTAGGTCCTGTCTGCACTTACCTTTAAAATAAGTGAAGATTGCAAGATATTTTGTTTTACATATTAACCAGATAAGATAAAATACCTCAGTATTCAAATTACCATTAATCTTATAATTAGTATGTAAATGCTGGCAGACTATGATATTTGTTTTAAAATGTTATTTTATTTATGTTTTGTTTCTGTGTTTTGTTTTTTGGTAACTGCGAAGAATGAAGAGTATCAAGGGTGAGTTTTGCTGCGTGTTTACGATTTTTTTGTTTAAAAGGTTCGTGGCTATATAACAACGCTCAAGTCTGTCACGGCCAGTTCGTGGATGGGTTTCTATCCCTTACACACAAAGACCCGTCTGTACATTGGACCCCGCTGATAGATCTTAGACTGGAAAAGGGAATTGTTGCGTTTTCTATCAGGATTTTTTCGGTAAAAGAATAGTGTCTGGATCTCTGCCCGGTTGATGTCAATAGGCTCGTCCGTCCCCTATTACATGAGACTTAAATATAACAAAAATTCCTCTGCCTAACCTTCCAGTTGAATGTTTGCTTTGGGACTCGTCTAGCTTCATTGCTTCGGCGCTTTCTGGTGGTCGCCTTCGTTGAGTCTGGCTTTCAGCATTTGCAGACTTGCAGTGTTAGTTGGAGATAGTGTAACGGGCTTATGTATTAAACCCTTAGCGGATTACATGTGTAATGCTATGTTATGTGGAAAGGACGAAAGAGTAAATAAGTTTAGTCTTGTCTCCACCTTAGGCCGCGTCATTGCTTCACATCAGGCGAGTTGCGGCAAACCGCATGCCCATTTAGCATAAAAACTGGCCAAGTGCGAGACGAGCATGAAGGTTTCCGTACCATCGTAATACCCCGGGCCTTTAATTTAATTTAATTTATTTTTATTATTTGTTGTTATAGCAGCAACATAAATTCACATTCTGTGAAAATTTCAACTGTCCACCTATAACAGATCATGAGATACGCCCGCTGACATACAGACGGACGGATGGACAGCGGAGGCTTAGTAATAGGATCCCGTTGGTTACCTTTCGGGTACAAAGTAGAAACAGTGACCACCTATCCGTGTACTAAGCGTGATGTTGATAACGTACCCCTTTGATTATGAGCTTAATTAAAGCATTATGGGCAACTGAGATAAATAAAATATGCTGATATGATATCTCTTAAATAATTAAAGTGTTTTTCATGGACTCTGGTCAATTTTCCACGTTAAAAAGTTCCATTCAATCTCCCCAGCAAATAAGTAGGTATAATTTTTCGTAAATATTGAAATTTAAATTTAATAATTTTTTATTTATATTATCTTTCAACTGGATTAACAATATTTTATACTTTTCATTTAATTATATATTTAATGGTAAATGATTATAAGATAACAAGAATTTAAAAAATTGGAATTTAGATGAAAAACCAGATAATTTATATTAAAACAAATGAATTGGCATTCATTCATTCAATGTATGTGTTCAATGTTACCTTTGGACATTGACTCAGCACTCGGCCTGGCTGACGCGCGGCCCAGTTAAGATAATGATTGGGTTGCATCTTACACGCATAGGACACAAAGATTTTATATAATAGTGTGTGTTAAGAAAAAGTAGTATATAAGCGGTAACATTTGTAAATAAATCAGATTTGAATTTTATATTCTTGTCTCATTACCCCTCACTGTGGCCAAGACACCTTTAGCCATCTCTGATCGGTCTCGTGAGTCTGCGGGACTGGCAGTGAGTGTACCCTTCCCATACCTGGACATCCTGTCTCCAATCCGTCTGTAACCTTAGGTCGCATGGTGCAGACATCCCGCACTTATTTATATATTTATCTATTACATACTAGGTATATGATAGGTTAGGGCTGTGTAGGGCTTAGGGCTTAGGGTCGTAGGGACTGTTAGCCTTGTAGGTCTGTTAGGCTCCTTCAACTTATCATTTACTTTCATGTACCATCACACCCTTGGCAGTCTTGCGGCCTTACGTGACGTTTGTTAAGGGTGGATGTACATTTTGGTCCTTCGAGCATTTGAATCACGCGGTCCCCCTTGCCCACTGTAGGGAATTACATTGACAGACTGACACTTCAGAGAGCTGGGGCTGGTGTACTCAACAAAGCATCAGTTTTCAGTAATCTGAAGTACATTGTACTAGGGTATTCTGTCGGAAAGCCTCTCGTTGCGGATCGGTCACTGGCCTCCCACAAGCGGGTTTAACCAGCTGATTGAGAAGTCGCAAAGACATAACAAGAGCGCAGATACCACTAGTACGGACTTAACTGTTAGAGTAGGGTAGGGCTGTTAGGGAAGAAGAAAGAAGAGCATTATGGAGATACAGGAAGTAAACGAAGTAATCAGGAGCCAGGAAGCGGATTACAACGAGATTAGAAGGGTGTTGACAAACATAAAAAAGGACTCGCCCACAAGAAAAACAGAAAAATACATCAGCGAAAGAAAAAAGACATTAAACCAAGTTTATCAACGAGTTCAAGAAAATCACTTAAGACTACAGGAACAGGAGGTGTTATCAACTCATAAATACATTACTACAAACTACTTCGACAACATTAAAAAGTGTTACGACGAAGGAATCGACTACCTGAAGAAATGTGAAGAAAGGTTACAACATGTGCAAAGTGTATATGAACCACGGTTTATAGAGGAAGATGAAGACAAAGCAGATGTCAGTAGCCCAAAACTGTTTATACAATTGTTCCGAATGTCGCAGATATCTAAAAAAATATCTCAGGCTAAGGAATCCATTACCCAAAACAAGCCAATATGGCATTTACAAACACTATTACAAACTCTACAAAAACAATGGCTAGAAATCGAAGAAACGCACATCGGACTACTAATGGCCGAAAGTACATTGGACAACAACTACTTCAGAAACAATTGTTTCGAAAATACACAGAACGACTATGATGTTATAACGGAGTTATTAGAAGAAAAAATCAATCAAAACACAGAAGAGAAAGTAATTTCGACAAAATCCTCAGGAAAACTTCCACGAATAAATATTCCCACATTCACGGGGAACTATGACTCGTGGTACACATTCCAAGACTTATTCAGGAAAATAATTCACGAAGACAAATCAATTTCATCTACAGAAAAAATGCAGTATCTAAAAACACACGTAAAAGGCGACGCAGCAAGATTAATACGTCATCTAACAATAAGCGAAGTAAATTACGAAACAGCTTGGAAGTTGCTTACGCAGAGATATGAAGACGAGCGCATGATTGCTACAAAATTTATTGACAAATTATTAGATTTAACAAAAATGCAACGAGCAAACGCGGCACAATTACGAGACATGCATGACACTATAAATGAAAGCCTCGAGGCACTAAAAAACCAACGCATAAACACATCGGCTTGGGGCCCTCTATTGATAAGAATAGTCAGTAGAAAATGGGATGAAGAAACAAACACGAAGTATGAAGATCAACTGCAAAACCGAAATAAATTACAACCCTTTGACGAGATGATGAAATTCATGGAAAACCGGTTCAATTGCCTTAAGTCTTTTGACGGATCAACGTCATATACTAACAGTCAACAATCACGGGATAAACAAACATCAGAAAAATATAAACGCTGTTGGTATTGTCAAAAGAACGATCATATTATACATCATTGCCCTAGTTTTAAGGCGTTATGCGTCAACGACCGATACAAGGCCGTAGTGCAAAAAAGAATGTGCAAACGTTGCTTAAATCACGATGAACAGAAACAATGCGTGAGTGCAGTTTATAAACAATGTGAAATTTGTCAACATAAGGGACACAACGCATTATTACATCAATCTAAGCCGTATCAAAACGGTGACAACGCTAAAAAATACATATCCAAGAATGCAGGGTCAGAGAAGTCACAAAATATAGCTACATCGAATTTATCTGCAACTAACATCGACGCTAAAAATACGACTTTACTAGCTACTGCTTTAGTAAGAACTACCTCGTATGATGGAATGCCGCAGTTGTTGAGAGTATTATGTGATCAAGGATCAGAAGCGTCATTTTGCACTGAAGAAGTAGCACAATTATTGTCTTACCCACGACAAAAAATCCAAGCCGAAATAAAAGGTATCGGAGATGAAAAACCAAAAACGTCAAACTATACAATCAACATTACTTTACAACCAAGGTACTCTAGCGACTACAAACTGCCAGTAACGCTAATAGTACTACCAAAACTGACAAGTTCATTACCAAGGAACGATTTACAACAATTACAAGAAAAAATCATGGATAACGCACTTATAGCAGACCCAACTTATTATAAAAAGGGACCAATTGATATAATATTAGGTGCCCAAGAGTATAGCAGAATATTATTACAGGGTTTCGAAAGACTAAGGGATGGAATTATCGCTCAAAACACAGAGTTAGGGTGGATTTTATCCGGATTTTATCCCAATGATACGAAGAATGGAGTTAAAATCCTGAGCATGGTGACTTGCACCGAAGATATACGACAACTTACACAATTTTGGGAATTAGAAGAAATTCCTCAAAACTACAAACTTACACATGATGACCAGATCTGTGAAAACTACTATAAAGAAACAACAATAAGAAACCCAGACGGAACTTACACGGTACGACTTCCATTAAAGGATTCGACCGTAAACTTAAATTTAAACGGTGAGTCGCGCAGGAAAGCAGCTGCACGACTACTACAACTAGAACGACAGTTCGCCAAAAATGAAAATTTACGACAACAATACATTGACTTTATGAACGAATACTTACATATGGGTCATATGAGAAAAGTTGATACAACGAATAATAACTTAGGAAAATACTACATACCACATCAGGCAGTAATTAAGGAAGACTCGCTGACTACAAAATTACGCGTGGTTTTTGATGCGAGCAGTAAAAGCAGCACAAAAATAAGCCTTAATGACAATATGTATAAAGGACCACGATTACAACAAGACTTATCCACTATACTTCTACGTTGGCGAAAACATAAGTTTGCCTTCATGGCGGATATTATGAAAATGTATCGCTTTATAAAAATAAATGAATTAGACTACGCACATCAAAGGATACTATGGAGGCTTTCTCCCAAACACGCAATTAGTGAATATGAACTTACAACAGTTACCTACGGTACAACTAGTGCCCCCTATCTGGCGGTACGAACATTGCAACAACTTGCGATAGACGAACAAAACAATTACCCAATCGCGAGTCAAGCTACATTACAAGATTTCTACGTGGATGATATTTTATCCGGAGAATCCCAAGAAAGTGCAGCTAAAGAATTGCAGAATCAGTTAATATCCATGTTAAATAAGGGCGGTTTTAAACTTCGGAAATGGTCGTCCAATAGTTCAGAGCTACTGGAAAATATACCAGTGGAAGATAAAGACGATCAACTACTCAAACTACCGTTAGACGAGACCAGGAAATCATTGGGCATAATATGGTCACCACGGGAAGACTGTTTTTATTTCCAAATAACTATTACGGAAAATATAAAACCAACGAAAAGATTTATTATGTCAGAAGTTGCGAAAATATTCGATCCCCTGGGTTGGTTGGCACCAATTGTAATTAAAATGAAGCTGCTTATACAAGAACTTTGGACGAACGACATAGGATGGGATCAACCTGTCGATGACATACTCCAGAAGAAATGGATTGAATTACAAAAACATCTTAAAAGTATAGAAGAAATTAAAATACCACGGTGGTGTCACATAACAGACAGCACAGAGATCGAGCTATATGGTTTCAGTGACGCTTCTGAAAAAGCGTACGGAGCGGTGGTATATAGCCGTGTAAAAATCAATAACAACTACTACATTACATTATTACAAGCCAAATCAAAAGTGGCACCAAAGAAACAAAAAACTACTCTACCTCGACTTGAGTTATGCGCTGCACTGCTACTAGCCGGTTTAATGGGAAAAGTTAAGGAAGCATTTAACTGTAAGGATATTACGATATCTTGTTGGACGGATTCTATGATCACCTTAGGCTGGATAAGAGGAGAGCCAGAACGGTGGCAAACATTCGTAGCCAATAGGGTGTCACAAATTCAACAACTATTACCAAACGCAGAATGGAACCATGTAATTTCGGCGGAAAACCCGGCAGATATAGTTTCAAGAGGTCTTGAGCCGGAAAAATTGGTTAACTATTCTTTATGGTGGAACGGTCCACACTGGTTAAAAACCAATCAAATCCCTATCACGAGACGTATGCCTCAGCCGTACCAAGAAATCAAGTTAAGTCATACCACGACAGCTGAGGTTGAGAAGAATGATCTCTGGAATAGATTTTCTAGTTTAGATAAAATGATAAGGGTGTTATCTCACTGCTACAGATTTGCAAACAAAGAAACAACAAATAAACCAATTTCTTGTATTGAACTAAAAGCGACGGCCAAACGAATACTTCTGAAGATACAACAGCAGGAATTTGAAGCTGAATTGAAAACTATACAAAGTGGACAACCCTTGAAGAAAAATAAAACATTATCTACTTTAGATCCATTTATAGACGAGGATGGACTACTAAGAGTTGGAGGCAGATTACAAAACTCCGAATTGCCGTACAATCAAAAACATCCAATACTTTTACCATATAACCATCATGTAACGTCATTGATTATACAAGACGCACACGTAAAAACGTTGCATGGAGGCAACAAATTGACTTTGGCTTATTTACGACAAACATACTGGATCATTAATGGGAAAAGGAAAGTGAAGAGTATAATTAACAAATGTGTGAGGTGCATAAGGTACAAAGGAGACACAAACTCTCAAAAAATGGGAATACTACCAAAAGCACGGGTAACGCAATCCTACCCATTCAGTTATACAGGAGTAGATTATGCAGGACCAATACAAATCAGAACTATGAAAGGGAGAGGTCATAAGTCTTATAAATCATACATTGCTGTTTTTGTATGTTTAGCAACAAAAGCAATACACCTAGAATTGGTGGGAGATTTAACAACAGAAACATTTATCGCGGCGCTACGCAGATTCATGGCACGAAGAGGTCACGTGTCACACATGTACAGTGACAATGCAACAAATTTCGTAGGAGCAGCCAACTTCTTACATCAAGAAATATTACAGATCACGCAGTCGCCGCAATTTCAAAACGCAATAACAAACATAGGGACACAGTGGCATTTTATTCCTCCATCATCACCACATTTCGGTGGCATCTGGGAAGCTGGCGTAAAGTCAGTCAAATATCATTTACGACGAGTAATCGGAGATTCCACACTTACATATGAGGAAATGACAACCTTTCTCCAGCAAATTGAAGCGTGTTTGAATTCAAGACCATTGTGTGCACAAACAGAAAATATTAATGACAACACAATACTAACTCCAAGTCATTTTCTTATTGGCCGTGAAGCAGTAGGAAAACCAGATCCAATGGAAAACATTAATACTGACCTAGTAAACAAATGGAAACAGATTCAAAAGATGAAAAAAGATTTTTGGAACAGTTGGACAAAAGATTATCTACATCAACTTCAGCAAAGATACAAATGGAAACAAGCACATGAAAATGCTAAAATTGGAACTGTAGTACTAATAAAGGATGACAATATAAATCCAAGCAAATGGCCCCTAGCAAAAATCACAGAAGTACACCCGGGAGATGATGGAGTAGTTAGAGTGGTAACTCTTCAAAAAGCAACAGGCGCTTGTCAGAAAAGATCAATTCACACGTTGATCCCGCTCCCAGTGAACGAAAATAAAGAAATTGGTACCGATAGCGATAGCAAAGACAGACAAACGTCTATACAATGTAATATATCAACAGCTACAATAAACAAAAAAGGTCTACGAACACCGAAAAGTTGGATAAAGGGTTTACTATTACATACGATAATTATACTATTAATTGGCACCGTGTCGAGTACGCCCACATTCACGTTAAAAAGTTTGAGTCCAGGACTATATGTCGAAAAAATAGGAACCACAACTATTAATCGAGGAACGTTTAGAATTGAAGCAGATTATGAGAGAGGAAGCTTGGAGCTAGACCAAAAAAAGATTGATAAAATAACATCACAATTTCAACAACTTTGCAAGGATACCCAATACATCATGGATGAAACTCATTGCAATGAATTTTATCACCACTTAAACGAAGAAAAAACAAAGTTTGAGACAACAAAGGAATACCTAACAGAGACAAAGAATAATAGGAAGAAACGAGGTATCTTAGGACAACTGTTAACATCGGTATTTGGAGTTAATGATGAAGTATACAGGGACATAGATACATTAAATAAAAATCAGCAGAACCTTATAGACGCTGCCAATCATCAAACAAAGATAATGATATCTACCATAGCAGGTGTAAATCAAACTGAAGAGCAAATCAAAAAAAAAGTTAGAGAGGTTCCAAGCAAAACTAAATGAAGCTATATCGTTCATGAATGACCACAATGTTTGGTATAAAGCTATTGACAGAAATCATATTAAGATACAAGTTATGCAAACCTACGAGTTGGCAAATAATTTTATAAAAGAAATTATGGACTACTATACAGGGTTACTTGAAATTTATTTACAAAAAGCAACTATATATAGTATATTAACACCAAAGCACATCAGCAACATAATAAAAATGGCTAATCAAAAACTACCATCAAACTTGAAAATTATCCAGGGTCAAATAATACAGACTGAGATGAACGTAAATACTACGCACATAAGAGTGTACGCTTACTTCCCAATACACGACGTAACAAAATATACTCTGATACACGTTACACCAATTCCAGAGAGAAAAACAGATGGATCATTTGAGTGTTTGACTATTCAGCAGACGTTCATGGGCTTTGATTACAACAACGAGCGTTATTTTGAACTAAGTCAGGAAGAATTTAAAGACTGCCTTGGTAGTACTACAGAGTTTGTCTGCTATCCTGTAGCTGTCAAGAACATGCAATTAAATAAAAATTGCATAGTTGAACAACTCTTTAAAACTGACAACTACACCCACACCCAATGCACGTCAAAAACCTACAAGATATCAACAGATGTTGTATGGAAGCAATTATTTATGCAAAACACTTGGCTCTTCATCACGACAAGATCGGTTGCCATATCAATTGTGTGTGACGGTCAAAGAAAAGAAATTACTATTCAAGATGTCGGAGTTCTACATATCTCCGAGAATTGCGTAATTAAAACACTTAATAACATACTTGCGGCAAAAAGAACAACAACGATAAGAGTGCTAGCTTCTTATTCTAAAACAACGAACTTCTCCATTAATACGCAAATCTTACCAACAAACATAAAAGATATATCCAAAGAAGAATTAGTGTTAGACAAGTCAAAAGGAGTTTTCGACCATTTAGTTACATCCGAAACAAACCTACAAACTCAGCTAGATAACACAATTTGGAAACAACTGGAGTCTCATACATACATCGCTAGCATCAGTACTTCACTTGTTATTATCAGTTTAGCATGTATTTTAATTTACTTCGGTCCACAGGTTTTGAGTAAATTTCGAGCCATCATTGCAGCTAGAAGAAAACCTGCGCCACCTGTGCAGCAACCGACGATCGTCAGCAGCACACCACACCCGCAACAGACACAACAGCGGTACGGCATACCATTCAGCGTGCCCACCCAGTCACAAGAAGCTGAACAAGGACAGGCCAGACCATACGAGACCATCGACCTGTACCAACTTGGATCCTGTTCCTGAGAGTCGCCAGAATGTTCAATGTTACCTTTGGACATTGACTCAGCACTCGGCCTGGCTGACGCGCGGCCCAGTTAAGATAATGATTGGGTTGCATCTTACACGCATAGGACACAAAGATTTTATATAATAGTGTGTGTTAAGAAAAAGTAGTATATAAGCGGTAACATTTGTAAATAAATCAGATTTGAATTTTATATTCTTGTCTCATTACCCCTCACTGTGGCCAAGACACCTTTAGCCATCTCTGATCGGTCTCGTGAGTCTGCGGGACTGGCAGTGAGTGTACCCTTCCCATACCTGGACATCCTGTCTCCAATCCGTCTGTAACCTTAGGTCGCATGGTGCAGACATCCCGCACTTATTTATATATTTATCTATTACATACTAGGTATATGATAGGTTAGGGCTGTGTAGGGCTTAGGGCTTAGGGTCGTAGGGACTGTTAGCCTTGTAGGTCTGTTAGGCTCCTTCAACTTATCATTTACTTTCATGTACCATCACACCCTTGGCAGTCTTGCGGCCTTACGTGACGTTTGTTAAGGGTGGATGTACAGTATGGAACGGCTGATTTTTTTTATAACCGATGAAAAATGTCTATGTGGGGGGGGGGGGGGCTCAGAATGATGTACTGAATACGTGGTAAAAGTTTTCGCGTCGGTGCCTTCCACCCCGTAGAAACCGTCTTAGCTGTATTACTGCATTAGCACACTAGCACTCATAATTAAAGGTGTACTATTTATATGTTTACGTAGTGTGTTCATACTAGGTGTCTGTTAAAATAAGATAACAAAAAAATAAAAAATTGACTTAAAAACAGGAAAATGACAGTCACTACATATTACAAAGTATTTAAAAAAACCGCTACAATGTAAAATTTACCCTTTATTAAGTGACTTGCAGACTTGCAGACTTGAAAAGAAAAAATATATAATGACATTAACTTGCTTATCTCTCTCAAGTCGTAAAAGGTAATGAACCGAGCTAAAAGGCTACGAGGAGTGTAATGTACTTTCTCTTAAAACAATTGAAAATAATTGTGGAGATCAGTCAGCAGCTATTTTTTTTTTGTTAAAAAAAACCATTATAACAAAACTGCCTCGTGAGTGCATCTTGGGTTCGAATTTGGGGTCGGATTATTTGCTTTTTAACCGACTTCCTTCTAAAAAATAAAATAAATAAAAAATTATTTTGTTTTCTGGTCCTTATTGATTATTTTTCTTTTTTATTTAAATTGTATTAACATTGCTTTGTTACTTTATGAATTACTGGCTTTTACCCGCGGCTTCGCTCACGTTCATTTAGAATTTGACAATCAATTCGGATTGTACTCTGCTTGTAATAATATAATTCAATCATGATTCGAACGACACGTGGCGCCATCTATCATCATAAGAGCGTTATTGTTGTTTTCCTCGGGAACAGTATTTTTTTTCGGGATGAAAGGTACTCTATGTCCGTTTCTGTACACCTGACAACGTATATGCAAAATTTCAGGATGATCGGTTCAGTTGTTTAGGCGTGAAAAGGTAACAAACAAACTTCTTTCGCATTTATAATATTAAAAGTTAGGATGGACCAGTATGGAATCTCGGTAAAAATGCATATTATAAATGCATTTTTTCTTCTACGTCTATCTGGATGATGTGCTAATATTTTCTAGTTACATTGTAAAAATTGATACACGACAAGGATTTGTGTGAGATATCACAACTAAAACGGGTAAAATAACTTTACTTTCTGAAGACGGTGATTTTTGTTTGTTTCATTGACTCTTCTACAGGCAATTTTTGTCTAAAATGTCACTTCAACCACTACATATATATAGTACATAACTTGTGAAAGAAAATAAATTATTTGTATTTACATCTACCACCGACTTCCGAAAGTAATTTTTTCATTAGGAATTTCTTCGTAGGATCGCAGAGTTTGGATGCATGCCCGGTTGTTGGCAATGAGCTCGATCCGTATTCCTGGCAAAATATGTGTGTACAGTCACAAGTACCAATATGTATACACTTTCCTAAATTTAAATGCAATATCCGCGATAAATAACGATTGCAACTAGGATACGGGATCTTTTTATAAAAATATGAGTTCCAGAATACTATGTTCGTAACAACATGGAATTTTAATCAGAAAAGTATGAAAACGACCACTTTTAAAAGTTGTTAGTGTTTACATATTGGTGCTCGTGACTGTACACCTCTGCCTAACGCACTTGGGACAACAGGTGTTCTGTTTTATTAAATAACTTGCTCCCATGAACGAAAATTCCTAATTATCGTTCAACATTTAAATAATGATTACTCGTTATAAGTTCAGTTTGTGTTACATCAAAATTGCTTGAAAATAACAATTTTAAGACACAGATTATTTTCTCAAAATCAAATTTTTGTTTACCAAATAATTACAATATTATCAGTTATACTTTTTTCTTATAGAACAGAAGCTCATTTAATTTTTTAAAAAGAATAAGCAATACAACCTAGAACTATTTATTTTTAACAAATCACAAAATCAACACAATCACAAAAACCGTTAGATACAGAAATAATAACAACTATAGTTCACGATAACGTCCGTCACTTCCGAGCTCCCGAGCAAAAGTGTCTGCGCTCCGAGAGCGCACCGCTTATGATACGTCGCCCCCTCTACTCGCTGTGTCACCACGATCGTACGATGTTCCCGCCCTTTCGGCTGACGAATCCTCTAAGACGGCCGTTCCTGACAGCTGAACGACCTCGTCAGCTTGGCTCTCTGGCATTGCTTACTGCATTATTTCACCCTCTACAAATAAGTTTGCGCCTGGTCTTCACTGGCTTGGACCTCATTGGTAGACTCGTCATCTAAAACATAACAAAGCAAAGACTTGTATGAGATATTCTGAAAGTTTGAACAATTAACTGCCCATTGTAATGAAATTACTAGCAATTGCACCAAAATAGGCAGCAGTTTGTAAATTGTATCACCAATGAAAGAGTTCCGGACCTCAATCATTACTGAAACAACCACAACATCGCCTGGCAACCACCATGGGGGTTCCAGATGGCCATAATGTCGGGGCAATCAGATAGCCATAATGTCGAGGCTAAAAAACAAAATTGCCACAATGTCGGGGCAAGCAGCCACAATGTCGGGGCTATACGAAATAAAATTGCCACAATGTCGGGGCAAGCAGCCACAATGTCGGGGCTTATACGAAATAAAATTGCCACAATGTCGGGGCAAGCAGCCACAATGTCGGGGCTTATACGAAATAAAATTGCCACAATGTCGGGGCAAGCAGTTCCAGGACGTCTCAACTCAGCTGCGATCTGACACTCCACTGTCCACTGTCGCCTCGAGCTGAAGCAACAGGGCTCTGTCAAAGCACGCAGGGGCCCACCACTCGCACCGCAGGTTTGTAACTCGGTCGCGTGATGTCACCACTGGCGTACTTGCGATTCATTTTAAGCCCGTACCAATGACAGTCTCAGACACGGCCACACGTCCTGGTGTGATGGTTACTCTGCGAACAAACAAGTCTACGACAGAATTTTGTTCCACTCGGTCGCTCCTGACCAAACTTTACATACATCGGGTCAGTGAAGGTAAAGTACTCTACTAACTCTTTTTAACCAAATTCTACTCTTTGATTAAATCAAACACAGTCAAATTGGGAATAATCGAGAATGGGTCAACCCTTGGGCCATGTACCATAGTCGTTCGAATCAACCTTTTAAACTCTACTGCAACCAAAACTGCCAAGCTTATAGAAACTTTCGAGTAAAACCTCTAACGCCACGGCTCTCCAGCCGACCAGCAATCTCATTGCTCTCACACATCCAGCGCATGGATCAAAAACTCGCACATCCATCAAATGGATCGCCCGTGTACATGTGCAATGGGTCACCCACTGACTACACAGTACGGTCTTTCTAGACCCCAACCTCCGTCAGAGTCAAACGCCTATCGCGTGCCCACGGACTATTGAGTTGCCTCAAGAGATACCGATTTCTACCGGGCTACGACTACGAACGTCGAACACACAACGGCCGATAGACTGCTTTACTCGACCTTCTACTACAACACTTAAGCTTGCTCATCATCATCAAAATCCTTGTCAACATCGACTGGTACGTGACCCGCTGGCATCTTCTTTAGCCTACCGTGTACATGTTTGTAGGCATACTTCAGATCTAACAAACAATTAGGTCAATTAAAATGCTAGAGCAACCAAGTACCTCTTCACCATCTAATCAACACATATGGCCTATGGGAAACATTTATGCCCTCCAACAAACCCCTGTTTGTTATACTACGTTCCACAAGAACGCAGAGTCCCACACGTCTCCATGGTCTCTACCAGACCTTTTGACTGTAGTTTAGCGTTGGTTGTCGCGGCTTTAACTTGGTGATCAGAAATGTCACAAATTACTATGGCGGCTTTCAGTTCATCGGAAAGCCCCTTGACCAATAAGCCTGACATCATTCCTCCTGAAAACCCTCGAGAGACTCTGTGACCGACACATCCGGGACGGACCTCTTCGGGAGCTACCACTACACAAGAACCAACACGCCTACTCCACAGGAAAATCAACAGAATCCGCACTACACAGTGTGATCTCCAAGATCGAATGTGCAGTAGACCACAAGTGCTCCTCACTAGCTGTTTTTATTGACATAGAAGGGGCTTTTGACAAAACTATTTTCCATAGCATCAACGCAGCCCTCGAGAATCACGGTGTGGACTCGACCCTGCGAGGATGGATCACAAATATGCTAAGACTCAGGGCCGTACAGGTTACGGTGAACGATACCACTAGAGCCATCGTGGCGAAAGGCTGCCCTCAAGGGGGCGTCCTCTCACCACTCCTATGGAACCTCGTGGTGGACAGCCTTATCAAACGTCTGAATGACAGAGGCTACTACACGGTGGGCTACGCAGATGACATAACCATAATAATAAATGGCACACATGAAAACACACTATGTAACCTTATGCGCCAAGCCTTGAAGGTGGTGGAAGACTGGTGCAAGGAGTACAAACTAGCAGTGAACCCCACCAAAACCGAACTCGTCCTTTTCACAAAGAAAAGGAAGTTGGCAAACCTACAATTGCCACGTTTCTTTGAGACCACCCTAAGCCTGTCGACTGAAACCAAATACCTGGGTATTTATTTGGACAAACAGCTGAACTGGGCAAAACATACTGATTACATCACAACAAAAGCCAGCATAGCCCTATGGCAATGCAAAAGATTGCTTGACAGGAATTGGGGCCTAAGCCCCAAAATCACCTACTGGCTATACACCACCGTCATCCGACCAATTATTACATATGGCTCCATAGTTTGGTGGCCCAGGACCAATCTGAGCACAGCCCAGAAGGACCTCGAGAAGGTACAAAGATTTGCCTGTGTAGCAATCACCGGCAGCATGAGAACATCACCCACTGCCGCGTTACAGGTAATGCTGGGGTTACCACCTCTACACCTCGTCGTAAGAGAGGAGGCGGCCCTAGCGACCTTCAGGCTCGAAATATCCGGCACCCTAAGTAAGGATTCCAGAATCAAACATACGCGCATAAAAGACGACGCAATCAAACAACAGCCCATGATAGCATCACCCTGCGACAGAACCCTGAAGACCCACTGCTTCCAAAAGCACTACAACATAGAGCTCACAGCGGAGATGTGTGACTACTCAGGCCCAAAAGAGCTAAGGATCTACACTGATGGATCGAAAACCGACGAAGGGACAGGTGTCGGAGTTTTCTCCGACGATCTAAACATCAAAATATCCAGACCCCTGGGAATGCTCAACTCTGTATATCAAGCAGAGTGCGTAGGCATTATCCAAGCGGCACACGCCATAGAGGCCAGGGAAGTTACGGATACTCACATCCGTATACTTTCAGACAGTGCCTCAGTCCTCCAATCCTTAAAGGGAAATTAGATCACGTCGAGACTAATATTAGAATGCCATAATGCCCTAGAACGAGTTACGGTACTAAACCGCAACACGGTGACATTACAATGGATCAAAGGACACAGTGGATCGCTTGGAAACGATGCAGCTGACGAACTCGCCAGAAGAGGATCCAGCACAAAAGCTTTCGGACCCGAACCCATTGTCCCCGTACCCTTCAAGCAGCTCAGAAGTTGGCTAAAGGATCACACTCAAACACAAGCGGAGAAGTGGTGGACCTTGAGGAAACGATAGCGCACGTAATCCTTGAGTGTACTGACGTCACCCAGATACGCGAGGAGACCCTTGGAACGCCAGGATCTCTTGCGGATGCCCTGAGAAGACCGGGAAGTCTGATCTGAGGTTGGAGTAACGGCCACCAAGGCTCACGCACAATGGTCCACTTTAAGGACTAAGTGCGTAAACCAAAATCCCTAACATAGAACATAGAAGCCCCTTGACGATAATCAACCGCAACAAGGACTTTTGGGCATATTCTGCATACGTGGTGAATTTGTTTGAATTCGTACTCATCACGTCGTACAACACAGTGGCCATATCAACTTCACGCGGACACGTCATCTGCCTAGCCTTTTCCCAACCATGTTGGGGTCGGCTTCCAGTCTAACCGGATGCAGCCGAACACAAGCACTCTACATGGAGCGACCGCCTACCTGACCTCCACAACCCAGTCAGCGCTAGGTAATACGATACCCCTTGGTAAGACTGGTTGTCAGACTTTCGGGTCACTGACCACCTGTAACGACCGTCAAACATCCACAAATGACAGCCGGGACCAACGGCTTAACCTTTTCCTTTCCGGGGCACGGAGGAAACTCGGCATGTAATGGGCGGTCACCCATCCACGGACCAACCCAGGCAAGCACGGCTCAACCCAAAGATCGACCCAAGCGGCTGTTCTTATTTAGCCACGAGCTCCTCTTTAGCCACGGGCTCCTCTTTAGCCACGAGCTCCTCACTAACTTCACGCGAACACAATGACCGAAATTAAGTTTTAAAATTATAACAACTTTAAAATTCTACCTTCGGGCATTGGTCACCCAATCGTTGAGCCACGTTATAGCAACACCACGTAAACAGCCATCAATGCGTCCCAGGCATTCCCAATCGCCCCAGTGGCTTAATTCGCACCCCTTATCTACTTCAGCGCACCATACGTCAAAGTCATGTACACTGGGACCAAAATTCGAAATATAATAATGGTTCGATCTTACTTGAATCAGGGATGAAAGTGCACCCACAATCCTGTCCGCAGCGTCAACCTCACGCGATGCCTCGAAGGCGGCGGTCCCCGTAGCACGTGTTTCCATATTGGCAACAGGTTCCTCGGTTGCCGCTGATACTGGCACCGGCGTGTAGCTTCTCGTGCACGGGTGCGCCGACATTGGAGACGCCTGTATCGCGCTTGGAACCAACCGCGTTCAAGCGATCAAGCACTTCATTTAAAGGGTTGCGGCGAGGGCTGTCCCGACGCCCATAAGAACAATCACGGCGCCTACGCTGACTTTCGATACTCGCTGATCTATCGCGACGACGCCTAGAGGATCTGCTACGTATTTCACGACAACGGTCTCGACATGATTAAATAGCAGTTAGCACACTACGTTGATTAACTAAAAACGTAAACCAAAACAAACACGTGGGCGTTAACCTAAAAACGCACAAGCACTAAAAACCGATAAAATAATTAACACGAGGCGAGTTACTTTTAAATTGTTTTTGAACTAATCAACACACGGCTTCAAACACAACACGTGGTTGGAATCACTTTAAAACGAAACCACAAAATTATTTTTAAAACTTCCACAGTAAAACAAAAAATAAAAAATAGATGGCGAACGATCAAAGTCGCGTGTATTGTTAAACTTATCCCAACTTCTGATCTTATAGAACAGAAGCTCATTTAATTTTTTAAAAAGAATAAGCAATACAACCTAGAACTATTTATTTTTAACAAATCACAAAATCAACACAATCACAAAAACCGTTAGATACAGAAATAATAACAACTATAGTTCACGATAACGTCCGTCACTTCCGAGCTCCCGAGCAAAAGTGTCTGCGCTCCGAGAGCGCACCGCTTATGATACGTCGCCCCCTCTACTCGCTGTGTCACCACGATCGTACGATGTTCCCGCCCTTTCGGCTGACGAATCCTCTAAGATTTTATTATTTCTCGTTCATAATAAAACAACGTAGATACTATTACAATCTACATTAATTAATATAAATTATCTTGGATTATATTTCAATTTGCGTGATGGAATAATACATATATCGTATGACCTTTTCGTCACACTGATATCTGTAAACAAGTCGTTATGATAAGTCAGAATCCTGAAAGCTGCATAACGTGATCAGAAATGTCCATACCGACAATCTGAAGCTTAACATTATTGGTATTGTAGTCGATGCATTGTAAAATTGCTTGTAAATCCTAAAGTTGCTGTTTGTCTCAAAAAATTTCCCTTTTAATCTTTCACTTTGAGGAGCTCGTGGCTAAATAGTAACAGCCGCTTGGGGTCGATCTTCAAGGTTAAGCCGCGCTTGCCAAGGCGGTCTGAGGATAGGTGACCACCATTATATACCGAGTTTTCTCCGTGCTTCGGAAAGCACGTTAAGCCGTTGGTCACTGCTATATTTTGTAGATTTTTGACAGTCGGTACAGGTAGTCAGGGGCCCGAAAATCTGACAACCAGTCTTACTAAGGGGTATCGTATTACCCCTTAGTAAGACTTAGGGTGGTCCGTGAATGGCACGGATCAACCTAGGCAAGCTTAACGTAAAGATCTGCCCGAGCCGCTGTTATTATTTAGCCACGAGTTCTAGGTTAAAAAAAATTGAATATTCTTACCTTGAATAAGCTTGCCTATTTGAACTACCTAGTTACCTGAAGAATCACCATCGTATTCTTTCTTTTCCAGATACAAAGTCTATAACATAGAACTAGACAGCCAAAAACAGCAAGACAACATCGGTCTACTGATAACTGACGCAATAGACTTCTGGAGAAGACCAAGTTTCCAGTATGGGGTGGTCGGCAAGGTGATGGTACCACCTTCTGACTTCGACTGGTTTGAGGAGAAGCTGGAAGAATTGGGGATAGACAGAGAGGTGTATATTGATGATGTGTATGAGTGAGTAGAACTTTTTTTTTAACTGTAATTGTCCCACAGTAAATGCAACAGGCTCAAATGGGATTGGGCGGGTCATGTGAGCCACATGCATAACAACCGCTGGGCAAAGGTCTCAACACGATGGATGCCTGAGGATGGACGGCGCCACCTAGGCCGATCCTAGGACGATCTAGAGGCGCATCACGCGGTCTGGTTCGTGGTGGCGCAGGAGAAGAGAACCTGAAGGATGTGGGGGAGGACTTAGCCCAACAGTTCGACGTTAAAGGTTTTTTAAAAATACTGTCCCACTGTGTATATTACACCCAGTGGTAGCTAAGGAGCGCTGATTAGTTGTAACTGATTACTAGATAAGAGCATTTATTATTATTTGGGCAAGTAAAGGCTTGTTGGTGTCCAAAGATTGTGAAGACAAAGGGCAGTCGCCTTTCAAATGGGTTTTCTTATGCTTTTTAGGGTTCCGTAGTCAACAAGGAACCCTTATAGTTTCGTCATGTCCGTCCGTCTGTCTGTCCGCAGCTTAGCTCAAAGACTTAATACTAGAAAGCTGTTATTTGGTATGAATATACAGATTAGTTACGCCGTCAAAGTGGTAAAATAAAATCTCGAAACTTCCCCCTCTACCAGCTAAACGGTTGTGTTTGAGTGTATCTTTTTTTCTTAACTTATATCGGTTCGCATTTTTAATTTTAACACCGTAATTACTGCTGATAGAAAGATACTTTGTCTAGGCTATTAGATATTATTAGTTGCAAAATTTTAATGTATTTATTTTAGGCCGTAACGCTTGACACTTTTGGTAATTTAATCATTTGAGTCGAAATCATTACTACAATAATATATGGACTGAGTCGTTAGTCTAGTGGTCGCAAGCGCGACTGCTGAGCATGAGGTCCTGGGTTCGATTGCCAAGTCGGGTAAAGTGTTATTGGGTTTTTCCATCCGGAATTTCTTAGAAGCAGCTACGGAGTCTGGATTTGTGCCCGATTGATGGCATTAGGCTCACCACTTATTACATGGGACTTAAACATAACTGGCGAAATGTGGGTGTACTATTAAGTACACCTCGTGACCTCTGCCTAACCCTTTGGGGATTACTAGCGTGATGTTATGACTAAATATGGATTGAAATCACTTGTAATCGAATCAACTAACCGTCATCAGGTAATTCTTGGATGATGTAAATCTTTCACCATTTACACTTATGTGTATATTTACGAAAACACGATAAATAATAATTAAAATAACACCCCTGTAAACATGCACTGAAAATAATTAATCTCGTTAATAATTATAAAATTACCAACATCATCATTAAGCCAATATTACTGCGCTGGTAAATATTTTCCGATATTTATTTAATTTGTTACCGAAATGAAGTTTGGATCAATTTTCCAGCTTAGTCAACCCGTGACGTAATGATTAATTTGGACAATGACGTCTAGCAGTATTGTTTTAATCTTATTCCAGACTGGGAAAGAGATGGCGCTAGACGTCCTGTATAGCTCCGTCTCTTTGTCACATCGGAGTGACATCAACACAATAATGCTTTAAGACGTCATGGTTCACCTTGAAGGTGCATCCTTCCGGATGCACCTAAAAATGTTCATTTAGTTGCAGTAATAAAGGGCTACAAAGAACTTTTGGCGATTTAATGGCATTGCCAGTATGGTGAAGAATTGCGTATTTGTTTTGAAACAAGGCTCTTGATTTTTCTTATATTTTAAATTTTAAACCACGCACTAATAGTGTGGGAAAGAGACAGTGCTATATATGTCGTCTAGCGCCATCTCTTTCCCACCATGATTGCAATCTTAACGTGTCAAAGATTTTGTCAAAAAGCGTAGGAAAATGAGAGGTTTTATGTCACATTACTGAGGTTAGTATAAGGCGATTTTAACACAACACACGGTATACGTGTATTAAGCCGGCCATATGATAGACAATAGTTTATGCATGTGCAGTTTTGCCTGTGCAGTCAAACCGTACAGGAACGCATTAACGCGTGTAGGAGAAAACTGTATAGTTATCCTGGCCTCATGGCCTGTTTATGTAAACTTGAGAATATCGAAAGAAAAAAAGGGCGTGAATTACAGACCGCATGCATACCTCTCAGTTGTTTTTTTTATTATAACACATAATAAACCCACGCCATGCTTGCAAATGAGCCAACCGACAGGTTTGCAGTTACGTATGTGTCCTCTATGGAATTCAGTTTTGCATGAGGGTTTTGCTTGCTCAGGGCGCGCCACGATAGTGGCGATAAGTCCCCTCTTTGAGGAGTGGCTTGAGAGGCGCCACGGCGCCCTCACCTTCCGCCTGACGCAGGTCCTCACTGGACACGGGTGCTTCGGGAGGTACCTGCACCGAATCGGGCGGGAGGAAACGCCCGGGTGCTACAATTGCGAGGATCGACCGGAGGACACGGTGGAGCACACCGTGGAGGTATACTCCGCTTCGGCGGAGCACCGCCGTGTCCTCGTAGCGGCGATTGGCGGCGGTGACCTCTCGCGTCCGGCCCTGGTTCAAGCCATTGTCCGGGGCGAGAGGGAATGGGAAGCCGTCGCCTCCTTCTGCAAAGCAGTCATGCTAGCGAAGGAGGCGGCGGAACGTGAGAGGGAAAGAACCTCCTCACGTCCCAGCCGCCGCGGGAGAAGCACCGGGCGTCGGGGGCCACGCCGTGATGGCTCTCGGCCACCGTAGTCGCGGGCCTGTGGACGGTGAGTAATGGGCTAGCTCGCCGTCCGTCCGTCGTATGACGACGGGCAGGCCGTGTCGACGGCGCGTTCGTGTTCCACGCGCGCCTCAAAGAGTTGTCAGCAAACGGGAGGGGCCCGCAAGGGCCGGTGCCTGCCAGGGCTGCGGGACTGTTCGAAAGAGATACCGCGGCCCTGGAACATAAAGGGCCAATGAAGGAACATGGGTGGTTTTTAGTCAGTAAGAGTCTGACACTCCCTTCCGCTCCGCCCAGAGCGGGAGGAGTCATTTGATGATTTCCCACACTCCAAAAAAAAAATAAAAGGGTTTTGCTTGCACATTTAAAACTGTTATGCATAAGTTATGAATGGCCGACTTAGGCGTTAACGGATTGCGGGCCTGTGGACGGTGAGTAATGGACTAGCTCGCCGTCCGTCCGTCTTATGACGACAGGCTGTGTCGACGGCGGCGCGTTCGTGTTCCACGCGCGCCTCAAAGAGATGTCAGCAAACCAGAGGGGACAAGGGCCGTTGCCTGCTAGGGCTGCGGGACTGTTCGAAAGAGATACCACGGCCCTGGAACACAAAGGGCAAAAGAAGGAACATGGATGGGTTTTAGGCAGTAAAAGTGTGACACTCCCTTCCGCTCCGCCCAGAGCGGAAGGGGTCATTTGATGATTTCCCATTCAAAAAAATAAAAAAAGTCACGAACGGATTTCATACAAGCCAATATGACGTACTCATAGAATCCGCTTCACCGCCCGACTGAAGGGTATCGTGTGAAAACTGCCTTAAATACGATACTGCCACAAATAAAATAACTGTTAAAGGTCTGTAATTTGTATTCTCAGATCATCGTTAGCCCTTTTATTTTTAACGTACTTTCGTATAGCAGAAACGGAGGCTGGAAAACTCAAAAGCGTGGACTATGACTAACTCAAAACATGTGTACGTGTAGTCCTATACTGAGTACCTGTCTGGAAAGGTCGAATCTAATTTAGAAGGCCTAAGAGACGTTTCTAGATATTAGCCTAGTTATTTATCGCTTTACCTTACGTACGTCTAGGCTTTTAAAAAAGACCTCGAGTTTTTATTTGTAGGGTAAGGTATTTAGTTTGGTTTCAGAAGGTATTACCGTATACCTATGGTATAGTACATCATCATCTGCCTAACCTTTTCTCAACTATGTTGGGGTCGGCTTCCAGTCTAACCGGATGCAACTGAATACCAGTATTTTACATGGAGCTGCCTATCTGACCTCCACAACTCATCTAGCACTGGGTAACACGATACTCTTTGGTAAGACTGGTTGTCAGACTTTCGGCCCACCAAAGATCTACAAATGGCAGCCGGGACCAACGGCTTAACGTGCTATCCGAGGCACGGAGGAGCCAAATATTTAAATCACTAGATTTGCCCCATTGAGTTAATAAAATCGTTACGTTTCAGTTTCATTAACAACCACATTTGAATAGTGTTGTCTCGCTCGTACTAAAACAATTTTGCCATGCGGGATGTGAATGCTCACTTTTCTCATTGTTTTCAAGTACAGTTATAACGGTGTGACGGTTAAAACTATTGAAAATATCTCACAAAACTCCGATTAAATGATAAAATTCTTGTTCTTTTCAGATTCTTAACAAAAGAGGAGAGCAGAACACAATCATCAAAGAATGCCAACGATGCTGATACTGATGCATTTGATGTTAAACGCTACCACACATATGATGCTGTAAGTATAATAAAATGTCATCATGTAGCATAGGAATGGTCGAAAAGCTGGCTGGGTTGACGATATCGTCAAAGTCGCAGGAAATAGATGGATGAGGGCGCACAGAACTGGGAACTATGGCAGAAGAAAGGGTAGGCCTATACCCAGCAGTGGGTGATTCCAGGCTGAAATTTTGATGATGGTAAGAGTAATCAGCCTGCGTCCCCACTGCGTCCTCTGTGAGGGAGTGTTCACCACATGGACCCAGTCCGGGTGTGTGTCATGTCTTTTTATTTTTGGTTCTGAGGCATTGCCATACGATGCATTACTTCACCGTTTTAGGAGCACTGGTGATGATATATATCACACAAAGTAAAGTAACTGTCTGAGTTTCTACACCAATAACAATAAAATTTATTCAAAAATCTAAAGTACAAGTATTACAGTTTTTCTTAAATCTATGTCAAGTTCACTCATGATTTGTGCCTGAACTAGGTAATCCTGTGTTTCAGGCGATTGAAAGTAACATTCATTGATTAAATAATCACATATCATAATATTCTTATTGGTACCTACGTAAAAATTGATACAAAAGTTATCTTAATGAAAAATTATTAATATTCTTAAAATTATATTATCTCAATGACTTTTGGCAACCTGTAAAAGTAAAGGGTCTGAGTTTCTACGCCAATGACTGTTGGCAACCAGTAAGAGTTGCAGGTTGCAGATATGTATTTTTGTCTAAGTTACGTCTTAATGTTCGCACAATACGTTTAGTTGATGCTTAGTGTAAGTGGAAACAGCCACAATATTTGAGATAATTCTCTGATAAGCTTACCTTTTCTTAAATAACACATTGTCCTGAAATTGTACATTCACGCTACTGCGTATTTCTTTGAGGAAAAATACTATGAAAGTATTTTGAACGAAGAATTTTTCCTTTAAAAGAATTGATCGCAAGGCGTTGGCGAAAGTTCTTAGTAGTGCTACACACTAGTTCGATACGGCAGAATTTGTGCAACATCAAAACCGACGTGATGAAAAAAGAAATCACGCATATTCGGCTTTCAATTGGTCGGCAAACTGTATCATGTTTTGCTATATCATTTGCGGGTCGGCTCGGCACAATTCAAGCTGAGTAGATCTTATTTTTCTCGAACATCATAATATCATCATTTTCTGGTTATTTGTGTTTGGCGCAGCATGTCTTCTTTTTAACCCGACTGAGGAGGGTAATGTGTTTATTCTCAGTTTACCCTTGTTGTTCAGCTTAGACAGGGTTTAAACGGACCCGTCACGAAGCTGTCAACCTAGCACATGCACTGTACATCAAACTGAGTAACTTTTAGCAAAAATTATTGCTGGGAAACGACTATTTTTTTTTGGGATGAAAAATCATGTTTCACGGTAGGACTCAATGTAACGCACTCAAAACATTGTACTGATGGATGAATTGAATAGTACGGGGGTCGATGAGATCTTTAAAGTAAAGTTCTTACATTAAAAACTTGTATTTAAAAAAAAAAAACTTGTGAAAAAGTTGGAACTTTGACCCCAATATCTCCGTAACTAGAAGGTTCCCAGGTATGGTCTAGAACAAAAAGATCGCAATGATGGGGAGAACAAGTGCCTTTCGTTAAGGGTCGTGTCACACCCTATGTTTGTTCTTTTGTGGCGCTCTAGAGACCAAACGCGTGGGCCGATTCTGATTATTCTTACGTTAATTGATTTAGTTTTTATAAACATGTTTTTTCCATACTTCCTTTTTAGACGTCCCCTCTTTTCTAGCCATAATCAGTCAGTTTTCCCGAAAATATCTCTTCATATTCTTTCGTCTTCATTATGTAAGCAACCAAATTTGCCGCCCGGCAGTGCCGAAATTTCAACCCGAAAAGTGGGTAGCACCCTTTTGATTCAATTGAGTAAAACTACACGTGTGAAGACGACGAGTACCTATTCTTCGACTGACAAATTGGAATAATCGAAGAAAAGGAAATTCTCAGTCGTAAAAAAAGATCGGGCATTTTATTATTCCGTTTGAGATTATATTAGTTTCTTTCCTGTTAGAAAATACCGGGTTTAAGGTATTTACGGACAATTTGAAGACGGTTTATTGTAAGTGTAATAATAATCGTCCGGCAAAGTATTGTCGGTTTTTCCATTAGGGATATCTCAGTAGTAGCCTAGATTTTTATCTGATTGATGGTAATAGGCTCGCTCCTCATTACTAGGCACTTGAACATAACGGGCGAGTAGGTGTACTAAATAAACTAATTCTTATTATATCAATTTCGACGCCATTTTTGCATTCGTAATTTAGATTTTCTGCTAAGCGGAAATAAACTGCTACTAACGGTTTTCCAGCAAAGGAATATTCACAATAATTTGTTAGAACGTTAGCTATCGTAATATTTTTATCACCAATTAACCCGTCAGACGATTATCATTAATATTGTATTTTATTCTAATTAGCCATAGGGACGTTTTTTGTGCTAGCGACAATTGTTAAAAACAAACTATTTACCTGATTGCGAACTTTCTTTTCAAAAGCTTCTTAGTGGCAAATTTTGTTATACCCATTAATATGAGAATCTCGAGTATAAAATGTCATGCTGACTGTTTCAGGCTGTGTCTTGATTCCCTGTGAGCGAATGAATGAATAAAAGAATTTTATTGAATCGATCATCATCAACATCTTTTTGCCCCAATCCCATGTTATATGTGGTTGCTCGGAAAATCACATTTCTTTCTTCCATTTTCCTTTGTCAGCCGTCACGTTACCATTTACTTCTTTCTCTTTCATACCATTCTTCACATAATTCATCCATCTTTTCTTTGGTGTTGTTTTACCTCTTCAGCCATTAACATTTGTATTCATCACATAGGCACCTGCGATTCATCTTTTCTCATGACATGCCCTTACCAAGACTGACGATTCCCTTTCAAATTTTCTGTAATTTCCGCAACTTTTAAACTTTCTCCAATACCCTATTCTCTTGTTACTGTGACCTTAAATAACAAAAAAAAACTTCTTTTTCAGATTCTAGCTTACCTTGGAACACTACAAGCAAAATACCCAAATGCCAAAGCCGAACTAGTGGAATATGGAGTCACTAATCAGAACAGACCTCTAGTATACCTTAAAGTGACCAGTAATACTAACACCGCAACAGAAAAACCCATGGTTGTTATAGAATCGGGTATAAATCCTAGAGAATGGGTAACTATTCCAGCTGCATTGAACGTATTGGAGCAAATCTTGGGTGAGCAGAAATTTCTGGATGGTCTGGAATGGATTGTGGTTCCAGTTTTAAATCCAGATGGATATGAATATACTCGGGATAATGTAAGTGATATTTTGTTAACATTTTTGTGTAACAGAATCGCAATATTATAGTGCTTAGACTCAACTCAAAGTAAATAATAAACAAGATAAAACTGATGTTTTCTGAGTTGTAAATTTGCTAGATAATGGTGTAAACTTAAGAAATATTCTATGAAGCAGCAGTTTGTAAACCTTTTATAATAAAGACGATGAACAAAATTAAAAGTACTGGAGCAGAGGGTAATAAAGGGAATGCCAATAATGATCAGAGTACTTCAGAATACGTAGTCTAAACAGTTTATGTATGCGGAAAACGTAGCACGAAGGATCTAGTATTTGATTTGACTTAAAAAAAATAATTAAACTAACTTTTACTAATGTTGGCCATCAATTTCTTTTAGAGCCGTCTCTGGCAGAAATCTCGAAGCACCACAAGCCACATGGCCCATGTCTGTCCAGGAGTGAACCTCAATCGTAACTTCGACCTGGATTGGCTTCACTTTGACTCAAGCTCGAGTCCCTGCAGCCATCTATACGGAGGCACAGAACCATTTTCTGAAATAGAAACCGAAATGATCAGAAGCATCATTGACAGTAATGGTTCTAAAGTAAAACTGTATATTTCTTTACAAAATAATGGAGGATATATTTCGTATCCGTGGAACTATGAAAGGGCAGCCAGTGGGATGTTCAGGCAACATCATCTTTTAGGCCTGGATATGATTAAAGCTATGAATGGAGCATACGTAGCGAATGTTGGATCAGTCATATTTGATAGAGCGTCAGGTACTAGCATAGATTATGCTAGGGAAAAAGGTGTGTTGTATACTTATAACATAGATATTGTACAAGGTGAGGATGGTGTTATTATAGCTGAAGAAGATATTGTTGGTATTGTTGATGATATTTGGAAAGGTGTAGCTGTTGCCGCTGATGAAATGATTAGATTACATGTTTGAAATGATTTGCGAGTCTTATTTATACCTATTAGCAAGACTAGACGTTGGTTGACTGCCACGTTGGTCTAGTGGTTGCAAGCACGACTGCTGAGCATTAAGTCCTGGCTTCGATTCCCAGGTCGGGAAAAGTGTTATTGAGTTTTAACATTAGGAATTTCTCAGTAGCAGCCATGGAGTCTGGATTTGTGCCCGGTTTTATTTAATTTAATTTTATTTGTTAGGGACAAAAAACAGTTACATGCCAAGCTTAACTAGAGATTCTTAAATTAGCACAATACTTACAAATACATATAAACACAATCAATTTCATGTTGACTCGGAAGTGCCGTGCTTGACCGACGCAGAAGTCACCTGGAAAGTGACTTGCCCGGATACGGATCGGCCCGAGAACCCGTTTTCCCAGAGACAGTGGGATGAGCCGCTCTGCAGGTTGGTACGGAATAAACTTATTAATACGTCTACCAATACTGCTGAGCGTGCCCGCCTACTGGCTGTGGGTGAGTGGGAGTCGGGCCTCTGGCTTCAGGCACTACCGTCACCTAATATAGGCACTATGTTAGGTAACACTACCTTCCGGCTCGCTACGTGTTTGCGATTGGGCGCTCCTTGTGGGGCTCCACATCGCTGTCAATGTGGTGAAGCAGTCGACTGCCTCGGACACCATGGCCTTTCATGCAGTAAGAGTGCAGGTCGGATTGCGCGGCACGCTAGCATTAATGATCTCATCCGTCGTGCTCTTGCCACCGCCGGGGTGCCAGCTGTCTTAGAACCCAATGGCTTGGCACGCGTCGATGGGAAGAGACCAGATGGTATGACCATAATGCCATGGAAGTTGGGTAGGCCTTTGGTGTGGGACGCAACTTGCGTCGACACCCTTGCGCCATCCCATCTTCCTAGCACAGTGGGCTGCGCTGGGGCGGCTGCTGCAGGTGCTGAAAACCTCAAACGGCGCAAATACAATAATTTAATTGGTAATTATGTGTTTGAGCCGTTTGGGGTTGAAACACTAGGGCCATGGGGTCCGAGTGCCCACCTAGTTTTTCGGGAAATCGCCAAGCGGCTGGTCGACTCTTCACGTGACCAGAGGGCGGGCCTATTTTTTGGCCAAAGAATCAGCATTGCCATCCAACGTGGTAATGCTGCCAGCCTTCTGGGCACTTTTCCTGTTGACAGCGATGCGGACGAATTTTTGGATGCCCTGTAACCCTTTTATACTTGTACATATTTAGTTCTATTATAGTTTTGTAGTTTGTAAATATTTAATATTTTGTTTAAATTTCATGTTTATGTTACATGTTTCATGTTTATGGTACATGTAACCCATAACTTTGTCCACGAATTCACAAAAAAAGTTTAAAAAAAAAAACCGTATTCTATTTTCTCTTCATATTTTACACACTACGTCTACATCTCTTTTTTCTACTTTCCTTTCGTAGGAATGCTGGAAGAGATTTCTTTAGAAATGAGCATCACCTTTCTACCTATTTTTTCTGTTCATTTCTTCTTTACTGTATTTATTGTGTACATAAACTGTTAAATGAATAAAAATATTTGGAAATTAAATTGTGAATGCGGAAATGTTAAACTTAGTAAGTAATTGAATTGGAGGTAAACCTACGCTACAATAGCCTTGCCAAATTCAAGGAAGCAACATCAATATTAGTATTTACATTGCTATCGGCTCACCAACGAAGATATTTTGCGGTATCTAACTCAATTGGTGAATTCAAAGGGCCACAGTCAATTACCCACAATCAACTTGATCGAGTTGCAAACATTTCGCAGAAATGTTTTGTGTGTTCAGTAAATATGTACTCATTGAAGCCTTGAACGTCAAAACTTTATCAAACAACATTATGTTGAAGTAATACTTCGATGACTCATTTATTTCATCACCACTGCTCTCAAAAGGGCAAAGAAAAACAGCGTAAGGAAACCGGCATGTCCTACAACCAAAAATTCGAAGACATGGATGACTGCCAACCCGCATTGAGCCAGCGTGGTGGATTATAGTAAATTAAAATATCATATCTAAGTTGTTATATCTAAGAATTTAGCGTCGTTTAAACCTCGTTGGTATAGTGGTCGAGTGGCTCGGTGGTAAGGCGCGATGCGGGATGAGGTCCTACAGTTCGGGAAAAGTGTTATTGGGTTTTTCCATTAGGAATTTATCAGTAGCAGCCACGGTGTCTGGATTTGTGCCCGCTAGATGGCAATAGGCTCACCCCCTATTTCATGGGACTTACAAATATAACTGGCGAAATGTGTGTGTACAGTCACGAGCACCAATATGTAAACAACTTTTAAAAGTGTTTTCCTCAGAAATTTTCATCAGTGATGAAAATTTCATGTTGTTACGAACATAGGATCTTTTTCATAAAAATATGAGTTCCAGAATACTATCTCCAAGTTAAAATCGTTATTTCACACGAAAATTACTTTTAAATTTAGAAAAGTGTATACATTTTGGTGCTCGTGAGTGTACTATTAGGTACACCTCTGCCTAATCCTTCGGGGATTACAAGCGCGATGTTATAGTATGTGTTTGGCCCATTCCCTCTCATAGCCTGGGAACATAGCGTCCCAACAGTGGGAACGTTATAGGCCGAGCATGAAACTTATACTACTTAGTTACTATGGATTCCTCCGTTCTCAACAAAGTGTTTAAAATAGCCGTTAAAACAATCATTATTATATCTTCCAATAACTTCTTTAATACCTTTTTATTTTTCACCAAGAAATTTTTGAAAGCAATCTTCACAAATTGGAAACAGATCCCGAACTGAATTACGATAAAAAATCGGGAGATTTAATTTTAAAAAATTCGCACTCTCTGAGACTCTTTGAGAATTTAATATGGCTGAGATGATAAAGAATTGATTATCTTAGTAATCTGTTATAAAATGTGGCTTATCCGAGTTCCGTGGCGGACTTTTGATTTTGTTTTCTTATTCGCAACTTTTCTTTGTTAGGAAAATGTCAGTCTTAAGAATTATACTATCCTCATAACTAAAATACCGTAAGTAACTTCAATGAAATAGTCCGGTATTGAACATAACATAACATTACGCCTGTAAACCCCGAAGGGTTAGGCAGAGGTGTACTTAACAGTACACCTACATTTCACCAGTTATGTTTAAGTCCCATGTAATGAGTGGTGAGCCTATTGCCATCAACTGCCAAAATCTAGACCATGGCTGCGACTGAGAAATTCCTGATGGAAAAAAACAATAACACCTTGCCCGACCGGGAGTACAACCCAGGACCTCATGCTCAGCCGCGCTTGCGGCCACTCGACTAACCAGGCACTCGAGGTAGTTTTTGAAGTTCCTGTATTTGCAGCTACGAGGGCCGAACGACCGTGTTGTATCTAGAGAATTTATTCAGTTAAAAGTTCCTGACTATGTCTGTTTCTAGCTTTAGCATTTCACCATTATTTGCTTAGCCTTTTCCAAAGTATGGTTTGGCTTCCAGTCTAGCCAGATGTAACTGAATACCAGTATAAAATGGTAAACTGACTGACTGACTGGGTGATATATCAACACACAGCCCAAACCGCTGGTTCTAGAGACATGAAACTTGGAGGGTGTATTCTTTGTGAAGAGTAAGTATCCAATAAGAAAGAATTTTTGGGAATGCGGGTGGCATTCCCAAAAATTATTTCTAAATTGGTAAAATAAGGGATGGAAGCTTATATGAAAGTCAGTCAGTTTTGAAATTAGGATCTACAAATTTTGAGTTTAGGTTGACGATTGAAAATTGATTTATACGTGTCTCAGCGTTTTTGATAATTCTACCCCCGAAGGGTTGAAAAGGGGGATGAAGGTATGTAACTATGTTTGTTACCGTAACCTGAATTAACTATAGGTTACTTTTTAATCAAGGTAGTATGTTCCCGTCGGATATTTTTCGACATCCACGCGGGCGAAGCCGCGGGCAAAAGCTAATTTTATATGTATCGCTACCTATAAAATTACCTTTGCCCGCTGCTTATCAACCCACTTCATTAAAAGAAAGCTTTATAGCGGGTGGTAGGGACACCGATGCGAAAATGGTTACCACGTATTCAATACATCATTCTGAGAGACATAGAAATTTTTCATCGGTTATTAAAAAAAAAAACAAATTTTCTCCCGCTTCTATTGAGCTTAGTTTTATGTACGCTCAATAGAGGCGGGAGAAAAGATCAGTGATGTTGGAAGACGCTATTTGTATGAATATTAATGTTTGTGTGTAAAATGTGTTGTGTACTTTATTAGTATAGAATAGTAAAATAATATCTTTTATTTCTCTCCATTTAATGAACGTTTTCTATAACGCCGTAAAATGGTCAGTCTATATAGAGTTTACACTGTATATTATGGTCGGCTTCCAGTCTAACCGGATACAGCTGAGTACCAGTATTTTACATGGAGCGACGGCCTATCTAACCTCCAGAATTCAGTTAGTACAGAGTAATACGATACCCCCTGGTAAGACTGGTTGTCAGACTATCGAGTCACTGACTACCCGTAATGACTGTCAAAGATCTACAAATCACAGCCGAGACCAACGGTTTAACGTGCTTTCCGAGGCACGAAGGAAACTCGGTATGTAATGGGTGGTCACCCATTCACGGACCAACCTTGGTAAGCACGGCTTATCTTAAAGATCGACCCGAGCGGCTGTTATTATATCGCCATGAACTCCTTGAGCGCTGTAGTTTGGTATAGTATAGAAAATCTCAATAATAAAAAGGGTATTTTAAGAATGTGTTTCAGTGATAAAATAAAAGGATTTTTCAAGTATCTTACGTGTGACATATTTTCTTGAGCAACAACGTAGTCGTGTACCTGGCGAGACAGACATTCTAGAGTAGTGATGTTACCGTTTAATTTATTTTTAGGACTTGGTGGTAAGTATCGATGAAGCTGCTCTGCAACTTTTGAAGCTCTTCAAGTTCCTATAATTTTCCTTAGCGTATTATTAATAAGGTCTCATTTAGATGACGCTGTTTAAAGACTAAACAAGAAGGCATGCAAGGTATTTATTTATTTTTATTTATTTAACAGTTTATGTACACACTGACATACAGAAAAGAAGAAAGGAACAGAAAAAATAGGTACAAAGGTGATGCTAATTTCTAAAGAAATCTCTTCCAGCATACCTGCGAAAAGAGAGTAGAAAAAAAGAGATGTAGACATAGTGTGTAAAAGAAGAAGAGAAAATAGAATACATAAAAACAAATCAAATAACGAATTTAAATATAACATACATATACTTACATATTTACTAGTAAAAAGACAAAATATATAACACAAATATAAGCTACAATATAATACATATCATATACTATATAATAATAAATAAATACCTATGCAATCGTATGTATCACGATATATAATTAACACTTATTTACATTTAAAATCAAAATCATCTGTTAAATGTTTTGCAACATTTGCTCATGTGGAATACGTTAAATTATAAAATAATATCATCTTTGAATACCTTTTACACTTCGAACAAATAATATCCGCAAGTGTGAATCTCCTCACATCCTTTTATTCGTATGAGGGAGCTATGAGTAACTATGAAATAGGCCTCACATATACAGGGTGTAAGGGACAGCCCTCTGTAGACGGATGGGGTGAATTCAGTATATCATACTAAGATGACCGGTCCAAGAAATTATTTTAGGAACGTCATGGGAATCTAATCATTTTTATTTGTTTTATTTCCTCATACGCAATGTATTGTTACCGTGGCAAAACGCAGGTAACGAACGGTAAGCGCGACGACGAGTTCGATGAAGTCTGTAGCTAGGTAGAAAGTGAACAGCTGATTTCACACGTGTCGTTCGTTAGAGTATTACAACAAGTAACATCCATTGTTGTTTTTTTTTATTTTAGCCATATTACTTACAGAAATGGATTGCTTGCGTACAGACAATGTAATTTTACATTTAAATAACTGAAAAACTGATAAAAAATGAAAATTTTCCTGAGAAAAATTCCGGCGGAATATGATTCAAAATAAGGAGCTGAACGCACCCTGTCAGTTTGCGGAAGATTGTCTATTACACCCTGTAGGTATAAAAGCTAACACAAATTGATTTAGAAGTAATCCTTTAATTTACAACCAATTTAATTATTAAAAAACAACTTTAAAACCCTACAAAATACACCTCACTATTGTCCAGCACTCGTTGGCATGTCACGTCCGCTCCTTGGGGCAATATTTCCTCCCTCCCTCCTCCCTTCTCCCCGGGCAACGACGTGGAACTATCCGAAGCGAATTCTCTTCTATTATTGCCCTACCTGAATTGAAAAAACAATGCAGGATTTTCTTTCCGATATGGTTGGGAGATGTTGGCGGGTTTGTGACTTTTTTTTAAAGGATTAGGATTTTGAATCGGCTTAAACTACTATTTTGTCTGTTATGTGGTGGTGGTCAGTTTTAAGGTACACTGTGACACAAACAATAATCACATTGTATGATCCATGGTACATGATTCTAGATCCAAAAATGTTAACATTTTTGGTCGCTTAATTAAAAAATATGATCTGGTCTATACATTTTCTTTTTTGATATTTTTATTTCAACGCTTGGGTTTCATGCACCTACTGAATTCAATTAAACGGTTTTTCCATTAGAAATTTCTCAGTAGCAGCTACGGAGTCTGGATTTGCGTCTGTTTGATGGCAATAGGCGCCTATTAAATGTGACTTAAACATGACTGGAGAAATGTGGGTGCAGTATTAGGTACACCTCTGCCTAACCCTTCGGGGATTACAGGCGTTTTATGTATGTATGTAACGAGTTGCGTATACGATATTGACCTACCATACTACTACTATTGGATAAATCCACTAACGCTAGTTTTAAGACAAAATTCAATTAGAAAATTGAAAAAAATGTTGGGAAATCTTCAGTTGCAGCGATGCAGCGGTATTCTACATTCATTGAAAAGTTCCGACGCCGGGATTACACCGCATTACCATTCGGTGTTGAAAACTCCGCGCATAGTGCTGGGATGTAAGGGATATCGATAGAGTGTCGATAGATTTAATTTCTTATAGTTAACTAATGCTGCTCTGACCCGAATAAATTGGGATAAGGTCTAGATAATGACGATATCGATGATGAAATAGCGAATGAGAAGGATAGAGAAAGTGTTTCAACTTTTGAATGAAAAGTGGAGGATAGATAGACGAAAATCGTTATACTGTTGGCAGTTGCAGTAAAAATGTAGAAGCTGTGAAACTGTAAAAAGAAAATCGAGGTTTGATTCGGTTGCTACGAATATGAAAAAAATCATAGTTTCTGATTATTGCTATTATGAATCCGTTTTGTCAGTCACAGCGATTGTAGAAATATTATTTTACACGTGTTTCTGCAGAATCCGTTCATTGTCCTTCGTTTTTTTCGACGGAACTTTGAATATATTGAACTCATGTCATCAACCAAGTGCTGTGCACTTTAGTACGTGGCAATTTCGTTAGATATAAAAATACTCAAGAGTTTCTTACTGTATATGTACATACTTGTAGGTATAGTAAATATATCGTAGGAGATGGCACTTTAATAAATAAATACATCAATTTCAAATCATATATTCATTAAATACTATCAGTCAAAACATTTAATATCATCTTAAACCAAATTGCGTTGTCTAAAAGCGTTGGCAGCTGCTCTGGCTCCAACCTTAATACCTTCCCATGTCTCATAACCAGCTTGCTCAATGAAGTCAGGGTCTACCAGAAAACCAGTTAACCATGCACTATTTCTCCAAGCAGGCAATTCATATGTGTAAGAGAATGGGGCGGCAGCAACTTGGGCATAATCACTGGCACCACCCGAAGCGGCATATAGGACATGGAAAATGTTTCCAACGATGTAGTTTCTGTTGGAAGGCCACTTCACCCTGTCGATGGCTTGAGCCATTTGGACACCAACCAGATTTAGTTGCAAGCCATTGGGTGGGAGGACACCGTTTCCGTAGCCGTAGAGGATCATGCTGCCGAAGCTGTGGATGTCGAGGTAAAGGGCCAAACGGCTTCTATGTGCAGCGATAATGTCCCGGATGACGGCGGTTTCCGGTTCAGAGAAGGCCCCGGTACCGTGGAAGGTGTCGGAGCAAGGGCTGTTACTGGAAGCAGTTCCCCAGTTCATGCCGAAGTTTCTGTTTAGTCCACTCCTGGACAGACATTTGCGCCCAGATTTTGTCTACGGTTCTTTCTCCAGTAACGTTCCTGCAGAACAAAATAGAAGGTCAAGAGAAAGCTGTAAATTTTTGAAATTGACACCACCCTATTGAGCGCTAACTGTTACAAATTCAAATGCTTGAGTGTTTTTTTCCCTTGCGCAATATTTGACGTACTTAATTCGGCGACGTCTCAATATAATAGTAATCAATGTGATTAAATAAGAAAAGATTACATCATCAGGGTGTAATTTATCATCACCAATTGTTTGTTGTATGATAAACAATAATCTCATGCTAATACTATTATTGATCGAGAGATCAAGCGAGTTGGTGAATGTCATACTGTCTTCAAATAGTTGTTTATGAGACAGGGCGCTTATCTCACGATATTCCCTCTCACTAAGAGGAGGCCTTGTGTTCCAGCAGTGGGAACATTATCGGCTGATATGCTATTCTGTTACATTACTCGTACTTGTGAGTAGTGGAAATACTTCTAGTCGTAGGGTAGGTCGTCAGGATCACTGTGACCATAACCATTAATGACAAATCTACTTACGCTACTGTGCGTGAAGATGTATCCATCAGGGTTGGCGACGGGCAGGATGATCCAGTCAATGTCCCGGACGAGGTCTGACTCAGTGACGTCAATCACCAGCTTGTGGATGGCGTAGAGAGTAGCGGGGAGGGTCACCCATTCCCGGCAGTGGAGAAGAGATTGCATCATGACGACTGGTTTACTGGTGTCCTAGAATTAAAGGGTATACATAAATTAGATTTAAATAGCGGATACTAAAGCTTTATATCCTAAGAGTTACAGTAACTGCTTTGGTTCTGTTTCAAAATAATTCGTGGTTCACATTTGATCATTCAACAATAATATCAAAATTAAAGTAAAATAATTCATTTTGATAATTCTGGAGATCTATACGAGTGTTTTTGTTTTAGTGATTTCTATTTCCTGCAGTATTTTATAAAAATTGGGCATTTGATTATAATCTTTCTTAGGAATAAATTAACCTTTTTACAAAGAAAATATTCTTACCTGGAAGTTGGTGGTGGAAATCCTGAGGTACCTGATGGGTCTGCCTTCGATACTGCGTCCACCGAGCACGACAGTGACCACATTGGGGTATTGCCTGGCGAGCTCATCCAGGTAAGCATCGACCTGAAAACGGATAACATAGTTTCTAGTAGATATTTTAAGAAACAAAACAGAAATCTACAAGTCACCTGCACAAGTTTTTAGTATAGTTTATAAAAAGGAAGTACAGACAATTTCTTTTTGATTTTTTTTTGTCTTATGACCGTTTTACCCACATACATTATGTAGATTAGAAACTACGTGTTTTTAATTTCATTGTCCCATGCTATAGCTTTTGTCGTCCGGGGGGGCAGACGCCATTGTTGCCATCGCAATTAAATGTTGGCACAGGAGCGTGGAGATTGGTATAAACAAAGAGAGGCCTATTACCCAGCAGTGGGTAAAGTTTGGCTGTGGATGATGTTAGTTTTGTCGTTCTAACTGTAGCTTTAGCATAAATTATTACTCTGTATAAATATAACATGCAAATATAAATACTACTTACCTCAGCATATGTGTGGATTCTATCGAAACCTAGACGAGATTTAGTACTGTTGCTTTTAGCCGCAGCTTCAGCAAGGAGTTTGTCTTCTAAGTCAAGTTGCCTGAAATCGAAATCATCATGAGTATTGTGCTTGCCGTTTATTATTTTGTCATCCAGCGTCTAAAGATGTAACTCCATTAGAGTTAGATCTTTAGACGCATCTTAAGGTGCACGGTCATAATTATAATTAACATCTTCTTAACAATCATTATCAATTTAATCTCATTCAGCTGAAAGATCGTTCGGACCACCCTAACTACCTATTACTGGGCTTAAAACTCCTGCTACCTTCATGTTCCTAATGGTCTTTAGTGATAGAAGTTTTAACATTTTCCACTTACTCTTTAATGTTTTCTACTTCAACTTTGAACTGTACACCATTGTATTCAAGGAAGCTCTCAAAGATTTCTCTCTTGACCTTAGGCACCAGAACTTGTCCAGGATGACCAGGAATGGCATCTGACCACACATCGAGGAGCATCTCGTTTTCTACATCATGGACTAGTTTGCCTTGCTCAATCGAGTCCACATCTATTTCATATACTGCGTGGCTGAAAAGAAAAGGAAATAATGTAATTATTGTTTGTATGTATTAGATTTTGCATTAAAGATTTATAACTTTTTGATTTTTTCACTGAAAATATTCAAACAGTAATCAAGAAAATCTTACCCCTCATATATTTCATGTTTAGCCAAAACTCCAAAGATGCATAAAGAAAATACCAGTAAGTACTTCATGATGACTTTGTGCAGAAGCCACTAAATCACGAAATACTATAAATTATACAAATCGTTTGGTTATATGCGCATGAGCATCCGATAAAGTAAAGGATAAAACATTGCTTCATCATTAATCTACGTAGTTAATTATGATAAGGATGTATGTTTTCAGATTAAAATGAATGAAGACTAATATTGGAAAGTCCATGATTATTGATTATCAGGAGAGACAATAGGAATAATAAATTTAACAGGTAATGAAATCACAAGTGTCACTGATTCAGTAGTTGTAAGCGCGATTACTGAATGTGAGGTATCAAGTTCGATTTACGTCCAGAGTCGAGCCAAGGAAAGATCATCATCATTGGATGCCATCATCAGACAGATTTTGATCTGATTGGACTGGTACTAGATTATATTGTTCTAAATGGTACAAAATAAATACAAACTACCACTACGTAGTCACAACAGAAATTATCATCTTAAAGCAAATTGCGTTGTCTACAAGAGTTGGCAGCAGGTAGTTATATTATTTAAATACCAATAACTAAGAACATCCAATCATACAAGTTACTCAAAGAAAATCTAACCTTCATAAATTTCATGTTTAGCCATAACTCCAAATATGCACAAAGAAATGACTAGCAAAGTACTTCATGATGATTTTGAGGTATTTAGGACACTGAATCATGAAATACTACAAATTATACTAATCGTTCAGTTATAGGAGCAAGCAATGCTTCATCATCTAGCATCCGATAAGACAATGTTTCATCATTTTTCAAATCATAGACTTCTCACTAGGAAAGTCCCGCAAGCAGTGTTGTTGATTATTATCAAGGAATGGAATGGGAACAACAGGTATTAAAGATAATGATATCACTAGTGTCACTGATCCAGTAGTCGTAAGTGTGGACGTTGAGCTTAAGGTCCAGTTCCCACAATATTCCGATCAATATTGCATTAGAATGGCTGCTATCTTTCAAATAGGACTCAATATACACTAATTAACAAAATAATATAAAGAAGAAATTTTATGTACTCGTAAGTCTAACGTTAATAACAACAATACGGCCACAAGGTAGTGTAATAGGGTCGATTAATGACCTACCAAATGTTACTAATCATTCTAATCCTATAAATGATATTGCGGTTGTTATTACGGAGAAAAAAGTGCTTAGTTATAATACAGAAATTAATGAAACGGTTTATACTATCATGGCTTATCATTTAAAAGTGAACATTCATAAAACCACTTTTTTAATCCTCGTTCAGTGCTACGAGTACAATAGAAAATCAAAATTCTGAGCACACGATCGCTTATTCCGATCAAGAATTAACGAAGCCCACGAAGTAAATTTTCTTGGTATAACTGTGGACTGTGGAAGCACATTGAAACCTCACTAAGAATATGAATGGCGCCAGGGTAACCCGCGAAATTTTATTTTTGTTTCGTTTAAAAATATAATTTGCGATCGTAACAAATATACTTATACTATCACTTACGGGGTATCTTCCGTGATTGACAGTAACTGACAATATAAGTTTAGTTTTAAGCCTTGAAAGTCTTAAAACAGTGTTGGTAACAAATACGGCTATACAGAGTTATAATCATAAATATCATCAATACAACCCACTCATTTCATTTAATCGGGTCTCCCTTGTTTTACCGAAAAGAAATTGCCAAATTATCACTTCCCAAACAAATTTTCGCATAATTTCATTTGCCAAATTATTACTTACCAAAAAATCTCTTTACAAATAATTGTTACGAAAACCTATGTTTGGCAAATGAACGTTTGAACAATAACTTGTTCACCAACTAGTACTTTTACCATTTTTTATCTAGTCAAATATTTCAGTTGGTATAACATATTTTACGCAAAATTAAATAAGCCAAATATTAGGTGTCGTCAATTTTAAACTTACCGTTTCAGTCAAAAGCACTATTAACTAGTTGGATTGGAATCTCCTATTTGGATTCGGTTGGGGCTCCTATTTCTGTCTGCAGGGTTTACAGGCACCTAACTAACCGAACCTCGGGGTGCCCCTGACGTCGACCGTCTAGGGTTAGCGTTTCCATCAGCAGGTCGACGGATCCCCGCTGCGCGGGGCTCCTATTTCTGTCTGCAAGGTTTACAGGAACCTAACTAACCGAACCTCGGGGTGCCCCTGACGTCGACCGTCTAGGGTTAGCATTTCCGTCAGCAGGTCGACGGATCCCCGCTGCGCGGGGCTCCTATTTCTGTCTGCAAGGTTTACAGGAACCTAACTAACCGAACCTCGGGGTGCCCCTGACGTCGACCGTCTAGGGTTAGGGTTTCTGTCAGCATCTGTTAAATTCCAATTACGTTATATTAAATCAATTTGTGTTATGTCTTCATTCCAAAATTTTTGCCTTTATATTTTTTGTCATAACAAATCATTTGACTAAACGTTTATTGTCTTAATTTTGTTTGCTGTAATAAATCATTTGATTAAAGACCAAAAGCCTTAATGATATTATCCTTGGTAATAATCTGCCAAGTAAACATTTGACCAAATGAAAATGTGCGTAGTAAAATTATTCCAAATATTACATTGGTCTAAAAAAAGGTTGCTAAAATTTGTTTGGGTAATGAAAATTTGGCAAAATCTTTTCGGCAAAACGGCAGAATCCCCATTTAATCCGATTGAATGTAATCAAATAATAAATTTTTAGTACTTGTTACCTACTCCCAATTTTAACTTTATAGTATCTTGACTAAAAATTTTGCTTCATACAAAATGTTATGTAGGTATATAATGCGGAGAGGTGATTTGTAACTCAGGACCTTCCTACTTCAGACACCTTTCTCTATATAAGATTGTGCATATACCAGCGCCTGTAATTTCTGATGTCGAGATAATTAAATATTAGTGATTATGGTTAGGATTACTTTTTCATGAAATAGTCGCAAATCATATCAGTGACAATCTTCACTATCAGTACTAACAATAATTTTATTAGCCACTCCTAGAACCTGCATTAATCAATAGCTGGTATCAATACAAACAAGAATTATATGAGACTTTATCTTCTAAATCGTCAAATTACCCGAATGCTATCAAAGTCGTGCTTATGGCGAAAATCTTAATTTTGATTTCGTCAAACGGTGCAGCCACGCTTAAAGTACTCACTTCGTGTACAATAATAACATATGTTTTCTGGTTTTTATAAATATGTATGATAGTCTATAAGGTATATATGTTATGGGTCTATGTTACCTGAAATAAATGATATATTATTATTATTAAAGAGTGCATTGTTTAAGTGTGGCTGCACCATTTTTGATCAATAACTTTAGAAAATGTGTGTTGGGGTATTCCATCAGGATTTTATCAATAGCAGCCATGGAGTCTGGATTTGTGCCCGGTTGATGGAAATAGGCTCGCCCCCTATTACATGGGACTTAAACATAACTGGCGAAATGTGGGTGTACTATTAGGTACACCTCTGCCTAACCCTTCGGGGATTACAGCCGTGATGTTATGGTGTTATAATAATAATAATATCATTTATTTCGGGTTATGCCCATAGTGTTAGTAAATATGGTCTTAAAAACTAGTGTTAGTAGACATACATGGCTTATTTCGTATGGATTTTCATCCAATGTCGCAGCATTGTAGACTCCCATCTATCTGCGAATAAACCCAAGATACTGTTGGTACCGGCACGAAGACGAGCAAGCAGGGAAGCTTCTCTTCCGTATGATGGCCGCAAAACCATCTATATGCCTTTCCGCAAACATCTTTAACGCGCTACAACGCGTTATGTAAACTTAAAAAATATACGCGTAGCTGCACAGCTTGGTTAGGTAGGATTAAATAGATAAACGTAATCAAGTCATAAAAACAGATTAAAAGCGAATTCTAACGTTTCAATTGGAATTACTAATTAAAACATTTTTGTCTCCAATGTTCAGTTCAAACATTGCACAATGTTGCGCAATGCTATATTTTAGTAGAATGACAATGGAATTTTCGTGATCGTCGGTATTTAGTTCATAGAAGACACCTACTCTGTAAATTCCATCCGTGTGGTGCCAACAGTTTCGGAGTAATATGGCTGTGACATAAAGACGGATAGACTGACAGACGGACAGGACGAATCTATAGTTTACTTGATGATTTTTTAGCATCGACAGTAAGGTTTGGGAATTGGTTTAAGAGAAAGAGCAGCATTTTTTCTGGTTTCTATTTATAAAACCCGGCCAAGTGCGAGTTGGTCTTGCGCACTGGTACTTATTTTGTTTTTAAACTACATACTAGTATAAAACAGTTTTCTTTTGATGTGCCGTATGATATTGCTTTTTGCCAAATTTCATGATTCTAGGTCAACGGGAAGTACCCTATAAGTTTTGGTTCACTTGTGAAATCGCAAAATATATAAATAAATATATATATATATATACGGTCATATCTTTTGATCGTAGATTTAAAGTTTGATTTTCTCACTGTTCCAAGGGGTGTGACCTGAGTATTGATATTAATTTCAGCTGATAATACCTCCACGCGTTCATGAGAAAAAGGGTCTTGACAGACAGATAGACAGACGGATCTCCAACAAAGTGATCATTTAAGGGTTCCGTTTTCGCCGACTGAGGTATGGAACCAATGCCTGCCGGGGCTGCGGGACTGTTTGAAAGAGATACCGCGGCCCTGGAACATAAAGGGCAAAAGAAGGAACATGGGTGGTTTTTAGTCAGTAAAAGTCTGACACTCCCTTCCGCTCCGCCCAGAGCGGGAGGAGGGTCATTTGATGATTTCCCACCCGAAAAAAAGAAGGTATGGAACCAATAAAAAACCAATAACATAATGCCATCACCTAATAATCAACACAGTCTTTGGTCGGCTGATGACGTTGCTAATATGTTATCAATTTATCCTGTACTTAGACACGTGAACGTACTACTTTTAGGTAATTTAGTAAGTATTGCAAAAGTGTGATAATAAACCGCTTTAATCTTGAGTATAGAATTAACTAAAGATAATTGAATAATTAAGGGCACATTCACATAGGATGAATGAAAACAACCGATGAAGACGACATTATGTGTTTTTGCTCATGAAAACAGCTTTACAAAGGTTTAAGTTGTACGAACATATAATCATTATCATTATCCTCCTGCCCTTATCCCATTTTACTTACACTAACCTATTTATAATGGGTGTAAAAATACCCTTAACGGAGCCAAGAGGCACCTGTTTTCCCCGCCATGCGGTCATTTTTTTCCTCTAGACCATACCTCATCATAGACATATTAAAAACAAACAACAAAACTGTTTTACGTCCGACTCATCACTACTTCAGGTCCAGTTGAAAACCAGCGTCGGGCACTAGTTGCCTGCTGAACTGGGCGCATATTTGGCGCAGCCGTGAGACACACAATACTTTATTCTTTTTTTTTGTTGCTGTTTAGATTTAAGTTTTTTATTTAGTTTTTATATCTTTTATTGCATATGTCCCAAATAAACATGTTTTCTTTCTATATTTTCTTTACCTGTGAACTTTCTGGTTACGGATATATTGGAGGTCAAAGTTCCATCTTTTTCCCAACTTTTTTTTAAATTCCATTTTTTATGTTATTTGAAATACCTCCACGACCACCGTACTATTACTACGACGCCTCCATCAGCACAATGTTTTGAGTGCGATACATTCTACATCTGGCTGGTTATATACACGCACGCCGTAACTACGCTCCTGATTTTTCGGAAGAACATCACTAATAAGGTCAGTTTATGTCATTCTGATCTGGTGTTTCCCGTCCCAATATTTCTACTCACAATTGTCTTGCAAAATATCTTTAGTTAGTTGTCTTTAATTTTTCCTCTCAACATTCCCAAGAAAGCTTTTTAATTTTTTTTCCCTACATCTTTTGAATCCCAATTTCGTTTTTTCACATCATTCCTCAATCTATCATTCAGAGTTACTCTACACATATGGACTTTGTATGAAACACATTTCCACAGTACTAATTCCATGCCTTTATACCTTTTACCATATAAAAATACAACATACTTCCACAAAATAGAAATACTTACAAAAAGTGGAAAATTACTCTAGTTTTGGAAATCGGTGATTGGTTTAGGTATTGGCTTTTTTTTGCCACTGACTTTCGAAACTAAAGTTATTTTCCTTGTGAGTTGTATGCAAAAAATTGTATTACACATAACAAAACATAACATCACGCCTGTAATCCCGGAAGGGTTAGGCAGAGGTGTACCTAATAGTACACCCACATTTTCCCAGTTATTTTTAAAGCCCCGTGTAAAAAAATACGTTTTGAAAACAATTAACTCTTTAACTACTCAAGAAAATGTAATAAAATTTAAGGGACTCTATCAAATGAAAATTCGGCCAATTCGGCCCAATAATCAATCGGTGCACATAAAAGAAGAAAAAAAGATACCGGCCGAATACATAACTTCCTTCTGGAAGTGGTTCTGGGTTTTGGTGTCGGCCGGTATCTTTTTTTATGTTGGTTCAAAAGATGTGGTAAAAACCCTGTATGACGAAGTGGATTCCTTGCGCTACTGTGACAATTGAAAAACCTACGGAAAGGATTAACATTCATTATTTACAATATTATTATCTAAAACAGCTATAGACAGGTTTTGATAATATGTCTATGATACTGCTAATACCCGATTATAGAAAATCCTTAGATTAACTGGCTACTGTATACTGTTCTTACTAACATAAAAAAAATGTAAATCAGTATGTTTTTTCTTTATTTAGCCTATGCTGTCCAACTGCTAGGCAAAGTTCTCTCCCAATTCCTTCCTCGAACGCTTTACTCGCACCGCTTCGACTCAGGAAGCATTTTTTTGTATTTCTTTGCCATCGCTAGCAGAACCAGAAGACCTCATCCTAATCATTATATCATTAGCCCAACTTCACCCACTGCTGGATATGCCTCTCTTTGTTTGTGTCAGTCTTCACGCTATGCCTGCCTCATCCAGGTTTTACCTCAGAAGGCCTAGGCAAGTGGTAATGCTTTCATATCGTTTCGTCTTTTTAAAACGGTTTTTAAAGCATTGACCTATACTTTTCGATAGCTTATGTAAGACTCGGTTGTATCAGAGTGGAGAGGAACAGAGACGGTAGGAGATATTTCTTAAATAACCAATCAAATATAGATGTTTTTTACAACTGCTCTCGGTCTAGCTTTGGTAGACACTAGGTCAGTTCGGTATATTCAAGTAGAGAATATAGAAGATGTATTTTTTTCTAAGCGTATTTGCTGCAAATATAGAAGCTGTGCACGGCTAGCAGGGAGAAGGCGTCAGCGCTACTTTCCTCCCTTCCACTAGCTCAACAGAACTGTTCTCTTGCCTTAACAAAAGACAGCAGAAGGCATCGCTCTAACTAGCTCACTTCTCAGGCCTGCTTTAGTGTAAGCATACCTCCCGCTACGCCGCTAATATCCGCACATCTCTTGTCTTCTCAGCTTTTTTGGAAATCGGGCCTCATTCATCATTTTTGACTTATCACACCATTGTATGCGCGAGAATGCTCAATTGTCCTGGATTGGATTCCCAGGCAGGTTAAGTGTGCGGCGACCTCTCGCGTCCGGCCCTGGTTCAAGCCATGGTCCGTGGCGAGAGGGAATGGGAAGCCGTCGCCTCCTTCTGCGAAGCAGTCATGCTAGCGAAGGAGGCGGCGGAACGTGAGAGGGAGAGAACCTCACGTCCCCGCCGCCGCGGGAGAAGCACCGGGCGTCGGGGGCCACGCCGTGATTGCTCTTGGCCACTGTAGGCGCGGGCCTGTGGACGGTGAGTAATGGGTTAGCTCGCCGTCCGTCCGTCTTGTGACGACAGGCCGTGTCAACGGCGCGTTCGTGTTCCACGCGTGCCTCAAAGAGATGTCAGCAAACGGGAGGGGCCCGCAAGGGCCGATGCCTGCCAGGGCTGCGGGACTGTTCGAAAGAGATACCGCGGCCCTGGAACATAAAGGGCAAAAGAAGGAACATGGGTGGTTTTTAGTCAGTAAGAGTCTGACACTCCCTTCCGCTCCGCCCAGAGCGGGAGGAGTCATTTGATGATTTCCCACCCGAAAAAAGCGGGTTTTTTCATTACAAGTTTCTCAGTAATAAATTAACCCGAAGTTTGAAAGTTGGTGCTATGATACCCCCGTGCCTCGGAAAGCACGATAAACCGTTGGTCATGCGCCTGATCTCTCTCCGGTCATGTCGGTATTGCCGTCCCATCAGACTATGTGAGTGTGGGACGAGAGAGCGCATAATGATATCTCCTATAAATTGGTCGCCATAAACGAAAGCGCCCAGAAAGTCTATTATTACTATTGTGACATAACTTTACCTTTCATGACTTGCTCCCAATTAAAATGCGAAAAAAACTGCAAGTGACATCGCAGGACAATCGTTACTTTACGAATGCTACTGTTTAAACTGACAAAAATTGGTTTATGATACAGATTTACCGGAATATCTACCGCAATATTTATCACTACTTACTGACTTACCGTATCTATAAGATTAACAGTGCTATCAGTACAGTTCAGATGTTTATAAAAATAATGATGATTCTGAGCGAGACATTCTGGCAAGATGAAGTTACTGGTGTTGGCGGCTTTTCTTGCTGTGGCTTATGCCAAGCATGAAGAATACATCGGGTTAGTACTCATATCATAATAAATTAATGTCAGTCCTCTTATAACAAATCTCAAATTAAAGTTATGCTTAACTTGAGATTTAATGCTGGTGTAACATAGGGTTTGTTAATAAGGCTGCTATAGTTTTTTTTTTTTTAATTTTATTATGAACTTCTATCTTTTCATTCAATGTTTTTTTGCAATCACCTGATGTTTTTTAAATCAGTCCAACGACTTTTTAGATATTAATTTAAATGCTGGTAACACTCAATCATTAAAGGCAGAAACCACGTGTCCTAATGGTGGCAGATGGAAGAGTGAAGATATGAAAATCAGTAATGAATTAATAAATGAATTTATAAGTCCTAAAAGACCAAACAGTTTTAATATGAACGAAGGATAATCAGAAAAACCACTTTATATCACATTACAGATGGAAATCCTACTTTTTAGGAGTCTCAACCGAAGAGCAGTCCAAGGCCTTGGGCCCATTGGTCGCGGAATATGAGCTGGACTTCATAAGCCACCCGACCTTGAGACGCGAAGGTCTGGTGCTGGTCAAGCCTGAATATCAAGCTGCCTTCATCCAGGATGTTGAAGCTGCGGGTATGACCTACAGGATCCATGCTGATGATGTGAAACGGTAATGATGAAAATACTTAGAACGGGTTTTGTAATGAAACATTTTAATCCACACTAATCTCCAATTTATAGGGCGACAAAAAGGTCTCCAAGTTTCTAGCAAAAAGCCCAATAGTCAGACAGTATAGGTAAAAAAACACGCTAATCACATCCAATGCTTTACGAGGTTCATCATAGAAAGGCACATGCTGTTGGTATATGAAATTGTTTACATAATTTCAAGCCGGCCGAGTTCTCCGAGTCCCGAAATATGTTCTACTCTATAGGATACCTGAACAGCCACAAGCTTACTAAGGCCTGATTCGAAACTTATGTGGTCATAATGTTTTAATCCTACTCGAAACAAAAAGAAAAAAAAAATACTTAATTTTTCAGCGCCCTTGACTATGATGACCAGCTCATCGAGGAACAAAGAAAATCAACGATGACCAGGAACGGTGGTCGCCAGCTGCCTTACGACAACTACCAAGAACTGGAAGTGGTAGGTTAACACTAATTTCTTCTAACATACATATTTACTCACCAATCCAAATCAAACAGAGAGGGCAAAATAATCAATCGCTTCAAGGTGGGGCACCTTGAAGCGATTGATTATTTTGCCCTCTCTTCTTTTTACCGGAGGGGTCTGCAAGGGCCGATGCCTGCCAGGGCTGCAGGACTGTTCGAAAGAGATACCAGGCAAAGGCAAAGAAAGAACATGGATGGGTTTTAGTCAATACAAGTCTGACACTCCCTTCCGCACCGCCCAGACCGGGAGGGGTCATTTGATGATTTCCCATCCGAAAAAAAGTGCCCCTTCTTGGCTACATTACATATCAAAAACTTGTAAATATTAAAAAAAAAACTATCTCCGTAACTGAAACGTAAGGTCTAGAACAAAAAAAAAAATTGCAATGACCGGGCGAACAAGTGCCTTTTGGCTTAGATAAGGGTATTTTTACATCCATAAAATTATTGGCTTCTTTTGGAGTTTGATGCTCATTTTAGTCTATTGGATCGTCCTCACTATTGTTTAATTCCAATTATTTCAGATCGACGATTACCTGGACTACATCGGCGAAAAATACCCCGAAGTGGCTACAGTAGTATCTCCCGCATTATCATTCGAAGGTCGCCCCATCAAATACCTCAAGATCTCCACCACTAACTTCACAGACGAGAGCAAGCCCGTGATCTTCATAGACGGAGGCATCCACTCCAGAGAATGGATATCTCCCCCCTCCGTCACTTGGGCCATTTACAAGCTGGTCGAAAATCTTACTGAAAGTGACCTCTTGGAAAGGTTTGACTGGATCCTCCTGCCTGTTGTCAACCCTGATGGATATAAGTTCTCCCACACCAATGTATGTATTTGTTGAACTCTTAAATTCTTGTTTTGATTGACAGAGTATAACAGTTGGTTGGAGTTCTACATGTTGTGTTTTCTCTGTTCTGAAACTATTTGACATATTTGGTTTTCTCTACAATTATAAGAACGGCGTTATTGATTTAACTTTTTTTTGTTTCCAGAACCGTTTCTGGCGCAAGACTCGCTCTACCAATACGAACCCACTCAGCCAAATCTGCCCAGGAGTAGACGGAAACCGCAACTACGACTTTGTCTGGAACACTATAGGCACCAGTAACAACCCTTGCTCCGACATCTATGCTGGTTCTGAAGCATTCTCTGAAGTTGAAACTAGAGTAGTCAGGGATATCCTTCACGAAAATTTAGCTCGTACTGCTTTGTATCTTACTATGCACAGTTTCGGCAGCATGATCCTGTACCCATGGGGACATGATGGTTCCCTTTCTTCGAATGCTCTCGGTCTTCACACTGTAGGTGTTTCTATGGCTAACGCTATCCACAGCTTGAAACTTCCCAATTTCCCGAATTACGTTGTTGGCAACTCTGCTCTGGTCATTGGATACTACATCGCTGGTTCTTCGGAAGACTACGCGCATGACATTGGAGTTCCTCTGTCCTACACCTATGAATTGCCTGGTTTTTCGTCTACTGGTAACGGTTTCCACTTAGCCCCTCAGTACATTGAGCAGGTTGTCCATGAAACCTGGGAAGGTATTGTTGTTGGTGCAAGAAGAGCAGGTGATTTGTTCCCGAATTATGAAGTTTAAATGAAGTTGAATGAGAATGAGTAATTTATTAAAACACCATTAAAGAAAAAACTTGTTTTGTTTTACCACCACTTCCCCTAAAACATATTTTGTAAACTTATAGAGACGTCTATCCCCAGCATTGGGTGTAGACCACGTCGGTATGTGGATGATGATGATTATACGCGCTATCAAAATGCCAAAATATAATATAAAAATGGCGAAATATGCACAATCAAAATGCTGTGACTTGTTACGTTTGACATTTAATATTAATTTGGACAGAACATTTTTGGCAGCATTTGTGCAGAAACCTCTGTAGGCGGATTGTTTGGCTGGTGTCCATTATATGCGTTAACTTTCTTATTCCTTCAAGACCCTGGTTTTTATATAGGTAGAACAACGTAACGCAACTACTAAAATAAGCACTATCGATGAAAACTTACTAGAATTTGCAATAACACTATAGAAATAGCGTCTTATGCATTTTCATTTATGCAAACATGTAATTCCATATCTGATGTTTAATGACGATCAAACGCATTCATAAAAATGATAAAAAATGTGGATAACATTTTACGACTATACTAACTAACTCTGAAAATAGCGGAATGTTCATCGCAAGTTCTAATCTATCGACACTAAAATATTTCGACACCCATCTGGTGTCGAAATATTTGAAGAGAGATTGCAAAAACCTGAATATTTATTTAGGCAATATTAATTGCAGAAACACAAAAAGTACTACAGCAACATTGAACAAAAAGTACTACCATCTATGACGCAAAGGATAAACTAAAACATCGAAATACATCTAAATCCTGCATCGCGCAAATAAATTTATTTAGCGAGTTAAGACTATATAGAAGAACCCGACAACAACTGTTGGGCAGTAGCCCACCAGACATAACACACGTCTGGTCGGAGGATCCTTCCTTTTCTGTAGGGGATGAAGAACTTTACACCCTGCTCTCCACAACCACAAAGGCAAAAGACCAAAAGAATGAAGAGTTGATGCAGGCGGCACTCCCATCAAGCCACAGGCCGTAAATGAAATTATACTATTCAGAAAATATCGATAAGGAATAATGGTTCTCAACGATTAGGGAACGACTAAATAGGAAGAGATTGCTTTTAGTTATTAAATTATGTCACGAAAAACTAATCAACTAACTAATCAATAAAAAGAAAATAGGTACAAAAGGTGTCCAACTCGTCAATCTTTCTTCTTCAAACACAAAAAATCAAAATCAAATTATTTTATTTCACATAGGCCTAGATGGGCACTTATAAAACGTCGACAAAAAGGTGCACGGTTCGGGTTGGTCGTTTCCTATGGAGAAGAACCGGCAAGAAACTCCATGGTTACTCTTTTAAAATCATCACAATCTTATCACCACAGTGCCATCTAGTGATATTCTTTAGAACTCCTAAGTCTGTAATGATGCTTAAATCAATAAACATTGATATCCAAAAGTTGGTTTAGATTATGATTGTAGCTGTGTGTTTTGATGTGGTGTGTAATGATGGTACGAGAGGGCGCTGATAACTAAAAAGCGAATATCATTAACAAAGGCAATATCTTAGAGATTGTATAAAGTATTGGTTTTCTCAAAGACACTGTTGCTTTGACCTCCTAATAATAAAATTGTAAAAATTGAGATTTCTGATGCAAATAGATAATTAAGGGAAGTCAATTTTCAAACTACCCATACAAAAGAAAACTACAAATAAATCACAGTTTTTTATTTCTAAACAAGTCCCCGGCTCTTCTGACACCAACAATGATTCCTTCCCAAGTCTCATTACACACCTGTTGGATATACCTAGGAGCCAGATTAAAACCTAAAATAGTATTCGAGAGGCCAGGCAGCTCAAAGGTATACGATAAAGGTACTCCAATCAGATGAGCATAATCTTCAGATGCACCTGAAGCTCTATAGTTAAGGACTAGAGCTGAATTTCCAACAACATATGATCTGAAGTTGGGTAAGGATTGTTGGTTGATAGCGTTGGCCATAGCAACGCCCACTGTGTGAAGACCAAGACCATTATGAGAAAGGGAACCATCATGTCCCCAGGGGTAGAGAATCATGCTGCCAAAACTGTGCATGGTGATGTATAGAGCCATGCGGGCCAAATGTTCGTGGAGGATGTCTCTGACGACCCTGGTTTCAACTTCGGAGAAGGGGCGGGAGCCTGCATAGGTGTCGGCGCAAGCGGTACTGCTGGTACCGACGGTGTTCCAGAAGAAGTCGTAGTTTCGGTTGCCATCGACTCCGGGGCAGGTGCCGCTGAGGATGCTCTGGTCCGTGGAGCGGGTCTTGCGCCAGAAACGGGACTGCAACCAATATACATATTTTTTTACTAGAGACACAACATCACGACTGAAATCCAGGAAGGGTTAGGTAGGGGTGTAACTATAGCATTGCAACTTTGCAACTAGCAGTGTAACTATAACATTTCAGACACGGCTGCTACTGAGAATTTGGTAGAAACACCCACCAACACTTTGCCTAACCTGGGTATCGAACCCATCATGCAGTCTCGCTTGCAACCACTACACTGATGAAGTCTAGACGTTTAGTGTTATTGAAATTATATTTTACAAAATTTGGATCTGGTTATATCGTGTGTTTTTAACCAGCTCGAATTACCAGCTATCTCAAATTCATTACCTTTCAAAAACCTAGTTTATAGTTAAAGATCAACTAATACACTTACACTGGTGAAAGTAAACTTATATCCATCAGGGTTGACAACAGGCAGGAGGATCCAGTCGAATCTCTCCAAAAGGTCACTTTCGGTCAGATCTTCGACCAGTTTATGAATGGCCCAGGTAACGGTAGGAGGAGAGATCCATTCTCTAGCATGGATGCCTCCGTCGATGAAGATCACGGGTTTGCTCTCGTCTTCGAAGTTGGTAGTGGAGATCTTCACGTACTTGATGGGACGACCTTCGAAGGAGTTGGCAGCGTTCACAACGGTGGCAACGTCAGGGTATTGTCTGCCAATGTTGTCGATGTAATCGTTGATCTGGAAATTATGTTTTTACAAATTAATGGACATTGTAGGTACAAAAATATTAATTTAGTGTAAAACGCGTAGTCGTTAAAATTAAAATGAGAGGCCACAGACAAAGTGACTTTCTGTCAGTGATAACGTTGATGATCTGACAATCAGTCTTGCTACGGGGTATGTATGGGCCGTTTTCCACGCCAGCCCATTTTAGGTTGGTAGATGGCATGTATGTTTGATTTTATGATATTGTGGCTGGCTGGTTTCAACACTATGTTTTCCTTCACCGTTTTGAGAACAGCCTTTTTGGATTAAATCACAAACTGTCAGTGCATTCGTCACATGAATGAAGAAACACTATCAATGTATTAAATAAATGATAAATCTTCAGACAAAGGTGATAAGATTATAGGTCATGTTTGATAATAGAGTTTTGGCTAAGATTTCAGCAGTCGTAGCCGATTTCGTTGCGAGTACCTATTACTTGCGAAATTGCCCTTTTAAGTGCAAGTGCACTAAATATTTCGCAAGTTTTAGTACTCAACGCACAAAATTACTGAAGGCAAAGAATCTGCATTGAAATCAATAGATTAATTGATGATCTCTAAACTTCTCATGGAAATATACAAGTTGTCGAAATGTTTATTCATTAAGAAACCGTTAATTTTAATCCAAACGGCGTTCAAAAAGATGTAAGAAATTTAAAATAAAAATATTATCCTTTTAATAATGAAACTAGAACAATTAAAACAAAAAAAAAATATGAATTGTAAAAATCTTAAATTCTCTGTAGTATTTAAGAGTCCCTTTTGCATTAAGAATTATTTTTCATTCATCCTCTAAGTCGATTAAACCGGTTCGAAAGTGTTGATGTACCTACCTAAGTAATTTTTTACCGATAGGTAATACTGCAAAAAAAAAACCCGCTCATGGGTGGCATAAAAACTCTGACACCAGGTTAGGCACTAACCACACGTCACAGAAGAAGAAGACTGCAAAAAATATGACATGATAATTGGTCATGGTACGTATTGATTTCATATGGACTTGTGATGCGGACGATTGAGAAAAATGTCGTCACAGAAGTTGAGTATGAATGTGGATGGCTATAAGAGTAGAGAAAGACGAAAGTAATGATGAATGGACTGTGTGAAGGATGATATGGTAAGATAAAAGGTGACAACTGAGATGACGAGTATCAGAGTAGAGAAGTATGGAAGAGGAAGATAAGTTGCGCCGACCCCAAATAAATTTCGATGAGGGCAGGAGAATGATGAGTTAGATAAAGACTTACAGCTTCGATTTCTTGATAGTTGTCGTATGGTAGCTGGCGACCGCCATTCCTCATGGTGGCTCTCTTCTGTAACTCGATAAGTACGTCATCATAATCCAACTGGCTAAAAACAATAATAATAAAATAAGTTCCTCGTTGGTCTAGTGGTCGCAAGCGCGAATGCTGACCATGACCACCTAGGTTCGATACCCAGGTCGTGCAAAGTGGTATTCGGTTTTTTTATCAGGAATTTCTCAGTAGCAGCCAGGGAGTCCGGATTTATTATATACACTTCTGCTTAGCCCTTCGGGGATTACAGGCGTGATGTTATGTATGATAGTAAAATAAGTTTTGATTGGTTTCAGAAATCTTTGGTGACCTACATGCCTATGCTGTCTATTTAAGGTCAGCTTAATTTTTTTGTTTTATTTAATTCAACACCTATTCACTTCATAATTACAATTGTTAGGGTTCCGTACCTCATAAGGAAAAAACGGAACCCCTTATAAGATCACTCGCGTGTCTGTCTGTCCGTCTGTCATAGTCAATTTACTCCGATGAAGTTATTTAAGAAAATAGGCGAAAATTTTGAAAATGTAGTTGTATGCTTAGTGATTACAGAAAAACCTATAGGAAATCAATGGTAACAAATTTAGGTCAGATTTAAAACAACTTACGGAATTTAGATAATTAACGTACGGACATAAAAAAGCAAGACAACCCGAAATACGTATAACAATCGCAAAAGATGTTGTTGTGTAGTTTCTGCTAGAACCTTTAGCGACTAAAGTTAGCTATAACTATGGGTAACAATATTGTGATCTTACCTTTTAACATCATCAGAATGTATCCTGTAAGCGATACCCTCAGTCTCCACTTCCTGGATGAAAGCCGCTTGATGTTCAGGTTTAACTAGTAGCACCCCTTCGCGTCCCAAGATCGGATGGCTCAAGACATCCAGCTCAAATTTATTTACCATGGTCCCAAAAGCTTTGAAATGGCTGTCGGTGGCAAGTTCGATGTAGAAAGATTTCCATCTGTAGAAAAATAAAAATATTGTGAATAATAAAAACCAAACAATAACACAGTCAGTTTACAATGTCTTCAGCTATAGTTCGAACTTAAAAAAAAAACATTTTTCAAAAGTCTGTCTCTTCGCTAAGCACATTCGGTCACATCATCACACTGGCATCTATTACCATTCACAGTTTTATTACATAACTTGATCATTTCTTCTCCAGAAAGCTTATTGACATCACGCAGTTGAAACCATTCTCTAAAATCTGTCATCTAGTTTTTTTTTTCTTCTGTTACAGCGGCAGCAGTGGCCTAACTACTGCATCTGGTGTTTGAAAGGAATTGAAAAATAATACCATCTTCTCATTTTCTTCATGTCCATGTCTCATGTTACATCGGGGTCGACTCAACACGTTTTCTTCCTCCATGCTTTCTTGGCAATCGCCACGCTATCATTTACTTCTTTCTCTTTTATAATATCATTCATCACACAATCTATCTTTTCATTGTCCTTTCTTCCTTTACCTCTTCATCTATCAACATTACTTTATTCACCACTTAAAAAAGTTAAGTTTAAATAATACAAAATATCAAACCCGATATATTCTTCATGTTTAGCACATGCCAGAGCAAACAACGCTACCACTACAAGTAACTTCATCTTGTATGAATGTCGTATTTGGTATTATCATTGTTTTTATAACAGTTTCCCGAGATAACACTATCATCTCAGTCATTCGATACTATCAGAAATTGAAAGGGCTATAGATAATATAATTATAGTTGATTTTATTAATCCAGGGAGATTAGTAGAATTAACTATACATATTTTTCTAAATTTCCTATGATTTAGAAAATGACGTATCTAGAATTGTTCAGGTCACGTACGCGCGGAGGCGACCAAGCATGTTACATCTCCCAACCCGCACTGGGCCAGCGTGGTAGATTACAGTCCATTCTCTCTCATGGAGAGGAAGCTTTGTGTCCCAACAGTGAGAAAAATATAGGTCATTATGCTTGTTGGGAATTGGACGTTTTGAGAATTGGACATTTTGGCCCTGAACGTTTTTATGCTCTTAAAACCTCATAACGTTCCAAATGACGCATATTTAATAATATTTCTGTTTACCCTCATTAAGGGCGTAGTCGCACAATAAGTTCAACCAATTAATCATTAGATTAACTAGATTAATTACATACTATCGAAGATTATGTGTAATAAAATAATTAAAATGCCAATTACGTCTTACACGTGTCATTAATCACGATGATTAGGCACATTCGATGTACGCAGAACTTGTCAATGAATGTATTAGGATACAGTCAACTAAAAAGAGCGGGGGGGTGAGAGAGTGACCAAACTTACTGAAACCAAAACATCTTGAACTGGTCAGAAACAGCCCCATACAAGAAAACCGATACAGACTCTCTTCACCTTGCTCTTCAGATCCAACCGGTCCCTTGCTGTCCTCCCCCAAGCGACGCCTTAAGCAGAGGCTTGTACTCCACAAGAGGTGCAATTAGCATGTAGTCTTTTAGTTTAGTTTTAAGCCTCTGGCCTTTGTACGTCGCTTCATGTAAAATACTGGTAAGCAGTTTCCAATTAGACTAGAAAACGACCCCAACATAGTTGGCAAGAAAAGGCTAAGCAGATGAGTCACGGCTGAGACTGTGGAGGACATCGATGCAATGCTTGATACAGAGGAAGTGGCGACGGTTAACTTGCAGGCGCAGACCAAAGACCTTGTGAAGTTCACAGGAATCCAGTAGATGCGAAAATCATAAATCTGGTCCATGTGACGCCGCTTAGAGGAGGTCTGTATGTCTGTATCTAGCAGTGAACGTCTCTCACCTGTAATAATGATAATGAGCTGCACTTCTTTTCTAGAAAATTTAGTTCTTGATTTTCCTAGCGCGATAGTGCGTTGAGTGACTTAAGCAGCTGCAGCAGCTATCAGTGTGCAGTTCTCGGCTCCAAATGTCAAACAAAGCGTACCTAGTTTTTATTTATTCATGTTTAATAGGTATCGTAAATATGAACAATATTTCATTTTTGTTTATGTGTATTTTTATGCAGTTTTTATCGTGAGTTTCAGGTTAACCATTAGCTGTTGGTAAATATTTTAAAATTGTTTTCATTGATTTGTACGTCCCACTGCTGGGCAACGGTTTTCTGTTATTCTTTCTGTCCTGCGCCACTTCGAATTTGCTTTTGCTGTAGTTGTTCATATGGCCGCTTTTTCTCGGGCTGGTCTCGACGGCACCGCCGCCGTCCATGTGCAGGCGCCCATAACATGCCATCATTTTTAGGTGGGAGAGCAATTCATTGCATCTTGTTCTGCAACGCTATCTTGTTCTGGACATACTGCGTTGTCGATTCTGGTTGTGCTGAACCGACTCTGTAGCTACTTTTAGTCATTTTTAATTGAACGTGCATAATATGCACCGTGGTGAAGGTGCTGTGATGATCTGATCCTGTTTGCGAGGTGAACATGGCCAGAGATCGTACAAGATAGGGAGGTTTGTATGGAGAAAGGAGACCCGTTTGCCCAGCAGTGGGACACCTAAAAGGCTAATAAAAAATGTATTTAACTAAAATATCAAAACTGTTACGTTTGTTATTCGATGACTAATTATTTTTCTAAAAACATCACATCAACATTGTTTTTGTTTTCAGAGGAATTTTCCAGTACTCACACGCGGGTCTCTAATCCTATAATCTTAAAACGCACCTAGCATGGATTAACAATAATTATAAGTAATTATTTTTGTCTCGCACGCTTCGGATAAGCTACTACGAGATAAGCAGTCAATGCTATCAGAACCTATGATGGTGTATGTGTACCAAATAAGTTTAATGACAAGCTTGTTCGTGCTTATGACCCTATATGTTGTGACTTATGCTAAACATAAACACTATGCTGGGTTAGTATGTTAACTTTCTTATTATTAATTTTATTTATAACTAGCTTCTGCCCGCGACTTCGTACGCGGATCCCGTTGCTTATGCCAGCGACAACGGGGTCGTCAAAATTGAAAATTTGAAACGTCTGATGTAGAATTCTAAGGCCCGGGGACGGAAAAACAACGGGATGAGCGAGACGATTGGAGTCGTTCCAGATCATTCATTTTTGTATGTCAACAACAAAATAACTTTTGCTAAGACGTCATTCCTTAATATGTTATAGCGCTGCCATGGGCTTTGGAGTTCCACAGCAGGTGTTCCAGATCTTCAAATTTATTCTCACAGCAGAAAATGGTCTTCATGTGGAATATTTTTAGCTGTGGCACCATTTTTATATCTCTTATACTGTAGCTGGTCTGTTGCGGTTCTGCATCAGGTGTTAATTTTCCAAAATAAATTATATCCTTTATGTTGCCCAGACTATACAACAAAAAACTTTTCTTCCCGTTACTCCGCAGCAGATCCCAAGGGTACACTGAATTAACTTCTGTCTCTTCATGCCGTACTCCAGCAATCCTTTCTCTCTCACTTTCTAACTGATTATGAATATTTTGTTGTGTGCGTGTTCGGGACAATGTATGATAATCTCGATCAGCAGTTAGTCGCGCATCACGTTCATCACTCGTTTCAAAAGACCTGTTAGTAGATGTGCGAATTCGCTGAGAACTCAAGCGTGATTCTGTATCGGTAAACGTTTCTGACTCGCGAGACAATGCATGTCGCTCACGATCAGCAGACAGTCGCGCATCACGTACTGCACTTGTCTCTAGAGACCTAGCAGCAGATGCGTAGATACGCTGAGAACTCAAGCGCAATTCGCTATCCGTGAACGTCTCCGACTCGCGAGACAATGCGTGACGTTCACGATCAGCGGACAGTCGCGCATCATGTTCCGCACTTGTCTCTAGAGACCTAGCAGCAGATGCGTAAATATGCTGAGAACTCCAGCGCAATTCTCTATCCGTGAACGTCTCCGACTCGCGAGACAATGCGTTACGTTCACGATCAGCAGACAGTCGCGCATCATGTTCCGCACTTGTCTCTAGAGACCTATAAGCAGATGCGTAGATACGCTGAGAACTCAAGCGCAATTCTCTATCAGTGAACGTCTCCAACTCGCGAGACAATACGTGACGTTCACGATCAGCGGACAGTCGCTCATCATGTTCCTCACTTGTCTCTAGAGACCTTGAAGCAGATGCGTAGATACGCTGAGAACTCAAGCGCAATTCTCTATCCGTGAACGTCTCCGACTCGCGAGACAATGCGTGACGTTCACGATCAGCGGACAGTCCCGCATCATGTTCCGCACTTGTCTCTAGAGACCTTGAAGCAGATGCGTAGATACGCTGAGAACTCAAGCGCAATTCTCTATCCGTGAACGTCTCCAACTCGCGAGACAATGCGTGACGTTCACGATCAGCGGACAGTCGCGCATCATGTTCCGCACTTGTTTCTAGAGACCTAGCAGCAGATGCGTAGATACGCTGAGAACTCAAGCGCAATTCTCTATCCGTGAACGTCTCCGACTCGCGAGACAATGCGTGACGTTCACGATCAGCGGACAGTCGCGCATCATGTTCCTCACTTGTCTCTAGAGACCTAGCAGCAGATGCGTAGATACGCTGAGAACTCAAGCGCAATTCTCTATCCGTGAACGTCTCCAACTCGCGAGACAATGCGTGACGTTCACGATCAGCGGACAGTCGCGCATCATGTTCCGCACTTGTTTCTAGAGACCTAGCAGCAGATGCGTAGATACGCTGAGAACTCAAGCGCAATTCTCTATCCGTGAACGTCTCCGACTCGCGAGACAATGCGTGACGTTCACGATCAGCGGACAGTCGCGCATCATGTTCCTCACTTGTCTCTAGAGACCTAGCAGCAGATGCGTAGATACGCAGCGAGCTTCGCGATCCGAAGAGGTTTCTACAGAGCGAGTTGCAGCCTGATGTTCTCGAACAGCATCAAGTCTATCCTGACGCTCTTATTTAGATTCTTGGGATCTTATGATCCTCAATCTTTTAGCTCCTTTGGGACGTTGGGAAAGATTTGACCTATTTCTAGGCATGGTTATAGTTTTATTCTGAAAATACCTGATCAATTAAAATCTAAGTGACTGCTCCCCTGCGTTACCGGGTAGGCTACCGTGTCACGAAGATAAATGGAAAAGGAAATAAATGGGAGTTTCAGCTAGTAGAGTCAAATTTTCAATGATTCATGGAATTTTCATCGAAAATCAGTCCTAAACTGTTACCGCCTTCACCGCGTGGAGGTACTTCCAGCTTTTGTTATTTTATAATTATACAGTGAACTCTTGGAGTTCCACAACAGGTGTTCCAGATCTACAATCTTTATACGTCAACAGAGAGTGCTCATCAGCCTGAACAACTCTTGCTAAGACGTCATTCCTATATATGTTATAGTGTAGCTGGGCTCTTGGAGTTCCACATCAGGTGTTCCAGATCTTCAAATTTATTCTCTTAGCAGAAAATGCTCATCACGTGAAACAATTTTTGCTATGGTACCATTTTTGTATCTCTTATAGTTTAGCTGGTCTGTTACGGTTCTGCATCAGGTGTTCAAGTTTCCAAGTTAAATTATAGCCTATGTGTTGCTCAGACTTTATACCTATACAACAAAACAAAAATCATTCAAATCCGTCAAGTAGTTCCGAAGATTAGCGTGTACAAACAAACAGACAAACAGACAAACAGACAGACTTTTTTTTTTGGTTTCGTGCTCTATTACTGTTTCTAAACCCCCCTCAATTATTATTTTTTTAATATATTCAATGTACAGACACAGTTTGTTTACTGTTTTATTATATGTATAGATTGAAAAGCCGATATCAAGACAAACAGTTTGTTAGTCAATATTAAGACAAAGTATTGTTTTGGCATAGGTATGAAACGCTTACTAAAAGCGTGAAGCGTGATGCATATGAATGTTGATGGATCGAGAGGGAGAGGAAGGCCAACATCCAAAGAAAAGAATGAGATGAGGGTAGATTTTATGAGAAATGATATACAAGAAAAAGGAGTAAATGATAACGTGAGGAGCTCGTGGCTAAATAATAACAGCCGCTCGGGTCGATCTTAAGGTTAAGCCGCGCTTGCCTAGGTTGGTCTGTGGATGGGTGACCACCCATTACATACCGAGTTTCCTCCGTGCCTTAGAAAGCACGTTAAACCGTTGGTCCCGGCTGTCATTTGTAGATCTTTGACAGTCGTTAAGGTCGTCAGTGGCTCGAAAGTCTGACAACCAGTCTTACGAAAGGGTATCGTGTTACCCAGTGCTAGCTGGGTTGTGGAGGTCAGATTGGCAGTCGCTCCATGTAAAAGCTGCATCCGGTTAGACTGGAAGTCGACCCCAACATAGTTGGGAAAAGGCTAGGTAGATGATGATAACGTGACGGCTGATGGTGAGAATGGAAGAAAAAATCGTGTTGCGCCGACCCCAAGTAATATAGGACAAGGGCAGGAAGATGGCTGCGGGACTGTTCGAAAGAGATACCGCGGCCCTGGAACATTAAGGGCAAAAGATGGAACATGGATGGTTTTTAGTCAGTAAAAGTCTGACACTCCTTTCCGCTCCGCCCAGAGCGGGAGGAGTCATTTGATGAAATCCCACACGAAAAAAAAAAAGGCAGGAAAAAGATTATAAATCTGTTTTATTTATATCGATAGATAGAACTTTCTAACATATGCGTGACTTAACTGCAACATTTTTTTGTAGATGGAAATCATACTACGTAAAAGCTAATACTGAAGAGCAGGTTAAAAGTCTAAATGCTATTCGTGCAAAATTGGATTTGGATTTCTTAATTCACGCTCATGTAGAACGAGAGGCTCTAGTTCTGGTGACCCCTAAACAACAAGAAGAATTTATAAAGAACTTGGAACATTTAGGCATCAAATACAGGATTCACGTTGATGACGTTAAATCGTAAGTTAATTTGTAGAAACCAGAAGCCCGAAAGACTGACAAGCAATCTTATCAAGGGTTATGGTATCACCCAGTAGGTTGTCGAGGCAGCAGCACAAGCAGTTACTCCGTGTAAAATACTGGTGTTTTGTTGCATCTGGTGAGACTGACTGCCAACCTCAACATACTTGGGAAAAGGCTAGACACATGATGATGAAATAGTTCTCTTAGTGAGAACATTTTTTCCGTATGGTTGTCAGATAAATTTCTTTGAGAAAAAATGACAAACAGATTTTAGTACCCATAAAGCTGCTAGACCTAACGATGCGAAAATCGGTCAAAACTGACCAAATTCGTAGCCTCCCGAATAAAACTTTAATTTCGGTAAAAGAGTATACTAAGGGGCAGTCTCCACGAGCGAGAAAATCGCGACGATATTATCGTCGTTGCCACGTATTTCTATACACTATCTTAGAGGCGTCTCCACGAGCGAGAGAATCGCGGTGATATTATCCCATAAAAATACGTAATATCGCCGCTTTCGTTTGTGGAGACGACCCCTAACACTGGCATTTCTGCTCTTGTTAATATCCAAATCTCTATTATCCAGTAACGAGTAGGTATCAAAATTTCACTTATCTGAATTAAAAGTGATTATATCGTAGAAGAACGATTGCTTTTGAACTTTCAGATAAGAGCTGTTTCATGATAAAATGATTATATTTCATAACAATATGAAATTCTAATTAATACACTAGAACAAATTATTTTTAAAAGTTACTGGTGGTATACATATTGGTGGTTGTGGCTGTTTCTGTAGTGAGGGACAAGTTGAACCAAAGGGTATTATAACAACGATGACTGTTATGAACTACATCTTCTTAGCGTGTCGACGGCACCCTAATTGTGTCGGCCTAGAACTGAACCACGAGTTTGGCGCCTTCAATAGCGTCCATCAGTTCCTGTAATTAACAAAAAACAGGACTCCCCGGATATGATATTAAACACCATCGTTTGTTTAACCTTCTAAAAATCCTGAGCAGTTTATCGTTGTTGGGGCGAACCTTGGTCTGGAGTCTACTTAAAGTTTTCCAGGTCAGCCCTCGCTACTTACAAAAACGATATAATTGACCTGAGTATTTCTTACTCAGTGGTTGAAATGTATCTCAGATCTTTTTTTAGAGCACTCGATCACGACGACCAAGTGAACAAGAATATGACTAAGTCCGTTGCCAGAGATGGAGGAGAATTGTCTTACAATAATTACGAACGATGGGATAAGGTAAGTGAAGCAAAACTCCTCATAATTGATATCATAGATATTAAAACGACAATATTGTTTATTGTATATTTAAAATTTGTAAGCCAGATTTGGTTTAGATTTAAAGAACAATCACACAGACACAGAACAGAACAGATGAGAACAATGCATAAATTATATTTAAATTTCGTCACCAGACGTCACGGTATCAATAATATGACATTATGATACACCAGATTAGTCAATCAAAAGATTGGTTCGCCAGAGATTTTTGACCCTTGGGCGCGCTTTGTTGTATTCGAATTTTCTTACAAATGCATATTTATACTAACACAATTTACAAAAATAAAAAAAAAATGCATAAAAAGCAAATCTTTAAAAGCCATCATTGATAGAGATGCCAAATAATTTTTCTATGATCGATGCTTTTTTTTCTAGATCGATGCCTATCTGGAGTACATCGCCACTAAATACCGCAACTTTACCAACTTGGTGACGTTTGTAAATACTTCTGAGGGACGCCCTATACGATACTTGCGAATATCAACCACGAAATTCAAAGATCAAAGCAAACCAATCATCTTCATTGAAGGTGGTATGCATGGCAGGGAATGGATATCACCTCCCACTGTCACTTGGGCTATTAAGAAGCTGACTGAGCATGTCACTGAACCTGACCTCGTTAATGACTTTGATTGGGTCCTTTTGCCTGTTGCCAACCCTGACGGCTATGTACACTCTTTTACCGGTGTAAGTCTTATACTATTCCTGTTGTGTAGATTGAAAGAATAACTAAGAAGACGTTAGCAATTTGGAAATCGATTAGATAAGACAAGTGTTTTTATTTACTTTCAGAAACGTTTTTGGCGCAAGAACCGCTCCAAGATTCATCCCAACGATCATTTCTGTCCTGGAGTCGACACTAACCGCAACTTCGATATTGCCTGGAATACCGTCGGCACTGACAATTTACCCTGCTCCCTAACATTCCCTGGAACAAAACCGTTCTCCGAAATGGAGACGCAAGTTATTAGGGGCGTGCTTAAAAAACGACAATCTCGCGTTGCGCTATACCTGTCCATGCATAGCTACGGCAGCATGATCTTGTATCCATGGGCATACACACGCACTCATTCTCATTTCCGCGATGCTCTTAACTCTGTTGGCATTGCCATGGCTGATGCCATATTTTATTTTAACCGGCCTGTCTACTCTCGTCTTATTGTCGGTACAACAGCAAGGGTACTCTACGAATGTAGTGGTACTTCTACAGACTATGCTCATTATTTAGGAGTTCCTTTAGTCTATGCCTTTGAACTGCCTGGTGTAACAGCGAGGCGAGTCACAACTGCGCCAGATTATCAAGGTTTCCATCTGGATCCGCGCTACATTGATGACGTGTGCCGTGCTACTTGGTCAGGCATCATTGTGGGTGCCAGAAGAGCAAAAAAGCGGTTTGATTCACAAAAGTGATTTTTTATCCTTTGAACTAACATTATAAATGAATGATTTTATAAAATTTGAAATGTTCTTCTTTTTTCCTTGAGAATTATGCACACAAGCAGTACCTTTTGTAAGTAATATTTTATGTTAAATAAATTATATTGGTTTTCTTTATTTATAACTACTACCTACTGCCTACCTACTACCTACCTATTGCCTACCTACTATCTACCTACTACCAACCTACAAAGAAAGGGTAAACTAACTAATTAGTTGCTCAAAATGAGCTCCAGTTTGTTGGATACACAAATTTATTATTTTAAGGAATTCATTTCCTCATAAGAATAAGTATATGGTAGGTTGAGGATACTATCGAATGGTGTCACAATACAGTTTTTTTTTCCAAAAGCATAGGGTTCGACTCCTGGCAGTATTGATTGGTCAAAAAATCTAATGATGCAGTTTTAGTTTGCTTCAAAGTCGGGTTCGTTTGAGCATTTTTCGCTATTCCTCATAATTTCGGATTTAGCCATCCACGCCAACTAGGAAATTAACCCTGTTTATAGATTAGTGTAGTAGATTGACGAAAACAAAACAAAAAAAATACTTATGATTGATTTTTCAATCATGTGACATTAATTCCATAATCTGCACACATCTACATATATCCGGTGATTAAGTATATTAAAGCTAATTACATTTTCTATCGCGCACGCTTCCATTATCAGTACTAGAAGATAATGTCGGTGTTATCAGGTCATAGGAGGTGTAACTTATTATAAAAACGTTGGTGTTCAAGTCTATCAGATACTCACATCTGGTGTAAGCAATGACGAAGTTACTTGTGTTTGCGGCTCTGTTGGCTTTGGCCTATGCTAAACATGAAGAATATATCGGGTGAGCATTATTTTACTTTTAATTACGTTTAAAATTCAGTTTTCTAGAAAAAAAAAAAGATTCTTTTTTCAAATATTTTTCAATAGTTGAATTTTGGATCTGCATACAAACTTTCATTCATTTAAAAATTTTTCATTCTATTTTTTTCACGTCTTCTAATTAATTTCGAAATGGCAAAAAAAAAATCTCAAGCTTATTATAATCGTCCCAAGCATCGTATCGTCGTATTCGTTCGTAATAAGCAGTACCTTTGTGCTCTTCTATGTTAATATAATTTGTCCTGTTAAGTATCTGTGTGTACATAAATAAATAAATAAATAAATAATAAATAATAATCGTGAAAGTTGTATAACTCTATGTAAACAAAAAAAAAATAGTTTAACCCATACCAACCCATCCGAGTACGCTCGGATTATGGGTTGCCACAAAACGAGTCGCGTCCGAGTAGGTATCCGAGTCCACTCGGTCCGAGCATACTCTGATCGTGTCAACGCGGCTTTATTTGGATGATGTGATAGTATCCTCGATCCTTTGTAACTTTTTATTAAAAAAAAAAACTATGAGAATAGAAATAAACTAAAAACTAAATTTGATGTGTTTGGGTTTGTCTCTGATCGCGGAATCAGATTGAATTAGCCACGGATTAGGGCGAGTTGTATCCACTGCGACCGTGATCCATTGCCCTCGTTATCTTTTTACCTTTTAATAATTATTGCTGGGATACGACTTTTTTTTGGGTGATAAGTCACATTTTACTATCCTCAATGTAACGCACTCAAAATATTCTGCTGATGAATGCATTGAATAGTAAACGCGTTATGCAGGTATTTAAAGTAAAGTTATAACCTTTAAAACTATGTAGTATTAAAAAAATACTTGTAAAAAATTGGAATTTTGACCTCCAATATCTCCGTAACTAGAAGGTTCCCAGGTATGGTCTGGAACAAAAAAAATATCGCAATGATGAGGAGGAGAAGTGCCTTTCGGCTTCGTTAAGGTTCTTTTAACACCCTTTATAAATATCAAATGTTTTAACATCCTAATTTTTTTTCTAGATGGAAATCCTACTTTGTAGGACCTAATACCATTGAACAAGTTAAAAACCTGAACGACCTAGGAGAAAAATTAGGCCTGGATTTCTTAAGCCCAGCCCATATTGAACGGGAGGCAGTAGTCTTAGTGCAGCCTGAAAATCAAGAAGAATTCATCAAGACCTTGGATAATTTGGGCATCACCTACAAGACTCATGCTGATGATATTAAATCGTAAGTTTTGAATCATTCTTCTATATTTGTTTATTCGGACTTAGTACTTTTAGGGATTTCGATCTTTAGGTTAAGCTGCGCTTGCCTAGGTTGGTCCGTGGATGGGTGACCACCCATTACATACTGAGTTTCCTCCGTGCCTCGGAAAGCACGTTAAGCCGTTGGTCTCGGCTGTCATTTGTAGATCTTTGACCGTCGTTACAGGTAGTCAGTGGCCCGAAAGTCTGACAACCAGTATTACTAAAGTGTATCGTGTTACCCAGAACTAACTGGGTTGTGGACGTCAGATAGGCAGTCACTCCACGTAAAATTCTGGTATTCAGCTGCATCTGGTTAGACTGGAAGCCGACCCCAAAAAAAGAAAAGGCTATGCAGATGGTGAGTAGTTTTAGGGATCCTAATTTCACATAGGGCTCCATAATGGCTAATGTATAGGCCATACATCCCGGTACACGGTACGATTTGGAACGTTGTGTCCCGGTTCATAAGTCTGTCGGTTCTGTTGGTTGGTCTATCAAAAAATAATCGTGAAATTACGCACTTCCTCCCTCGCGTTACAGTTAAAGGTACTTCTTCCGTATGTACCTCGAGATTACTTCATTTGAAAACGTGGCTATTCTGCTAGTAAATTAGCCCCAGGCTGGCACTGTTCACCTCCCTCTCCCCCAAATGTAAATGCTGGCTATACCAATGCTAAGTAGATAATAAAATTTACTTATTTTTGCGCTAAAAACCTGACAAAAAAATGTCTTCATAAGCCCAGAAGCCCTCGCAAATGCTCCTTGCTCATATCTTCATCGATAGTCTACCCTGGTTCTATAACAAATGCCCTGGTCGGCACTTATGGCAGCACTTATGGCAGCCCTACTAATGTATTATCCTATCCTATGCTTCCTATCTACATAGTATAAATGCGAAAGTTTGTGAAGATGGATGGATGGATGTTTGTTACTCTTTCACATTCACACAAAAACTACTCAACGGATTTAGATGAAACTTAGCACACAAATAGTTTATAACCTGGATTAACACATAGGATACTTTTTATTCCGGTAGTACGATCCCGTGGGACAATAATTATTGTATCTAATGTGGAATCCGGGACCGCGGTCCCGGTCCCAAAAGCCCCACGACCCCAATTATCGTACTAGACGCGGGCGAAGCCGCGGGCATAAGCTAGTTGGTTACATTGGTTAAATTTTACATTATCTTTTAATTTATAGTGGAGATATTTCATATAACATGACTAATATAAGTCGTTGTTTCCTCAAAAACAGTAATCTTACCCCCAACATTCGAAACTCATAAATTATTTTGCATAATCCTTAAAAGCTTATACATATGTTACGAAAACAATTAGTTACAGAAGTCAGAAATAAATCCTTTTGATTGATGTTTTGTTGTTAAAACTATAATTATTATTATTCACTAGCTTCTGCCCGCGACTTCGTACGCGGATCCCGTTGCTTATGCCAGCGACAACGGGGTCGTCAAAATTGAAAATTTGAAACGTCTGATGTAGAATTCTAAGGCCCGGGGACGGAAAAACAACGGGATGAGCGAGACGATTGGAGTCGTTCCAGATCATTCATTTTTGTATGTCAACAACAAAATAACTTTTGCTAAGACGTCATTCCTTAATATGTTATAGCGCTGCCATGGGCTTTGGAGTTCCACAGCAGGTGTTCCAGATCTTCAAATTTATTCTCACAGCAGAAAATGGTCTTCATGTGGAATATTTTTAGCTGTGGCACCATTTTTATATCTCTTATACTGTAGCTGGTCTGTTGCGGTTCTGCATCAGGTGTTAATTTTCCAAAATAAATTATATCCTTTATGTTGCCCAGACTATACAACAAAAAACTTTTCTTCCCGTTACTCCGCAGCAGATCCCAAGGGTACACTGAATTAACTTCTGTCTCTTCATGCCGTACTCCAGCAATCCTTTCTCTCTCACTTTCTAACTGATTATGAATATTTTGTTGTGTGCGTGTTCGGGACAATGTATGATAATCTCGATCAGCAGTTAGTCGCGCATCACGTTCATCACTCGTTTCAAAAGACCTGTTAGTAGATGTGCGAATTCGCTGAGAACTCAAGCGTGATTCTGTATCGGTAAACGTTTCTGACTCGCGAGACAATGCATGTCGCTCACGATCAGCAGACAGTCGCGCATCACGTACTGCACTTGTCTCTAGAGACCTAGCAGCAGATGCGTAGATACGCTGAGAACTCAAGCGCAATTCGCTATCCGTGAACGTCTCCGACTCGCGAGACAATGCGTGACGTTCACGATCAGCGGACAGTCGCGCATCATGTTCCGCACTTGTCTCTAGAGACCTAGCAGCAGATGCGTAAATATGCTGAGAACTCCAGCGCAATTCTCTATCCGTGAACGTCTCCGACTCGCGAGACAATGCGTTACGTTCACGATCAGCAGACAGTCGCGCATCATGTTCCGCACTTGTCTCTAGAGACCTATAAGCAGATGCGTAGATACGCTGAGAACTCAAGCGCAATTCTCTATCAGTGAACGTCTCCAACTCGCGAGACAATACGTGACGTTCACGATCAGCGGACAGTCGCTCATCATGTTCCTCACTTGTCTCTAGAGACCTTGAAGCAGATGCGTAGATACGCTGAGAACTCAAGCGCAATTCTCTATCCGTGAACGTCTCCGACTCGCGAGACAATGCGTGACGTTCACGATCAGCGGACAGTCCCGCATCATGTTCCGCACTTGTCTCTAGAGACCTTGAAGCAGATGCGTAGATACGCTGAGAACTCAAGCGCAATTCTCTATCCGTGAACGTCTCCAACTCGCGAGACAATGCGTGACGTTCACGATCAGCGGACAGTCGCGCATCATGTTCCGCACTTGTTTCTAGAGACCTAGCAGCAGATGCGTAGATACGCTGAGAACTCAAGCGCAATTCTCTATCCGTGAACGTCTCCGACTCGCGAGACAATGCGTGACGTTCACGATCAGCGGACAGTCGCGCATCATGTTCCTCACTTGTCTCTAGAGACCTAGCAGCAGATGCGTAGATACGCTGAGAACTCAAGCGCAATTCTCTATCCGTGAACGTCTCCAACTCGCGAGACAATGCGTGACGTTCACGATCAGCGGACAGTCGCGCATCATGTTCCGCACTTGTTTCTAGAGACCTAGCAGCAGATGCGTAGATACGCTGAGAACTCAAGCGCAATTCTCTATCCGTGAACGTCTCCGACTCGCGAGACAATGCGTGACGTTCACGATCAGCGGACAGTCGCGCATCATGTTCCTCACTTGTCTCTAGAGACCTAGCAGCAGATGCGTAGATACGCAGCGAGCTTCGCGATCCGAAGAGGTTTCTACAGAGCGAGTTGCAGCCTGATGTTCTCGAACAGCATCAAGTCTATCCTGACGCTCTTATTTAGATTCTTGGGATCTTATGATCCTCAATCTTTTAGCTCCTTTGGGACGTTGGGAAAGATTTGACCTATTTCTAGGCATGGTTATAGTTTTATTCTGAAAATACCTGATCAATTAAAATCTAAGTGACTGCTCCCCTGCGTTACCGGGTAGGCTACCGTGTCACGAAGATAAATGGAAAAGGAAATAAATGGGAGTTTCAGCTAGTAGAGTCAAATTTTCAATGATTCATGGAATTTTCATCGAAAATCAGTCCTAAACTGTTACCGCCTTCACCGCGTGGAGGTACTTCCAGCTTTTGTTATTTTATAATTATACAGTGAACTCTTGGAGTTCCACAACAGGTGTTCCAGATCTACAATCTTTATACGTCAACAGAGAGTGCTCATCAGCCTGAACAACTCTTGCTAAGACGTCATTCCTATATATGTTATAGTGTAGCTGGGCTCTTGGAGTTCCACATCAGGTGTTCCAGATCTTCAAATTTATTCTCTTAGCAGAAAATGCTCATCACGTGAAACAATTTTTGCTATGGTACCATTTTTGTATCTCTTATAGTTTAGCTGGTCTGTTACGGTTCTGCATCAGGTGTTCAAGTTTCCAAGTTAAATTATAGCCTATGTGTTGCTCAGACTTTATACCTATACAACAAAACAAAAATCATTCAAATCCGTCAAGTAGTTCCGAAGATTAGCGTGTACAAACAAACAGACAAACAGACAAACAGACAGACTTTTTTTTTTGGTTTCGTGCTCTATTACTGTTTCTAAACCCCCCTCAATTATTATTTTTTTAATATATTCAATGTACAGACACAGTTTGTTTACTGTTTTATTATATGTATAGATTACACTGATAACGGCTGTCATTTGTAGATCTTTGACAGTTGTTACAGGTAGTCAGTGGCCCGAAAGTCTGACAACCAGTCTTATCAAGGGTTTTCGTATTCATATCCAGTATTAACTGGGTTGTGGAGATCGGATAGGCAGTCGCTCCACGTAAAATTTTGGTATTCAGCTGCATCTGGTTAGAATGGAAGCCGACCCTAACATAGTTGGGTAAAGGCTAGGCAGATGATCATGATGAAACTGCCAATAATACGGTAGACTTTAGTTAATCAGGATGTGAAGATTTCACACATGAAACGATCACGTTTCATATGAAGCTATTAGTGAGATTACAATTCAAATTCAATTCAAATACTTTATTTCGAACAACCAAGTCCATATATGGGTTAGAAATGCTTAATAACTATGTTAGTAGTAATAATTTCATAGCCGTCATAGATACAGTTAAAAATAATTACAATTGTTTACATAAATGTCTACACTTAATTACGATACTGGGAAATAAGTTTCCCGATTCCCGAGTCGAGCAAAGTGTTATACAGTTTTTCCTACAGAAATTTCTCAGTAGCAGCCACGGAGTCTAGACTTGTACGCGGTTGGTGGCAATAGGCTCACTATTACAAGGGACTTAAACGTAACTGGCGAAATGTGAGTGTACTATTAGGTACACCTCTGCCTAACCCTGCGGGGATTACAGGCGTGATGTTATGGTAGGTTCATTATAGAATGTTGAAAAAAAATCTTATTGTACTACTGAGTTGACTGTCAACCACTTTTCAACCTTATCACTTAAGGCATAAGGGTGAAAAGTGGTAGACCCTCAGTGAACTCGCTTGTACAGATCAGGTCTGATTGTCTAAATAAGACTATTATATTGTTTTACTTGGCTACCAGTTACTTACTGGGTTGTGAAGATCAGATAGTCGCTCCATATAAAATACTGGTATTAACTGACCCCAAATAAGGAGGGAAAACAAAAAAACATGACAACTTACATTGTGTAGAAAATAACTTAAAATTAGATTAATAAAGATGCCTAGCCTTTTCTCAACTATGTTGGGGTCGGCTTCCAGTCTAATCCGATGCAGCTGAATACCAGTATTTTACATGGAGCGACTGCCTATCTGACCTTCACTACCCAATTAGCTCTGGGTAATACGATACCCTTTGGTAAGACTGGTTGTCAGGCTTTCGGGCCACTGACTACCTGTAACGACTGTCAAAGATCTACAAAATGATCCGGGACCAACGGCTTAACGTGATTTCCGAGGCACGGAAGAAACTCGGTATGTAATGGGTGGTCACCCATCAAAGGTATCGCGCAAGCGCAGCTTAACCTAAAGATCGACCCGAGCGGCAGTTATTGTTTAGCCACGAGCTCCTCCAGATTAATAAAGATTCGATAGTAATAAAAACAAAAAATAACAATAACTAATTTTTTTACAATAATGAAATTAATAGTCGTTTATTAAAGAAATTATGACAATGAACTGGTAATTTTTACTAACCCATTTAATATGGATACTTTCGTTTACAGTGCTCTCGATCACGACGATGACGTTATTCAAGAATGGACTAAGACCATTACTAGAAATGGCGGAAAATCTATGCCATTCAATAACTACCAGCGATTGAATGTGGTAAGTACTGCGAGGCCTCTTAATAATATTTACTGAAGAAGTTAATCCTTAGATTGCCTCGTTGGTCGAATGGTAGCAAGCGCGACTGCCGAGCATGAGGTCTTGGGTTCGAAGGTCGGGCAAAGTGTTACTAGGTTTTTCCGTCAGCAATTTCTCAGTAGATGCCACGCAGTCTGGATTTGTGCACGGTTGATGGCAATAGGCTCGCCCAGACTAACCGGCAGCTGAATAACAGTATTTTACATGGCACTTAAAACATAACTGGCGAAATGTGGGTGTACTATTAGGTACATCTCTGCCCAAACCTTCGGGGATTACAGGCGTGATTGTATGTTATGTTAATTCTTAAAATAGGGTAAATGCCTAGCCCTAATACTAAGCATTGGATGGAACAGTTAATCTGCCAATGATGCTGATGAATAGGTATTTATAGGTAAATCGGTTTATAACAGATCAGTGAGTCGCACTATACCAGCAGATCACGTTAAAAAACTAATCCAACTGCCAAATTATTAAAATGATTCGTCATGATAAGGAATACTCGATTGGAAAATCTTACTGGAAAAATACATTATGATGATAGATGGATTGATGGACGACAGTAATTAGTAATTAACTAAGCCTAACTGATTCCTACTGATTTTCTTATCTATTTTAAGCAGATAAAGAAAAGACTAGAAACACAATGCAAGTCACGTCCCCTCAAAACCGCTTGGCTTATAGGATTTAAACAAATATGTTGCAATATCGGATAAACTAAAATTTTCAGTACTGATATCATTGGACCTTTGACTGGATTAAACAACACAGATTTTGAGATCACTTGCAGAACAAATCACTAAAAGCATTTAATGCTCAAATAGTTTAGCATCCATCATACCTCGTCGTTACATATCTGTCTATCATTTGAAGAAGTCAGGGATCCAATAATGTGTTAAAGGGAACTCTTTTTTCATTAGGAAACAATGTCAGAGTGACAACGTTGAACCTATGGACGTTTATTTTATTAAATTCTTTCTATTTCTAGATCTACAATTACATGGCTAACATCGCTGCAAGATTCCCGAACATAGCCACATTGGTGACACCAGCAAACTCCTTCCAAGGACGGCCCATTAGATACCTGAGAATTTCAACCACCAACTTCCAAGACAGACGCAAGCCTGTCATCTTCATCGATGGTGGTATCCACGCCAGGGAATGGATCTCTCCCCCCACAGTCGTTTGGGCCATTAGGAAGCTTACTGAGGATGTGACTGAACCTGATCTTCTAAATAACTATGATTGGATCCTCATGCCTGTTGTCAACCCTGATGGTTATGAATTCACTTTTACCAACGTAAGTATGACGTAAACGTAAGACCATGTATTTGGCTTTTCTTAGTTACTAATAAGTTCATAATTAGGAACTAATATCATAAATCATGTTGATGTTCTTTTGCCCTTCATCATCATCTGCCTGGTCTTTTCCCAATTATGTTGGGCTGGGCTTCCAGACTAACCGGATGTAGCTGAATAACGGTATTTTACATGGAGCGACTGCATATCTGACCTTCACAACCCATTAAGAACTGAGTAAATCGATACTATAATTATGTATGTTCTTCTGCCCTTATCCAAATGTAAAGTTTGGTATTTGCTGCATGTCTTTTTCTTCCAAACTTCCACTTCCCCCTTCTCTATTATTTTGAGTCATATCTTTCATAAAATCCTTTCTTTGGTCTAGCCCTAAGTCTTAAACACCCACATTTTGGAACAAAATATACTACCGCTATATCATTTTTTTTTCTTGTAGACACGTTTCTGGCGCAAGACCCGCTCCACCAACACCAGTCCCAGCAGTGGTATTTGCCCCGGAGTCGACGGCAACCGCAACTATGACTTCGTCTGGAATACCGTCGGTACCAGCAATAGTGCTTGCTCCGATATCTACGCTGGAAACCGCGCCTTCTCCGAGATCGAAACTAGAGTCGTTCGGGATATCCTTCAACAGCATCTGTCCCGTATTGCTCTATACATTACCATGCATAGTTTTGGCAGTATGATCTTGTACCCGTGGGGGCATAATGGGGCTCTCTCCCAAAACAGCCTTGGTCTTCACACTGTTGGTGTTGCCATGGCTGATGCTATCCGCAGTCATTCTCTGTCGAACTTCCCTCGTTATGTCGTTGGCAACTCCGCTTTAGTCCTTAACTACCGGGCTTCTGGCGCTTCTGAAGACTACGCTCATCTTATTGGAGTTCCCTTGACCTACACTTTCGAGTTGCCTGGTCTTTCAAATGGTAATCAAGGCTTCAATCTGGATCCTAGGTTCATTGAACAGGTGTGCCGCGAGACCTGGGCTGGTCTCGTCGTGGGCTCCAGAAGAGCTGCGCAATTGTTTACAAGTTAATCCCTGTCATAAGTTTAAGTTAATGCCGATACTGACTGATATTTTAATTAAAGATAAGTTTGATCAATGTGTGTTTTTAATTGCATGATAACTTTTGTCCGTGAAAATTATATTATATTAGGCAATTTTTATAAACAAACCGTTTTATTTTTGAACTGAATTATGACCGGCCTATAATTGCCTTTTCATCACCATTCCCCTGCCCTTATACCAATTTATTTGGGGTCGGCCCAGTAGGTCTTCTTCTTCCATACTTCTCTATTACTTGTTATCTCAACAGTCACCTCCTTTCTAGTCATATCATCCTTCACATAGTCCATCATAGTCCATCCATCGTTTCTTTGATCTTCCTCTACTCTTATAGCCATCTACATTCATACTCAACAGTTTCTTCACTCCTCCGCATCACATGTCCATATCACGAAAACCGATTACCACACAAATTTTCAGTCACTGGCGAAACTTTCAGACTTCCTCTTATGTACTCATTCCTTATCTTGCCACTTCAGCTTACTTATTCTGTGAGTTACGTCGACAACTCTGGTTCACTACACGGAAACGAAAAATAACATTCATCGATAAAATTCTATCGATACCCGATACAACACCAATGCTAGCGAACGCGAATAGAATACTCAGAATTGGAAATTGATCCCGCGTTGCTCTGAAACTTTCGCGCCTTCAAGAGGGATGGCAAAATTCCAATTAAATCGCGGAGTTTACATGCACGGCGACCCCTTAAGAAATATGCAAATATTCATCATACTTGTGAATACTTAGGACTTGGTAATGGTATTAAAAGTGGCGGAATATTGATGGACTAATTTCGGGTTGGATTATTATTTTAGAACTTTCAGACTGGAGGTCGTTGAAAATAGTACGGTCTGGATTTCTGGTGGTGTAACTTTATTTATTTGTTTAAATTTTATGTACAGTAGCGTAGTGATGTACTACTTATGCGGAGTTAGTGCTGCAAGGAACTTTCAGTTCAGTTTCATGTGAATATAAAGGCTTGATTTCGGTAGCAGATTTGAAATGATATCAGATTTTTTTCTGTCAATGTTTTATGCGAATTCACTGAATTGATGGATATAGTCTGATTAGACGTTTTTCAAAGTCAAAGCCAAGTCAAAGCATTTATTTCAATTAGACCATTACAGGCACTTTTGAAAGTCAAAAATAAAAAAGCTAAGCTACAGTCACAGACACAAGGCATAATAACTTGCGAAAGTACTGTAGTTGCACATTCAAATCGTAGATCTCTATGGAGAAGAATGGGCAAGAAACTCCATGGGCACTCTTTTAAATCAAAATATTGTTACAAAATCTTGGTTACATCATTCATGTTGAGATTATACATATATGTGAGAACGATGTACAAAGACGTGCACATTAAGAGCGTCCAGAGTAAAAGATTAAACCAACAATTTAAAAATAAAGTAATTAAAATAAACCGTGGCAGGTAAGAGATGACCAGTCCCAACTGACAGCGCCCGTTCACGAACATGACGCATGGATCAGCGCCATTCAACTCAACCATATTGAAGGGAACTAAATGACCCGACACACCCACCACCATCAGCGAGACATTTGAGTGAGCATGACATTCTCTCAGCCACCAGGACACATTCAAGTCAATGAAAGATAACAAAATATAAATGGTAGCTTTACAGTACATAGTACTCACACATGTGCCATGCAATTATATAATACTAAGGCAATTATATAATTTTCTAAGGCCATAGTATGTTACACGACCTAGTGTATTACCAAAACAATTGGACGTACTTTAATTATGAAGCTATGATTTGAAACAGTGAACTTTACGCGAATTCCGTTTACCAGCCCAATTACGGCTCATTTTTTAAAAATTTGGAAAAAAAATATAAATTATAAAGGTTTTAGTTACTTTTCATGATTGTTTATTCCACTAAATAAATAGCATTTAACATGAATTATCTACTTACGAAAAATATGGTTTACCCCTAAATAAAAAAGATAAATTCAGGTATAAATTACACAGGTATCAGGTCTAGCGCCAAAATTAATAAACTTGGGTGCTTTCTATGACCAAAACATAGTTCCTTTACTAGTTGTGTTATATTGAATCGTCTCTTCACGTTACGACGTTTTATTATTTTTTTTTAAATTTATTCTTTCCGACACTAAATATCAATAATAAGGTAGAGACTGTCGACTGCGGTACGAAAACGCTGTTGGCCTCTTATTTTGTTTTAACTCCGAACTACCACTGACTTGCATCTTACTGTACCCATGATTTATTACTTGTTTTACATTATATGTTGTTCTATTTTGTGTCTTATAGCATCGTATTGGACGAGTCTGTAATGTTGCTACTATTGGTGGTAAATAAATAAAAAAAAATAAAAAATGATGAGTATCGGCAATATTTTTATGAACCAAGTTGCTTTTTTTAATATTTTCTAATAGGTAGTCTCAGTCAAAACGTGAATATTTTATTTAAACCTATTTGGTTTTCAAAAAAACTGACGTTTAATTAAGCTAATTTAAATAAAAGGGAAATAAATAAAAAATAAGCAGTACCTTCGTGCTCTTCTATGTTAATATATTATCCTGTTAAGTATCTGTGTGTAGGTACATAAATAAATAAATAAATGGGAAAAAAATCTATAAATATATTGTTTCCCCTTTTCTTTAAATTAGAAAGGTTTATTAAAGCAATAAGTTCGGTGTAAAGGAATCCTTATGAGGTTCAAAATTATACAGCATTGCGAAATCCATCAAACAAAGTTCAGGCGGTTTAGCATAATTTACGCATAGACTGACAGCAGTTGTAAAAGCTTTTGTGTTGTCTGTTTTATTTTATGTGTATGTATTTTGTTTTGTGTTATTTCGGAACATCATAGGTTGGACAAGCCTTTAGCTCGTGGGTAAATAGTAGCAGCCCCTCGCGTCGATCTTCATGTTAAGCCGCGCTTGTTGGTCCGTGGATGGGTGACCACCCATTACTTAACTAGTTTCCTTCGTGCTTCGGAAAGCACGTTAAGCTGTTGGTCCCGGCTGTCATTTGTAGATCTGTGACAGTCGTTACGGGTAGGCAGTAGCCCGTTGAGGTCTGACAACCAGTCTTATCAAGGGGTACCGTATTAGCCAGTACTAACTGGGTTGTGGAGGTCAGATAGGCAGTTGGGAAAAGGCTACTCAGATGATGACCTGCTTAGCCTTTTTCCCAATTTTGTGGGGGTCGGTTTCCAGTCTAAACGAATGCAAGTAAATATCAGTATTTAAATAAGATTGACTGCCTATCTGAACTCCACAAGTCAGTTACTGGTAATACGATACCCCTTGGTAAGACTGTTCGTCAGATTTTCAGGCTTCAGACTACTCCTAACGACTGTGAAACATCTCCAAAAGACAGCTAAGATCAACACTCCACTGTCAATAGTCTTCTGATTTAACAAAAGTGTTGTTTGAAAACACTATATTTTAAACATCACCTGGTAGCCTAACATGACGTCATAAAGAAGGAGTAATTCCAGTGTGGGAAAGAGATGGCGCTAGACGACCTGTATAGCTATGTCTCTTTCCCATACTGGAATTACACCTACTTTAAGACGTCATAGTAACCCCCTTGACCTTTAAAAATAATTGTATCCATCCCACAGACGAAAGCCGCTTACAGGACAACAAAGAAATTAAAAACCGGCCAAGGGTTCCGTACCATTATCTATAAAAATGGCACAAACAATCATGTCTGTTGTATGGGAGCCCCATTTAAATATTTTTTATTCTGTTTTTTAATAATTGTTGTTATAACGGCAACTGAAATACATCATCTGTGAAAATTTCAATTTTCTAACTATCACGGTTCATGAGATTCAGCCTGGTGACAGACGGACAGACAACAGTGGAGTCTTAGTAATAGGGTCCCCTTTTACCCTATGGCTACGGAACCTTATCATGATGTATAGAATTTTCATTAACAGGAAAAATGTTTCGTAACTATACAATACTAGTTTTTGCTCGCGGCTTCGCTCGCGTTAATTTAGAACTTGACAATCAATTCGGGTTGTACTCTGCTTGAAATAATATAATTCAATAATAATCCGATAGATACGTGGCGCCATCTATTATCATAAGCAAGTTATTGTTGTTTTCCTCGTGAACAGCACTTTTTTTCGGGATGAAAGGTACCCTATGTTCGTTTCTGTACACATGACAACGTATATGCAAAATTTCAGGATGATCGGTTCAGTGGTTTAGGCGTGAAAAGCTAACAAACAAACTTACTTTTGCATTTATAATATTAGTAAGTAAAGGATGTTAATTTAAAGATTTTATTTGGTTATGTTATGTACGTATGTTTACAGACTATAATAAATATAAAAAGAAGACTAAAATAAAGTACCTAAATATATACAACGACGACAATAGGGCACGTTTTAGGCGTCAAAGTACTCCTCCGCATCGCTGTCATCTGGAAACGTGCCCAGAAGACTGGCAGCATTGCCACGTTGAATAGGAATGCTAATTCTTTGCCCAAAGAAAGAGCCAGCCCTCTGGTCACGCGAAGTGTCGACCAGTCGGCGAGAGATTTCCTTAAAAAGGAGCACTCGGGCCCCATGACCCGAGCGTTTAAGAACCCTGACCGATGTACTCGTGTTTATGTAATTGAGATTCGATTCTATTCATGTTAACCTTTTTAGATAACAAGGAAAAAAATCTGATAAAGATTTATTAAAATGTAATAAAATGGGGAAAAACGCGTCGATCTCAGGGCTGCGGGACTGTTCGAAAGAGATACCGCGGCCCTGGAATACAAAGGGCAAAGACGGAACATGGATGAGTTTTAGTCAGTACAAGTGTGACACTACCTTGAGAGGGAGGGGTCATTTGATGATTTCCCATCACAAAAAAAACAACACGCGTCGATCTTCTAGGTTAAGACGTACTTGCCGAGGTTGGCCCGTGGATGGGTGACCATCATTACTTACTGAGTTTCCTCTGTGCCACGGAAAGCACGTTAAGCCGCTAGTCCCGGCTGTCATTTGTAGATCTTTGACAGTCGTTACGATTAGTCAGAAGCCGAAAGTCTGACAGTCAGTCTTACCAAGGGGTATCGTATTTTCCAATTAATGGGTTGTGAAGGTCGGATGGGCAGTCGCTTCAAGTAAAATTCTAGTACTCAGTACTGCATCCGGTTGGACTGGCAGCCGAAGCCGGGGTCGGCTTCGTTTGTCGTATGGCTTCAAATAATGGGGAAACTTACATGTCAATACAGGAGCACGGGCAGCGGCTCACCGGTCACTTTTCGAGTAGTGACGTCAAAAACAAATGATCTACGATTAAACGCCGATAAATTATGTAAAATAAATTTTTAAATGTTTTTTTAAGTTGTTTTATATTTAAATACTTAAAAATGTAAACAGTATGTTTAAAGATGACTAAACGAAATAATAATAATAAGATTTATTTTCTCCCACAAAGTACAATTATTACAATATACAGGTGTTCCAAATATTGGAGGTACAAAGGAATCCAAACTAGGATACCCTGTGCTATGGACTCCTGAAATGCCGATGATGGTGTTGTCACATTTTATGAACGAAAGTGAGCACTAACGAAGAATTAACATTAACATCCCTAAAGGGTCTAGGGCATAAAAGTATGAATTTTGCTGATGTCAATTCTCATAGAGCCAACGATTTGTCTATAGTAATATTTTAAAGAGGTAATGTGCATGGTGTTCTGACATGTCCACTTCATCGTCGGAGTTTTTCGGCCAAAGTTGGATATGCTAGCGACTTGAGAGCACATGAAAGAGCAGTACACGAAAGCTCTCGGCAACCATCCTAAAAAGCCATCGAATGCTGTCGCTGTGGCCGAAATCGGCTAGATGGCATGATCATCAACATCACCAACAGGTAAAAGAGAATGCTCATGGAAGTATGGAATCCCGTACCATGCTGCATCAAAATCAAACCTTGTTTTTTATAGACTACACTGATCGTATTAACTCCTACAAAAATTATTTTTGAAAAAAAAACCCGCGTTTCAGAGTTATTTTATAAAATCGAAACTAACCTAAAAAGTAGGTCTATTTTTTCGACGCTACCAACGACGTATTTTAACACACATACATTACATTATTGCTCTAAAAACAGCGTAATACACTAATATTAGTAAGAATTACGAGTTAAAGTAACATCCACAGTATGCTTGACTGAAACTCGATTTTATTTTAGACCACAGAGTACTATAATATAAAAAGGAAACCTTTACATTGCCAATAGTCAGTCAGTACAGTACAAATGTCAGATGCCACAGATAAGATAACTATAAACCATAGAGTATAGTAAGTGCTATAAACTAGTCGGGATTTAGGGATGTAATCGATAAATCAAAATCTTTAGGCTGAGAAAATCTATTTTGTTGCAAATAGCAATAAACCAAACTAAATCGATTTGGTGTACTGATCGTACTTAATTGTAATTAATTTTAGAGTCCGCTCGACAGACAAGGGTTTGTTCAATTGAAACGGAACGTCATTTATATTCAGTTGAAACGGAACGTCATATAAAGGGAGTAAAACAATATTCATACTTTTATACTCGAAAAGTATATTTCCTGTTCAAAAATCAAATCCCCGACGCGTAATGCCGTAAAAAAATATGAAACTAATTACTATAATATTTTGGTTTTGAGGCGCGAGACTTTTTGGTACCAACTTTGGTCATTGTCCTTTAAAGGCCTTGTTCGCAAAACCATTCTGGATTGAGTGATATTTTTCTTTCAAATCTGAAACTAGCTTACTCTCATTTAATGTATTTTTTGTTCTTTTTAATTTGTGTGCGTGTTTTGTTTAACAAAAAACATTATGTCATTTTATTGTTCGCATTTAACTGTTAGCGCAAGTCGCATTGTTTTTATAACTAATTGTTTTTATAATATGTGGAAAATGTCGTTGGTTATACATTTAATCACACCCCATCTTTATTATTATATGTAATACTTTAATGTGTAACGTTTGTTTTCTCGAAGAAATAAAATAAAATAATAATCATAAAAAGGTTAAGTTTGGAAGTGAGGTTATCGTTGGAACTACTACCGATCCAATTCCAAAAAATATTTAACACGCGGCTGAATTAACCCCAAGTATCACAGACTATTTTTAAAACGTTTCAGTGTAATAATTGCCGATCATAACGTAAGCGACTCTGCGGGAAAAAGCTAGTTTCTTAGAAAAATACCCAAAGACCAAATATCTGCCGTCATCAACCAATCGGAAGGCACAAAGTAACCATATAAACAAAGATGATAATAATATTGTCAGAAACCATAATATTGGGCCATTATTATTCTTAGAATGTTCGAGAAATGGTTGGATGGGCCCATCTCGATGGCTGTGGATTTAATAAGATTTCTGTTTGTTTATATAACTGCCTGTTTTCCGGAATCGAGGTCAAGAATTATAATGTCAGCGTTTAGAATTAAAATGAGAAATTAATTTTCTGATTCTTCGAAAATTATACAACAAAATAATAAAAAATATTTACAAGTATCAAAAAGGAAAAAATATACAACAAATTAAAAGAAAAAATATACGGAATATTACAGCACTACAAGGTTACACGTCTCGTTTTTAGGGTTCCGTATCCAAAGGGCAAAACGGGACCCTATTAGGTACTAAGACTCCCTTGTCCGTCCGTCTGTCCGTCTATCACCAGGCCGTATCTTATGAACAGCGATATTTAGACAATTGAAATTTTCAGAGATAATTGTATTTCTGTTGCCGCTAAAACAACAATTACTAAAAAACATAATAAAATAAATATTTAAGGGGGCTCCCATATATCAGACATGTTTTTTATTTTGCCTTTTCTATACTATAATGGTACGGAACCCTTCATGCGCGAGTCCGACTCGCACTTGGCAGGTTCTTTTTCTAATAACTGTTATTGCTATTACTTTTTCTATTTCTCATAAATAAGGGTAATATTTTTCAGTTTCATTTCGCAAAAAAATAAAAAGATTTTTCTGGTTATTAAAATAAACATCTCGATATGAACCGTGTTAAAGCATCATAATTTTAGCCTGTAATCACCCACTGCTGGATATAGGCCTCCCCTTTCTTCTGCCATACATCCTGGTTCTGTGCGCCCTCATACATCTGTATCCCGCGACATTGTCCGTGACTGTGTTAATTACCAAACAATAATAGATGTTTTTGTTTTAAAATGTCACCCACTTGATTGACAACCCATCCTTTAACATTGAAAAAACATTCTATTTTCATTCCTGCATTTGAAAAACCAATAAAAGAGAAGAATTCATACCTCCATGAAAAAGCTTGAAAACGCCACATCACCACGTACGTGACATATCCCTTAAATTATATAATCAAAACGAAAGCTTACAAACAATTAGAACATTCTGGAACATTCTGGGTCTTTCTGAATAATTTCTTAGCAACGTTTGTCTAAATGCAACGAAACGCAACACGCTTGACGGTCCTTGCTAGGAGACAGTCCCAATGAGAAATTTTAATGAATTTCTACCGTCTTTGGACATATGATAGGATAGAGTTACTGGATGCGACCTAACAGAAATAGTGCGGGATAGATCAAGAATAGCATGATGGGACATCACGCCTGTTATCGGCGAAGAGTTAGACAGAGTACATTCACATTTCACAAGTTATTTTCCAGTGGAATTTAATAGGGGTGATCCTATAAACCGGGTACAAATCAAGACTCCGGACTGCTTCTTAGAATATCCTGATAGTAAAATCCAAATAACACTGTCCGATCTGTAAAATGAACCTCTGACCTCACGCTCAGCAGTGGAGCCTATCCTTCGACCAACGAGGCAGGATTATGCTACCGATTAAGTGTCCATGACTGAGGAACCGCTCTACGTCTCAATAAATTGTATTGTAGTGTTCGTTGCAAAATAATAAAATTTAAGGGGTTGGCATATCCGTATGGACAAAAATCCCTTTATTTTCAAAAGAATAAAAAAATACCTATGAAAATATCCTACGTTAAAATTATATTTTCCAACGCAAGAGCGCTACTAAGTGTTTTACAAAAAGGCAAGGCGCAGCGTCGCCATTGGTGTCGTTACAGCTTACGTAGCGCGGTGTTACAACTGCGTAATCATCAGTGGTGCTCCGACGTTTTTGGAACATTTAGGTCTTGCCAAACTGGGCAGAGACTGACTGTGAGCAGGAGCCTTTCTTCATTTATTGCCAACACATAAAATGAAGGTTAGGCAGACGTGTATCTACGGGGTGGAAGGGACACCGGCGGACAGAAGATTACCACTTAGTCAGTAAATCATTCTAAACCGGGGGAGGTTAGAAATATCTCACCAGTAATTTAAAAAAAAAAACATACATAAGTGGTAATCTTTTGTGCGTCGGTAGGATTCCACCCTCTATAGTACAACCTCATTTTTCCAATTATGTTTAAGTCCCATGTAAATGTAATAGGGGGCGAGCCTATTGTCATGGACCGGGCAAGAATTATGTATTTGAAAGTCTCATCTAGTAAAACCATTATCTCTTGGTAGCTCCTCCAAGGAGCCCAGGTAATTAACTACGAAGGATTTTAATGAAAATTATTATTGGTACCATCTTGCAAACTGTTTGCATTTTAAAACGATTCCTTTGAATAGGTGCGCCTTGATTAACTATCCGTTTGAGTAGAACTTAGTCGGGGATTTTCTTTATAATTATGTTTTTTGAGTTTATTTTGAAGAAAAGTGGTAGAAGAGTTTATAGAAGTATGTGGAACATTGAGTTAGTTGACGACACGGTTGGCGCAGTGGCTGAACGATTGACTGCTGCGCTGCGTGTCGCGGGTTTGATTCCGGAGAGAGCACGATACAGGAGAAATTCCTAGTGTGAGGGTGTCATTTTACAAAAAAAAAAATACGCGTGTTTGTTTGTGCCTGGTGGGCTACTGACTACATCGATTGCTGTCCAATTTTCTGTTAATAATTATGATAATTGCACGGGTAACTTTGCATGTAGAACAAAAGTGTAGTTCTAAAACCAAAAAAGACATGGCATCCACCAAAGAATGGTTTTGTTTATGGGGTGCAAAGAAAAAAATAAACGCGAGAATGATGTACCTACTTCATCCTGAAAGTTAGTGTCTCGATGCGTTTTATTTATTTACTAGCTGTTGCCCGCAAGCTTAGTTCGCGAGAAATTTATAAAAAAAAAATTACTTCCCTTTTTGAAAAGGATTTTGTTACCAATTTCAAAGGTTTTAATTTTTAGTGCACGGAACCCTAATTCAAATTCTAAAACCTAAGTTATAAGGCCTATGTTAGACCTTATAACATCACCTATCTGCCAGTAAAAGTCCCGTCAAAATCTGATGGAATGTTTCGCAGATTAGCCGAAACAAACAGACAGACAGACAAAAATTGAAAAAAAGTGTTTTTGTAAGTGCCTACATGTATAATTTCATATGCATTCAGTAAAAAGCTGTTATTTTGATATTACAAACGGACACTTCAATTTTATTTATTTGCATGTTATGTGTATGTATGTATATATTTGTATAGATTTAACACTTCAAGCAGTAAGTAAAGAGGCGGACTTAATGCTATTGGCATTAACATTGCGTGTAGAAAATGTGTGTGCACGAAGAACATATCCCATAAATTAAAAGAAAACTGCGCCCCCGAGAAGATACAACAGTACTTTTTCATCCCGGAATATTTAAAATTTGAGGTAGGCAGTGTCGCGGGCACAGATATAATTACCATACGAATTTAATTTAACTCTGACGGAATCATATAAATAACACTTGAGTTCATCTGAGTAAATATTAATGGAATAATTTTCATTTCACCATTGTACCCATAGAGCGTGAAAATGATAGAAATCTGGTTCTACACAAAAAAAGTTATACCCAGATCAGATAAGAGAGAGCGGCTAGTCTCCGACGGTATACAGTTTCTTTTCATAACTTACTTCTAGTCATGATCATAATTTTTTTATTTATTTTTCTAATTTTATTTGGCTAACCAACAATTGTTTACACAATACATTTACAAAACAATGGTTATAGCTACATTTATAAGTGCAACAATTAATTATAGGCTAACACCACATGCACTATTTTGTGCTTATACCTACATAATATTATTAAAACAATAATGCATTGCTAATACCTAACAAAAAATATAAAACTAAGTTCATCAATAAATAAAATCACATTACAATATACAATCGAAAAATTAAAAATTTAAAACACAATTTGATAAATAAAATTAATTAAAATATAATTAAAATACATTACGACACAGCAAATCATTAAATTAACTAATTATGTAGATCACAGCTAATGATGTGATAAATAATCATTTTCTTATGGTCCCACTGCTGGGATACAGACGAGACCAGGTGGGCCCGGTGCGTGTTGGTAAATGTCACATGTTATCGTTTTTTCGGTTTTAAGACATGCCGGTTTCGTCTCAATGTGTTCCTTTACTGTTTTGAGATCAGTAGCCATCTAATAACAAACAGCACGCCTGTAATCCCCTAAGCGTTAAGCAGAGGTGTAACTAATAGTACACCCACATTTCCCAGTTGTGTTTTCAATCCCATGTAATTAGAGGCGAGCCTGTTGCCATCAACCGGGCACAAATCCAGACTCTGTGGCTGCTACTGAGAAATTCCTGAACGGAAAAACCCAATAACACTTTGCCCGACCCAGGAATCTAACCCAGGACCTCATTCTCAGCAGTCGCCCTTGCGGCCACTCGACCCACGAGGCAGTCATCTAATAAATTACACAAAATAAAACACCTGTTTGGATGTGAAACCACGACCAGCAACTCGTAAGTCAGGGTCTTTACCAACATGGCTCTTCTACAATTTATGGACTTCTCTATATTTTTAAACGCTCTGTGATCGTTACTCAAGTTGCGGGCCGCTCGAAGTCATAAAACCCGTTCATGCACTGTAAGTGCACATACACACAAACGACAATGGACAGTAAATAAGTTACGTCGCCATTTTGTCCTGTACAAGTTTATTATCGACCTCTGCTCATTCATTGAGAGAGAAACGATTTTCGCAGTATTAAATAAAGTTTTTCGTCTCTGAACCAAGGAGGTTTATTTTAGTTTCATAAAAGTGTCTGTTTGTTATTTTAAAAGGGTGCTAATTAAACAAGCTTCTTTTTAATATCATTATTCGCCTCCAAAAATGTATGTTGCCTTCTAAATTACTAAGTCAGCCACAATTAACGAGCATCTAAATAATACTATCTTAGCCACTAGTTATCTTCTATGTAAACCACTCTAAATACAACTCAGCATGATCGTTATTTTTTAGCATCTATATTTGTAACATACATTCTAACAGTAAACTTCTAAAATACTATTAAATGACATCAAAAAATATATTTATTTAGCTTCAAATTTTTTAACTCAGTACGTTTAAAATGTAACTCATCTCATATTAATTGATCGTCAAAATTTTGCTAAAAATGTCATCAAATAGTATATTGACCACTAATATTACCCCAAAAGCTATTGAGGAGAGACAAAATAAAAGACTTTATTTTTTCAAAATCAATTTGTTCATTGAATTACCATCATTTTACTTATAGTAAATAATAGAAACACAAAAAAAGAATGTAGGTAGGTACCTAATCAAAAAAGAAAATTAAACCATTATTGGATTATTAACGCAGCTCGCGCTTTAGTTGACCTTCCACGCTTCCTTTTTAATCCAAGTGGTTGTGACTTTGCCTCTAATGGTGGCATCACGTATTTCAGTCTTATTGCAAGGCCTATCAAATGCTTGCAGCTGTACTTGCGATAAAAGTCTGGACAATCACAGCAACCAGTAATCCACTCGGTCTGATTGTTCGGGTACGTATCAAAATCCCGAATTTTAATAGACCGAATTTTAAAATACCGATAGACGAAATCCCGATAATTGAAACGCCGAATGGTTGTTTGGTCGAAAGTTTTAAATCCCGAAAGTTCATTTGCCCGAAAGTTTAAAATCCCGAAGTTTAAAATCCCGAAATTGCCACCGTTTCCGAGAAAAACGATTTTTTGTAAACCAGGTTAGGTCAAAACACTTAAAAGTTGCCAAAAAAGCGTAGTCGGAGCCTACTGAAGTACTAGGGCTCTATCTCTTTATCTCCTATTTCTGTCTGCAAGGTTTACAGGAACCTAACTAACCGAACCTCGGGGTGCCCCTGACGTCGACCGTCTAGGGTTAGCGTTTCCGTCAGCAGGTCGACGGATCCCCGCTGCGCGGGGCTCCTATTTCTGTCTGCAAGGTTTACAGGAACCTAACTAACCGAACCTCGGGGTGCCCCTGACGTCGACCGTCTAGGGTTAGGGTTTCTGTCAGCATCAGTTAAATTTCAATTACGTCATATTAAATCAATTTGTGTTATGTCTTCATTCCAAAAAATATTAAAACATGTTAAGCAGAATGCCCACCGTCATAACTGTGTTGCAGTGCCATCTATGAGTAATCGCGGGAACTACGTCGCTGCTCTTTGGGATTTCATCCATCGGTATTTCGTCCATTCGGGATTTCGTCCATTCGGGATTTCGTCCTTTCGGGCATTTGAACATCGGTATTTTGTGTTTCGATATAACGACTATCGGCATTTAAAACTTTCAGTATTTTGAACTTCGGTGTTTTGGACGTCGGTATTTCAATCATAGGTATTACTAGCTTTTGCCCGCGACTTCGTCCGCGTTTCCGTCGTTTTTCGAAAAAAAATTAGCAGATGTCCTCCCTCATAGTTTTGAAAAAGTACCTACGCTTTTACCTACTCAATACAAAAAAAATAAACATGAATGACCCAAAACTAACCTATCAGTACTTATCTAAAAGTCTATGAGTACTACTTCTACTTCTATTCTACCTACTACTACTTCACTTAAAAAAAAATAGCAACTATTAATAGTTTACAATTTAAACAAAACTAAACCTAATTCATAAAATAACAACAAAAGAAATTAAAATAAACTATTTAAAGACTAAAAGTCGCGCTGATAAGCACGGTTTATAAAATAACAATTATTGTCTGTCAATAAAGTCCAACACTCTGAACGCATCAACAGCCAAATATTGAATGAAGCTTGCGGTTTTTTTTTTTTGGTATGGCCTCTCGCAGCGCAACAACTCGCTAAGGTTGAAGCTGCTTAACCGGACAATCCTGTGGTGGCCAAAAATTACTTTAAGGCCCCCAGCCAGGGCTTACAAACTAAGGATATAAATTAAATGAGCAGACACTCGCCTCCCGCCCCTTTTATACTCTGCCGCCGCGAGCCGTGTCGAGCGCGGCAACCGTTACGCAAAAATGATCCTTACAGCTTGCTTCTCTATTCACGCGCGATGGCTTGTTAGCGTAGGTATTTCATGTATAAGTTTGGTGTTTTTGTACCGATTTCTATGATTCTTTTTTTATTAAATAGGTACTAATATTCATTAAAAAAATAAGGATGATGGTGAGTGTTATTGGTATTATATTATACGTAATAGTAAACAAATATAATAACAAATCTCTGAACTGCTAAGCTATCGGGAGTTACACGTGTTATTGTGAGTCAACTATAAAAGATAGATATATGCTGTCTTGGGATATTTTTTATATAATTTTATGTTGAATATTTCCGTTATACATGATTTCTATGTAGCTTTAACCATTAAGGCTGCACACGCGACGGAAGCTTAAAAAATCAAGTAATTTCTCCCGTTTTCCCAACATTTCCTTACACTGCTCTGCTCCTATTCATTGTAGTGTGATGAAAAGTATACTATAACCTGCCCAGGAGTTCGAAGAATAACTGATGTTTTTTTTTTAATTGGGGTTGAGTGAGAATATTATAAACGTAAGAGTAAACAAATATAATAATAACAAATCTCCGAACTGCTAAGCTATCGGGAGTTACACGTGTTATTGTGAGTCAACTATAAAAGATAGACATATGCTGTCTTGGGATATTTTTTATATAATTTTATGTGGAATATTTCCGTAATACATGATTTCTATGTAGCTTTAACCATTAAGGCTGCACACGCGACGGAAGCTAAAAAAACCAAGTAACTTCTCCCGTTTTCCCAACATTTCCTTTCACTGCTCTGCTCCTATTAATGGTAGCGTGATGAAAAGTATACTATTACCTGCTCAGGAGTATGTAGAATAATTGTACCAAGTTTCGTTAAAATCCGTCGAGTAGTTTTTTTTTCTATAAATAACATACAGACAGACAGACAGACAGACAGACAGACAGACAAAAATTTTACTGATTGCATTTTTGGCATCAGTATCGATCACTAATCACCCCCCGATAGTTATTTTGTAAATATATTTCATGTACAGAATTGACCTCTCTACAGATTTATTATAAGTATAGATGAACTTTCGGGATTTTGATACGTACCCGATTGTTCGGTAGTATTACGTTCCAAGATGAAAAAAAACACTTTTTTGTATTCGTCAAAACACCTGAATTTAATTACAGCGAAAACAATTGCAATACGAACGCACGAAAGACAATAAACAATTACACGTGATCAACTCAACTCGTCGTTACATGAATGGCGCTCTCTGATTGGTGCAAATAGCCGGTCGCTGTCGTCTCGCGTACTCGCGCCAAATCATACAGTGGCTATTTTCACGATAAAAGAATATGATCTATCATTTTACATGCTAAGTTATAATAAATGATGCTTTCTGTAGAAGCTTGAATTATATTTTTTTGAGGATATTGCGTTGCAGCTGTAAAACGTAAAATGGTGACGAGATGTAAAATCCGTGGCCGAGTTAGTAAATTAGGTGGCAATGTATAAATAAGAAGGACAAGTCACAATAATTGATGATCTTTACTTGACGCTTTCTATAGAATATTTAGTTGGCATTGTAAAAAAGACGAATTAGTTTATTAGAGGCTATGTCACTTTCCCGTTGCTAAGTTATAAAATTAGAAGTTTAATCACGTGTCCAATCAATAATTTTGTGGCTAGACTTATAATTTCCCATTTTAAAATAACAGCTTTTTATAGACGGTATCTTATATACGGTTTGTCTTTTTTTCTTTATCTTTTTGTTCCGACTCTTCTCCGAAACGGCTATACCAATTTTGGCGGGACTACCGGCAGATAGCAGATGTCATAAGGAGTAAGTTAGGCTACTTTTATTTTAGAAAAAGGATTAGGGTTCCGTGAAAAAGAACTTTTAATTTGTTAACAAAATCCTATTCAAATAGGTAAGTAATATTTTTATAATAATTTCAGGTGGACAAAGATGGTGGGCAACAGCTAGTTTCATTAATATTATATAAGGGTCATTCAGGGTTGCGGAGGTCAGATAGGCGTAGGATCGCTCCATATGAAATACTAGCCTTTGCCCGCGGCTTCGCTCGCGTTTATTAAGAATTTGGCAATCAATTCGTTTTGTACTCTGCTTGTATTAATATAATTCAATCATGATTTGAAAGACACGTGGCGCCATCTACATATTATCATAAGAACGTTATAATTGTTTTCCTCGGGAACAGCACTTTTTTTCGGGATGAAAGGTACTCTATGTCTGTTTCTGTACACCTGACAACGTATATGCAAAATTGTAGGTTGATCGGTTCCGTGGTTTAAGCGTGAAAAGGTAACAACCAAACTTACTTTTGTATTTATAATGTTAGTTAGGATTCGTATTCTGCTGCACCCGGTTAGACTGGAAGGCTAGGCAGATGATGAAGACTGTATTCTCCTATGGTGTAGGCAGGGTTAAATAGTACACTCTTGATTGACAGACAGACGGATAAGGCGAAAGTATAAGGTTTTTTTTTGTGATTAGGCTACCAAACCACGTAACAAGTCAAAACAAAGACAACACTGAAACTAAACGAAGAAAACATTAAAAATAAATAATAATAAATAAATAATCATTTATTTCAAATTCATTACATCCATATTTGTTAGTAGAATTGCGAGCTTACAAACTAGTGTTAGTAATAATTAATTGACTTCATTATTTGTCATTTTTAATTAACAACTCCAAGTTGCTTCTCTGACTACAACAGTCATAACTTGGAATTTTTTAGTTAATTTTCTGGACCTCCCCAAGAAGTTTAAGTTTAAATGGCCCGATTATCGAGTTGCAAAAGAAAAACCAGGCTATCGGTTCGTTTTTAATAAAACTTTTGTTAAAGTGTACTGCAACTTTGCGAAAATATGTTTTGTTCGTACTTCGAGAGAGTTCGAGAATAACTGCGGGGTTATATTGAAAATAGTTTCTTTTTTTGTCAGATGTTGTTTTCAATACATGCGGGATTTCTTGCTACTTAAGTTACTTATCGTGTTTTAGTCTTTATTGTAATGAAGTACGTTAAAAAAAACAAAATCATTTATTTGCGTAAATAAGGTACAGAGGGATCTTAAAGATTCAGTTTATGAATCACTTATTCTGCCATTAATTTCGGCGTGCAAACTTTACATAATTATTTAATGTCACAAGAAAAAATAATTAATCTGAATCATGCATATACACTCAAGAGCAATGAATCCGGGTCACTTAAAGAATTTTAAAAATCTCGGAAACTAAAAATGATAGGTTAATGCAATAAATTGTATTTAATAGACAATGTAATACTCCTTAAACGAAAGTAAAAAAAATATGAGTCGCCATACATTTTGTTAACACAAAATTACATAAAGAAAAAAACTGCTGATCTCTCCTTAAAACAAAAATAGGAAACATGAAATTTTTGAACTTTATTACGATTTTCTTGAATTTTAATACTTCGTATTGCCTCCTCGTGCTTCCATTACTGCGTTTACGCGGTTTGGCATGCTGTACACCAAGTTCCTTACACGATTTTGGGGAATATTCTCCCATTCCTCTGTGAGAGCAATTTTGAGCTCACGAAGCGTGATTGGGGGAGGGTTTCGTTGTTTTACGCATCTGCCTAGCTCGTCCCAAGCATGCTCTCTGGCCACTCCATAGGAGTAATGTTCATCTCTTGAAGGTAGTCATTCACAATCCTACCTGTATGAGGTCGGGCATTGTCATGCATAAATATAGCATCCTCACCTAAATTGACCATAAATGGACCAACGTGATCATTGAGGATTTCTTCCACATATCTTACGCTAGTTAAAGAGCCGTTTTCTATGATCACCAGCTCTGTGCGACTTTCAGAAGAAATTCCGGCCCACACAAGTACAGACCCACCACCGTAGGCTGCTTTTTCTTCGATGCATGCTTGCTTGAATCTTTCCCCTGGTCTTCGATACACTCTGTGTCTTCCATCGTGCTTGTAGAGCATAAAGGAGATGGCCAGTTTTGGGCCAAAGTATGTACAGAAACAATATGTATATTAAAAAAGACTAGATTTTTTACTGATTAAAAATAGCATGTAAAAATAATAACTTTCTACCGGATTGAGCTAAAAATTATAATTTGAAATATGGTTTTAAATTGAATGTAGTTCTAAAACTAGCTCCGTAAACAAGCTGTCAGGTCATTACGAGTTCGTTCTAAAACTAGTAGTTCTAAAGAAGTTACTAAAAAAACGATATCTATTTTATTTTAGCATTGGTCATGAACATTATAATCATTTATAAAAGAAAAAAGGACATTTGATGAAATTATTGTTGTTTTAGTAATAGTTATTTATTTATTTAACAATAACATCGTTCAAAATCGTGTATCGGTTTAACTGTTTCAAAACGAAAAAATATCGATGTTTGTCAAAATGTCAATGTCACGTCACTCCCGTCAAGTCCCGTCATTCGTTTTCGTACTCGTGCGGATGTGCTTATTATTCGAATTCTGCTATTTTTCTGACGACTTTGAATTGATTTTACGGACTTGGACACCGATTGCTTATCGACTGGATAATGGTGAATTGCGTGAGTTGTGGTATCCCTAATGACCGTAGCAATGCTACTGGAAGTATGCCTTTACATGATGAAGCAGTTCTTTCCATAATAAGGGCAAGGACTGTCGTCAAACAGTGGCTAGGTACCAAAATACCATCACACCTCCAGCACCATTCCTGTATGATATATTAATTGAGTGAAAATGAAGATGAATAAAATATTGAAAAAATATCTTGTGTTTATTTTACCTACCTAATTCCTTTTTTGTGCTATGCAATAATATGCTAATAGTACCACATATGTTTACAAACAATTAAATCAATGTGTTTATTTGATTATGGTATTTACAATACATTTTGGCGTTTTAAAGGTATGTACAATTCTTACCATCTGCCGCATAACCTAACCTAGTGACCCAAAAACTTATTTTCTTCCTAATTCCCATAGAATTTAAAAAAAAATCTTTCTGATATGAATATGTTTGTGTTTTATCTATTAAATAATACATAAATGATTACTGTTCATATTTGGCCCAACGATGTATGGATTTCTGGCGATCTCCTTTTGATTCGTCGGAGAACATAACTTTTGACCAATCTTCAATACTCCAATTTACGTGGCTCTGGGCATATCTTAGTCTTGAAATACGATGCCCACGCTCCACTTTAGGGCCGTTTGCAGGTCTAAGGGGTTTTAAGTTAGATTCAGCAAGCCGACGTCTTACTGTCCATGCACTTGGGTTACTTCCTCCGAGGCGTCGAAACTGATTTGTGAGTTCAGTTCCTGTGAGAAAGCGATTTCGAAGCATCGTGTTCACCAAGTATCGGTCTTCTCGTGCTGTGGTACACCTGGTTCTGCCCGTTCCTGGTCTGCGTAGGTTAGAACCAGTTTCTTCGTAACGTCGCGTCGGAGAACTCTTTGTACTGTTGACAGCGACACACCGACAGTCCTGGCTGTATCGCGCTGACTCCGGCCGGTTTCCAGCATTGTAAGTATTCTGGTGCATTCTTCAGGCGTAAGCGACATAATTTCAGCTTGAATAATGAATATAGAGCACTATCAACATGGTTTATGTACCCACATAAATGACAGATTACAAACAAAAGCAAAACCAAATGCTGTAATTTCGTAGTTCCATCTTCGAAAGTGGCCCTGTTTCAAATTTGATTTTTTATGATATAACTTTACAATAACTAAGAAGTTTTAATACCTTCATTTAAGGAGTATTACATTGTCTATTAAATACAATTTATTGCATTAACCTAGCATTTTTAGTTTCCGAGATTTTTAGGATTCTTTAAGTGACCCGGATTCATTGCTCTCGAGTGTAGTTAGTAAATTGTATTAAGTCCATTCTTATTTGGTAAATTTTTATTATATTTATAATAGGACACTTACTAAAATGCGGGACTTACAACTTATAATCTAGAAACTCAAGTACACTATAAAAGCATTTATCAATTAATGTTTCCGTAAGGATAAACCGTTGGCCTAGTGGTTGCAAGCGTGACTGCTGAGCTAGAGAACCAAGGTTCTATTCCCAGGTCGGACATAGTGTTACAGGGTATTTGCGTCAGGAATTTCTTAGTAGCGGCAACGGAGTCTGGATTTGTGCCCGGTTTATGACAATTGGCTCCCTATTAAATGGGACCTAAACATAACTGACGAAATGTGGGTGTGTACTACTAAGTACACTTCTTTGGAGATTGGGCGTGATGTGTAAAGTATTAATACTGGCTGCTCTTTGTAGATCCTTGGCAGTCGTTATGTGTGACCTGAAAACCGAAAGTCTAACAACTGGTCTTAACAACAGGGTATCTCGTTTCCCGGTTACTATGACCTCAGAAAGGCAGTTTCTCCGAGTAAAGTAATGGTCTTCACCTGCATCCAATTAGAATGGAAGCCGACCCCAACATGGTTGGGAAAAGGCTAGGCCGGTTTTGCCGTATTGACCCCAGGTTTATTTCGAAAGTTATATTAGAAATCTTTAAGACCTAACTTCACTTGTGTGGAAATTAATGTGTACAGTCACGACCACCAACACGTTTTAAAAGTGTTTTTCTCCTACTGTTCTGATTATAATTTCATGTTGTTACGAACTTAGTATTCTGGAACTCATATTTTTATGAAAAAGATCCTGTCTCCAAGTTACAATCGTTATTTCTCGCGTTCAAATATATCATTATCATATCAATATAGGTCTACTTTAAGCAATTTATCGAACAATTTTTGACCTCTGGGCCGGCAGTCTCGACATAGATACCGACACTTTCGCAAACTTAATGCGAGACCGAATGCGAGAAACGCATCTTGGATGTTGAGACTTGCATTTCTCGCAAGCAACGTTATGTACGTTGTTTTTTTTTCTGTTATTATTAAGCGATCGAAAGTTTGCGACATTGTCGGTATCTATGTCGAGACTGCCGGCCCAGAGGTCAAAAATTGTTCGATAAATTGCTTAAAGTAGACCTATATTCATTCACATTACCCTTATCTTGTTCGTTAATGCTTAAAACACTGTGAAAACTAGTACAGTACAGTACAGTCACGAGCACCAATATGTATACACTGCCCTAAATTTAAAAACAATTTTCGGCCAGCCTGAGAGCCAGCCGGCCGGTCCTGTGTTTGTCTCGATAATCTATCCCATAGAAACCATGCATACTTTTTATTGGCGTATGATTTTTACGCAAACAAGTAACTAGATATTATAGATAGTTATTATGGTAGGTATTCATTTTATAATTTAGTTACCTACCTCTAAAAAACAACGTCCATCTTTTATTTAAAAATGCGTAAAAAAGTACAAACTTCCACCAATCATCTCGCATCGGAAAGGATACGAACAGATGCGGCGACAGCCGATCGCGTCCGGCAGGATGTCGACGCATAGGATCGGTTCCGTACCGTCGCTTGCAAACGTATCCATGCATCTAGTCAAATAGTTTAATTCCTACCGTGTTGACGTGTTCTAATTTTTGAAAAGTATCCGATCGAATACGAGGACAGGCGAACGGAGCCGATCGCGCGTCGCAGCATACTTTCGGCTTCGATCGCGTGTCGCGGAAGACGCCCGCGGTCAAGCTGTTGTGCGCGGCTTGGTAATATATACTTTAAATGATATGTACACGGTTCATCATCAGTTTAAGATTGTAAAATCCGTTCCGATCCGATGCGAGCCGTTTGGTGGAAATCATCCTTAACAGTCATAATTAGGATTACAATATTAGTTATTTCTAAATCGATAGAAGATAATTATAATAAGTATATTAACTTCAAGAATAGCCTTTCTTGCTGGCTTTGCGTCGTCTGTCAATCCGTTACAGAAATACTAGTAATACATTCAACAAGACAGAAAAAAAATATTGCCATAAAAAAGAAACAAATAAGACATTGGATACCTGCCCTGTATAAGATAGATAGACTATATCAGTATTCAAAGGTAGCGGCGCGCGAAAGGAATTTCAATCGGCACCTACCTTATCGGCTGTCGAGTAAAATATATGATTTCTCTTGATTTCAATAGGGGTGCAAATTGGGAGATGGTAGCGATTCCATAAAGTTTTTTTTTGGAATTTATGTTTTGGGGTACTTTGTCGTTAGACAAAAATATTATGATAAATTATCAAGACAAAATAATGTTGAAGGAAAGGTCAAAATGTAAAGAATTGACATGAAAGACGTGATCTCAATTCTGTTGTAAATCCTTGTCAAAATAAAAAATAAAACGCTTCGTATACGGGAGCGAAGAGACAGAGGTGTACTGTAGTACACCAACATTCGCCAGCAGTGTTTAAGTACCATGGGTGCGTCTTTTGCTATCAACCGGGCACAAATCTAGACTCCGTGGCTGCTACTGAAAAATACCTGATGGAAAAACCCAAAAACATTTTGTTCGACCTGGTAATCGAAGTCAAGACTTCATGCTCAGCTGTAGCACTTTGCGACCACTGGACCAACAATAGAGTTACTTTAAACCATTATGTTTCTTGATAATACGACACAAAAATAAATAATTTTTAAAATGAAACAAACTCGCTATCCGCTCTTACCGTATACCCCAACCTGCCAATTATTAAAGAATTTAAATGACGCCGCTCACTCAAATCTAATTCTCAGTGATCTGCAAAAATCCTTACAGAAATGGGCCTAGCTTTGGAGAACTCACCCTTAATTGGACTGCTCAAGAAATATTATTTTTGAAAGATATTCCCGGTCTGGGCTGACTGCTTGACTCGGTTTAATTTAAATCGACCTTCGGGGTTTTGTTATGTCTTTTAGAGTTGTCGGAAGTTTGTAATTGGGTATTTGAGGAGAAGAGATAGATTTAGGTACTAACACGGATTTTACAGGCGCTTTGCGATTAGTAATGGTGGTAACTGAATCCCATACTTAGTTAATGGTTTGATTTTCAAAGTGAGATTTTAACGCGTAAATCCAATTTGGTCTACATTTTTTTTTCAATTGTTCATTTGGTGTTTATTTCAAAGATAATTAAATTATTTACAAACTACTCAACTATAATAGTAATAAATATGTACAAATAGAAAAGGGTTACAGGGCGTCCAAAAATTCGTCCGCATCGCTGTCAACAGGAAAAGTGCCCAGAAGGCTGGCAGCATTGCCACGTTGGATGGAAATGCTGATTCTTTGGCCAAAAAATAGGCCCGCCCTCTGGTCACGTGAAGAGTCGACCAACCACTTGGCGATTTCCCGAAATACTAGGTGGGCACTCGGACCCGGGACCCCATGGCTAATTTGGTTTAATTTGGTTATTATTTATATCAAATAAGTATCTACTATAAAGCATTCGTTTTTGAATGTATTCATATAACTACGATAGTAACCCCCGAAACTAGTATGAAGAGGGAGAGGTACACTCATTATTAAGCAGATATATCTGATTCACTCAGACTCACTTCAATCGATATATTTTTCCAGTGCTCATCATGTGCCCAGCCTTTGCCCAACTATGTTGGGGTCGGCTTCCAGTCTAACCGGATGCAGCTGAATACTAGTATTTTACATAGAGCGACTGCCTATCTAACCTCCACAACACAGTTAGTGCTAGTTAATACGATACCCCTTGATAAGACTGGTTGTCAGACTTTCGGGCCACTGACTACCTGTAACGACTGTCTAAGATCTACAAATGACAGCAGCGACTCACGGTTTAACGTGTTTTCCGAGGCATGGAGGAAACTCTGTATGTAATGGGTGGTCACCCATCCATGGACCAACCAAGGTAAGCACGGCTTAACCTAAAGATCGACCCGACCGGCTGTTCTTATTTAGCCACGAGCTCCTCCATATTTTTCCAGTGCGCATTATTTTATACTAAAAAAAAAACGGCCAAGTGCGATTTGGTCTCGCGCACCGAGGGTTCCGTATAAACTTGTAGGTATTTTGTTATTAAACTACATATTTACGGTTTTCAGATTTTTCCCTTTACTTGTGCTATAAGACAATGCTTCTAGCCACATTTCATGGTTCTAGGTCAACGGGAAGTACCCTATAAATTTTGATTCCTTTGAGTGTCGAAATATACGTTTTTTGCGGCATAAACAGCCGTATCTTGCTTTACCGTTAACTGAGAAGTTTGATTTTTTTCACAGCTTCAAGGTACTGTAGACTTGAATATAATTATGGTTTTAATTTCAACTTGATACCTCCACGCGTTTGACGCGGTCTTGACAGACACACAGACGGACGAATGGACAACAAAGTGATCCTATAAGGGCTCCGTTTTTTCCATTTGAGGTACGGAACCCTAAAAAAACATAGCAAGAAAACCCCACAAAAATACATCACCTTGTTCATCTTGTTAATTTATCTTAGTTTCCTTACACGATATCATAGCAAATCATGTTACTGCAATTATTCCCAGTGGAGTATAACATAACACGTGTTTCATACAATTTAGTTGGAAACTGCACTCGCTATCAAACAAACTATGGAACATAATCTGCTTTGCGAAAGTATTCAATGTATGCGGACACGTGTCGGTGAAAAACTCGCCAGGACTATAAATAACACAGGGGTTATTAAATTGCGCGTGTCAAAAAACAAAATATTACCAAATAAAAAATTAAATGAAAAATAGTTATCACAAAATATAATATCTTTTTACTTATGTTGCGTTTTTAGGGTTCCATCTGGCAATGAAACCCTTACAGTTTCGTCTTGTCCGTCCGTTGAGTCATTTTACTACGAGACTGTTGGCATCATACAGTTGATATTTGGAGAGTATGTGCTTTCTATGAACCGCTACATAAAAGTGAGGTTTTATGGGACTTTTTCGGAAAACTGCAGCAGTTACTAAGTTACTTTGTTTTTCATTAAAATAGTTATGAAAAACAAATTTAGTTTTGCTGTTGAGTGCAAAAAAATGTTGTCATTATATTGTTTGCTTTTCCGGTTTTTATAATAATTTGCAATCAAATTCAACATGAAACGTAATGAATGCTCGTCAAATAATCGACTAGTAAATAGGTTTTCTTCTTCTCCCGTGTCTATGGTACGACTTGATTAAATAGGTTCACTTTAGGTTTTTTTTTGGTTCTATGAAACACAATATTTAAATAACACCCTGTTTACGGTTTATACAAAATAAATGCTAATAAATATGTTGTTTTTCAGAGGATGGACTACACGTGTAGCGGGAGTGTCCTTTGAGGAAAAATTAATAACATAACTATTGTACTCTCGTTTCAATGTTATATGTATTTTTGTTGGTAGAAAACCTTGGACAAATGAAACAAGACAGGGTTGGGGAAAATATTCTATACTCGTATAAGTATATTATTGTTTTGACTACCAGTCAGTAGCAGTCTCTAATTATTGGTACCTTGAGTGGGTCAAGACAAAGTGATATTTGAAAAGTCATAATTTTTTTTGCAAAAAAAAACTTTTTTTAAATGCACATTATTTTAAATGTAAGTAGGTACGTGGTGTTACGTAGTTAGTACCTATTTCTCGACTCGGTGGTTTCACTTAAATACATTGCCTTATGCGTTAAAAAAATGAATTACAAAGTTTATTGTGCGCTAGTTGCTATTAGATATATTATGCGTTCATAAAAAGCTCCGTTTTTCAATTAATAGCGATGCATCACGAACTCTTAATTGTTGCTAAAATAATAATATTTTAAGGTAACTATTTTGCTTTGCAATCAGTATTTTTGATTGGCATTGGGATTTTTTAATATAAAAAAGGAAGATTTTTTGATTTACAGTTTAAAATACACACCCAAAAAAAAAAAAAAATGCCGACTTCCAAAAAAAAAAACATTAAAAACTGAAAAATACGTTTACTTTCGAAGTCGGTTATTTTGTATTTTGTAAAAATGTTATATTTTAATTTTACTCTTTTTAGTTGTTAGGCTCTATGCATACATTTAACTTTGTTAAGAAAAGTTATTATGATTTATCAAAATGTCATCAACATAGTAAACGAAGAAAAAAAAAAACGTGTTATTGAAGATAACTCGGAAGAGGAGCTCGTGGTTTAATAATAACAGGCTCGGGTCGCGTGGCCAAGGTTGATCTGTGGATGGGTCACTGTATTACATACCGAGTTTCCTCCATGCCTCGGAAAGCACGTTAAGCCGTTGGTCCTGGCTGTCATTTGTAGATCTTTGACAGTCGTTACAGGTAGTCAGTGGGTCGAAAGTCTGACAACCAGTCTTACTAAGGGATATAGTATTACCCAGTACTAACTGGGTTGTGGAGGTCAGTTATGCAGTCGCTCCATGTAAAATACTGGTAGTCAGCTGCATCCGGTTAGACTGGGAGCCGACCCTAAGATAGTTGGGAAAAGGCTTGGTAAATGATGAGCAGTTAACCCATAAATTAAAAGTTAATAAATTTATATGGGACCCCGCGCAATCTTCCTATAACATATGAAAAAATAATCAAGAAAGTCGGACCAGTAATCACAGAGAAATCAGTGTGCATACGTGAAAAAAAGAAGGTTAAAAAAAAGTTAGCCTGTGTCATCCCACTGCTGGGCAAAGGCCTCTCTCCATGACTTCCAATTGTAAAAAAATTATCAGATTGATATAAATCTTAGTTTCAAAGTTTCGACACTTGTGTACCTATGGCCTTTAGATTGTAAAGAGAAAAAATAAAACAAAGCAATGGTTTTTATTTGGGTTTTATTTAAATATAAACAAATATAAAATAAAATTATTGTACATTTGTAACATATTGATTTGTTAGAAACTAGTGGTTTCTATAAAATTTGTCTTCAATCGATGTTTCTGGTATCGTCTCAATCAGCAGATATTGTTGGTCCTCTCCTCCTCTTGTATCACTAAAGAGGTTTTTCAAGACCATAAGAACTTCATATTCCAAGTTCAAAATTGCTTAAACTTTTTGAAAATAACAAATGTTGTTGAAAAATAGCCAAAGAAACTTTGCTACCGGCTTTGTTTTTCTTCTGATATATTTTGCCCCAGAAGTTCAAATCGGTTCCGGAGTGACCTCTTGGTTTGTTTTGGCTACCACATTTGAAGTAAATTCATTAAAATATTAGTAATAAAATAAAAAATAAAAATAGATGAAAAAAAGTTGGAAATACTGTTACCAGTAGTCAAAATCGGTGGACTAAAGTCTTTCTCTATGACTTACCCCCAGGCTACAGACTTTAAAGGTAGAAAATAAAAGACTATCGATATAGGTACTAAGTACAATAACGTAAAATAATTGATAAGAAATAATAATGCAATACCTTAGTAATTTAAAGATAAGTTAAGGGACTGTGAGTCATAGGCATATCAGTTGATAAGATTTTTTTTAAGATTACATCAATGGCAATATCTTGTTTTTCACACTAGGGGGGCAACGTCACGAAAATGACTCGAAAAAAAATCTATAGATTGGAAACTGATTCAATATTTAAAAAAAGGGGTCGTATCGTTCAAAGGGTGGTATATAAAAAAACAGATACTTAAATAATTAGGGAAAGAAAAGTAAATAAAATATATATAAATAAACAAAGTATCTACGTCAATACTTCAAACAGATTGTGGCCTTGTAGCTTTTTCCAAAACAATTCTTTGAACAAACACAGTATCACCAAGGGTTTGATCTTTATCCTTATCACAACACGGTCCATTTTCCTTTCTTCCTTTACCACGTCCTCGGTTTTCCTTATCTCTAGAGCAGCAAGGTTCAGTTTCACGGCATTTTTCGCAGTCGGCATAGTTCGATTTTCTTGTTGGTCGATCTTCAGAATTGTAAGGGCAGGGTCTTCTATGGCCGGTCCACGGATGACTGAGACCATGGCGACCAAATCTGTTCATGGGATGATCAGATCCCCAAGGGCCTTCCCAAGGTCCTCTGAAGGGGCGGTCGGGGATGTCTAATGGTCCACGTCGTTCAAAGCAATGTCTTTCAGGACTGCGCCCAAAGCAAGGGCGAGGTCCATGGCGGCTGGGTCCATGTCCATGGAAACCGTGAGGTTTACCTCCACGACCTCTAAAGCCGGGAGGCCCATGGCAATGGTGTGTCTCTGGTCCATCACTATCACTATCAGAAGCACCCTGGTGACCACATCTACGTCCACGATGATTATCTTCGGTAGGCTTCTGGTGCTCCTTTCCATGTTCATGATGGCCATGCTTTTCAGGACCGCGTCCAAAGCAGGGGCGATGTCCACGACAGCTGGGTCCGTGATCGTGGAAGCTGTGAGGTCTACCGCTAGGACCTGTGAAGCCAGGACGTCTGTCACAATCATTCTCACCACATCTTCTTCCGCAATTACCATCGTCGTCTCCTCGTCTATTATGCTCCGGTCCATGATGATGATCTCCATGCCTTTCAGGACTGTGGTCAAATCCACCAAAGACTCCAAAACCTGGCCTTGTACCGTGATGACCAGGAAAGTCACCGCGGAAAGGACAGTGAGGAGGTCCGCCCATTCCTCCAAAACGAGGGCCAAAATGGCCTCCAAAGAAATCGTTGTCAAAGTATCCTCTCATGGTTTAAATTTTCTGGACCAATATTGAAAAGCACGGAAATAATAGTACACAAGAATTTCTCGATTGAATATCGATGTTCTTGCTTTGAACGAGTTAACTCGAATGCCGGTCACATCGACTCAAAGTAGTTTATATGAACGATAGTGACACAACGTTATGAAATCGATTTGAAGTAGGGTTGCACTGAAATGCTGATGAAATTACTTGAAATTGAGATAAAATAATGTAGTTCAAAAACATTAGTAACTGTTTTTGTATGGATGTTTCAGGAATTTCCAAATGTTGGGTCATAATTTTTTACGTCACATATTTTTGAAAATTTTAGATGTTCGGATGAAGTTGGAAATATTTTTTAAGTTATTCGTTATTAGTTCAAATTTCGTGTTGTAATACTTACATTTTTTGCCGTCACATTTCAAAATGTAACATACATTTTGAAATGTGACGTCACAAAATTTAGGAGCCCTCCCACCCCTTGTCACACAGTGTCACACTTCGTCGGCCTCGTTCAGGTTCTCGTAATTTATTCTATTCATAGATATTTCAAATAATAATGAATGAAACTTCTCTACAGCTTTTCCAAAATCGCCAACCCTAGTTGTACTTAACTCGAAGATCGTCGTAGTTAACACTAAACTGTTCAGTAACCGGAAACTGACCATTTTCACGGGGCATCCGAACTAAATACGTTTTAAGAGGCTATGACGTCATACGGTTATGGTCAATTGACCACCAAGTTATGTACTTGCCTACGTCATTAATACTAATTCCAAACATCGTAGTAGTTTTCTGTGGGCCTAATGAATTTACATTCGTTAATTTTTTCACCTAACTTCATCTAGAAATAATTATTATAAACGGTGTGAGAGACACCGACGAGCAAATTGTAGACCCCTTAGCGTAGAATTTTTTATTGTGTTTCATACAAAACCGCTTACACGATCAAAATGCATAGGACAGGAGATGTTTTTTTCGGTTGAAAAATTCAACTTTGGTCTATTTATTATTATAAATTCAGTACAATGTTTGTAATTAATTTATAATAAACGTTTGCGAGTCGATGTCAGTTACCCCATGTAGAAAAATCTATTTTCAATACACTTTCTCGATAACTGGCACTCATTGCACTACTTCACACTGGTGGCTGTTTTTTTTCATTTGTTTCTACTAGTATATTATTTTAGCCATAGGCCATAAACAAAAAAGAATTAAAGTAAAAGAAAAACGTCAATTGATACACGGGGTCATATGTCAGTGCAGTTCTCGGCACTCTCGCCTTCGCTTCGGGTGTCAATTCCACTTCGGCTGCAATGACGAAATGGTGTCAAACGTTACTATTTTGTAGGAACCCTTGTACCACATTATTTGTTGTTGTACGTATGTTTAATGTACACTTACATGCAATGATGTTATATAGTACTAGATCAGCAGTGCTCGCCGCCAAAGCGTTGCCGGGTCGTAGATGGCCACAGCCTTATCTGACTTCAGTTGTCAAGTTGACGTCAAGTGAGCGATTGCTTAGAACTAAAAAAATTACAAAATGGGGAAATGTGCGGTTAAAATTTGTATGTCACGGTCTCAAAAGATGAATAAAACATGTGGTGTTACATTTCACAGGTAAGTTAGCTAAATTTTCTTCAGATTAACCAAAAAAACATGACGAAACGAAGTCAAATTTTTAAACATTTTTATTGTCATCAGTGTTACCAGTAAAAACGATTTTTATTTTGCCAGAGACTTGGGAGTTTAGTGAATGACGAAAGTATGTTCCTGTAAGTCTTAACTATTACTATAGTCTGTTTGGATTAAACAAAGGTATTTTAATATAATTATTCTTATTAATATTTTAATATAATAATTCGTTACAGATGCATGAACTGGTCACTAGAAAGGCATTCCGCGTTGTCAGTTCCTAACAAAATCCTGCTCTACAAAACAGTCCTTATCTATTTATATGGACACAAGAACAAAGTGACAAGTAAACTCAATGGACGTGCTCTTAGATATAATTTTACTTTTAGCAAATTAAGTGAGATTAAAATTGCTTATTAGCCTTATTAGGCTAGATTGTAGTATAATAAAAAAAGATAAAAAAAAACCATTTTGAACAATAGTTATTTTACACAATCTTAATAGTCTTGAAATAAAATATTTACGTTTACGCATTTTTTTCTTCCTTTGAGTACATAATCCATCCATTCGTCCATTTCTTTAATTCTCAATTGAAAGATACATAATACAACCTTTCATAGTAATTGATTCAATAAATACCTTCATTCATTCTGGGGAAATTATGTGGATCATTGGCAACTCTGACCGTTCGTTCGATAACAATGTCTTGGCTCTTTCCAATGTTTGCCGGTAGAAGAAATGAGACAAACATATTATTTTGACAGATGACATAATTTATGTATCCGTTTCAAAGCTACGACTTTAAATTCGTAAGTGGCTACGTTTTTCTAAGAGTTGTTAGTGGGACACTGCTCCTCTAGTATTATATAACCTCATTGCTTACATGAGACTGCAATGAGCAGTGAGCAATAAGTTGCGATTAGCTTGGGTACCGCAAGACACACAGTCATTCTGTATATCCGTCCGAGTTAGTAAGTAAAGTTTCTAATTTGCAACATTGTGACAAAATAGGATATGGTTTAAACTATACTTTAATAGGCAGAGGTGTACTAACGCGTGTAATAGGGGCGAACCAATTGCTTTTCAACCGGTCAGAAGGTCATACTCCGCGTGGCTACATAAATTGATGATGGAAAAGCCAATAACACTTTGCCCGACCTGGGAATCGAACCCAGCACTTCATGCTGCACCAGATAGAGTCATATTTGTGGACATTATAGTGAATAATTTTAACCATATAGTTCGGTACGGGCCCCTTTGGGGGCTTGACATACAAACCACCGCTGGCTCGGTATCGGCCCCCAAAGGGGCTAGCATTTAAGTCATACGTCATCCTCATTATTTATGTAAATATTTAATATTCTGATAATCAAATAGTATGAGTGTGCGTTAATTAAGAGAGTTGGATAAAAAGCTCTTATGTCAGGGCCATTAAAACTTCTGTATTTAGCGCGCAAGTTTCTTAATTTCACCTTACAAAATCCAAGTGCGTAAATACGGCCATCGCCATTTTGACAGCAGTGCTGGCCGAGGCTAAAAATCATAAAAATTGTGGTTTTCGGACATCCAAACTCCACTTTATTGAGAATAATTAATTCGTCATTTAATTATGTGACGAATTCATCCATAGTTCAATTTAAATAAGCAGTGGTAATGATGAATTTTGGTATAAGTCGAAGTTTCGCGCCAATCGTGCGTGTTTACATTTTTATTTTTCACATTATATCACACAAACGCATAAAGATTCGTTATCAAATGTAACAAATATAATTTCAAATATAATATACAACTTGAAAATGCCCAGATCTTAGCGTAATTTACTAATTCAGGACCAATAACACGTAATCTTCATTACCACTACTCAATTTGTATTCGAAATTGACGACCATTTTTTTTTTTAAATTGTTGTGATGTGTGAAAGCGATTATTTCAATCGATTCTTGTTTTGTAAATTTCGATTAAATCGAGTAATTAAATGTAAGGAATTTAAGAAATCGATAGATAGAAATTAAAATAATTTTGTTTTAAGCGTTAAATACAATAAAAAATGTTACAATATTTTTTTAAGCTTTTATAATGGTAATCTTAATAGATTTTCGTACATTGTAGGTATTAAAACCGACCCAACAATAAACAGAACAGATTAATCTATGGCTAAAGTCGCGCCGATTTTATTTCCATATCAAAATTTAAATTAGGAATGTACTCGCTGTTCCCATTTATATTGTATTTATAGTTACTAGATAATTTACTGTGATTTTATTTTTCTACCTATTGGTTGGTTTAATATAGAACGCCAAGGATCTTGGTAGGCCATAGTGTTTGTTTGGTTCCCACCAAGATAAATTATAAATTTAGTCTACAAAATTGGGTTAGGTTGGATTGGTTATTAGGTATTCACTATTTACAAATCCTTTTTTTTATCAGCCAGTTCTCTCTCACTACTGGGAAAACCTCCTTCTTCTCTTTCCCTCGGCTTTCCAATTTTCTTTATCTTTTGCCTTCTCCGACCAATACTTTTAATCGTCATTATTTTTTTTTGTTTAGTAGTAACCCCAAAAACTATAAAATTGTATTTTTTTTTAAACTTCTAGTAATGCGAGTAGGACTCTTGCCCTGAGGTTTCTGTCTTATAGCTGTTCACGGCCACGGCCTATGATGGATAACCTGAACTTTGCAGTTGTAAAAAGAGGTTTTAGAGTGGACAGTAAACCGCTTTGAAAAAATAAACTAATTTTTATTTAGGATACGGCCTATGCACTGCAGATTGCGAAATATAGGACAATAAGTTTGTCGGTCGTCGTCACCGAGGCAGGCCCAAGAAACACTGGCGTGACGATTTGGACTCGGTCGTTCTTGACTGATTGGCCAGAGAAGGCAAAACACCGAGAGAGTTGAAAAGGTATGGGGAGGCCTTTGCCCAGCAGTGGGAAAGAATAAGCTAAACAAAAAAAAAAGTTTGTCCCAACCTAACACAATAACCCATCCGCACTGTACACAATTTTGTAGAATAAGTAATATAATGAATCTTTGACAGATCAGACTAATTTTTTATTATGCCTACCAAGATCCTGGGCATTCTATATCCAACCGCCAGATATTATAAAACCAAATTCACAATAAATGATGTAGTAAATTAAAATACTTTAAAATTGTGAATTGCGAGCGTATTCTTAATTAAAATTTTGAAACAAAAAAATCGACGCGTTTTTAGCCATAGGTTCTGTCCGTGCTTACAGTTAAATTGAAAATCGATCCATTTTTAGATTTTTCTTTGCTTGAATTCTGAGACTTATTTTACTATCGAAATTATACCAAGAATTCAGTCTCAACCCTTTTTTTTCTAAACTCGATTCATTGTGAGTATCGATTAGGCTGAATGTCACTTTTTAATCGTAATGACAGAAGTTGGATTTACGGTCAGCACTAAGAAGTGTCATTTTGCAACACTTGCAACATAGTTTTTTAGTAATATTTTGTCAAGACTTTGATCGTGTTTTTTATGAAATTATGTATGAATAATGCCAAAAATAAGAACGCAGATAGAATGTTACTGTATTTATTTTTCCTTTTCGAGTTTTTTTAGCAAACGAGAAACTTGTCTATGTACATTATTTCCAGCGCATCTAAGATAGGTACCTATTTTTTGGAAGCGTGTCGTAATATGTATTTTACACATATTTGGCAATAGACTGACGCCGTTTCACCAACCTCAACACGGTATTGAAGATATTTAACACAAACTTATCGTGTGAAACAGCTGCCGTGACATATTTATCATCATAAAATCGAATGCTGAATGTTCACGAAAATTCTTGAATTTCATGACAATTCGCATCACCCCCCCCCCCGATTCAGCTGGTGTGTCATGTGTCAAAATCTTGTCGAGCAGAGTGGTTAATTAAATTAAATACCCACGTTTACGAGTCTAAGGTTTCAGAATTCTAGCTGCATTTTCTTGCATACTATTGTGCAACATTATTTTCTATGAAATGAAAAAGTTATTATTAAATATTTTGTTCAATTATTTCACATATTTCAATTATATTGCAACTATGAACAAATATTATGAAAAAAGTTTTTCAGGAAAATTGTTTGGTCATGTGATGTAAACAATAATTATTATTGTGAAAGTTCCTTTTTCCTGTGGTTGCTACAATATTTCATCAGAGAATAATTTGATACCAGGGTAATGTCAAATTTTCCAACCCTACCTCGTGGGTTGGAATTGGTTGGCTAAGAGCCTCTTCAAGCCACAAGGCCATTTGAAAACTCCCATACAATTTTGACACAATCGATGTAGATGAACTTTGTCCAAAGTTTTGAGTTTCGTATGACAGAGGGCCTCGATAAAGTGAAATTCTATCAGGATATGGTTTATACTATACTTTAATAGGCAGAGGTGTACTGATGCGTGTAATAGGGGCGAACCAATTGCTTTTCAACCGGTCAGAAGGTCATACTCCGCGTGGCTACATAAATTGATGATGGAAAAGCCAATAACACTTTGCCCGATTTTCCCAACCTGGGTATCGAACCACCTCATGCTGCACCAGATAGAGCCATATTTGAGGACATTATAGTGAATAATATTAATTAAATTAAATACCCACGTTTACGAGTCTAAGGTTTCAGAATTCTAGCTGCATTTTCTTGCATACTATTGTGCAACATTATTTTCTATGAAATGAAAAAGTTATTATTAAATATATTGTTCAATTATTTCACATATTTCAATTATATTGCAACTATGAACAAATATTATGAAAAAAGTTTTTCAGGAAAATTGTTCGGTCATGTAATTAATAATTATTATTGTGAAAGTTGCTTTTTCCTGTGTTTGCCACGATTTATCATCAGAGAATAATTTGGTACCAGGGTAATGTCAAATTTTACTGCCCTACCTCATGCTAATAGCCTCTTCAAGCCAAAAGGGTATTTGAAAACTCCCATACAATGTTGACACAATCGATGTAGATGAATTTTGTCCAGAGTTTTGAGTTTCGTTTGACAGAGGGCCTCGATAAAGTGAAATTCTATCAGCTGTAATAATGACGGAGCTCGTGGTTAAATATTAACAGCCACTCGGATCAATCTTCAAGTTAAGCCGCGCTTGCCTAGGCTGGTCTGTGGATGGGTGACCATCCTTTACATACCGAGTTTCCTCCGTGCCTCGGAAAGCACGTTAAGCTGTTGGTTTCGGCTGTTATTTGTACAGCTTTGACAGTCGGTACAGGTAGTCCAGTGGCCCGAAAGTATGACAACCAGTCTTACCAAAGGGTGTTGAATTACCCAGTACTAACTGGGTTGTGGAGGTCAGATAGGCAGTCGCTCCATATAAAATACTGTTATTCGGTCGGTGTCCAGTCTAACCGGATGGTTAGACTGGACGCCGACCCCGACATAGTTGGGAAAAGGCTAGGCAGATGATGATGTAACAATGTCGAATTGGATTGGATTGGATTTATTTTTTAGATATTTATTTTGTACCCAATCTTGTGATTGCTTTATTATTTAACCTAAAAGTTGACTGGTAGAGAATGCCTTGTGGCATTAAGTCCACCTATGTACCACTATTGTACAAGAAGTTTAAATAAACAAATAATTTGTTAAATAATAAAGCTTATGTCACCCACAGCGGTGACAGATAAGTCGGTGTAGAATAAAAAACGGTTTTAAAGCGATAGGAATTGTCTGTTCCCTCAGGGCCCTATGTGGAATTCCACGTCCTACACTTTGAGGGACCTGAAACTTGTGTAATCACGTTACAATTCTTAAGAAGGTCAAAGACGCAGTTAATATTATGAATATTGCTACTTTGTGACCATATTACGAAATGTGATGTAGTTCATATCGGGCCCCGACTGGAGGGGCTCCTAAGCGCATGCTTGGAGAGAGGCCAGTTCCCGCTTCGTTGGAAGACAGGGAAGCTGGTACTCATCCGGAAGTCGGGGCGCCTTGCGGACTCTCCGTCCGCATACCGGCCCATTGTGTTGCTCGACGAGGTAGGCAAGCTCTTCGAAAGAATAATTGCAAACCGCCTCGCCCGGCACCTTGCGGGGATGGGGCCGGATCTTGCGGACAACCAGTTCGGTTTCCGCAAGGGGCGCTCGACGGTGGACGCCATCATGCGAGTGAGAGCCCTCACGACGGGGGATGCGGTGTCCCAGGGTGGGGTTGTCTTGGCGGTGTCTCTCGACATCGCCAACGACTTCAACTCCATGCCCTGGAGCTGCATTAGGGAGGCACTCCGGTATCACCGGGTGCCGACCTACCTTCGTCGTGTGTCTTGTCTGACTATCTGACGGACAGGGCCGTCATTTACCCTGGTCACAGCGGAGAATGGAACCGGCGAGAGATGTCGTGCGGTTTCCACAGGGATCGGTTCTAGGGCCGCCCTTGTGGAACATCGGTTACGACTGGGTGCTGCGCGCCGACCTATAGCGGCGTCAGCGTAACAAACTACGCTGGTGGACACGCTGGTGCTGGCGCAGGGGAGGTCGCACGAGGCGGCGGCCGAATTAATGACACGCGGGGTTGCGATAGTCGTGGAGAGGATCCGGCAATTGGGTCTCGAGGTGGCATTGCACAAGTCCGAGGCCATGTGCTTTCATGGACCTCGGAATGCGCCACCGTCGGGATCCATACTGACGGTAGGAGGGGTTCCCGTCGGCGTCGAGTCGACGTTGAGGTACCTCAGACTCGTCCTCGACAGCCGATGGAACATCGTGGAGCACTTCAGACGTTTGGCTCCCAGACTGGAACGGGCCGGGCTGCCTTCAAGCGGCTCTTGAAGGCAGCCTCCTGCCGGAGGCTCTACGCGGGGATCGTGCGGTCCATGGCCCTTTACGGGGCCCCGGTGTGGGCGCGTTCATTGAGGTTGCGAGCCAAGCACTATCTGTGCGGCGTCGGGGGCCACGTCGTGATGGCTCTCGGCCACCGTTGGCGCGGGCCTGTGGACGGTGAGTAATGGGTTAGCTCGCCATCCGTCCGTCTTGTGACGACAGGCCGTGTCGACGGCGCGTTCGTGTTCCACGCGCGCCTCAAAGAGATGTCAGCAAGCAGGAGGGGCCCGCAAGGGCCGATGCCTGCCAGGGCTGCGGGACTGTTCGAAAGAGATGCATGGCCTCGGCCTGTGTAGTGGCGAGGCGCGCTGTGCCACATAGGCGAGTGGGTGTTGGCGTCCGCGCAAACGATGACTCTTTTCCCTCGCAGTGCTGCCATCACTCCCTCCAGGTGGTGCAGATGGCGGTCGATCGGCTCGGCGTACTGGAAGTACGCCGAGACCACGTGCAGGTCGCACTCCTCGAAGTGTAGCACGAGGCAGTGGTCGGTGCTGAGGTGGTGCAGCACCGCGCAGGCCGCCCCGCGCCGATGCAGATATGCCCCTGCTTTTGCAGCGGATCCGTGCTGGATGATGTTGTTTTCAGCGGCCTGCGCGTACTGCTCCTGTAGAAGTACCAGGTCCAAGTTGAATTGCCGGCACACCGCAGGTAGCTCTGGAGGCGTTCATCGCTGCGCACGGGCTCACCGTTAACAATGAGGAGGGCCAACCGTCCACCTTTAGTGGCCCAAACGGTGAGTCCAACATCGACATAACATTATCGACGAGGAGTGTCACTGCGGGATGCTGGAGCGTGCACGATGATGCCAGCACGAGCGACCACCGCCTCATCACCTTCCAGGTGGGTGCCGCTTGGAGCCACCACGGCGCGGAGCCAGGCAGGGAGCCGGTGCGCTTCCGGGATCAAGGGGTGGACTGGCCGCACTTCCGGCAGACTATCCACGCACGAATGGGAAGGCTTGACCTGACCAAGCCGGCGTCCTTTGTTTGCAAGGAATTCACGAATATGATAGTAAACACGGCGCGCCAGTGTCTGGGGGTGAAAGGTCCACCAAAGGACGCAGGGTACGAGTGGTGGAGCCCGGAGCTCGAGAAGCTCCGGAAATCCAACTGCAAGGCGAGGAATAAATGGCAAGGTTCACGAAAGGATGGGGGGCCGAGGGAAGAGCGACTGAAAGCGGCTTTTCACGAGGTGCGAGCGAGATACCGAAAGGCAATGGAGGAGGCGGAGCTTGGGTACTTCCGGCAGATCGCCGAGTCTGGCAATGGGGACCCGTGGGGGCTGGCCTACCGCGCTGCCAGTGGCAGGCTGCGGCCGCCTTCCCGGGTCATCAGTGGCCTCGAACTGGCGGAGGGCTTCACATGCACTGTGGGCGACGCGGCGACGGGCCTCCTGCGGGCGCTCTGTCCTGATGATGACCCATCTCGGGACACGCCATACCACAGGCAGGTCCGCGTCGCCGCCTCGCTCATCCCGTCAGGCCGGGCTGCGCCTCCTCCGTCACGTGACAGTCTGGGAGGCATCATTAGGAGCCTCCCGAACACGGCACCGGGATTGGACGGTATCAGTGCGCGAATAGTTAGGAATGTGTGGGAAGTCGTCCCCGCGGAAGTTACCGCGGTGTACGGCAAGTGTGTGTCGGATGGAGTGTTCCCGGATGTGTGGAAGGAGGGCCGGCTGCTTGTCCTGCCTAAAGGCAATGGCAAGCCACTGACCGACCCCAAGGCCTACAGACCTATAACGCTGCTGCCTGTGCTCGGGAAAATTTTAGAGCGCGTAATTCTGTGTTGCGCTCCTACGATCGGCAATCAGATCTCTGCCGCCCAGCACGGGTTTGCTCGAGGCAAGTCAACCGTCACGGCGCTCAACGACATCTTGCGCGCCGCGGGGGAGGGCTCGGGCAAGTACGTGCAGGCCATATTTTTGGACATTTCGGGCGCCTTTGACAACGCCTGGTGGCCGATGATCCTGACGAAAGCCAAGCGGGCGGGGTGTCCGTCGAACATCTTCGAGATGCTGGCGGACTACTTCGCCCGCCGACGAGTCGGGCTTTTCGTCGGAAACCGGGTGGAGTGGAAGGTGTCCACGATGGGCTGCCCTCAGGGGTCTGTCCTGGGTCCTCCTCTATGGAACCTGCTGATGGACGACCTGCTTCGACTGCCGCTACCTCCCGGCGTCCGTATGGTCGCATATGCGGACGACGTGACCATCCTGATCGGGTCCCAATCCCGAGCAGGGATTGAGGCGGCGGCCAAGGTAACGCTGGACTTGGTCGCGGCATGGGGTGCTAGGAACAGGCTGGGATTCTCCCCTGCGAAGTCGTCTACGATGACGATCAGGGGAAAATTCCAGCGGCCCCCCACTGTCAGGCTGGCCGGGGACTCAGTCAGGAGTGTCACCTCGACGATGGTCCTGGGAGTGGTGCTCGACTCGGGTCTGTCCTTCGCGCGGCATGCGACATCGATAGGGGAACGCGCGGCCAAATGTTTCGGCAAGATGTCAAGAGTGTCGGCATCTTCCTGGGGCATTCGATATCCCGGACTGCGCATCCTCTATAGGGGCACCTTCGTAGCCACGGTGACGTATGCTGCTGCTTGTTGGCACAAAAGAGCGGCACTCCACGTTGTTCGCAGCGCGTTGCTCAGGTGCCAGAGACCAAGCCTGATATTGCTGACGAAGGCGTACAGGTCTACCAGTACGGCTGCGCTGGCAGTGTTGGGTGGTGTTCTCCCGGCTGACCTGGAGGTGATCCGTGCAGGGCGGTTCGATGAGGAGCGCCAGGCCGCGGCCGGGGCACAGGTAGAGCTGGGCTTGCGGCGGCGCGAGCTGGCCCGACGCAAACAAGAGATTCGGGATGAGGTGATGGATGCCTGGCAGAAGAGATGGGCAAATGAGGAGAAAGGTAGGGAGCTGTGCCGTTTCTTTCCGGACGTGAGGGAGCGCCTCAGGTCGCACTGGGTTGTGCCGGACCATCAGGTGTCCCAGATTCTCACGGGACACGGGTGCTTCCGGAGAAGGCTGCATGACATGGCGCTATGCGAGGACGGAATGTGTGAGTGCGGTATGGAAGAGGAAGACCTGCACCACGCGCTGTGGGTTTGCCCCTTGTATGCGGAGGCTAGGTGCAAGATGATGGATGGGATCAGTCGCGTGGAGTCCGGCCCGATCTACTACGGCGATCTCGTGAGCTCACCGGCGAACTTTGCACGGCTGCGAGAGTTCGCGCACGTGTGGCATGCCGCCCGGAGACAGCTCGAGCTTGACAAGAGAGCGCAAGAAGACCAACAACAAGAACAGCTGGAAGAGGAAGCGCAAGGCCAGGCGACGTCCATCGACCATGGAAACTGAAGCCAGCAGACTGGAGCCGACGGGCAGCGAAGTTTCGTATTCATGTGGTTCGTTTGTGCATGCCCTATTAAGGGAGAGATGCAAAAGGGGCACACATGGCTAATTTGTAAGGGATCAAGAAGCGCCTGCGGACACAAAAATAAGATAGCCAAGGGCGCTATGTCCGCAGCCGCCCCACGTTTCGGCCCGTATGACAAGAGTTGGAAGGGCCATGGGAAGGTTGGAGGGAGTTTTTGTTCGAAAGAGATACCGCGGCCCTGGAACATAAAGGGCAAAAGAAGGAACATGGGTGGTTTTTAGTCAGTAAAAGTCTGAGACTCCCTTCCGCTCCGCCCAGAGCGGGAGGAGTCATTTGATGATTTCCCACTCGAAAAAAAAAAAAATGTAGTTCATATTATTATTCTATCATAATTCTGCTTAAGCGGCTATTTTAGGTTCCTGGTCGAATCTAATTTGACTGTAATAAAGGGAATCATCGATAGAACGAAGCACTTAACTCTTTAATACACAAGCGAAACCGCGGGTACAACAGTAAAAAGTTACCTATGAAATGAATATTAGTAATCTACCATCTGCACATCACCATAACGCAATTATTGCCTTATCTTTAAAGCCGTATAATTTTCCCGAAAAACTCACTTTTTACTACAAAATGAGCCTCCAAAGCATCTATTTAAAAGATAGAAGATAACGAAACCTTGAAATATCAAGTACTTTTTGTACTTGCGCATAATGTTTAAAATTAACTGCTTTCAAGTAGTAATAGAGGTAATAATCGTTAAGGGAGTAGTTTAGATAAGTATTTGTAATAAAATTTAACAGTTAGAGAACTCTGAAATATAATAAGTGGTCGTAGTTTTTGATAATTAGTGTGAAACCTCGAATGTCTGGGTGGAGAAATTGTGTAAAAATTTTATACAGAAATAAAGTTTTCTGAAATTAAAAATAATACTTCAAGTAAAGCATCGAGAGAGGGGCTCGTAGCAAAATAACAGTCGCTCAGATCGATTTTTAGGTTAAGTCGCACTTGCCTAGGTTGGTCTGTGGATGGGTGACCAGCCATTACATACCGAGATTCCTTCGTGCCTCGGAAAGCACGCTAAGCCGTTGGTCCCGGCTGTCATTTGTAGATCTTTGACAGTCGTTACAGGTAGTCAGTAGCCCAAAAAGTCTGACAACCAGTCTTACCAAGGCATATAGTATTACCCAATACTAACTGGGTTGTGGAGGTCAGTTATGCAGTCACTCCATGTAAAATACTGGTATTCAGCTGCATCTGGTTAAACTGGAAGCCGACTCCTACAGAGTTGGGAAAAGGCTAGGCAGATGATGACTTCAAGTGTCTTACTAATAGGGTTTATTAAATAGTCGCTTAGTAAATTGTCATCTCAATATTGAGTTTTGAGTAACTCCAAAATATGTTTAGTCAGCAAATGAAGCTACTAGTGGCCAGCAGGAATTGTAACATTGATCAGTAAATAATGTCATTGACTAGCTCTAACAAAGAAACAAATCTTATGTCAGTTTTTTTATCAATTGGACCATACCTACCTGACTTTTATCAAGGTAGCATAAGCATAATCAGCCTATAATGTTCCCACTGCTGGTACACACGGCTTCTTCTCTACGAGAGGGAAAGGGCCCACCACGCGGGCCCAGTGGGTTGGTAGATGTCACATGTCTTCGAATTTTTGGTTCTAGGACATGCCGGTTTACTCACGATGTTTTCATTCACCGTTTTTGAGAGTAGTGGTGATGAAATAATTTACACTAAGTAATGCGCCTGCCTGGGTTCGAAGTTCGAACCCATGACTTACTGTTCGTAAGTCAGGGCCGCCACCACTGGGCCACCGCCCACCTCTCTACCAGGTATCGGGTTACCTTATTGCAATCGATAATAAGCAACTCAGCATCACCTTTTTGCAACCAATAATTAACAACAGCACAGAGAATTCATGAGCATTGATGGGCATGATATAATTTTAAGGACCAATTAGACTAAACTTACCATGGAATATCGTATTATCCAGTACTAACTGGGTTGTGGAGTTCAGATAGGCAGTTGCTCCTTGCAAATATTGATACTCAGCAGCACCCGGTTAGACTGGAAACCTTTTTTTTTTGTTCCCGAGTTGGTAAATCCACACGGATGTCCTAACCAAACCTACCTTACCAACCCAACCCTACCTATTCCAACATATTATTATGTAGTTAAAAATGGGCTAGGCAGATGATGCTCATTAACTCACTCACGAATCCTCTTGCTACTCTTCTCTTAATACTTGCTTAATGATGAATCCGTGCTTGAATATAAAACTTCAGATTGTTTTCTCTACACTGGTTACTTCTCCTCCTAACCTCAAAGTTTCAATAAATCAAAAACGGAATGTGGTTCGATTCCGCAATTTACCAGTTGTCCAGCAAAAATCCCAGATTGTTCGCAAAACTCCACGTCCGTGAGTATCGAACTTTGAGCGGGTTGAAGCGCATTTCACGGTGTGTGGTCACAGGACATACAGGACGCGTAATTTAATGCTCGCGTACTCGGTGTGGCTGTGTGTCACTCAAGCTCGCTTGGACCTAACGGTACTTGCGGTAAGTTTAGTTTAGTTTGATTTTAAATGTAACACTACTACTAGATTTTACAAAATTTCTTCCAAAACGACGACGACTGCCTCGCTGGTTGCTGGCAAAATGTAATGGGTTTTGCTAGACCCGGAACAACTATCTCTAAGTCATACAAATATTTGTTTTGTGCGGAGATCGAACTCGTGACACGTAGCGCAGCAGCCAATCGCGTAGCCACTGCGTCAACCATGCCGTCAAAATGGATGTTTGTTTGTTACTCATTCACGCTAAAACTACGAAACGGATTTGGATGTAATTAATGACACACTGAGTTTACGTTCTGGATTAACACATAGGATTTTTTTTATCCCGGTAGTACGATCTCGTGGGACAATTACCAAACTCCAGTACCCCACCACTAGTACACACCCACTAGTGTCGATGAGTACCTAGATGATAAGCGACACGAATTTTAAATGGTATGTTGATTATTATTATTTTGAATTTTTTATACTTAATATTGTTTTTTTTAATTGTAATTTTGTTTTTATTATCGTATTACTCGTGGATTTATTATAATACTAGCTTCCGCCCGCGGCTTCGCCCGCGTGGTGTGTTGATAAAAAGCAGCCTATATGTTAATCCAGGGTATAACCTATCTACATACCAAATTTCAACCAAATCGGTCCAGCCGTTTATGCGTGAAAGAGTGACAAACATCCACACATCCATTCTCACAAACTTTCACATTTATGATATTAGTAGGATATGACATATTTTTCTCCAGTAATAATTTTAAATTCTATTTTTGACATTCCTTTTTCATTATTATATTTTACAATTAGATGACATTTTATTACTGACCTTTTTATAACAATTTGTTTTATTTTTTTTTATTTATATTTGACATTCTATTTTTACTAATGATTATCACCGAAAATTAGATGAAATATTATTATTATTTTTGAATTTGTTATTCTATTAATTGTATTATGTTTTTTCAATCTTAATGTTAGTGCTGCTGTTTTGTTTTATTTTACATTTTATTTTATGGAATTTCTACACAATGTACCTATATTGTTTTGAAATAAATGACTATGACTATATAATGATGATCCACGCAACCGAAGCTGAGGGCTTACGGTAGTAGTAAAATAAATCCAATCCAGCGTGGTGTGCTACAAGATACCGTGTTTAGTAGGGGTTTCTTTCACTTAAGATTAAGACAAAAAGACGACCAACCATGGAGATTCACCCTGTAGGATGTAATGGAAGAATAACATCGAATATTATTCTTAGAAGACTCGTCCCAAGTTTGTGAAGTTTACTGAAAAAAGGTATTATGGGATTTCCAAGGTTATTTTATGAATATTAACTTGATTTCTCATTTAGAGTTACTTGGTCAACGATTACTAGTTTTCACGAATTTGGACAATAACGGATGTAAAGTTGAGTTGGGCGCGAATGTAACTAACACAAGAATTCTAAAAACGAAGGGATAAACATAACACCAAGTCTATAATCCCCGAAGGGTTAGGCAGAGGTGTGTAGGGTACCAAATATTTAGTATACATATTTATATTATAGTAACACATCACAACCCAATAACATACAGACAGATTTATTTACATGTATTTATAATAAACACTTAATACACATCAACGGCATCTTATATTGTTTACACCAATATAATGTCGGATGATGCCGGGACACAGTATACTGGAATCGCACCGCGGCCGAGCTACGTCATTGTGACGTGTAGCGAGTGCGTGAGGTGGGAGGAAGCGCGCGATCGTTGACGTCCTTCCATAACCTTCAGTCGGAACGAATCTCGTAGCGACGCGTGCGCACAATATTCTGTGACGCCTCATAAACGCATTGTTCTGTATTTTCTGCTGTTCATATACTCTGTACTGTGTTACGTGACTCTTGTGATTGTGCCCTATTGACTGTTCTCCTTCTTTCTGTTTTGTGTTGTGTGTGTGTGGACAATAGAACTGTGAGTATCGAGTTGCGAGTTTTACTTTCACTCTGCATACCCTACTCACCTGACACATACAACCATAGGTGTTCCTAATAGTACACCAACATTTCGCCAGTTATGTTTAAGTCTCATGTAATAGGGAGCGAGCCTATTACCATCAACCGTGCGCAGATCCTGTGGCTGCTACTGATAAATTCCTAATGGAAAAAACCCAATAACACTTTACCCGACGTGGGAATCGAACCCAAGACCTCATGTTCAGCAGTCGCGCTTGCGACCACTAGACTAACGAGGCAGTCAAACCAAAGGATACTTCCTGAGAATATTTGGATTTAAGAAAAGAATAGTCTAGAGGCCTTAGCCCAGCAGTGGAACAGTAAAGGCTTTAAAAAAAACATAGTCTAAATACGCTAAAATAAATTAGCAATGATGGTGATCAATACTCTAGCTTTCGCTGTATAATAAATTATGAAATCAGGCGTTACTTTACGGAAATTCAAAACAGTAAAATGTTATGTTTCATTAAATTTTAATTAAGCAATTCTAAATCCAAGCTTGAATGCATCCTGCATTTTCAGAAGCACCGCCCTCAATACTACCCTGCATATTTAATGCATATGCAGAAAGTGCAATCATTATCATGAAACATAGTCATAGACCACGCAAGGTTTTCAGAGAGAAAAGTCTATTATCCTAAAGTGGAATATATCACTCTAAATCTATTAGATATAGGTACATCATCATCTGTCTAGCCTTTTCCCTACTAGGTTGGGGTCGGCTTCCAGTCTAACCGGATGCAGCTGAATACCAGTATTTTACATGAAGCGACTGGCTACCTGACCTCCACAACCCAATTAGTACTGGGTAATACGATACCCCTTGGTAAGGCTGGTTGTCAGTCTCGGGCCACTGACTACTTGTAACGACTGTCAAAGATCTACAAATGACATCGGGACCAACGGCTCAACGTGCTTTCCGAGACACGGAAGAAACTTGGGTACGTAATGGGCGGTCCCCATCCATGGACCAACTTAGACAAGCGCGGCTTAATCTAAAAATCGACCCGAGCGGCTGTTATTATTTAATCACGAGCTCCACATAAAGGTACATAAGCAAGCTAGATAATCGATCAAACACATGAAGCAAACATCCCAACACATATTTTCGCTATCACAATAACGAATCTCAATTCACACCCCAATAGAGACATAACCCTATTTTTCCAGCGGAATTTTCTCTCCAAATCTTTTAGCCTATCTCAAAAGGGTTAAAAGGTAATATAGGGACACGTGAGATACCTTAATTTCCGTCGAAAACACGTCTAGCTAACAGCTAGTTCGTCTCAGCGAGTTTATCAGATTTTGCTTCGGTGAATAAATTTAAATATGCTTTGAAAGTTATGCTTGTAGGTCGCGTGAGCGAAACTGCTTAGAAGGAGTTTGGTAAATAAGGTAAGGACGTACATGCTACATGTACATGGGTGATATTACTAAAGTACATAAACAAACATAAACTCACCCTTATCTCTTATGGGGGTAAGCAGAAACCACAGGACGCCACCTGCTAAGATTCTTACATACTCCTTTTACCTCGTCCACGTTCATACATCTGGTTATACACGGACGCGGGTTGGTATTACGCAAGCTGACCCTAAAGAATGTCACCAATACGGTTTGTGTATGTTCTTCTAGGGCGGTCCCCTCCCGTTTCCACTCACATACCTTCTGTCAGTCGACTTTTTTTCATCAAAAATATGGTTTCAGGAATGAGAAAAATGAAACATGGTCGGCCAGCTATTTTTTATTTTGTAGTATGCTCAATAGTTGTTATGTAGCTCGAAAGTCTGACGACGCGACTTCTTAAAAAAATCAGGCGTTACTTACTAATCAAACTGCTGAGCATGTGACCCTTTTTTTTCTTTTTTTTTTCGGATGGAAAATCATCAAATGACTCCTCCCGCTCTGGGCGGAGCGGAAGAGAGTGTCAGACTTTTACTGACTAAAACCCATCCATGTTCCTACTTTTGCCCTTTATGTTCCAGGGCCGCGGTATCTCTTTCGAACAGTCACGCAGCCCTGGCTGAGTATATGAGACCCTGGGTTCGATTCCCAGATCAGGCAAAGTTTTATTGGGTTTTTCCATCAGGAATTCTCATTAACAGCCACGGATTCTGAATTTGTGCCCGACTAATGGCAATAGGCTCGCCCCCTATTACATGGGACTTAAACTAACAGAAATGTGGATGTACTATGAGGGGATTACAGATGTGATGTTTTTTTGTGTTACTACTTAAAGGAAAATATTTTTTCAATAATAAAACATATCTAACTGCCCTTAAACGTATGCTTAAAATGCCTAGAATTGTTCTTTAATGAGCAGAATGAAAAAAGAAACAAGTTCTTGTACTTTTTCAGTGAGAATAAACTAGCAGAATGGAGCCATTTAGAAGTCGTTAGAAAATCGCCACTTTAAAGTTGCGGCAGTAAGTTTGCGTGGGTAGGGTGACTGTGCTTGATTAGTTTTTAACAGGATTTTATTGTTTCTTAATTATGTAATGATTGGTTAAGTAAAAATGGGATATTTGTTTGTCAGGTGCAATGAGAGGCCGTAAAATTTATAAGTATTATTTATATTTATTAAGTATTTGTATAAAAAAGTCATTATACAGTAATAACATTAGTTTTTTTTTTTTTGTTTATTTCATTTTACACCTTCAAAAGTTTCTTTAACTAATGATTGGTTAAGTAAAAATGGGATATTTGTTCGTCAGGTGCAATGCTGATGGGCTGTCAAATAATGTAAGTTCATTTGTAACCTCGGATCTTATTATTAGTTCACAATCAACTGTGGGTTGCGGTTGGTCGTTGTGGTTGTGGGTGGTAGGTGTGGTGTTTATATCAATAATGTTGAATGCAGCTGGGTGGAATTATCAACCCTCGATGAATTGTGTGTTGGAGCCAAAAATGGAAACTCGTGGAATATACTAGTTATTAGATTTTTATACTGAGCATGCCATTACGTGTTTGCCATGGTAGAGCGAAGCAAGCCATAGTCCGAATTGTGTTTTTATGCATGCCCTTCCAATTCGCTGACTGATCTCTTTGAGGCGCGCGTGGAACGCGCACACGCCGTCGATACGGTCTGTCGTCATAAGACGGACGGATGGCGAGCTAGCCCATTACTCACCGTCCACAGGCCCGCGCCTACGGTGGCCGAGAGCCACGACGACGTGGCCCCCGTCGCCCGGGGCGTCTTCCACGGCGGCTGGGACGTAAGGTTCTCTCCCTCTCACTTTCCGCCACTTCCTTCGCTAGCATGACTGCTTCGCAGAAGGAGGTGACGGCTTCCCATTCCCTCTCGCTCCGGACCATGGCTTGAACCAGCGCCGGACGCGAGAGGTCGCCGCCGCCAATCGCCACTACGAGGACACGGCGGCGGTGCTCCGCCCAAGCGGAGCAGACCTCTACGGTGTGCTCCACCGTGTCCTCCGGGCGATCATTGCAGTGGTGACACCCGGGCGTTTCCTCCCGCCTGATTGGGTGCAGGTACCTCCCGAAACAACCGTGTCCGTTGAGGACATAAGGTTACTCCTTATAATATCAGCTATCTGTTAGTAAAAATCGGTCTAGCTATTTCGGAGATTAGCCGGATAAACGAAAGACAGACAAAAATAAAAAATAAAATGTAAATTCAGTAAAAAGACGTTCTTTTGAAATTACAAACAGACACTTAAATTTTATTTAATTGTATACAACATTAACATAAATGAAATGAGTCTGCCAAACAGCACTAGAGTAACTAATCCTAACAAAAATACCTGCCAAAATACCCCAACCAGTTTCCTTCACCCAACAAAAAGCTATCGCACCACACATCATAAAATCCCTGTCCTGACACGCAACAAATTACTACAAGCCATGGTCACCCTACAAATCCCGTATCCCGACAACTAGCGGAAGTAACGACCTACGTGACTTCTTATTTACATTTTCTTACACTCGATTTTCAACCTTATTTCTGAGGGAACAGAAGTTGTATTTAATGTAGAGTGGTATGTCAAATTTTGGGTAAATTTCGTATTTGGCTTGCCTTTGTCAGCGGGTACGCTTGTGTTGAAATAGAGAAGTTCGGGTCATAGTATGTGTGTATGTAGTTTTAACATAATGGTTTTGAATAAAATGGAGTTGAGAATCGGCAATGTGCTGGGCTATTGATCTTTAGTGTGTCTAATAAAAATTTTAAGTGAGCAGAGACGATTTTTAAGATGAGGAGCTCGTGGTTAAATAATAACTGCCGCTCGGGTCGATCTTTAGGTTAAGCCGTGCTTGCCTAGGTTGGTCCGTGGATGGGTGACCACCCATTACATACCGAGTTTCCTCCGTGCCTCGGAAAGCACGTTAAGCCGTTGCTCCCGGCTACCATTTGTAGATCTTTGACAGTCATTACAGGTAGTCAGTGGCCCGAAAGTCTGACAACCCGTCTTACCAAGTATATCGTATTACCCAGTACTAACTGGGTTGTGGAGGTCAGATAGGCAGTCGCTCCATGTAAAATACTGGTATTCAGCTGCATCTATTTAGACTGGAAGCCGACTCCAACATAGTTGGGAAAGGGCTAGGCAGATGATTAGAGAGGATTTTTACATACCATAACATCACGCCTGTAATCCCAGTAGGGTAAGGCAGAGGTGTACCTAATAGTAGGTACACCCACATTTCGCTAGTTATGTTTAAGTCCCATGTAATAGGGAACGAGTCTGTTGCCATCAACCGAGCACAAATCCAGACTCCTGGGCTGCTACTGAGAACTTCCTGATAGAAAAACCGAAAAACACTTTGTCCGACCTGGGACTCGAATCCAGAACCTCACGCTCAGCAGTCGTGTTTGCAACCACTACACCAACGAGGCAGTCAGAGGATATTTACTACTAGCAAAACGACTGTCGTTTATATTGCTGTTTCTTTTCTGAAATTGAGGGAAAACGAATATGTAACTAATAACTAACATTAAAAGCAACACTTCCCTTGTTTTTAATGTTAGTTTGCGATATCCCATTGATGGGCAAAGGTCTCTCACCGTGTTTTGTTCTAGTGCCTTAACAACTAGAACAAATCATGGGGACAGACCCTGAATTGTTCAATTCTTCAAACCCGGCAAGCTCGTAGTTCACTTTACGTGTTTTGTGTCGTCGCATGTCCTCATACATACATCCATATGACTGCCTCGTTGGTCTAGTGGTTGCAAGCACGACTGCTGAGCATGAAGTTCTGGGTTTGATTCCCATGTCGGGCAAAGTGTAATTGGGTTTTTCCATCAGGAAGTTCTCAGTAGTAACAACGGAGTCTGGATGTGCGCTTGGTTGATGGCAATATCCTCGCGTCATAAAACGTGGGACTTAAACATAACTGGCGAATTGTGGGTGTACTATCATTGAGTACACCTCTGCCTAAGCCTTCGGGGATTCCAAGTAGCCCGTTCATTAAAAAAAAAGACAGAAGAAAGAAAAAAAAAGAAAAAAAAGAAAGAAAGAAAGAAAAAAAAGGAAGGAAATTTAAAACACTGATTTCACAGGCCGTCTATGCGGCCGAGGAAAGTTATTATCTCCCCGATTCAATTGTTTTTTGTTTTTATAATAACAAAGTTCCAATGACTTCCAGACATATCGATCCAGCCTAAATCTAGCCACAGACCTAAATCACAACTAGGACACCTAGTCTGTCCAATAACTGTCGATTTCACAGTATTATTTAAATCGGTGCGTTGAGCCTTATAGGCGGGGTGCTAGTCCTTCTAGGCTGGGGGGTACTCGCTATCGGCCGGGACACACAACCGCAACGTTAGAACCCTACTTAGAATACATGCGACCAGTTATGGAGCGAAGTTTTAATTATTCCATACTTGATGTAAAGAGATTCAGCACATAGTCGTTATCTTAGCATTGTATTACAAAAAAAGCAAATTGAACAGTGATATGTGGCCGTCGGACTGCCAAGTCATAGGTCTCAAGTTCGAACCCAAGACCTCTGATTTTTCGGATTCATTTATTATTTTCTATTGAATTATAAAATTACAAGCAGAGTACAACCCGAATTGATTGTCAAATTCTAAATTAACGCGAGCGAAGCCGCGGGCAAAGCCAGTATAACACATAAGTACATAGTATAAGATTATGACTCACGTAGCTGGAGTAATTCTTAACTTTTCTTCTGCATCATTGTTGGATAAAAAAAAATTATGGATGTTTTGACACATAACATAAGGCCTGAAATCCCCGAAGTGTTGAACAGATGGCGGTTAGGTTGCCATAGACTGCACCTTAATCAGTCGCATTTCCTCAAATCCTAGGCAACAATGTCTACCGGCTCCATTTCTAAGATTGCCACATTATACGCTCAGCCTTAATATTTGCCTAGCGGAGCGCAGTCTGAAATTATCTAAGTCTAGTCTAAAGCCAGTCTAATTTCCAGCTTGAATTGAAATTAGGTTGAAACGGTGGCTGCATTTCTAATTATATTCTCTGACGTCCCGTTGGACTAGCATGAACGTGCGTGATAAACGGAAAGTAAAGGAGATTGGCAAACTGTAATCCCCGAGGGGTTAGGCAGAGGTGTACCTAATAGTACACCCACATTTCGTCGGTTATGTTCAAGTCCCGTGTAGTAGGGGGCGAGCCGATTGCCATCATCTGGGGACATATCCAGACTCCGTGGCTGCTACTGAGCTGATAATAATAATAATAAAAACCCAATGGCACTATGCCCGACCCGGGAATCGAACCCATGACCTCATGCTCAACAGTCGCGCTTGCGTCCACTAGACCAACGACGCAGTCTTCTATTGATTTGAAATACAACAATAAAAATACATATATATTTTTTAAATACCTACTCGTTTCGCACGTGATTTTTATCTATACATATAATAATCTATACATATAATAAAACAGTAAAAAAACTGTGTCTGTACATTGAATATATTTAAAAAAAAATATTGAGGGGGGTTTAGAAACAGTAATAGAGCACGAAACCAAAAAAAATATTCTGTCTGTTTGTCTGTTTGTCTGTTTGTTTGTACACGCTAATCTTCGAAACTACTTGACGGATTTCAATGATTTTTGTTTTGTTGTATAGGTATAAAGTCTGAGCAGCACATAGGCTATGATTTATCTTGGAAACTTGAACACCTGATGCAGAACCGCAACAGACCAGCTAAACTATAAGAGGTACAAAAATGGCACCTTAGCAAAAATTGTTTCACGTGATGAGCATTTTCTGCTAAGAGAATAAATTTGAAGATCTGGAACACCTGATGTGGAACTCCAAGAGCCCAGCTACACTATAACATATATAGGAATGACGTCTTAGCAAGAGTTGTTCAGCCTGATGAGTTCTCTCTGTTGTCGTATAAAATTTAAAGATCTGGAACAGCTTATGTGGAACTCCAAGAGCCTAGCTACACTATAACATATATAGGAATGACGTCTTAGCAAGAGTTGCTCAGCCTAATGAACACTCTCTGTTGTCGTATAAAATTTGAAGATCTGGAACAGCTGATATGGAACTCCAAGAGCCCAGCTACACTATAACCTATATAGGAATGACGTCTTAGCAAGAGTTGTTCAGCCTGATGAGCACTCTCTGTTGTCGTATAAAATTTGAAGATCTGGAACAGCTTATGTGGAACTCCAAGAGCCTAGCTACACTATAACATATATAGGAATGACGTCTTAGCAAGAGTTGCTCAGCCTGATGAACACTCTCTGTTCTCGTATAAAATTTGAAGATCTGGAACAGCTGATATGGAACTCCAAGAGCCCAGCTACACTATAACCTATTTAGGAATGACGTCTTAGCAAGAGTTGTTCAGCCTGATGAGCACTCTCTGTTGACGTATAAAGATTGTAGATCTGGAACACCTGTTGTGGAACTCCAAGTGTTCACTGTATAATTATAAAATAACATAAGCTGGGAGTACCTCCACGCGGTGAAGGCGGTAACAGTTTAGGACTGATTTTCGATGAAAATTCTATGAATCATTGAAAATTTGACTCTACTGGCTAAAACTCCCATTTATTTTCTTTTCCATTTATCTTCGAGACACGGTAGCCTACCCGGTAACGCAGGGGAGCAGTCACTTAGATTTTAATTGATCAGGTATTTTCAGAATAAAACTATAACCATGCCTAGAAAGAGGTCAAATCTTTCCCAACGTTCCAAAGGAGCTAAAAGATTGAGGATCATAAGATCCCAAGAATCTAACGAAGAGCGTCAGGATAGACTTGATGTTGTTCGAGAACATCAGGCTGCAACTCGCTCTGTACAAACCTCTTCGGATCGCGAAGTTCGCTTGCGTTCTCAGCGTATTTATGCATCTGCTTCAAGGTCTCTAGAGACAAGTGAGGAACATGATGCGCGACTGTCCGCTGATCGTGAACGTCACGCATTATCTCGCGAGTCGGAGACGTTCACGGATAGAGAATTGCGCTTGAGTTCTCAGCGTATCTACGCATCTGCTTTAAGGTCTCTAGAGACAAGTAAGGAACATGATGCGCGACTGTCCGCTGATCGTGAACGTCACGCATTGTCTCGCGAGTCGGAGACGTTCACGGATAGAGAATTGCGCTTGAGTTCTCAGCGTATCTACGCATCTGCTGCTAGGTCTCTAGAGACAAGTGCGGAACATGATGCGCGACTGTCCGCTGATCGTGAACGTCACGCATTGTCTCGCGAGTCGGAGACGTTCACGGATAGAGAATTGCGCTTGAGTTCTCAGCGTATCTACGCATCTGCTGCTAGGTCTCTAGAAACAAGTGCGGAACATGATGCGCGACCTGTCTGCTGATCGTGAACGTCACGCATTGTCTCGCGAGTCGGAGACGTTCATGGATAGAGAATTGCGCTTGAGTTCTCAGCGTATCTACGCATCTGCTGCTAGGTCTCTAGAGACAAGTGCAGTACGTGATGCGCGACTGTCTGCTGATCGTGAGCGACATGCATTGTCTCGCGAGTCAGAAATGTTTACCGATACAGAATCACGCTTGAGTTCTCAGCGAATTCGCACATCTACTAACAGGTCTTTTCAAACGAGTGATGAACGTGATGCGCGACTAACTGCTGATCGAGATTATCATACATTGTCCCGAACACGCACACAACAAAATATTCATAATCAGTTAGAAAGTGAGAGAGAAAGGATTGCTGGAGTACGGCATGAAGAGACAGAAGTTAATTCAGTGTACCTTTGGGATCTGCTGCTGCTGCCCGGAGTAACGGGAAGAAAAGTTTTTTGTTGTATAGTCTGGGCAACATAAAGGCTATAATTTATTTTGGAAAATTAACACCTGATGCAGAACCGCAACAGACCAGCTACAGTATAAGAGATATAAATGGTGCCATAGCTAAAAATATTCCACGTGAAGAGCATTTTCTGCTGTGAGAATGCTGTGGAACTCCAAAGCCCATGGCAGCGCTATAACATACACTTCTCATCAAAAAAATCGAAACACTTTCGTTTTTATTGTTTTTGTCCTAATTTTTTACAAAAGAGAATTAATTCCATGAAAAAAAAAACATTATTGTGTAGCTGGCAGTTTGGTCATTACAGTAAGAAGAAAAAAAATCAAAATACGAAATTAGAATTTCATTTGTTTATCCTATAAATGAAATTAATCACTGTTTTGAGACAAATGTGTATTTAGGGTTGGAGTACGTTTCTCGTTTAAAAACTAAAAATTAGCGCTTGTCTTTAAACTTTTTGTTTCTTATTTCATTTACTGTGACTTTGGGACGTCTGAAAAAACTTTTTTTTCTAAAACATATGGATACTTCGCCCGCAGAAGCCGCCCAAGTGGTGGCATTGCTGGATTCTGGACTTAGTCAGCGTGTTGTGGCTGCAAGATTGCATCTAAGCTTATCATCTGTTCATAGAGTCTACAAACGCTATCGGGAGACTGGTTCGTTCACGCGCCGTTCAGGATCTGGCAGGAATCGGGTCACTTCTGAGCGAGATGATCGATTTATTGTAACAACTTCTTTACGAAATCGACGCCTTAACGCTTTTCAACTGCAGCAGCAGCTTCGCGTTGTACGAAGAGTAGCTGTAAGTGACTCTACAATAAGAAGAAGGTTGAAGGAACGCGGATTGGCACCGCATAAGCCAGCGAATGGGCCGAAATTAACTGCAGACCATCGAAGAGCGCGCCTTAACTTTGCACGCGAGCACCTAACTTGGTCATACCTTCAGTGGAGCAAAGTACTGTTTTCTGATGAGTGTAAAATTATGCTGTATGGTAACGACGGAAGGAACAAGGTCTACAGAAGAGATGGAGAACGCTTTGCACAATGCTGCATTGAAGAAAAGGTCAGCTATGGTGGCGGTTCGTGGACGGTTTGGGGAGGAATCAGCGCCGACGGTAAGACAGAACTTGCCTTTGTATCTGGGCCACGGCTGCCTGCACTAAACTCTCATCGGTACATCGAACAGTGTCTTGAACCTCATGTGATGCCCTATGCACATTTTATTGGCAACGACTTCATATTCATGCACGACAATGCTAGAGCTCACACCGCGGGCGTCGTACGAGATTATCTTACCGAAGTCGGTATCTCCATTATGGTATGGCCAGCAAGAAGCCCGGACATGAATCCCATTGTACATCTATGGGATGAATTAAAGAGACGAATTCGAGCAAGAGATCCAGCCCCAGAAACACTTAGCCAGCTGCAAAATGCAATCCAAGAGGAATGGGATAATATACCACAACATGTGATCGTGACTCTCATCCGATCGATGAAGAACCGTATGGAAGCAGTAATAAGAGCTCGCGGAGGGAATACAAGTTATTAAATAAACGTTTCTTACATTTTTTTTTTCATTTACGCGTGTTGTTTTACCCATTTCCTTCATATTCCATACAGGGTAAAAATTACTCATTATACAAAATACGAAACCTATGAAGACTTAATTTGAATTTAGAACAATAACATTAGGATTTAAAAACCTCATACTACTCACTATTAAATGACATTTTACATTTATTCCTAAATATACACATTTTTCTGATAATCCTTATAAAATCATAAACTGCGAGGTGTTTCGATTTTTTTGATGAGAAGTGTATTAAGGAATGACGTCTTAGCAAAAGTTATTTAGTCTGATGGGCATTTCCTGTTAACATACAAAAATGAATGATCTGGAACGACTCCAATCATCTCGCTCATCCCGTTGTTTTCCCGTCCCCGGGCCTTAGAATTCTACATCAGACGTTTCAAATTTTCGATTTTGACGACCCCGTTGTCGCTGGAATAAGCAACGGGAAGTCGCGGGCAGATGCTAGTTTAAATATAAATGTTTTAATTGGGTCTGAAATGTATACCAAAACGCTATGGGATAATTGTATTCTCGATTCAAAAATCTTTCGAAATTACATTTACGTCGAGCGTTCGTGTTAGGCTTAGGAGCTTTTGTATGTAGATGTGGATTTGTAAATGTCAGTTTTGATGGTTAGTTGAAGGTCTGTTAACATGTTTGTGGAAACTAGCAAGTGTAGATCAAGGACGTGTCTGTTAAGCGTATAACTTCTTGAGCGCCTGTACTCGGAAAACTTATATAATCTTGTATCAAACTGTTTTCTAGCACAATTTAATTTACAATTGAGTAAAACTCTAAAAATTCTACATGCCAATTGATAACCGTAATAGAAAACTGTCTCATTGGTATAGTGGTTGCAAGCATTACAGCTAAAAGCGAGGTCGTGTTTTCGATTCCCATGTCTGGCAAAGTGTTCTAGGGTTTTTCCGTTAAGGGTTCCTCAGTAGCAAATCGCGACGATATTATCGTCGTTGCCACGTATTTCTATCACATACACTCTCTTAGAGGTCGTCTCCACGAGCGAGAGAATCGCGGCGATATTATCCCATACAAATACGTAATATCGCCGCGATTCTCTCACTCGTGGAGACGGCCCCTTAAGGTGGAAGCAACAGGATAGCCCGCAAAATTAGAATTTTCTTAGGTTTCTTGCAAATCGCAGGTCAATGTAAGGCTGTATGTTTAACAAAATATAATTCGAGACCGTTATAAACAAATAAATTAATTAACTTAGAGGGTTGTATTGATGATTTTAATGTTTATAACTCCGTAAAGCCATATTTGTTGCGGTCGCGAATCATTTTAATCAAGAAATTTCGCGGCCTACCTTGGGGCATCCACCTTAACACGGGACATAAACTTAACGGGTGAAATTAAGTTAAAACAAAGAGTTACAATGAGGGACTCCTACAAAATGAATCAGGGTTGCCACCAAAATAAAATCCAGAGAATGTAACCCACTTCACTGAACCAAATTCATTAAAATATAAATTGTAATCTACGAGTAGGTGCAATATTAATATTCCGCATGTAGCAGCAGACTGTGCAACCGCTGGCAACCGGAACTGTGACGTCACGGACGAATTGCAACAACCTTGCAATAACAACATGGCGTCGGGACTCGTAAGTTAAAATTATATTTTTTATTTGTTTGTTGTTCTTTGTTATAATGAGAACCTCTGGGTGTCTGAAATGGCCGCTTTAGCAGAATCATAATAGGATAATAATATGAATTACGTTTAAATTCGTAAAATGGTCATAGACGTACCTACTGTTATGAATAAAATTGTCACCGTGTGACCATTTTACGAATTTAAACGTAATTCATATTATTATAATACCTATTATGATTCTGCTAAAGCGGCCATTTTAGACCCACAGTAAAGGCTGTGCATTCACAATGTTAATACACAACACACACATTTATATAGGTACTGAATTAAAATTTGTGTAGTGTCTGGGTCACCAAGATACAGGCTGTGCCTAGTTTAGGACACGCTGATAAACCTGTCAGTATTATGTTGTGTAAGGTTATAAATGAATTTAAATATAATGAAATAGCGCTGTGCTCTAAGAAGTATATTGATTTCCTAAAGATAGTAATAACACTGGATTTAAGCATTGTTATAGTTTTTGGCGTAAGTGCTTTTTTTCAACGTCTCATTTTTACATCATTCTCAAACTCAGGCCGAAAACCGTTGGGAAGCCGTCACCTCCTTCTGCGAAGCAGTCATGCTAGCGAAAGAGGTGGCGGAACGTGAGAGGGAGAGAACCTCACGTCTTAGCCGCCGTGGCAGAAGCACCGGGCGTCGGGGGCCACGTGGTGGCTCTCGGTCACCGTAGGCGCGGGCCTGTGGACGGTGAGTAATGGGCTAGCTCGCCGTCCGTCCGTCTTATGACGACAGGCCGTATTGACGGCACGTTCGTGTTCCACGCGCGCCTCAAAGAGATGTCAGCAAACATGAGGGGCCCGCAAGGGCCGATGCCTGCCAGGGCTGCGGGACTGTTCGAAAGAGATACCCCGGCCCTGGAACATAAAGGGCAAAAGAAGGAACATGGATGGTTTTTAGTCACTAAAAGTCTGACACTCCCTTCCGCTCGGCCCAGAGCGGGAGGAGTCATTTATTTGATGATTTCCCATCCCAAAAAAAGGCCGAAAACCGTATCCTAGACACATCCAAAACACAGTGCCAGTGTAGACCCTTTCGCAATATGCGTCACTACCACTACTGCTCATCCTGAGCCACTTGTACCTTCCAGGATTAGAACGATTAGAACGTCCCATGACTTCATCACGGCAGACTGAACATAATTATAGTGATAAAACTGCCTCGTGGGTCCAAGGGTTGCAAGCGTTGGGTTTTTCTCCGGGAATTTTTCACAAGTAGCCATGGAGTCTAGGTTTGTCCCCGGTCGATGCCAATAGTCTCGCTCCCTATTAGATGGAACTTAAACATAACTGGCGTAATGTGGGCGTACTATTAGTACACCTATAGGTACATTACAGTTGTACCTACGCAGACCTCTGTCTAACCCTTTTGGGATTACAGGCGTTATGTAATGTAGTGATAGAACTTTCAATGTCGCGACAAACTTGTCTTATGTAATTAGTCAATCGACACGAAAAAAAAAATGTATCACACCGTTGATGTGTAGACAATTTTCAGCATTCTCCTGCAAACACATAGAATTTTATACCACAAACTTTCTGTACCCTAAAAACCCCTCTAGGTAATGAAACAACACATCCATAGAATAGTTAATATCGACATTCTTTTTCTAAGCAAAAATGCATTTAGGAAGCAAATCCAAGCAACCCTTAAGGACCAGCAAATTACTGTATAATTACTATGACAAACTAACGTAATATTAAATGCGCACACTAATTAAATTTAAGTAATTTAATTTAATTTTTCTTTTATATATAGGTACATATTTAAAAATCAATATATTCATTCCATGATAATGACCGTTGTACAACTATTGAATTTGTGTTGTTACTAGCTAGTTTCTTAAGTAGGGACCTACCTTAAAATTGTAATCTGTGGAGAACGTAGTGGGTAGCATAATTGTTTTAAAATGTTATATTTAAGATATCATGACTAATTTGTATTGTGCTACTGTTTGTTTTTCCTTAAATAAATAAATAAATATGTCGTCAGTTACAAACTTGAATTGAAGGAGCATGAATTTAGATAACACATGATGAAATCTGTCACAATTTTAAAACTTAACCTAAAAAATCTTGCTGTCAATGAAACAGGTGTTTTCCTTATCAAAGTGATATGATCAACAACATTACATCATGCTAGTATTTCCCAAAAGTGTAGACAGCAGTAGCGAAGGGTCAATTTTTGTTAGAGGTAAGCAGGAGTAAATATCTTTAATGTGATTATATTATTTGTCTATAGAATACTGACAGTGCCATTTTTCAAAGGGAAAACCGGTAGGAATCGAGTTGTATATAACCTTCGCCACTGGTAAACAGCGATGTTATATTTAGAAAACCTACATTTATCAGTTACGCGTAGTTATTCGCTTGACAATAAAACTCTAAACACACTACTTAAGTTTCTATAACAATATAATTCAACCATGATTCGAAAGACACGTGGCGCCATCTATTATCATAAGAACGTTATTGTTGTTTTCCTCGGGAACAGTATTTTTTTCGGGATGAAAGGCACCCCATGTCCGTTTCTAACATCTGACAACGTACATGCGAAATTTCAGGATGATCGGTTCAGTGTTTTAGGCGTGAAAAGGTAACAAACAAACTTACTTTCGCATTTATAATACTCAGAATTATAAATGCAAAAGAATGAAAATAAAGAAAAAATTATTATTGTGCACAAATAAAACGCACATTACGTAGGTACTTACGCCAAGAGCCTAATTCTCAATGGAAAATAAACAAAAATAAAATATGTTCCTAATAAAAAAAATCCTAAGATTTAAATCACATCAGGACCTCAACAGTCGCCCTTGCGATCACTACACTAATCAGATAATACCAGATAATCTATACGACAAAATATGCAAAGTATGATGTAATAACAAATGCCATAACATCAATGTCGATGATCGACCTTAACCGTGTGAGTCATCGTCCATTAGTACGTCATCACGAAAATAGTTCGACGGTTCCTACGTACATAAAGTCAAGTCAAAAACCGAGGTTTACAGGAGAGCGTAATTTGTGTTTAACACGACCTAGAAATAATTCTATGACAAATAATAAATATTTTCTTTCTACAATATTTTAACAGTTTTAAGAGCTTTATAATGCTATTTACACATATTTTATTTTTTTACGTTTTCTTGAAAAAACCGATAGATGACCGTTTCTACGCCGATAATAAAATAGAAGTATGTCAGTCATGTCTATGATACCTTTTTATATGCAGGAAACAAAAAAACAGTGTCCGATATAGAATTTAAATAAAATGTTTTATGAAAATGTAGGATTATGTTACTATTTTTAAATCAATACGTTAAACATCCTGAAATCGTCACCCATGGATATAAAAAGTACTCCAATGAAGACATATCACTTTATACGTGGTTTTAGTCATTCGGGGTAGGACTATAGTTCTTGTATTGTAAATAAAGACATGTCTTTTAAAATTATCAGGTTTGTGTTTTATTAATTAAACAAGGTTTATAAATTCAACATTATTTATTATTAAAAAATAATCTTCTTAAAATCTAAATAATAGGTACCTTTGGACTCACTGAAGTAGGAACTAAACATAAAAAATCACAGTTGTCTAATATTAGTAATTAACAATCTTAATTTTAAGCATGTGCCTCAGCCTAATCATGTCTAGCAATGAAATTGGTACATATTATTTAATAATCATCACAGTTTTATTAAGTAGGTACCTCAGCTTAATTAACTACCTATCGACTTATTAGTAAAATTTAATAATCATCACAGCATTATTTGAGTATGTGCCTCATCTTTAACACCTAATTGGTAACATCATCACAGCTTTATTCAGACTGATTCATCTTATTACTAATAAAGTTCCCTTAGTAGTTAAATAACAAAACAAAATGTATAAAAAAGTAAAGATAAAGGACAATGACCAAAGTTGGTACCAAAAAGTCTCGCGCCTCAAAACCAAAATATTATAGTAATTAGTTTCATATTTTTTTACGGCATTACGCGTCGGGGATTTGATTTTTGAACTGGAAATATACTTTTCGAGTTTAAAAGTACGAATATTGTTTTACTCCCTTTATATGACGTTCCGTTTCAACTGAATATAAATGACGTTCCGTTTCAATTGAACAAACCCTTGTCTGTCGAGCGGACTCTAAAATTAATTACAATTAAGTAAGATCAGTACACCAAATCGATTTAGTTTGGTTTATTGCTATTTGCAACAAAATAGATTTTCTCAGCCTAAAGATTTTGATTTATCGATTACATCCCTAAATCCCGACTAGTTTATAGCACTTACTATACTCTATGGTTTATAGTTATCTTATCTGTGGCATCTGACATTTGTACTGTACTGACTGACTATTGGCAATGTAAAGGTCTAAAATAAAATCGAGTTTCAGTCAAGCATACTGTGGATGTTACTTTAACTCGTAATTCTTACTAATATTAGTGTATTACGCTGTTTTTAGAGCAATAATGTAATATATGTGTGTTAAAATACGTCGTTGGTAGCGTCGAAAAAATAGACCTACTTTTTAGGTTAGTTTCGATTTTATAAAATAACTCTGAAACGCGGGTTTTTTTTTTCAAAAATAATTTTTGTAGGAGTTAATACGATCAGTGTAGTCTATAAAAAACAAGGTTTGATTTTGATGCAGCATGGTACGGGATTCCATACTTCCATGAGCATTCTCTTTTAACAATCTTCTTCGTCATTGCCCTGTCCTTCCTCACTATGCTTAAGGTTTCTATACTGCCGTGCTAATTAGAAACGCAGTAAGGAAGGGTTTTTGGAAAATTGAGTTTTTCATATATTCGGAATCCTCGTAATGAGCTCTGTATAGGTAGTGATTTAATCCTTATTTTGATAGCTGTCCCAGAAGTGGGACTTTTAGTAAGCCAAACTGCAGTATTTTTCTTGCTGAGAAGTAAATTACTAAGCACAACTGCTTTATTTATTATTTATTTATATTATGGATGGATAATTGTTCAGCCCAAAACAAAAATTGGGCGATATTTTCTTTCTTAGTTAACATAATTAACAGCAACTTGATTTCCGCACAGTTAAATTTTTCGAACCAGGGCATACATTTATGTCTGCTGACAGTTTTCATCACAGAGTTTAGCAATCTTTACAAAAGAAAGGAAAAGTTTACGGCTTTAAAGATTTTATTTAATGTTTTCTGTTTTAAGATTTATTTGGAATACATTTTTTTTAATAAAATAGTTGTATCATTTACCTCTTCCTGATATATTATAGATATAACCAAGTTATTGTGTTTTTTACGTATGTACTAATTGAAAAGCTATAAGTCACTCTTTTACTGCAGTTATGGTTTGTAGTCAGTCTAAGCAAGAAAATATTATGTCACTAATAAACATGCAGTAATTGTGTATGATTAAGATAGTTTTATTTATCATTTAACTCCCGTAAATGGCGATAAGTCTGACAAGACCGCGTTCGCACCGAGTGGCACGCATTTTAAAACACCGTACAAAAAAATATGTATAGATGTCCGCATCTACGACACTTATTTGTTGTTTTTATAATACTTGTTCTTTTATACGATTTGCAAAACAAGGTTAATAAATAAAATTAAAAAAAAAATCGTATGTCAGTATGTGCGCATAGTTAATCTAAAGCCAATGATACAATAAAAAAAAAATGCCATTTTCGACATGTCTTTATATACGTAGGGACCGTCGAGTTGGCTTCCGTTTACTATAAAATTTAGAGTAAAAAGTTAAACTGTAATGGTTGGAGTTGAGCTCGTGGCTAAATGATACCAGCTACAAGGGTCGATATTTAACGTTATACACAGCTTGCCTAGGTCGGTCCGTGGATGGGTGACCATCCAGTATATACCGAGCTACCTCCATGCTTTTGTACCTTTATGAGGAGCTCGTGATTAAATAATAACAGCCGCCCGGGTCGATTTTCAGATCAAGCCGCGCTTGTCTAGGTTGGTCCGTGGATGGGGACCGCCCATTACGTACCCGAGTTTCTTCCGTGTCTCGGAAAGCACGTTAAGCCGTTGGTCCCGATGTCATTTGTTGATCTTTGACAGTTGTTACAGGTAGTCCGACACTCTGACGACCATCTTACCAAGGGGTATCGTTTTACCCAGTACTAACTGGGTTGTGGAGATATTAGTATTTAGTTTCCCAGAAATAGTTTTCGCGCAGTGTCCCTTTAGTTTGAGGTGCAGAATGCTTGGTTGATGTTCCCGAAGGGTCTGATTACACCATGTACAGGTGTATCTACAGCACACAGTACACACCTGCTTACACCTTCAGAGAATTACAAGCATAATGCTATGATATTAAATTCCAAGTCAACATTTACCTGAAAATGAACAGCATAAGTGGAGAGTTGAGTTCAACAATAAACCGTTACCCAGAAACAATATTGATCCAATTTAAGAAAAACATCTGGCAATTCGCGGATTAAAGTCAAAATAAACAAATTGCATCATACAAACATTCACATACACAAAGAAATTTCATCAGGATATCAATAAAGTCCTAATCGTAATCTGTAGTAAAGTTGCGTCACTATCAGTACAATATAAACTGACGCGAGTCGATGTGACCGGCATTCAAGCAAACTCATTCAAAGCGAGAACATCAGTATTAATCGAGATTAATCGATTGTATTTAATCGAGAAAATCTACTGTAATTATTGATCCAGAAAATTTTGTGCATTCAAATATTGTGCATTAAACTGTAAAGAAAAACCAAATCATGAAAGGACAGGAGTTCGATATGTGTGACTTGCCTTTCGACGGGTACTACGCCCCTCAAGTTGAAAGAAAACATAGACCGTGGGGATGTCCTCTAAGTAGGCACCGTGACGGTAAACACGGCTTTGGACCTTTCGGAAGACCTGGATTTGATCACGGCCCTGGAAATCCCGGCTTTCAAGGACCAGACCATCACAGATTTGGAACTCAAGAAGATGGTCATCGTAGACATGGATGTGGTCGCTGGGGACCTCCTAAACGCGAAGGTGACGGACTACCAGGCGGTGTTCTGTTCCACGGACCTCCCGGTTTCAGACCCGGTCACGATGGCAGACCTCATGACTTCCGCGGTCATGGAGCTGGCAACAACAACTTCGGACCTCAAGCCTGGTGGTTTGGGCGACGTGGTACATCTGAGTCTGCTGAACGTCCTTCGGGTGGTCCTTGAGGAGGACCTGATCATCCTAGACCTTGAAGAGCTACAAGATCACAATTCGTTTAAAGTGATGACGTAGTATTTCTTATGTGAAGAAGACTAATATTATAGTGGTTACAAAATAACTAATCAGAAGCGATGTGATAGCAATGATGTGATTTTAATTTTAAGTATATTTTAGTACCTGATTGCTAAGTTAAGATAACATAGAGTAAGTTGATGCTCAGGTTATGTTGTAAAATAATATTTAATGTTATTTTCTAACCGTGTAGTTATTTATATGGTACTGATTGATTCTTGTATTTGTTTATAGAACACTGAACTAAAACTTGTTGTGTATAATATTTTGAAAAGTGATAGGACTATGACTTTTTTATAATATCTAATTAATACATAATAATGATTGTAAATGAGAATATTTCATTTAATTTAACCCTCACTTAAATGTCGACTTCCAAAAATCCTTTCTTGCTACACACTATACGGAACATCACATCATAACGTAACATACCCTCACGCCAGTAATCTTCATCGGGTTAGGCAGAAGTGTACCATCGGAACACCCACATTTCGTCGAGTTATGTTTCAATCCTCTGTAATATGGGACGAATCTATTGGTATCAACAGGACACGAATCCAGACTCTGAAGACAGAGAAGTTCTTTATGGGAACACCCAATAATACTTTCCTCGAACTGGGAATCTAACACAAGACCTCATGAACTGCAGTAGAATTAGCGATCACTAGAGCAGTCATCATATCAGTGCTGTGGTTTTTACTGTGTAGTGTCTGTCAAAAAGCCAAGCAGGCGCTCATAGTATTGATCCCACATAAATGTGGATAATGTCAAAAATAAACATAGGTAGTATTTCCGATTCACTACTGTTTTTGACCGATAGCAGTACATACAATTAGGGCAAATATTTTTATTTAACTGACACAGCGATTAAGGGGTTCGGGGCTAAGTAATAACAGCTGCATGCACCGATTTCAACGTCAAGCAAAGCTCAGGACGTAGATGAGCACTAAGGGACCCCTTCACTACATATCGATATTCCTCCATGATTCGGAAAGCAAGTTAGGCCGATGAACCCGGCGGTTATTTGTAAATCTTTGAGAATCTCTACTAATCAGAAGCCTGAAAGTCTTACTACGATAGGAAACGCTAGGCAGATGATAAACTAAGATCGTCAAAGCTAAAAAGTCAAGCGCTAATACTATTAGAAGTTCAAGGTTGAAGTGCATGAAGGTGAAACACCATCTACCTCATGGCAATGACCGATAATAACCATAATAATCCTCGACTGTTAAAGCTTAGTCATACTATTTGAAACACAACATCACGCCGGTAATTTCTCCAAAGTAGTAAGCAGATGTGTACAGCACCTACATCCATGTTTTTAGAGTTATGTGTGAGTTCCATTTGAACGGAAGCGATACCATTGATACAAACTGGGCACAATGTTTTAAGTTGAAGACTTCTAGGGCTGTTCAAAACTCAACTCTGACTAGACCACTGCTGGACGAAGGCCTTTCCCAAGCTGCATCACAACACCTAGTCCTCCACCTTTTACATCCAACCTGCCCTTTTTGTTTTTCGGGATGGGAAATTATCAAATGACTCCTCCCGCTCTGGGTGGAGCGGAAGGGAGTGTCAGACTTTTACTGACTAAAACCCATCCATGTTCCTTCTTTTGCCCTTTGTGTTCCAGGGCCGCGGTATCTCTTTCGAACAGTCCCGCAGCCCTGGCAGGATCCCACCTGCACTAGCCTAAATGTATAAAACTAGTTTTTGCGCACGAATTTGCCTTCATTAAATTCGGAAAATCCTGTCTCTTGTAGGCATTAGGATACGGAGAATAATAAAAAAGAAGACCGTGGTTCTCCAAATGACACACAAACAAATAAAACGGTTTGCAGATAGATAAGATGTTTGTTCAATGTTATTTGATAATTCCAGACGTATTTATCTGCAGACAATATAATCGCCAGCAAATGGAGTTTGAATTTGTGTTCGGTCGGTACATGGCAATAATAGGACCTGGATGAGACTGGACAGGAACGTGGATATTGGACTTAGATGTAATCGTTCTGTGGATGATGATGGTGAATTACAATAGGCGCTTCTCCTATTTACCTATTAATATTACTCTGAAAACATGACTGTACTATACAATGGGTGTAAAAAATCCCCTAACGAAGCCGAAGAGCATTTGATTTCGCCATCATCGCGATCATTTCTTTGTTCTGTACTATACTTGGTAACCTTCTACATAGTTACGGAGATATTGCAACTAAAAGTTTCGACTTTTTCACTACTTTAAAAATAAATACAGGTTATAATGTACCAGGATGTATGTATGTAATGTGTCAGGTTGTAATGTATGTGTGTGTGTGTGTGTGTCTTTACTTCGAATACCTAAATGACCTCGTACTACTCAATGCATCCACCAGCACAATGATTTGAGTGCGTTACATTGTGTCCTACCGTAACCCGTGCTTTCCACCCCATAACAAAAGTCGTTCCCCAGCAATATTTTTTGCGTAGAGTTACTTAGTTTGATGTACAGTATGCTTGGTTGACGACTACATGAAGGATCCGTTTATACCTCGTATGTGCCTCTGCCTACACTCTTCTTTGAATACAGGCGTGTTGCTGTTTTGTTAAACGTAAATTGCATCATAAGAATAAGTGTTGTATCTGAAGATTAGATTATATTTTTGTTTGTTGTCAAAATATAATACGTAGCTTCAAAGACAATTTCATCAGCATATCAGAGCAGCCCTAATCATAATCTATCGTAAAATTGCGTCACTATCAGTACAATATAAACAGACGCGAGTCGATGTGGCCGGCATTCGAGAACATCTTTTGTACTAATATTCCCGTGCATACAAGTATTGATGCAGAAAATCTAGTGCATTCAAATATTGTGCATTAAAGTGAAAAGTAAAGTAAATCAAAATCATGAAAGGACAGGAGTTCGATATCTGTGACTTGCCCTTCGACGGGTACTACGCCCCTCAAGTTGAAAGAAAACAAAGACCGTGGGGATGTCCTCTTAGTAGGCACCGTGACGGTAAACACGGCTTTGGACCTTTCGGAAGACCTGGATTTGATCACGGCCCTGGAAATCCCGGCTTTCAAGGACCAGACCATCACAGATTTGGAACTCAAGAAGATGGTAATCGTAGACATGGATGTGGTCGCTGGGGACCTCCTAAACGCGAAGGTGATGGACTACCAGACGGTGTTCTGTTCCATGGAACTCCTGGCTTCAGACCCGGTCACGATGGCAGACCTCATGACTTCCACGGACATAGAGCTGGCAACAACAACTTCGGACCTCAAGCCTGGTGGTTTGGGCGACGTGGTGCATCTGAGTCTGCTGAACGTCCTTCGGGTGGTCCTTGGGGAGGACCTGATCATCGTAGACCTTGAAGAGCTACAAGTTCACAGTTCGTTTAAAGTGATGACGAAGTTTTTCTTATGTGAAGAAGACTAATATTATAGTGATTACAAAATAACTAATCAGAAGCGATGTGATAGCAATAATGTGATTTTAATTTTAAGTATATTTTAGTACCTGATTGCTAAATTAAGATGACATAGAGTAAGTTGATGCTCAGTTTATGTTGTAAAATAATATTATATGTTATTTTCTAACCGTGTAGTAATTTTTATGGTACTTATTGATTCTTGTATTTATTTATAGAACTAAAACTTGTTTTGTATAATGTTTTGAAAAGTGATAGGACTATGAAAAGTTTTTATAATATGAAAGGTTAATAAATGTGTACAGAATTTAAATATGAATACATAATTGAAAATGAGAAGATTTAATTTAATTTAATCGCCACTTGAACGTCAACTTCCGAGTCCGTCCGTCGTTTTCGAGTACATAAGAGGAAGTCAGAAAGTGGCGCCCGTGACTGAAAAGTTGTGTGGTAATCGGTTATCGTGGTATGGGCATATGATGCGGAGGAATGTGGAAAATGTCGTGAGGAAAGTTTTGAGTATGACTGTGGATGGGTATAAGAGTAGAGGAAGACCAAAGAAAAGATGGATGGACTGTGTGAAGAATGATATGGTACGAAAAGAGCAACTGAAGAGATGACGAGTAATAGAGAAGTATGGAAGAAGAAGACATGCTGCGACGACCCCAAATGAATTGGGACAAGGGCAAGAGAATGATGATTGAACGTCGACTTCTATGAATCGTTTCTTGCTACACACTATACGGAACATTATATCATAACGTAACATAACATCACGTCAGTGATCTTTATAAGGTTAGGCACCAGGCAGAATTATATCATCAGAACATCCACGTTTCGTCAGTTATGTTTCAGTTCTCTGTAATCTGGGGCGAGTCTATTGCCCTTAAACCTGGCTCGAATCCAAACTCTGGGCTCGTACAGAGAAGTTCTTGATGGTAACACCCAATAATACTTTCCCTGAACTGAAAATCGAATCCAAGGCCTCATGGACAGCAGTAGCGCTAGCGACTACTAGACCAACGAGGCAGGTACATACAATTAGGGCAAATATTTTTTATAATATAACTAACACAGCGTCGAAGGGGTTCGGGGCTTCAAATTAACAATATTATTTGTACCTTACCTGATTACCTGTTTATCGTGACTTTTATTGCATATTGAAGTTTTTTAAACATTATTTTTGACGGAACAATTTGGCAGTTTTTCGTCCCCATAACTCATGCCATAGCGGTCTACTACGACATTTGGTACCACGCATCGCTTGTCCGAATTAATGGCGAAGTCGATCGAGACGGAACGCATCGAATCAACTCAGGATGGATGAAATGGCGACAGATCACCGGAACAACACGCGACCCACGGTTTCCCTCTCATTTTATATATAGTAGTCTATGCCCCCCAAGTGTGTGTGTGTGCAAGTATGTGTGTGTGTGTGTGTGCAAGTATGTGTGTGTGTGTCCAAGTGTGTGTTTCCCCTCAAGTTTTATATACGTGGTGGACACCGACGCGAAAACGGTTATCAAGTATTCAGTACATCATTCTGAACCCCACATTGAAATTTTTCATCGGTTCTTTAAAAAAAAACAGCTGTTCCATACATTTTGACCGTGTAGGTATTGCACTTTTGTAGGAAACAGTTTATTCTTTTTTTTAATAAATCTAAAATGAAGCCATGTTGCGCCGACCCCAAATAGAATGGAACAAGGGCAAGAAGATGTTGAAGATTTTGACGGAAAATTACATCAAAATAGTGATGTGTAGGCAGCGCCAAGTCACTCAACTAATCAGGTCAAAGAAAATACTTCCTACTGTTGGAATTATCTAGATTAAAATGTGTGTGCGATGATGCGAAGAGTCTGTTTCGGTTCAGATAGGAGAAACATAATATTTTTTTTACCATTGCCAGTCGAAAAAGGGCGTTTGATTGTGAGTGAATACAATTTTTTTTTAATCACTGAGTGAATAAAAACATTTTGAATTTGCAACAAGCACGAATTATACGATATAAAGTAAAAAAAAACGCATCTCGATCCTTATATCCCTCGCTCCGCTCGGGATTCTAATTTGGAATCCCTTGCTACACTCGAGATTCTACTCGTACTCTAGAACTGCGCGCTAATCTCGGGATTCAACTTAGTCGCTCGAATTAAATTTCCATTTTTCACCTTGTTGTATAATCTGTTCTTAGAGTACGATGGGACACTGTCATACGCCTTGTGATTACAAAAGTCCCTAAATAAATGAAAAAAAATCTAACGTGAGACAGCGTTCTCATAGTAAAAAAAAACTGGCTAAAAGCATGTCGGACCACCCCCAGTGTGCAATTACCAAAGAACTATCTCCCGATACGTCGAAATGAAACACTAACCTTCAGAGCAAGACAATTTGATGTTCCGCTGGAAGGTCGTTATTTTGCCAAGAATCACAACACTGCGATTCACCATTGTGACGTAATTATACAATTTAACTTACTTATTACGAAAGTTTTGTTATAATAATAATCAAAAAATAATAATCTGCGGTGATTTTAACATTGACGTTCTTCAGAAAACTAAACATTCTACTTTATTTAAACATCTTTTAAAGGAATTTAATCTCTATATAGAAATAAAAAAACCTACGCGTCCTAGTAGCGGTACTTGCCTAGACAATTTTCTTCACAATATACGAGGCCGCAAGAGTGAGCTAGTGGAGCTAGGTGTGTCTGACCACACAGCGCAAATGATGAAGTTTCCTGTTCAGCGTACATGTATTTTAAAGTACTACTATGTTAATAAACGCGATTACAGCAAGGAAAACATTAATCTTTTCAGGAAATGTATTTCCAGTCTTAGTTTCTCCGAAGTTTACGAATCGGATAATGCAAATGAAAGCTTTGACTCATTTTATGATTTGTTTAAACTATTCTACGATCTCTGTTTCCCAATTGTCAAACGTAAAATATCAACAGTTATGAGGCCCAAGTGGATCACGCGGGGAATAAAACGCTGTAGTAAGAAGAGACGAAGTTTATTGTGGCAATACAAACTAACACGTAACAGCGATTCAAAAATAGCTTTTGAAACATTCTCAAAAAGATATAAAAAAGTAATCAAACTAACACAACGAGCTCAAAATAGCTATTATATTGGGACAAGTACTAACAAATCCAAAGCAACTTGGAAGGTTATAAATAGTATGAAACCCAACATTCCTAAATCTAATATACGTGTAATTAATGTAAATGATAAATATATAACAGATCCTAAAATTATAGCAGAGCAATTTAATGATTATTTTGTGGACTCAGTACAACCAAATGCCAATAATTATCAGACTAATAACAATTTTAATACATTGGGATCTCATAAATCTATTTTTATGGAACCAACCATACCTCAGGACATTATAACTATTATTAATAATCTTAGAAACACCAATAGTACAGGATATGATGATATTGACACAAGAGTAGTTAAAGTAGTGGCTCCTCTTATAGCACCGATATTAAGTGACGTAATAAATAGCTGTATTCAAAATGGTATTTTTCCGCAAAAGTTAAAGATTTCGATTGTCAAGCCATTACATAAAAAAGATGACAAAACAATTTTAAGTAATTATAGACCTGTAGCTCTCATACCGATTTTCTCAAAGATCTTTGAGAAAGTTCTTTATAATAGTATTTACAATTACTTTGAAAAACATGATATTTTTTGCAAGGAACAAATGGGTTTTAGGAAGAGAAAAACCATTCATCATCATCTGCCTAGCCTTTTCCCAACTATGTTGGGGTCGGCTTCCAGTCTAACCGGATGCAGCTGAATACCAGTATTTTACATGGAGCGACTGCCTGTCGGACCTCCACAACCCAGTTAGTGCTAGGTAATACGATACCCCTTGGTAAGACTGGTTGTCAGACTTTCGGGCCACTGACTACCTGTAACGACTGTCAAAGATCTACAAATGACAGCCGGGACCAACGGCTTAACGTGCTTTCCGAGGCACGGAGGAAACTCGGTATGTAATGGGTGGTCACCCATCCAGAGAAAAGAGAAAAACCATTAATATGGCCATATACAATTTTCTTGGAAAAGTACATCACAATATGGACAATAGGAAACCAGTAATGGCAATGTATATGGATATGACCAGAGCATTCGATTATGTGGACCATAAGGTACTGCTAAGTAAGCTAAATAGATACGGCATCAGAGGTAACGTGCTTAATCTCATACAATCTTATTTGGAGGATAGAGAACAAATTACGCAGATTAATCAAGTTGATATAAAGTCCAAAACTGAAGTAGTACACTCGTCTAGCTCTAGAGTTCTCCGTTACGGTATTCCGCAGGGTACTGTGGTGGGACCCTTGCTGTTCATTTGCTACATTAACGACTTTCCCCAAGTGATCATTCACCAAATGTCCTTATTTGCAGACGACAGCACGGTTATATATAACACTGGTAGTAATAAAGAAATAGAAGATGATATTAACAATAGTCTTGTTACGATTGTTGACTGGCTGAACGCAAATAACCTCAAAATTAACCTAGCTAAAACTAAATTTATGAATTTTAAAATTAGACAAAATAACCTCTCACATATTCAGGTGAACTACAAAGGTGACCAAATACATGAAACTACTGTAACAAAATTTCTTGGCCTGCATATTGATAGCGATATGTCATGGAGGACGCAAATCGATAATATATGTGGGAAGCTCAGTAAGTTTTCATATGCTCTAAATATGCTAGGCAAAATTGTAAATAAAACAGCGCTCCTAGCAGCTTATCATGGCTATGTCGCCTCTGCATTGCGATATGGCCTTATTTTTTGGGGTAATGCGGCTAAGGTAGAGGAGGTATTGATAGCACAGAAAAAGTGTATTCGTGCTATATGTAAAATAAAAAGAACTGATTCATGCAAGCCACATTTCCGAAACTTAAAAATATTGACTGTACCATCTCTCTACATCTATGAAGCCTGTATCTTTGTAAAAAATAACATGTCTTTATATAGATCTGTTGAAAGTCAACGGCGATCAAAAAAGCTGCACCCATTATACACTAAAACCAAATTCCTCTACAATAGTATATATGCAATGGCTCCAAAACTTTATAACAAACTACCGGATCAAATTGTATCAAGCGACAACATGAATGAGTTTAAACGTAAGCTTTCTAAATTATTAAATGACAAGGCGTATTATTCTGTCAATGAATATCTTAAAGACAAATTAAAATAATATTTATATAAATTTAAATCTGTCTGTAAAATTTGTTCCCTTATAATATTGAATTGATCGTTTTTATTGACATATTGTGCTGTGTATTTCATCTATTACTATATAAGATTTGATTGATTGATACTTGTTTATGTGCCGTTTTAATTTATTGACATATTATTATTACATTGACATATTATTAGCGTTTAGTGTTTGACATGAAACTTTATTGTGACATTTTCTACTTAGTTTTAACTTTATATTTTGCATTTTATTTTGTAAATTGACATTTGAACACACTATTTTGTATGCCTTCTGGCGGGACATAGTATGGACCAACATTTATTTATATAACATCTGTATATTTTTTTTACCCTATGTTCACAAAATGAATAAATGAATTTGAATTTGAATTTGAATACAGCGCCATCTTTGATTAAAAAACCATAACAATTTTCACACATCATTCTAAATTCAAAAATTTCTTTTTCTTTCTTTTTCCATTTATTTTTATTTTTAAAACGTTGCCCCACACTAGGAATTTCTCCTGAATCGTGGGTGCGTTTTCAAACATTTAAACTCACATACACAAACAGCCAGACCCGGAACAACTATCTGTAGGCCATACAAATATTTGTTCCGTTCGGGAGCCGTCGAACCCGCAATGCGAAGCACAGCAGTCAATCGCTCAGCCACTGCGCCAACCGTGCCGTCAAAACAAACAACAAAGTGTTGTACACTCTTCGGATTAACCATCCAGTGTAGGGTTTTGGAGAGTGACAGCCCTAATTATATTCTACGCTATGATACGACACCACTGTCTTCAAAGAACATATTTTCCTTCCAACTACCGATGTTGTCATTGATATTGTTCAAATAGCCTCGAAATAAAACAGCAGTAAAACATTCGGCCGGACAGATGGACAGGCCGAAATTACAATGGTTCCATTTTTGCCATTGAGCTACGGAACCCTAAAATAGATCTGTCAGTCGGAGATCTATTATTATGTAACACCGAGCTTTCACAGGCTGATAAAGAGAGCAGTTATTATGAGGAGGTTTTTTTTTGTACCCGTGATTAGCAAAGCAGTGGATAGGCATTTCTCAGTAGTAACCACGGAGTCTGGATTTGGGCCCCATTGATGACAATAGGCTCGCCCCATATTACATCTCGGAATCTAAAGTAAGCTAGAAACAGTTGAAATTTGACAAAAAAGGTTAGATTCTTTTCCTTTTAATTTATTTATATTTTTTACATTGATTAAACTATTTATAAATAACTCCACAAAGTATGTAACAGCCTACTGATATTAATTTAAAGATTTTGATTTGATAACTTTTCCTAACAAATATTTCAAATACAGAATATGTGAGTCCTCTCACTTAAAAAGAAAAAAAAATAAACATTGGTAAATCACAGTATCTATTTAATGCCACGAACCTTTTTAAAATATGTTACCATATCAATAAGTTCAAATCGTATTAGATTTGAACAAAGAAAATGTACATTTTTAGCCACAAGTGTTAAATAATAACATAACAAAATCCTAACATAATTTACACATTGCAAAAGATACCGCCATAAGAAATTAGGTGATCGAAATTTTAGGATCTGCGCTGATCATGTCCTCCCCAGGGTCCAAACCAAGGACGTTCTTCAGATTCAGATTGACCACGACTTCCAAACCACCAGGGTCGAGGTCCGAAGCTGTTACTGCCAGCTCCATGTCCGTGGAAGTCGTGAGGTCTGCCATCATGACCGGGTCTGAAGCCGGGAGGTCTATGGCAGCGGTGTTCAGATGGTCCATCACAGTCGCGTTTAGGAGGTCCCCAGCGTCCACATCCATGTCTTCGATGACCGTCTTCTGGAGGGCCACATCTACGATGGTGTGGTCCATGGTGATGATGATGACTGAAGTGTTCAGGATTAAATTCAAATCCATTGTTGCCAAAAGGGACATAGCCTGGCTTAAGGTCATTTTGCCCATGATTACGGAATGGACAACCTGAAGGTTTGCTTTTTCTTTCCCCTGGAGGTCCAAAGAAGCCTTCAAAGGGTGTCCCACGGGGATCGAACTCTTGTCCTCTCATGATTAAGATTTTATTTATTTATCGTTGCACAAAAAAAAACTTTATTGGTAGAAACAGATGTTCTCGCTTTGAATGAGTTCAGTCTAATGCTGGCCTTATCAACTCACAATGGGTATATATTGTCCTGAAAATGATGCAATGGTTGCGATCCGTTTCATGTAGGGCTGCACTGATTATGCTGATGACGTTACTGATTGTAGATTAAGGTATATTTAGGTTTTAGATAAGGTCTTTATGATGCAACTTGAGATTAACTCAACGTCACTGTATTTACAAAGGTAGCCAGACTCCTGGAAACTCAGAGGGATACAAGACAGTTACATTGTTTCTCTGGGACTTCGTCGAGCTTCATTGTCACGTCGCTTTTCTGACGGTCACCATTGTTGATTCTGGCTTTCAGGAGTTGCAGTGGTTTGGGAATAGTGTGGCGGGCTTGTCCCAATAAAAAAGATTCCTGGAAATTTGAACAAGAGTGTCTAGGCGTTGAGGTCTAGTAGCAGTCATTGGTGAAAACAGCTTTTGGGGATGGTCCCGTGATTCTCCACGGTACCCCAGTACGGCATCCTCGTAGCGAGGATCCATTCAAAGTTAGTTTACGTCTGACCGCAGCAATCCAAATCCAACCTTATCTAAATGCGAATAAAGATCACTGTTATTTGAGAGACTTGTCATTGACAGCAACTGGATAACCTTATTGTAACTGTGATAAAGGTCACTGCCATTTTGGCAGTACTGGTCTAACAGAAGTAAACAAATTGTAAGAGAATAGTTACCTAATGATACAGTTATATACTCGTACGTTTCCTAGAATGTAAAGAAACTGAGTAGCCATGACACAAAACCGGTAACAGTGGAAAGATTTGGAAGAGACCTACACTCAGCATTTTGTGGCCAAAATTTGACGAAAAATAGTATAATGAGTGTACGTACCTGATACCAAAAGGCACTGGTTCTCCCCGTCGTTCCGAACACTTTTTTTGTTCTAGACCATACATTGGGAACCTTCTAGTTACGGAGACATTTGGGGTCAAAGTTTCAACATTTTCACAGATTAAAAAAAAAAACAAGTTTTTAATGTCATATCTTTCCTATAAATACCTCCATGACCACGGTAATATTTAATGCATTCATCAGCACAATGTTTTGAGTGTGTTACATTGAGTCCTAACGTAAAACGTGATATTTCTCTCCAAAAAAAAAGTAGATCCCCAATATTCATTTTAGCGTAGAGTTACTTAGTTTGATGTACGGAATGCTTGGTGGACGGCTTCGTAAAGGGTCCGTTTACACCTTGTACCTATGTAATTGTGTTGCTTGCTGTTTATACCAAAGAGCTCTGGGCAGCGCTCTCCAAGAGCCTCTTGTCATGAGTCGATGACGGATTTAGATAACGAATATGATGCAAAAACAATACCAGCACAATTTATTTGTCAATAAGTACCCGCACCTGTTTTGCATAATCAAGTACTTAGTTAAGATTAATATCAACAAGACAAAACAAAAAATATAGGTATCGTAAATTATACAAAGATTGTAAACATTACATCATTTTGTCTACCTGTGTGGTATAATTTAATTATTATTAATAGCGACTCGTGCAGACTATTTTTTGTTTTACTGGGAGAAAAAACTACTGAGAATGGTAGAAAAAATAAGTTGTAATAGACATTCAATTCTGTCAGGTGTAATAATAAGGTTTAAATCTTATTGGATAGTTCATAAATGAGTTGGTGAAGGAAACTGAACTATGTGGACGCTGAAAATAAGGTTTAAAAGGACTTGCCTGATTGGTTTGTTTGTAATTATAATTAGTTTTTTTTTTCATATTGACACAACTTTACGGTTCACGCCTTCCTAACGGTGAACCAGTCATTACCGTATGACGTCATCAACTGAAACATAACATTACGTCTAACAGGGTTGGACAGAGGTGTATCTATACTACGCCCGCATGTCACCAGTTTTATGTAAGTCCCATGTAATAAGGACCCAGCCCGCTGATTCTGACTCCGGGTTGCTGCTTAAAAATTCCTAATTTTCATTTGTATCTTTCCATTTTTTATCCATCTCTGCTAACCTGGGAATCGAACTCATGAGCTCTTTCTATTTTTTTAGAAGACATAAAATTTTAATAAGCATCAACGAATCCTTACACCCATTCCTTAGCATGGGTGACTTAACATAACTGGCGAAAAGTGGGTGTGTAGAAGAAAGACATACCTCTTAATCAAGATTATTTTAAACAATGTAGCATTTAAGTTAGTTATAAGTTGTTTAAATTTTTTTAGTAGTACAACCATCCATATTTTCTTTGTTGGCATTTTATTGCTAAAATATCGAGGGAAAAGGCACTGAAAACTGAAATACAGGCATTGCCTAGTTCGGTTGCAGTGACTACATCCACTTATTAGAAATTAATACTGCCAAACTATTTTTCTGTATTATATTACTAAGTTTTTTGAGAAATAAAAATTTATTATTATTATATTATTATTAAAAGATTACACATAAAACAACTTGCCCAACCAATATAATGTTGACTTCTATCTTCTTTCTGAAAACCTTTTTATCTACAACAATGTCTGCCAAAAATTTCATAAGCATATCAGTACAATCGCACTTGTAATCAGTTGTGAATATTGCGTCATTAACAGTTGGATATAAACTAATGTGTTTAGATATGACTGGCATTCGAGTGAACTTATTCAAAGCAAGAACATCTCTATATTTAAAAGAAAAAATCTTGTGTACCATATAAAAGCATTATCCTAAGTTATAAACAATTGAGACAGTCTTCTGTACCACATAAGTGCATATTCAAATCATGAGACCCTGCGAAAACAACTCTCCTTTCGGCGGCCATTTTGGTGGTCCATTCGCCGGAATGGGCAGACCTAATTTTGGTGGTCCCTTCCGTGGTGGTGACTCTCCTGATCATCACAGCCATAAGCCAAGCTTTGGACCGTTCGGTTGGCATAGATTCGACCGCAGTCCTGAAAGACATTGTCATCGTGAACCTGATCATCCAAGATGGGGACCCTTCGAACATCACCATAGAGGACGTGTTCATCGTGAACCATCAGAATGTCATTGCTGTAAATCTCATAGCCGTGGAAGAAGACATGAACGTGGATGTGACAGCCCAGGAACCAACAGACCTCATCCTTGGTTTGGACGTAACGCTGATCATCATTGCTGTGAACGTCGGCATCATTCTGCATGCTCAGAATGTTCTTGTCGACGAAGATGTGAAGGATCTTATGGATCTGACCGCCACAGGTCTGACTGCTGTCACCACGCTCCATGCTGTGACCAAAGAAGTCAATGCCACGACAATTACTGCGGCGGACGATCAAGACGTAGCCATTGCGAAAATTGCGGCGAATCTGAACCTTTCTGCGGTGGGAATAAGGAAGATCGTGAACGTGATGATAGTTTAGACAGCAAGGATGAAGAACCAGCCAATGAGAGGGAGAACAAGATCCAGCTGGTGGTTCTGTGGTTGCTCAGGGAACTGTTCTGGAAAACGCTAAAAGGTCGCCATCTGTCTGATGCTAATACGTAGGTACTATATTCACCAGTCATACTCGTAACTTTGTTTTTTAAATCGCTTTAGTATTTTTAGTTACAATACGTGAATCATTTAAAAATGTTTAGTCTACAAGTTCAACTTTCTTGTTTAGTCTTAGATTCATTTTAGTTTTCATTATTACGATTCAAATTCTCAAATTTTCATGTAGACTATTTTGGTTGATTCTTTACTTAAGAATAAACTATATATTCGTATGTTCTTCCTCAATTAAGAAATATGGCATGATCTAGTCACCCCATTAGGTTTTTTATTTTTTTCTTAATAATAGCTTTCTTTGTTTCATTATTAACCTTTAGGAATTCATTATTACTTAGTTATATCTTTCTCTATGAATTGACGTGGTGGCTTAAATAGTGGTTAAAGTTTCCCCGAAGTAGAACTTTAGAAATCAGTATCTTCAAAATCTTGAACAGATTTTTCTTGTTTGTTTAACAGGGAAATTATCATAACAAGTACGTCAGCCCTGCAAAAATCATTAGGACTAGACACAGAAGAAAAGTAGACACGAAGAAAACTGGACCTAAAACTGAATTGGACAAAGTTAAAAATGGGATTGAAACAATTGGTGACCTGAAAATTAGCATGTCTATGACAATGATATTGATGATTTACACCTTGTAAAAAGAATCTAATCAGAACCGGTGCAAAGAACTTGATGACGTCAGAGGAAGAAGCAAGACCATTGTAACCAAGATGGCAGCTGGATTGTGTACTGAAGCAATTGTATTTTAATCTTAGTATTATTGTTTATGTAATAATATTCAAGAGATTTACGATAAGGCTGATTTAGTACGTAAATTATTATTTATTAGATTTGAATAAAAACATTAAAAAAAATACCTTTAGTCTCTTTTGTAATTATGTTTCTACCCTTCAGTACCTTTTATGCATATTTTGGAAGTCAGAGCGATCGAATTTTCGCCATCACCAAATGAATGGAGACATTACAATTATTTATAACAATGATAAACGCATTGTGACTAAAAGAGTGATGAACATGTACGTTGATGGATGGAGAGGGAGAGGAAGGCTAAAGAAAAAAGGACGGATTGTGTGAGGAATGATATGAAAGAGAAAGGAGTAAATGATGCCGTGACGTCTGACAGGGGAGAATGGAAGAAGACGTCGTGCTGCGCCGACCCCAAGTAGAATGGGACAGGGGCAGGAAGATGATAATATAACAATGAGAAAAGGTGTTCCAGAACAAACCACTACTTTCAAAAAAAAAAACCATTTATCTATCGACCCGTCCCGGCTTCGCACGGGTGCAATGCTGATACCAAATATACTACCCCCGGCCGGTACCGCCGCAACCGCTACGAGTATGTCCCTGCATTTTAAATCTGTAATATCTTCGAAAATATTCGTTTAAATTACATGCTATAAAAGTGCCATATTGATCTATATTAAGTGGACAATGTATTAATTTAAGGTACTTAATTGGATAAGGATTAATGCTGTATTGCTTAAAATCGCTTCTTAAATAAGCCATCATTTCTCGTAAAAAGTAAAGGATAAAAAATGGTTATTGTGAGTTATCCCTAAGAGATAGAGATATGCCATCGTGGACTTGCTATCCAAATCAAATACTTTGATAAGATTTATAACATCAATAAGGGAAAACAAAAGATATTTGGTAGAAAAGTATAAATTATCAAGAGATTGAAAACATTACATCATTTTAGTTTACATAAGTGGTATAATTTAATTATTATGAAAAGCATCATGCAGACTAATCTTGTGGTTTACTATGAGAACATAAGTATGTCACAAAAAATAAGTTGCAATAGAAACTCAACTTAGATGTAAATAAAGTTTAAAATATTTACAAGAATTCGTCACTAATGAATTTGAAATAGAAACTGGTCCATGTTGTTATACGAATAAAGTTGAGAATACATGGTTTTGTCTGGTAAGTTTGTTTATAATTGCTATTAGTTTATTTCTGTCATATTGAGATGGGGAATTTCACACTTTACTAACGGTGAACCGGTCATTGCCGTATGACGTCATTGCATCTTAAATAATACAAAATCACGCCTGTGATCTGAAGGGCTGACCCTGAGCCCTGAGGTTTGAGCCCTGAGGCTTGAGCCGAGGTTATACCTATTATTATACAGTACTCCCACAATTTGCCAGTTATGAAATTCCATGTTACTCGCCCACTAGGCGAGCTTATTGCCATTAATCGGGCATAAATCCCCGCTACGAACTGCTAATGGAATTCCTGATACAATAACCCAATAACACTTTACCCGAGGAATTGAACCCAGTAATTAATGCTTAAAATGTAATTTAATTGTTAAAAAAAACATCTATTACCCCAATAACAATTTTCCTGACTCGGGAATCGAATCGATTGCGACCACTAGACCAAGAGGCAGTGAGGAATTTCTCAGTAGCAGCCATTAAGTGTGGATATGTGCCCGTTAATGGCATTAGGTTCACCCCTATTAGGTACATGGGACTTTAAGATAACTGGAAAAATGTGGGTGTACTATTAGGTACACCTCTGACTAACCCTTCGTGGATTACAGGCGTGATGTTATGTTATCTATTATCCCTTACGCCCACCCCCTTGAAATTGGTATAAAAAGATTCTTAGCGAAATGTGGGTGTGTCAACCACGAGTGGGAAAAATACAGCCCATCATTAAGGACACGGACAGGAATATGACCTATTCGAACATAATAATGATCCAGTATTTGGAAAACATTTGCATTTCCAAAAATACCCTCTATACCTACGCTAAACAGTAAACAATCTTAAATTTCATCATCATTTCAGTACAAGCTTATTTGCAATCAGTTGGGAATATTGCGTCATTTTCAGGTGGATATAAACTAATGCGTTTAGATGGGACCGACATTCGAGTGAACTTATTCAAAGCAAAAACATCTATATTTAAAAGAGCAAACATCTTGTATACCATAAGTGCATTAACTTCGGACAATCTTGTGCGCCAAGTGCATATTCAAATCATGAGACCTTGCGAGAACAACTCTCCTTTCGTCGGCCATTTTGGTGGCCCATTCGCAGGCATGGGCAAACCACCTTTTGGTTGTCCCTTCCGTGGTGGTGACTCACCTAATCATCACATCCAAAAGCCAAGTTTTGGACCATTCGGTTGGCATAGATTTGACCGCAGTCCTGAAAGACATTGCTATTCTGAAGCTGAACATCCAAGATGTCGCCGTGGAGCATCGGAATGCTACTGCTGTGGATCTCATAGCCTTGAACGAAGACATGAACGTGGATGTCACAGCCCAGGAACTAATAGACCTCATCCGTGGTTTGGTCGCAACGCTGATCATCATTACTGTGGACCTCGGGGTCAATCTGAATGCTCCGAGAGTTGCTGTCGACGAAGATGTGAAGGATCTTGTGGATCTGTCCACCATAGGTCTGATTGCTGTCGCCACGCCCCTTGCTGTGATCAAAGAAGACAATGCCATGACAACCACTGCGATGGGCGATCAAGACGTAGTCATTGCGAAAATTGTTGCCAATATGAACCTTGCTGCGGTGCGATCAAGGAGGATTGCGCATGTGAACGTGATGATAGTTTAGACAGGAAGGATGATGAGCAAGCCAATGCGAGGGAGAACAAGATCCATCTGGTGGTTCTGTGGTTGCTCAGGGAACTGTTCTGGAAAACGCTTAAAGGTCAACATCGATCTGATGCTAATATGTAGGTACTATATTCACCAGTAATCATTTTGTTTCATTTTTTATATTTTGGTTTAGTATTTTCAATTTTTAGATATTTTAGCCTATTTTGTCTACAATTACAGCGTTCTTGTTTAGTCTGTTGACAGTAAATCTTTTGTCTAATTAATAAATAAATAAATAAAATAAAATAAAAAGCCTTTTATTTCTTGCATTCCATAGTACAATTTCATTAACAGTGTGCATGCAAAGTAAATTTAGAAATAATGTGATTATGATTATCAAATAATTAGATTGTAACAATAATATATTTAAGTCCATTTCATTCTTGTAGTTTCATTTAAAAATATATTAGTAATATTAATTAGTTGTAGATTTAATTTGAAGTTAATGTTGTAATTGACTTAACATACTAACATTATTTAATTTTATGTTTTTTAGCAAGAACCCTCTCCATGAAAGGTAAAGGCCTCCTCCAGAGAAGACCAGTACTCTCTATTCTCTGCCGCTCGTAACCAATGAGTACCTGCTACTTTTATGATGTCGTCTGCCCAGCGTGTATTTGGTCTTCCTCTCTTTCTCTGTCCTAGTGGGCCTGTCCATTGTGTTGTCTCCCTTGTCCATCTACTGTCGCTTAGCCTCGCTACGTGACCAGCCCATCGCCATTTAAGCTTTTGTGAGTAATTGAGAGCGTCAATGGCTTGAGTTTTCTGTCTTATATGAGAGTGGCGGATCTTTTGGATTTTCCTTATTTTCAGAATGCTCCTTTCCATACTCCTTTGACTGGATATAATTTTATTTTTTACTTTTCTGGTAAATTTCCAAGTTTGGCAGGCGTATGTTAATGAGGGCAGTAGGCAGGTGTTCATGACTTTCGTTTTCATTCGTATGGTCATTTTACTTTTGAGTATTTCTTTGTCTAATTAGTCAAGATTTATCTATTTTTCTCAAGTACTATTTTAGTTTATTCTTTATTTAAGAATAAAAGTTATAAAATTATATACTTCTTCAATTCAAATATGTATAATAATTTCGTGGGCTCAATCAGGTTTCATTGTTTGTTTCTTTGTTTCATTATTTAACTTAATTAGATTATTACAGTCTTTCACTGCTTCTTATTATAATCTTTTTAAGTAGTGTCATGCATTTACTGGTAATATTGTATAATGGTGGAGGCTTTAAATAGTAGTTAAAGTGTTCCCTGATGAAGAACTATAGAATCTTGAACGGATTTTTCTTATTTGTTCAACAGGGCAATTAAAATAACAAGTACATCAGACCTGCAAAGATCGATAGGACTGTAAGGCGGGATCTTGAGGAGATATTGAAACACCGGGAGCCGAGTCTATACTGACTTTATTATAATGATTAAACGATTAATAAGATTACATCTAAGTACATATATGATATAAGGCTGGTTACAATCCAATAAGGTTGCTTACACACTACAGGACTAGAAACAGAAGAGACACATATAAAACTGGATCTAAAATTTAACTGAATAAAGTTCCACTTTGGATTGAAATTTGCAGACCTGAAAATTAACGTGTTGGTGAGAATGACGATGACAATTGACACCTTGTAATGAGGATCTATTTAGAACCTGGTACAAAGGATTTGATGACGTCAAAGGCAGAATCAAGATCATTGTGTCTTAGGTTGTAGCAGGATTGTGTACTGATCATCATCTGCCTAGCCTTTGCCTACCTATCTGACCTCTGCAGCCCTGCAGTCCTGCAGTTACTGGGGAATATTATACCCCTTGGTAAGACTGGTGGTCAGACTTGGCATTGAAGACTGTTAGGGATTGTGTACTGAGAGTTATAGTATTTTAATTAAGTATTATTGTTTACATAATAATATTCAAGTGATTATGTTAAGGCTGTTGTAAAATTGTATTAATAGATTTTAAATAAAAACTTACAGGAATGATTACTTTGTAGTTTTGATTAATATTGAGTTGCTTCCCTTAAATAATTGTGATAATCTAAGCGACTAAGCGAGTTTTCTTTTCTATTCTTGTTTAAATTTTTACACAAACATTGGGAAATCAAAGCAGAGTTACATTTAAAGTACACCCACATTAATTTCGTCACATAAAAAGTCCCATGTTATGGGGGTGAGCCTATTACCATCGACCGGGTACAAATACAGACTCCGAGCTGCTACTGAAATTCGTGATAGAAAAATCCTATAACACTTTGCCCAACTTGAGAACCCAGGACCTCATGTTCAGCGGTAGCGCTATGATCATTGATCACCAGACCAACGAGGTAAATAAGAACAGCCTACGATCAGGTTACGTACAGTTACGATCCCAGTGCAGGGCAAAAGCTTCTTGTCATACAGAAAAGGCAGGATCATCGGTTACTCAAGGAAGATTGGCGATTTCAGATTAATTTTGATTACTTACAAAAAAAAGAAAAACCCGCCTTGTCAACCAATGTGTTCTGCCAACGATGACCTTCTCACAAAGAAGACTGTTCACCGAATATGAGTTGCACAAGGGCCATGGAGCGAGCTGTGCTCGGCATAACCCTAATAGACCGAGAGCGTAACACCGAAACCCGTCGTCGGACGAAAGTTAACGATACGACGTCGGGGACAGGGCGATACGTCTAAAATAAAGTTGAACAAGACATCTGGCTAGACGCGGAGATGGTCGATGGAGTAAGATTTTGATCAAGATTGGGCCTATAATCTGGGCCGCCCAAAAGCGCGTTGGGTTGATGATAATTATTGTTAAAATCGCGGGAAATGGGGAGAAAGGGGAGGCTTAGACCCAACAATGGGTGATTCCGGGCTAAAATGATGATGATGTTAATAAAATTCAGGGTCCCTCACGATGTTTTCCTACCAGGTAGTTAATTATAATGACTACTCAAACTAATGTACTAACACAAAGCTCATTCAAAGAAATAAAACACGTTTTAATTAAACAAAAATTATAACACAGAGCTGCAATAAAGTCGTAAAGTAATTAAGTTTATTTTCTGCTGTCAGTATGTATTGTTCTCCCAATTAGTTGCTAGTTTAATTAGCTAAGTGGTAGTTGGCACTCTTTTCATAATTATTCCTTTGTTTTGCTAGTTTGTTATTATTGTGCCAATTTCTTTTGAGTTTGTTTTAGAATGTAGTAAATTAGACTAAAAAATTGTTAGTCATTTTGTCTTCGTACTATGACAGTTCTTACTGATAATCAGAGGTCGGAATTAGGTAGAGTTATTTAAGTACTTACATCGAAATGTTGGTATTAATATGGATCTCCCCGGGATTTCCCGGTATTTCAAAATCTAGTACATTTCGTTAAGCGGGGAGTGCTCCGCATTTCCGCTATTGTTTTCTTTTTTTCTCACAAGCTATGTTGTGCGAACTACAAAGGTGGCAAAATCGCGCGTGTGCGCATTGGAGTTTTGCAACTTCGGACATCCGATGTCGTTGATGTAAATTTGGCAACGTCGCGCGTGCGGTGGTTTAAATTGTGTAAAAGTAAATAACTTTTTTATTTAATAAATCACGGGAATTTTCTGCTCTTTAAAATTAATCCCGGGATTTGGGGCATATCCACTTTATTCTTTCGCTGTATGAAATCAGTGTAAGTATATGAATAACTCTACCTAATTCCGACCTCTGCTGATGATACTATATGCACTGCAACTTTGTCTAAGATCTTATGTAAACTAGATAAGTGACTAAGATATTTTTTTTATTTGCTCCAAACATGTGTACACATACAATAATAAAAAGTGCATGTAGGATAACATAAAAGAAAATTGGTTCAGACATATCTGCCACATACTATGGCGTGCAAATGTTTAGAATACTACAAATATTGTTTTTTTTTTAAATATCATTTCAATCTGAAAAATACTTAATGGCAAAATTAAACATTACAAAAATAAAATAAAATAATAATTTAATCCAATTGTTACGTAATTTGACAGATAGTGCAGTTAACAGTGGCTCTCCAAGTGTCCATCGCGCGCTAGACGTTTCTATCGAAGTTTTAATTTATTCTGGGACCTCAGTACGAGCAAAACACGAGTAAAAACGTCGAATTAAAACTACTCGTTTGAAAGTTCAATTACAAGTTTATTTTTTAATATTTTTAATAATTTATTCATTATAAGGATGATACTGATTGTGCTTGTTGCAAACAATTTTACTAAAATGATATAGGATTACCGTATTTTCGATTAAAAATCAAAGTATATAAAAGCTTTTGGATACTGTTTTCATGAAATTCGTCAACAAATACTTATATTTAAAATACATGCAGAAGAAAGGTTAATTTAATGAGAAGTGCACATGTTGTTTACAAAAAGACATGTCCCCTATTTAAAACTCATGGATGGGCAGAGATCGGTCATCAACCGGTTATAAATCCAGAATAGACTCCAGGGTGCTACTGAGAAATTCGAACCTTTGTAATATTTAAAGTCCATCAAAGCTGCGTCTGCTCATTTTTAAAACAAAACCTCGTGCACACGATGACAATAGTAGTTAAACAAGAAAAGACCGAAAACTATGCGATCATTTTTTATTAGACATCATATTATTATTATTTTCTTAAAAAATCTCAGGCTCTGTTAATGATCATAGTGATGTTGGACCACCATGTTTCGACCAATGTACTTACCTGGCCCTAAAAGTCCATAACTGAGGTTAGGCTGTTCAGGAGTGCGACCTAAAGGCTAGATACTAATTAAATAATCACCTTACATGTATAACTCGCTCATGTAATCTTTAGAGCGGTTTCAGACTAGCGTATTTTGTAGCACGTATCAGTCGTATAGGATCTAGCCACATTCGGCACTTCAAAAAATCGAACGCGCGTACACTTGCTCATTCATGTTCGCTTGATTAAAATGACATCAGTCAACAAAAGTGACAACTTATCTCGCGACTCGCGTTTATACGAGCTTATACGGGCGTCAACGTTCCACGACTGGCAAAAAGTGCGCGTTTACGCGCGCCTACCCGCGCGTCCTAAAACGAGCTCATACGTCTTCTACGTAAAATCTGAAACCGCCTTTATTCTTGAACCACTTCATATACAACCTTGACCAACAAAATAAATAATCCTGCTCACATGATCATTGATCAGTCGCTAAAGGGTGTTAGTTAGGAGCTCATTGGCGAGGCAACTACACGTAATAACGGTAACGCACAGTAACTCTACGTGTGTTTCGAGCTGATAACGAGTGTAAACAGACTATTAATTGTGGGGTAGGGCAGGGACAGTGGGCGAGCTTGTTGGCATACAGATTTGTTGGGTGGAGAAGTATGCTGGAAGTCTTTTCACGATCAAAACAATTGTAAATGAGTTTAAAGCTAATGATCATTCTTGACTCTGCCCTGGGATCTAAGTGCGGTGCTGTTTCACAAAGGATGGGGCAAGTAATGTCGTGTCCTGCGTGTCCTGTTGTTTGTTCATTACAGGAACTAATGGATGCTACTGAAGGCGCCAAACTCGTAGCCTAGTTATGCGTCGACTCAATTTTGATTGATTTATGTACACACTAAATACGGAAAAGAAGAAAGGAACAGAAATATAGGTACACAAATTATGCTTATTTCTAAACAAATCCCTTCCAGCATTACTGCGAAAGGAGATATTAAAAAAGAGGTGTAGACATAGACATAGTGTGTAAAAGAAGAAGAGAAAATGTCTTCGTATTCAGTCTATAATCTTTTACTACTACTTACTTACAGATTTGTTTTTGAAGTATTTGGTATCCTTTCTTTCTCTAATATAGATCGTCACTCACTGGAAGCCCGAGGACGACATCGCCGTCGATGTCAACCGCGGTGAAGTTGGTGTTACGATCTGTTTATGTTTGTGAGGTAAACATGGCCAGTGATCACACAGTATAGAGAGGTTTGGAAGGAGAAAGGACACGCCTTTGACCAGCTGTGGGAGTGTGGGACTTGACGTAGGCTAGCATCATTCTCCTGCCTTTATCCCAATTTATTTGGGGTCGGCGCAGTATGTCTTTTCCTTCCATACTTGTATTACTCGTCATCTCAACAGACACGACATAGGCTGACAATAGAGTAATAAAGTAAGTAGTAAGTGGTGGAGAGTGGTGGTGGTGGTGGTGAGTGGTAGTGAGTGGTGGTGGTGGTGGTAGTGGTCATCATCATCATCCACAGCCCGATTTCACCCACTGCTGGGTATAGGCCTCTCTTTGCTTGTGCCAAGCTCCACGCTCCTGTGCCAGCCTCATCCAGGATATTCCCGCAATGGCAACAATGTCGTCTGCCCATCTCGACGCCGGACGACCAACACTCCTCTTTCCATTTCTTGGACGCCACTCAGTCACAGCTTTACTCCACCTGCCATCACCGCGCCTGGCTAGGTGTCCTGCCCAACTCCATAAGTCCGTAAGTCTCTCGTGGTAGTGGTAGTAAGTGTATTTGTGTGTACCTAAATAAGTAAATAAATAATAAGCAAAGCAGAATAGAACATTTTATAAATGTTAGCTGTTCTTCCAGTCCGTGTGTCGATATCATAACTAGCGTTCCCACACATATAACGGGAAATTCATTAACATAATATATTGCAAACAGCTGCAAAACGTAAAGCGTTGTGAACAGATATTATATGGTTTTATGATATTTGATTAACGTGTCAATGGGTCCGGAATTGTATATGGGTGGGTGAAAACGTTCCTCGAAGCAATGTTTGGAAGTTATAGCTGAAGGGTTTAGTTAACGAATTTAAATATGGTTTTGGGAAATAAATTTCAGTATTTGCGACAGCACGGTTGGCGCAGTGAGCGATTAGGTTGCGTATCGCAGGCTCGATACCCGCACGCAGCAAATATGTCTATGGCCTCAGGCCTACAGGTAGTGGTTCTGGTCCTGGTTGTTTGTGTATGTAAATTTAAATGTTTGTAAACGCAACCACAACACAGGAGAAGTACCTACCAAGGCGTAGAGAGGCATTTATAAGTAATGGATGGTTGCCCAGCCGCAGACTGACCTCGTCAAGCGTAGCTTACCCTTAGAGTTCAACATTTGCGGCTGTTATTATTTTAGCTACATGCTTCTTATTGCAGCTACATGTTTTTAAACTCTAAGAGCTCTTCAAACCTGTACAAAATCCAAAGAACAGGTTAGAAACTCCATGGACACCCTCTCTTTTAAGAAGTTCATCATTATCTTAAACAGCCCGACTTCACCCACTGCTGGATATAGGCCTGTTTTTGTTTATGCCAATCACCACGCTTCTGTATCAAAAGTTACTGCTAAATTATTACAGATTCTCGAATATTAGTTTGAATCAATACCCCATTACCCCACAGTACCTCACGCTCCAAATGTGTCTAACTCCAACTAAATCACTTACAACAAGTAAGTCGTATTCACTTAGTTCACAGCCAGCTTAGCCGTTTGTAAGCCGCGGAGATGCCCGATAAGCCGCGCTAGAGTTAATATAACTATCTGCTTTTGATTTGTGCGGTACTATCTGCTGGCCTACTGGATTCGCCCAATTATGGTTGAGGTTAGGGTTTGATTTACGCGAACGTGATGACTTTTGTTTGGGATTTATCTGCTGCAATTTTGTTTTGGATTTTAAAAGTTCCTATTTCGTACGCCAGGTTCTTTTCTGGGAACTGAGCTTAACATAAAGCTAAGATAGTAATAATATATTCAAATTGACTAAAATTATAACCGATCTTTAAACGATGTCAAGTTTATTAAATATCTTTGTTAGTTTGGATGTAGGAGGTTAATCATCAGAACTACTGATCCGATTCTGTAATTTCTTGCACTAATGGGAAATGATATTATTATCCCGAGTGGCAACGGGTACATTTAAAACATTTCCGTGGCATAATTGCCGACCATAACGCGAGCGAGCGATCCGCGGACAAAAGCCAATGGTTAATGAAAGATAATGAAAACTATTTGAGTTTAAATACTATTTAAAGTGAAGACAATACGTGTCTTAAACACTTCACGAATGAAAAACTTCAAAGGACAACGAAATTAAAATTCTACCTACGTAAACTGCATCTCGTAAAAATAGACAGAAAGGGATAGAATAATAATGAGAAACGGACCCACTTTAAATAATCAGACACCTAATTGACAGCATTTGTGTTAAAGAAAAGAGAAGAGGCTACTCTGACAGGGCATTAGAACCACAGTAGACATATTAGTATTATCACACAGTGTTTCAACTAGGAATAAAATGGTCGGAATCGGGGCACGCCCATTAAGTTGTAAGCTAAGTGTTTATAGAAATAAAACAGTGTCCAACTGTCCATGGAGTTTCTTGCCCATTCTTCTCCATAGAGATCTAACGCTTTGGAATGGGCAACTACAGTTCTTTCAGTAGTTACTATGCCTGTGACTGGGACTGTAGCTTCATCCTTTTGTTTTTAACCTTCAAAAGTGCCTGTAATGGTTGAAATAAATGCTTTGAGTTCTGAGCAAGTGGTTACGTTATAAATGTCATCTACCTAGCCTTTTCCCAACTATGATGGGGTCGGTATCCAGTATAACTGGATGCAGGTGAGATTACGATAGGTACCTCTTGATAAGACTGGTTGTCAGACTTTTGGACCACTGACTACCTGGAAGGGTTATCAAAGAACTTCAAATGACAGCTGGAACCAACGGCTTTCCGTGGCACGTTGGAAACTCGGTATGTTATGGACGATCGTACATCCATGGACCTTGTCAAGTGCTGCTTTCTCTTGAAGATCGACTCGTTATTATTTAGCTTTTTTACCACGAGAAAAACCTCTGAGAATGCCTCAAAAAATTTGCTGCAATAGAAACTTAACTCTGTCTGCTGTAAATAAGGTCTAAAATATGTACAAGAATTCGTAAGGGATACTTATAAATGAATTTGAAATAAAAACTCGTCCATGTTTAATGCGAATAAGGTTGAGGCTTTCTCGTCTGATTTCACAAACGAGGGCCTAGTTGGTTGGCTTACTGGTCTTCTTTCTACTGTGTCTGTACCTATGCTATTTTTATTGACTATCTGACCTTTTCCGAATAAAAAGGCGTCAAGGAAAAATCTAAATAGGTGGTAGGTACTTGTAAGTCGTCTGGCGATGAAATGAATGTCGTCCCACGCTAGGAACTCAACTGGGTCTGCTTGTGGGCGGACGAATGACAGTTCTATGTCTGGTTTTGAGGCTAACCTTATTTACGTCAGCAATTTCCTTGTCACTTCATGGTGTGTGTGGGTGGCATGGTTTATAAATACATTTGTAAACTCGAAAGAACGTGAAAGAGTAATTCGCCTTGGGATTTTAAACTTATAACTAGAATATCTTTTAAAAGTCGTAAAGAATTAAGAAAATGTTTCGTTTATCCTCTAGGACTTGGTTCTTCTAGCAGATGGTCGCAATTGTCAATAAATGAGTGCCTTTTATCCCTGACCTGATCGCAATAACTTTAATTTTTTTTTTTAATATTAAATGGGCCTACTTTTTACCACAATCCTGTGCTGGAACAGAGATGAGGTCGACGATGGAACGAGCTAACCCAAAAGAAGCCTATTAACTCGCGACTTAAATAAATTGGGGTCATATGAACTTGGGAACACCGACGCAGGCAGGGAATTCCACTCCTTAACTAAACTAGGGCACCAAAATCAAAAATGGGAGGATCACAAAAATAGACTCATAAGTATTGTGTCCATTTTATATTTTTAGGAATTATTTGGGGTTCGATTCAAACATTTCAAAATGTAAACGCTCGCGTAAATCAAACGACGCCCTTATCAATACAAGCGTATGCGGCTGAGACGATTACTGATGTCAGCTCATGTATTAGGGACCCTGTGTTTGGCATTACACCACTACAACTGTTGTGTGATGGCTAATGTGTTTGACGTTAATCACTGAATGACTTGATTGTGGTTTTGAAGCAGAAGGAGAAGTATAAAATTGCTTAGTAATATTTATAGCTCTTTAAAAGAGAGCTAACTACCACCAGAGTTCACATACGTTTCGGCTTACATTGATCAACTTTTCAGGTGTAATAGATGTATTTGTGAAGCTAATTGAAATTTCTGTGAGCTCGAGGCATCGACATCCATTGAGGATTTCCACATCGAGGACAAAAAAAAAGGCATTCTTGGGATAGTAAACAGTTTCTCCTGGCTTGCAGCATTAGCAGCCTATAATGTTACCACTGCTGGGACATCACCCCGCTATCTGCTCTCAGTCAAATCCTCGGTAGGTGGATGTCACATGTCCTAGAATTTTTAGTGCTAGTTGATACTAGTTTCCTCAAGAAGCTTTTTTTCACCGTTTGGGAATAGTTGTGATGAAATACTTTACACTGCAGCTGAATACCAGTATTTTACATGAAGCGACTTCCTATCTGATTAAGTGAGTATGAACAACTGCGTGTAAAGTTCTTCATACCCAATAGAAAAGGGAGGATCCTCCGACCAGACGGGTGTTATGTCTGGTGGGCTACTGCCTGACAGTTGTTATCAGGTTTTTCTATATAGTCTTAAGTCGCGGATAACTTTATCATCATCTGCCTAGCCTTTTCCCAACTATGTTGAGGTCGGCTTCCAGTCTAACCGGATGCAGCTGAATAACAGTATTTTACATGGAGCTACTGCCTATCTGACCTCCACAACCCAGTTAGCGCTAGGTAATAGGATACCCCTTGGTAAGACTGGTTGTCAGACTTTCGGGTCACTGACTATCTGTAACGACTGTTAAAGATCCACAAATGACAGCCGGGACCAACGGCTTAACGTGCTTTCCGAGGCACGGAGGAAACTCGCTATGTGAGTGGTGGTCGGACCAATCTAGGTAAGCACGGCTTAACCTAAAGATCGACCCGAGCGGCTGTTCTTATTTAGCCACGAGTTCCTCTCTTGCAGATAACTTTAAATAACACTATTTAGAGTTGTTCATGTTAGTTCTTCACTTTTTGTTCTATGTTGCTGTAGCACTTCTTGTAGTGCCTCGACATGATGACCATAATCCAGCCATTAAAACAAAAATGTTCATTTCTGCAGTTGTCTCTAAATACAGTCAATAGCAAACAGTGAGTAGCGTACGTAGCTAAACTGAACGAGCTCGAACTGAGTGATGTCGCTAGAACCTTCACTTGGCTCAGCTTTGAATACTTAGCTGCGATATAGCAAGTTTATGGTATAGGCTTAGAGCGATTTGTTGAAATATTTTTACTTTTGTTTTTAGTCAAGCCGATATTAGACGCTTCACTTTTTGTTCATTCTGTCTTTCCTTCTATACGTTTTACTAGAAATGAAACATCTTTACTCAAAATCAGTCAAAATTGAACCTTAATTCATTATTGAACCGGTCAACCGAATAGAAGAACCGAAAATTTGTAGATTTTAGCATTCGACCTTGCTAAGGAAACAAGCAGATACACGAACTTACCTACTTACTTAAGTTATTTTTTCATGTCGTGTAAACGTACAATGAATCATGTAATGCGTCTGAAATCAGCTTTAGGCAAAGAGAATCAGGCAAGATATAGAACATTGTTTGTTATCCAGGTAATACATTAGAAGTTAGGAAGAAGAAGACATGCTGGGCCGAACCCAAATGAATTTGGATAAGGGCAAGAGAATGATGATCCAGGTAATACATAAGCAGGTACATTTATATACAAGTGATTTTAAAAGTACCAGAACACAGAACCGGGAAGTGTGGCAGAAAAAAGGGGAGGCATATACCCAGCAGTGGGTGATTCCGGGCTGATATGATAATGTTATAAGTGGCATAAATTATAAATTATTACCTTTTTTATTGGGATGGGTAATCATCAAATGACTCCTCCCGCTCTGGGCGGAGCGGAAAGGAGTGTCAGACTTTTACTGACTAAAACCCATCCATGTTCCTTCTTTTTCCCTTTGTGTTCCAGGGCCGCGGTATCTCTTTCGAACAGTCCCGCAGCCCTGGATAAATTTTTACCTAAAACAAGTTAACATAGTAATTACATGTGGGTATCATAGATGGGTATGGTCTACTACAAAAAAATATCACGATGACGGGAGCAATTATGATCAGTTTAGATTTTAGATTTGTTTTCTTATATTATTTTCATTGTATATTGTGCGCACTTGTGGCATGTGCCATATAAATATATTTTTCTTTCTTTCATATTATTAGGTATGTGACTCTCGGCTTGGTTAAGTGTATTTTTATACTAGTTAATGCTTTCGCCTACATCTTTCACCCCACCCGTAAATCCTAGCCCGTATTAATTCCGCTGTCGTGTGTTGCCTACCGGCTGTGCTACCGGTGCCGCGTTCACCGCACTCAGCCGGCAATGTACGCAGCGCACTTAATTGTGCTCATTTACGCTAACGTAGCAGAATTCACTGCTATGACAGTTTAGCACTACGTTTCGAAATAGAATCGGCGATCAAAGACTTCGTTATGGTGGTTTTGCTAAGCTTGGTGGCGATTCCCGAACGACTGTGTTGTAAAGTTATCAGATCGTTTACTTTGACTATTATAGTCTATGCATTTACACTGTGCCATGCACTTTCTGTATTTGGTTATGACTATATGATGCAAAATCATCATCTGCGTGGCCTTTTCCCAACTATCTTAGGGTCGGCTTCCAGTCTAACTGAATGCAGTTAAATACCAGTATTTTACATGGAGCGACTGCCTATCTGACCTTCACAACCCAGTTAGTACTGGGTAATACGATATTCCTTGGTAAGACTGGTTGTCAGACTTTCGGGGTGACTTCCTGTAACGACTGTCAAAGAACTGAAGAAATGACAGCCGGGACCAACGGGTTAACGTGCTTTCAAAGTTGTCCGCGATATTAGCATATTTACAACCACCCGACTTCAACCGTCTCGGGCAGTACAACAAAGACAACATCCATCTGGTCGGAGGATGCGCTCTTTTTAATAGGGGATGTGTTTAGAGGTGATTTTTTTTTAAATAATTAATTCAAAGAGTCGATTTGTAAATTATTTGTTCGATTTGTTTCCCAATTTGACATCTTCTCTTTCACCCGACTGTCCTATTGGTCTAGTGGTCGCAAGCGCGTCTGCTGAACATGAGGTCCTGGGTTCGATTCCCGGGTCGGGTAAAGTGTTATTGGGTTTTTCTATCAGTAATTTTTCAGTAGCTACTACGGTGTTTGGATTTGTGCCCGGTTGATCGCAATAGGTTCGCCCCCTATTACATGGGACTTAAACATAACTGGCGAAAATTTTAATGAGGATATACTAGTAGGTACAACTCTGCGAAACCCTTCGGGGATTTCAGGTGTGATGTTATATTATGTTCTCATTCATGTCGATGGTGAAGCTGTCAGTGATAACATGCCCTACAATCATGATACTGACAGTTCTCGAACGCAGTTAAAATGTGCTTTAAGTTTCAATGGCAATGTACGCGGTGCACTTAATTATGTTCATTTACGCTAACGTAGCAGAATTAACTGCTATGACAGTTTGGAATAACGTTTATAAATAGAATCCCCGATCATAGAGCAGTAATGTTTGTTTAGCTTCATGATAGGAAGTTCCCGAAGGTCTGTATGGACGGTAGTTGCATAATTATCGTATCGTTTACTTTGACGACTTATTTATTTATTTACTTAAGGTTAGCCAACAATTGTTTACACGTAACATTACATTGAGATTGACAAGTATACATTGGCAAGTGTTACAATTACTTATAGGCTAACAACGCATGCACAGGAAACGGATTAAACATACAAAATTAATTATTATTACATATTCTTTGATTATGATTTAGGTTAGTTTTTTTGTTCTTAAGATTAGATTAGTTAAAACATTGAATTAATTACTTATAAACATATTAACAAGAAAATGGAATCACAAATAATAAAGATGTCAAGTTAATTATTAATTAGTTACAATCAAACAATTTAATTGATGATATATTATAGATTACGACTTATCATAATAATATAAGCATTTACACTGTGCCATAAATTACATTTCCACCCAAACATCTAAAATATGTGGAAGGGATGATTTGGTACTTTGATTATGATAATTAAGTAATTAAAAAAAAAAAAACAAAAAAAAAACTGAACGTCCACACGCCTGATTTTTATCAAAGTAGGCACAGGTTGGTATAAAGCTAACAAACAGGGTAAACATCAGTTTTTTAAACTGTCATGGTCACTAACATTATCATTAAGACTAGAAACGGGATATTTATCATGTCCATGTTTATCCGTGATCATGGTGCTTACAACTGCACCGAAATATCGGGAACTCAAAACAAATAGTGGACATGGTAAATATCCCGTTTCTAGTGTTAATGATAATGGTAAACATCAACAACAACAATTATTTAATTTAAAAAAATTATAATGTCACGCACGTGATACAAAATTATTATGTCATTTGGCTTCACTTACCATTTCTCCATTTCCTAAAATCGCAGCGCAAAATAATGAATGTAAATACTTGTGAATTTTCAGATTAAACTACACAAGCAAATCCACTTCACATTTTACATCAGATACGCCACTTTAGCACAGTTAAGCACCTCTTTAGCCACATAAAACCAAACCTACATTCTCATATACACATAAAAATAAGTACTTTTAGTCCCCTTTCCTACCCCTTTTTCAGCCCCAGGTTTAAATGCTACTTAAACTCATTAGCAGGTAGAATAAGGTCCTAATTGCCCCCTAATATATCAAGTTGAAGATAGCACTCGTTTATGTCATAAATTATGACATGTCAGCCAAATGAAGCGATTAGGCTTTGGGGATTTCGAGTTCTATAGCGTGAAGTGGTGGGATTGAATGGTTTTGATACTTGTTTTGTTTGTGTTTTGATGATTGCTTGTCGTAATCTAATATCAGTTTGGTAATATTTGAAGTTAAAAATGGCCTCAATACTGCTGTTATTGTCTTCTACTTCAACCTGTATTTACTGAATGCTGAGTGTAGGTCTTCTCCATTGCACGCCAGTATATACGAATCGAGGCCTAAGTTCTGCCAGTCACTCTGACCAAATCGGTAACGTCAATTTAGTAATAAAGACGGAAAAGAGGACCAAGATTCATTTACCGCTCATCTTGTCCTAAGTTAAGTACTATCTTGTTCAGGAATAATACGAAAAAAGTTCCTTTTCATAATTAAGATGATGAAATACACAGAAATCGAATTGTTTCCGAGAGGTTCACTTACTATAAGTCGTTATTTTTGGACTTATAGTAAGTGGCCTATTTACTACTGTGTTGACAAGACAGTGATAAAGCAATCAAAAGTATTACTATATTATTCGATCTTTAAAATAAAGTACTAGTTATCCCATCATCCATCATAGTACAGTGCACAAGCGTGCGCAAACACAGATGCACTCTTCCCTTATTCTCGGGATGTCAATCCAACATGATCGGAGAGAGATCAGGAGCAGGGCTTACCGTTAAATGCAACAATATTTTATTTTAAAAACACTACAAAAATCTTCCATTCTATATAACCTACTCTCAAAAAGCAACAAGTACCACCCGGACCAAGTGTCATAACTTCACCTAAAAAGCAGAAAGTTGCCAAGTATCAAATAGTTACGTCGCAGTATTCAACAAGTTGCAGCGCAATGCATTCGCAGTGACATGTCGCAGACGTCCTTACGGAATTAATTACGCCCCTATAGCTGTGTTATTGTAACTGATGACCATTTGATATTAGGGTAGAACCAGTGTGTATTATAACCTCCATAAATTACATAATTAGGTCAAAACGACATTTTAGAGGAACGAACGCATGATGTTAACGTAATGGTGCGATTCCACTAAAATTATACGCAAACATTAATTTGTGTTGCACAAGCGCGAATATTTTGTTCAGCACAAACTGTTTCTATTTAAAGACTTCCAGGTCAACCGTGGTAACTCATGTCCAGATGGAGATTTCGGCAGGTGAAACGGACGGGTTTGGTAAGGATGCACTATATACCTCGCCACATGTTTAGTCTATTGCACTGACCGCTCGCCAGGTGAGTGGGGTGGGATTCAGCCTTTGCGACAGGAGGGTATTTAGGTGCAAAGAGTGTGCTGTACAAGTGAGAGTGTAGGAGATTGTAGCTTAATAATAAAAGCCGTTCGGGTCGATCTTTAGGTTAAGCAGTGCTTGCCTAGGTTGGTCCGTGGATGGGTGACCATCACCCAGTACCCGTACCGAGTTTCCTCCGTGCCTCAGCTCCATCCAATTAGACTGGAAGCCGACCCGACCGAAAAGGCTTGGCAGAGCTATGATGGTGTGCTGTACAAGTGTATATGTGTGTGTCCTGGTGGCTGAGAGAATGTCAAGCTCACTCAAATGTCTCGCTGATGGTGGCGGGTGTGTCGGGTCATTTAGTTCCCTTCAATATGGTTGAGTTGAATGGCGCTGATCCATGCGTCATGTTCGTGAACGGGCGCTGTCAGTTGGGACTGGTCATCTCTTAGCTGCCACGGATTATTTTAATTACTTTTTTTTTAATTGTTGGTTTAATCTTTTACTCTGGACGCTCTTAATGTCTTTGTACATCGTTCTCACATAAATGTATAATATCAACATGAATGATGTAACCAAGATTTTGTAACAATGTTTTGATTTAAAGGAGTGTCCATGGAGTTTCTTGCCCATTCTTCTCCATAGAGATCTACGCTTTTGGAATGTGCAACTACAGTACTTTCGCAAGTTATTATGCCTTGTGACTGTGACTGTAGCTTAGCTTTTTTTTGACTTTCAAAAGTGCCTGTAATGGTCTAGTTGAAATAAATGATTTGATTGATTGATATACCTCCGCCTCCATATTTGAAGATGTTTGTTTCTTTTTACAGTGTAACGATCCTCTTCTCAATCAAAACAGGTAAGGACCTACCTGATAATCAAAGGCTCACACCTCTTTATCAATGTACTTCTAATTCCTATGAGACGTCATTAAAGTGTTAAGACCGAAATTCTCACAAATCAATGAGATTTGTTCAAAACATTCACCGATTTCCGTCTGAATGAAAACGTAAAGCCGCTTACAACTTTGTACAGACAAACGGAAATTTTAATTAGATGTCTCCCTAATTTGATACTTTACACGTAAACCGCGTAGCTGGTGTAATGCTATTATACATTATTTCGTGGATGTTGGAAAGGATGTTGATACTTTCATGTTTTAAATAGACTACATAACGAAAGAACATAACATAACATCACGCCTGTGATCTCCGAAGGGTCAGGCAGAGGTGCACCTAAAGGTACACTCATTTCGCCATTTATGTTTAAGGTTCATGTAATAGAGGCGAGTCTATTGCCTTCTACTGGGCACAAATCTAGACTCCGTGGCTGCTACTGAGAAATTCCTGATAGAAACAGCCAATACTATAGTACTTCGCTCGACCCGGAAATTGAACCGTGGACGTCATGCTCAGCATTCGCGCTTGCGACCACTAGAACAATGAGGCAGTATGTAAGAACGTGTTCTAAATAAAACTCTTGAATTATTCACTGCCATCGCAGAGATCAAGGGCTTTAGAGTTGCCAAATCAGTTTTTTGAACTCATAATACTAAAAAACCTACAAATTCTACGAACGTGAAAAAAATATCAATAAATTATGATTAAACAAAAAGTTATGAATTACTTATTTTTTTATATTATTGTATTATTTTAAAAGCAGTACTTTTGTGCTCTTCTATGTTAATACATAGTCTGCACTAAAAGTATCGGGAATGGAATATTTCCACTGTTCCTGTCATTTTAAAATCTTTTTAATTGAAAACTCCTTGGGTTTCAAAATCGAATACCATTTATTTATTTAAAAAAAGATTCTCGGTTTTGTCACAAGGTTTTGTCAAACTTGTTCAGTCGTTGAGAAAATGGAATTGACTCGAGAAAATTCAAGAGCGATGATTTATTATGACTTTTGAAGTGGTTTAACACAAAAACAGTGTGTTGACCGGATGATTTCTGCATTTGGTGATGAAGCCCCATCCAATACCACAATTTATCGCTGGTTTGCTGAATTTCAATGTGGACGTGTCCAGCTCAGTGATGATCCCCGTCAAGGTCGTCCAAAAACTGCAGTCACCCAAGAAAACGTTGATGCTGTGCGTAAGCTGATTGAGGAAGATCGACATGTGACATACCGCGAAATTCAGGCAACTTTAGACATTGGCATGAGTCAAATACAAATAATTTTACATGAACAATTAGGTGTAAAAAAGTTGTTTTCCCGATGGGTACCGCATTCGCTCTGTGAAGAGCAAAAAGCGGCTCGCGTTACTTGGTGCGTCAGAACTCTCGAAAGATTCCACGCAGGATCCTCAAATGCTGTATACAACATCGTTTCAGGTGACGAATCCTGGATATACGCGTACGAACCCGAAACAAAAAACCAGTCACGAGTTTGGGTGTTCGAAAATGAGTTAAAGCCAACAAAAATTGTTCGTTCACGGAGTGTTGCAAAAAAAATGGTGGCCACGTTTGTCTCCAAAACCGGCCATGTTGCGACTATTCCTCTTGAGGGACAAGGAACGGTTAATGCAGAATGGTATACTAGCATTTGTTTGCCACAGGTCGTTTCTGAACTCTGTAAAGAGAACTGCAATCGCCGCATCATCCTCCATCACGACAATGCGAGTTCTCACACCGCGCACAGAACAAAAGAGTTTTTAGAGCAAAAAAACATAGAATTTTTAGACCATCCGCCGTACAGCCCCGACCTAAGCCCTAATGATTTCTATACTTCCCTAAAATTAAGAATAAATTGCGTGGTCAGAGATTTTCATCACCTGAAGAAGCTGTGGACACCTACAAAACGGCCATTTTGGAGACCCCAACTTCCGAATGGAATGGTTGCTTCAATTATTGGTTCCATCGTATGGAAAAATGTGTCAAATTTCGCGGAGAATACTTCGAAAAGCAATAAATACATTTTTAAATAGTAATGTTGTGTCACTTCCTTGATTCCCGAAATTTTCAGTGCCGCCCTCGTATATTGTCCTGTTAAGTATCTGTGTGTACATAAATACATAAATATGTTGATTATTTGGCCTGAGCAGAATTTAATTTAATTTGCAACATTGCGAATAAAAAAATCTTTTTCTAATGTTTATTAGAGTAAATGACAGCGTGACGGTTGACGGAGCAGAATAGCAGACAAAAACATATTGCGCCGACCCCAAGTAACTTGGGACAAGGTCCGTAAGATCACATCATCTGCCTAGCCTTTTCCCAACTATGTTGGGGTCGGCTTCCAGTTTAACCGGGTGCAGCTGAATACCAGTATTTTAATGGAGCGACTAGCTATATGACCTCCACAACCCAGCTAGCACTGGGTAACACGATACTTTGACACGACCCTTTGGTAAGACTGGTTGTCAAACTTTCTAGCCACTGACTATGACTACCTTAACGACTGTCAAAGTATCGTGACTGTCAAAATGACAGCCGGGACCAACGGCTTAAGATGCTTTCCGAGGCATGGAGAAAACTCGGTATGTAGTGGGTGGTCACCCATCCACGGACCAACCTAGGCAAGCGCGGCTTAACCTAAAGATCGACCCGAGCGGCTGCTATTATTTAGCCACGAAATAGTCTGTAATATCACGATAGTAAGAAATACGTTTTCAATTCTTAAACTCAAAGGTAGGAAATTAAAAAATATTACAATTCCTAAACTTTTAGTAATTTTTTTTAAGTACGATGGTTAATTTTTTTTTTTATTGTTTGAAGTACATGCCAAAACAAAAGCCCGTGACGAGAACGCGTCAGTCTTATGTCAGTGTGCTACCTACTCAACGTCATCGGCGTATTTCAATGCATCCAAGAGCATGATTTGCACCAAGGAAAGGGTGTTTTTGGGAAAGGAACTTTGTATGGAATTTCGTATTTTTAGTGAATTGGAAACCTCATCGGGCGCATGGCTTGAAATATCATAAACTAGCAGAGCTCACGAACTTCGTCTGGATGTCCCACTGCTGGGCTTAGGGATCCCCGATATCCATGCAGGCACTTTTCTCCAGAGCCAACTAGAACCAGCCTTCTTTAAAAAAAAAACAGAAAAAGATTATCAAAGATGCGCGTGTTAATTTGTACTAATTTATATAAGCCAATAATGTGCTTTATTCTCATTAAAACGAACAATGTAACTTTCTAAATAATTATCTAATATTCCAAATAAACACTTTTTACATTTAATTAACCCTTTGAATGATTACATTAATTACTGTAAACATGTTAACAGACTGTTACGGATTTATTGTAATTAATTTAAACACATTTGTTTGGTACATTCCAACTCAAACAAAGGCTAAAATCTTGTTTGTTTGTATATACTAAAAGGTTCAGTAGTAACATGTGCTTTCTAAATTAATGACGAGTGCAAATTAAAACATTCTTAACGAGGCTTAGAGGCACTTATTCTTCCCGTCATTGCGATATTTTTTGTACCAGAAGGTACCTAGGAACCTCCCAGTTGCAGAGATATTGGAGGTCAAAGTTCCAACTTTTTCACAAGTATAAAAAAAAAACTCCTGAAATTATGAACGCAGCAAGCCAACTTGTTGATCAATGTATAATCAGCACTTTCCTGCCCTCGTCTCATGTTATCTAGGGTCGGTGTAACACATTTTTTTCTTCCATATTTCCCTGTCAACCGTCACGCAATCATTGACTACTTTTTCTTTCATATCATTCCTCACGCAATCCATCCATCTTTTCCTTGATCTTCCTCTCCTTCTCCACCCATCAACATTCTCTTTAAGTCACATGCGATTCGTCCCTCCTCATCACATGCCCATACCGAGACAGTCGATCCGCTTTCTACGTTTCTGTAACTGGCGTAACCTTCCTCTAATATACTCATTCCTTACCATATCCATTTTTGTTACACCACACATCCACTTTAACATTTTTCTCGCAATAATTGTGAAAATGAAACTTGTAACTTAATTTGATATAAAAACAATAATAAAATTATACTACTTTATGTTTCGCTAAGATTAAAGTAGGTACTCAATATTAAATGAAATATGTCACCAAATTCTTTTACCACAAAAGACCAAAATATCACCAGTTATGTGATCCCGAAACCGATCAAGCCACTAAAAGTGTCATTATTCATGATAAACTACCCCACAATTTACGAGATAAACATCTATGAAACATGCGTTTTCCACCATATTGTAATGTAGTAGGGTACATTTTGAATTCACACAAAACATCATTTCATCATCTACCTTGCCTTTGCCCTACTATGATAAGGTAGTATTCGAGTCACTCTCCTCCTCCATGTGAAGAATGGTATACAACAATTCTTCACATGGAGCGACTGCCTCTCTCCACACCCCAGATACTGAGCCATACGATTACCCTTGGCAAGACTGCTTGTCAGCCTTGACAGGGCTTATATCTGTATCGACTAAGATCTATGAATGACAGCCGGGATAAATATTTGCTTAACTGGCTTTCCGAGGCGGTTCGTAAAGCACGTTAAGTCGTTGGTCCCGGCTGTTATTTGTAGTTCTTTGACAGTCGTTACAGGTAGTCAGTGGCTCGAAAGTCTGACAACCAGTCTTACCAAAGGGTATTGTATTACCAGTACTAACTGGGTTGTGGAGGTTAGAGAGGCAGTCGCTCCATGTAAAATACTGGTATTCAGCTGCATCCGGTTATACAGGAAGCCGACCCCAACATTAGGGTGCTTCTTATTTATCGACTTTTGAAAATTTACTACGTCAACCCGCTATTCGCTTCTATCACCCAAAATACTAATCCGTATTTTTTATTTTATTTTTTGATCAACTTTTAGGGGTCGCTACCTTGAGTCAAAGTTTTAAAAATTATAAAAAAAGAAATTGCTGCTCAATGTACATAAAACAGTAATGCACTTCATATTTGGTCATAATAAAACATACTCATCGACTCGTTGTCACATTACTCCGTTCAAGGACACTCGTACCCATACCTACGCCCCTCCCACATGCACCAATCTCGCCTTGAAATCGGAGGAAGAAACTAGTAACAAACACGATTTCGATCTGCTTGGTATAACATTGATAAAAATAAGTTCAGTACAGTTTCTACGGACCCTGACGCTTTAAAATACGTAGAAAATATAGCAGGCAGCACAATTTCATTTGCTGAACAACAGCTGAATGATTTTCAGCCACGTGAGGATTACAAGGAACTGTTGACACTTACAATAATCTTTTTGGGAAGTGTACCTAATAAATAACATTTAGAGCTCCAGCAGGTCTACATCGCGCGCGATGGATGGCTAAAGCAATTTATTGCCTTAAGATTTTTATGTTTAGAGACCAGTTTAAACTAACAAAAAAAGAACTTAAAGCCATAACTGAAATTTGCGTTTTTGTTGTTATCATTTATGTGAGATGCTGGTTCCAAGCACCCGTGGCCACATCGGCACCAAGGAATGACTTGTGTCTGTTAAAAAATCTTAAGGAGTTTGAAAATATAAACAAAGCTATGTTCAAAAAAGCTCTTACGAAGTTCCTAGGACATTTGTGGTATCTGTCTGAAGAACTTGTTGCGCTAGCTTTTTTTGATGATGAACTTTCTCTTGAAAGCAAACAAAAAATGGTGATAGCACTCAGTGAGGAAGGTTCAGACTATAGCCCAAAGCGAATCACCCTAGATCTAAGTCATATCAAAGAAAAATATATTGAGGATTTTGTGACCAGCAACACCTTAAGATTTTTTAGGATCCTGGGAATTCCTTCTGCATTTTTACAAAAAGAACCTCGTCTTTGGAAGCTTCCAGAAAAATTGTACGTTCTATGAAAGTAGTAAATGATAGAGCTGAACGCGGTGAAGCCTTAATTGAAGGGTTCAATAAACTTATTACAATTCATGAAGAACAGAAACAATTCCTGCTTTTGGTGGTAAAAGATTTCAGGGACAAGTACCCTGATACAAAAAAAAAACCACATTATTAGCATAAATTACATTTTTTTTCATCCTATTAGTTATATGATTTGTGTATGCTTGACTTTTCTCGAACTTAATTAAAGAATTTTCAAAGATATTTTTTTTATTTTTCAATAGCTGGTAGCGACCCCTAAATATTATTTTAAAAATAAAATAAAAATTACATATTAGTTTTTCGGCACTTAGAACAGAATAAAAGGGTGACACGCATAATAATAATAAAAAAATTTTTTTTACTCATTTAAGAAGCACCCTACCCAACATAGTTGCGAAAAGGCTAGGCAGATGATGATGCTTGTCGAGGAGCGGTGGGGTTTCGGTATGTAGTGGATGCCCACCTTTCTAAAGACCGACCTTGGCAATCGTTACTTAACCTTGAAGATCTCAACTCTTGCGTCTGATATTATTTAGCCACGAGTCCCTTCATATTTTAGTAAGGTCTATTTTGAATTTCCACTAAGGATTTTATCAACATCACTATCTTTTCCAAATATCGAGAGTCGCTTACCGATGACTTTGACAGTCAGTAATGGCAGAAGACAGTTCGAGATATTAACTAAAATAGTATTTCATGTAGGGACTGTAATGCTGAAGTTTTCAAGACCTTAAGAAAAGGAGTTAAGGTTCAAAATTGGTGACATAGGAGGTTGTGTGGCTGCAAAACGCGTGGTCGCTTAAAGAAGTTGGGTGGGGTTCCTTTGCTAGAGTGAGATTTAATTCAAAAATAAAATATTTGAAACTGAATTATTTTCAACGTTCAATCCATCACAGCCTCCATCGAGACCCATCGAGCCAGCCAAGTGATGCAGATGTTGTTTGAATGGAAATTATGTTGTTTTATCCTTCGCTGTTCTTTTCTGGTTATATTCAATTCAGTCGCTTCACCAGGACTCGTCCAGATTCACCGCCTCAGCGCTTTTCTGAGTTAGGAATAGTGTGGTGGGCTTGTCCCAAACGAAGAGATGAAGATATGGCTGTAGCGGCACTACAAAAAGCATTACAGCAATATAGTATAAAAAGTACTACAGCGCCATCTATGCCACAAATGAAGACTAACATCAAATTCATAAAGTGACAGATCTTCGCGTTTTTTTGTAAGACTTTTTTTTTGGGCACATCTGTGCCCAAAACGTTCACCGCTATAAACGATCCCGGTTACAACTGTAACCAAGAACGTTCAAGAGGATATAGAAAAACCCGAAAACAACTGTCGGGGAAATAGCGCGCCAGACACAACACTCGTCTGGTTGGAGGATCCTCCCTTTTCTATGGGGAATGAAAAACTTTACTCCATGTTCTTCATACCCTATAGAATTCATTAAAACTCTCCCACACACCCATTCACCTTACACTCACCACATTAGCTCAACGTCGAAATACATCCCAAATCACATGTCCTGCACTGTATTTTTTTTAACTTATTTTTTGTTTTCATTTAGCTATTAAAAATTTTTTTTTTTCATGTAACATCGCTCCATTCTGTACCTAGAGAAGGGCGTTGTTAGCTGCGCTGCAGTTTATACTTTTGCAGCTACCATCGTTTTATTTGTACCTTGTCTTGTGTTTTTGTTCCGAAATAAACTTTTTATTATTTATTTTTTATTATTTATTACCCTATAGAATATGTTAAAAAAACCCTGTCCGATCCAAAAGGGGCATACTCAGTACGATATTCTGAACCGATGAAAAATTACGATGGGGCCCACATCTAAATTTTTCATCGGTAATTTAAAAAAATATCGGCTGTTCAATATATTTTGACCGTGTAGTAATTGCACTTTTGTAGAGTAAAGTAGTGTCAATCAGAAAAACCTATTGGACGATATTATTCTGCCTATTGCCCACTGATACTTTATGTCAAAAACCAAAATATGTATAAATACAGCGAACAATTTAACGATTTATTCAATAAACTCTGCCACTGGAACCCCACCAAAACTCCTCGAAGGGTAAATGACGCCATTGCACAGCGGAAATTATCAGCTATGCGGCAAATGGGCTCCCGATATCGCTTATCTGCCCACAAACGTCTTCACACGTTCTCGAGTCGCGCTCGATGTACTGCCTGACTTGCCTGAGTCGTGCTATACGGATTGATTTGTGTTAGCGGAAATTGGAAGCCTTGTGAAGCTTGAAACGGTTTTTTCTAAGGCTCTTTGCGGGTAGATTGGAATTAGGGGTTTTGAGTACCTGGTGAGATATAACAGGACGCCTGATATCCTTGATGGGTTTGCCAGAGTACTAAATGTAACCGTTCGTGCTACTCTAACGTGGGACTTAGAAATAACTGGCGCAGTGTATTACAGGTGAGGTAAAAACACTTAAAATGCAAGAAATAACTAAAACTGTAAAATTGCAGGAAAGAGACGGGATCATATTATGTTCACCTCACGTTTAAGTCTTGCACTTTTAATTTGACCACATTGGTAATCTACGCAAATATTAAGAGGTAAAATTTATTTGTAAGTTTGTATTTAGGGGGTAATCTTCGAAACCACTGATCTGATTCCGAAAATTCTTTCACAAACGAGAAGTTACATAATTCTCGAGTGTCATAGGCTACTATTTAAAATGTTCCCTTGGGTTACATCTGTGCATAACGAGAGAGAAACCGCGAGCACAAGCTAGTGAATTAAATAAGACAAAGCAAAAACGCCTGGGTGGGTTCGAAGTTCATACCCACCTATAACTCAGTAAGTCGGGGATATCACCACTTGGCCGCCGCTGCTCCTTGACCAAAAATCACCATTCAATGAGAGCGACTGCAGTCATCTTCTAAAACAAAAAATGTTAAAAACGAAAACGTTTACTTTCTACCCTGTTTTTCGTAGCAACACTATTCTGACAGACGTTAGTGTCTCAATTTATGTCAGGTAATATCCGCACAAGTGACACCAGGGGAATGAGGAATAAACTGAAACAAACGTAATAATGAAAAAGAGAAATCTAATAATAAGAGTAACGTACCATAAGCTAGTAGAGTAGCGTATTTAAGTATCCGTCATTTTCATTCTAAAATTGACTTTTGTGGAAATTTTTTCACTTCTCGGATACAATTTAAAGAAAATTTTTTAACTATTTTTTTCTCACTAAAGCATTGTTAAGCGGTGCACACAATATGTCTTTATAATTTTCATCGACATCTTTATGCCGGTGGAGGAGGGTAGGCTTCATTTTCATGTTCGTCGGACGTGATTGAAATTTCAAAATAACACTCAGTTGTTGTACAGTACACTGATCTTTATTGGTAATCTAACTTTGGTTACAAAATAATAAGGGATGCTGACAAAATTAACGATTTAAAATCAAATTAAATTAACCACATAGTTGTAACGCGATCACGATCGACTGCTAGCTCCGTCCGCCATTGAATGGCCCGTTGGCTCGTCCGGCTTAAATCGACGAACAGTTCGTCGATTTGGAGAAGCCGCAGCATCTATCAGACGTCATCTGTCAGCCGCCAGCTGTCACCTGTCATCTGTCAGCTGTCAGCCGTCACCTGTCACTTGTCAGCTGTCAGCGGTCACCCGTCAGCCGATCATCTGTCATCAAACAAACTCAAGCAATATTAAAATGTTTGAACTAAACGACACTAATTGCTTGACATTCCATTATATTCCATCTTCCGAAACTACACTCTGCGACATATATACAAATAAATAAAATTAAAGTGTTTGTTTGCAATTTGAAAAGAACTAGCTTTTTACTGAATACATATGAAAGTATATACGGTACCTACTTGTAACAAAAAAGGTTTTTTTTTTAATTTTTGTCTTTCTATCTGTTAGTTCCTGCTAATCTCTGAAACGGCTGGACCGATTTTGATTTTCACTGGCAGATAGCTTATAAGGAGTAACTTAGGCTACTTTTATTTTAGAAAAAAGATTAGGGTTCTGTGCAAAAAAAAAACCACGAAATTGTTAACAAAACCCGATTTAAATATACTTACCAAATAATATGTTTATAATAATTTCACGCGGACGAAGTTCGGCAGCTAGTATTATAATAAGTCTCCTATAAAATGGTTTTTACTATGACGTCTTAAAGCAGGAATAATTCCAGTGTGGGAAAGAGACAGAGCTATACAGGTCGTCTAGCGCCATCTCTTTCCCACACTGGAATTATAATTCCTGCTTTAAGACGTTGTGGTAGGCCACCAGGACGTAAATAAACGGGTTTTCTGTTTTACCCAGCTACGGAACTCTAAAATCAGGCCGAGCAAGCCACTTTCTTGCACTAACTGGGTTATGGAGATCAGATAGGCAGTCGCTCCATGTAAAATACTGGTATTTATCTACATCCAGCAAGATTGGAAGCCAACCCCAACATAATTGGGAAAAGGCTAGGCAGATGATGATGACTTAGAAATCATGGTTATATTTCTGCCATTACCACATAGTGAAACGCCGTTTGCTCTCAAAAAAAAAAAATTGGAGTAGTTCTTTCACTAACCCACTAATTAAAAAAAAAAACAATATAGGAACTCATCACTCCTCTCTGTACCAAACTATACTATCGCTGTTAGTTTTCGATCGTGTCAATGCAGAACAGGTAAAATATACATTCGGTAAAGCGCAGGAACCGCATAATTGGTTCCAGGAACTTGTGCAATATAAAACGAACGCTGTTTGGATTGGGCACGTCCAAATTACGTCCAAAGTCGGCAGTAGATTTTGTGTTTTTTTTTTTGTCAGAACTTTACACTAATTTCGGGTGTTTTATTCATATTAATCACTTGAATAAACATTCAGTTTAAATAAAATGGCTTCCCGAAAATATTTGTGTGAACGTATTCATACCAATAATAGACCTCATGGCCGTTTTTGGTCACAGCAGCCAATCTCAGCGGAGATCATCCACGCGGGAGACAATAAAATAGTACACAAGTGTGTGCGCAGGTCCAGATGCACTCTCTCTTCCCGCACCCTTATAGTCCGATGAGACAGCAATCAGACGCAGAACCAGCGGCTTAACGTGCTTTCCGAGGCACGGAGGAAACTCGTGGATCCTTGGACCGACCTTGGCAATCGCAATACAATAGTAATTTATTTCTCTCAAAAAGGTACAATACAGCATATAGTATATAGGTGACAGGTAGATTCAGACCTTTGTGAGAGCTGGAGTCTATACCAATAATATAATAATATCTTGGGACAACCACCACACCGCCATCTGATCCCAAGCTAGGCAGAGCCTGTACTATGGCAACCAGGCAACTGATAAACATACTTATATATTTCTAAATACATACATATTATAGATAAATTACACACCCAGATACAGAACAAATAATCGTATTCATCGCACAAAGATTTTTGTCCTGTGTGGGAATCGAACCCACGACCTCCGCCGTAGCAGTCAGGGTCACTAACCACTAGACCAACAGGCCAGTCGATACTGGGTTCGGGACCTGTATGTCAGATCTCCAGGCTCACACCCTTTAAATTACCATATTAAATTGTATTTACATACTACAGCATTGTAAAAGCTCCAAGTAATGAGAGGAAGCGAATGAAATACAAGACAAAAAGTCATGTGCTATGAGTGCCTTTGCAGAGTGTTGTGTGTGTCCTTCGCGGTTTATCTTTGAAGATTTACCAGTGCGGCTGTTATTATTTAACCACGAGCGTCATAACGTTTTTATTACTTGCTAAAAAAATATTAAAAATTTCTTTTACAGTTTAAAACATTGTATTTATTATTTTGCTACAGTGGCCTGATAGTTCGATAACCAGTTTCACCAAGGGGTATTCGTATAATCTAGTGTTGATTAGGTTCTGGAGGTCAGATAGCTGACTGTTGTCCATGTAAAAGACTGGTATTCAGCTGCATCCGGTCAGATTTTACCGACCCCAATATGGTTGGGAAAAGGCTAGGCAGATGATGAATTACTTCTATAAGTCTTACCTTACAGAAAGTCTAGATTAAAATAAATGTAAAATGTAATTAATCAAAGTTAATATATAAAAAGCGTTCGTATGCCATTACTGTAATTGAGTTGGTTCATTTCGATGTTCAGTGACTAAAATTATATAAAACTACCCATCCTCCTATGTGAGAGATGAAAACGATGCGAAAATATGAACGCGTCTACATTAACATAGTGATACACTTTTGACGGATTTACCTTCTAAAATTCTGTTCACTTAGAAAATAATATTTCAATACACTCTCTTGTATATGAAGAGCTCGTGAATAAAAATCACACGGTTCGATCTCCAAGGATAAGCCGCGCTTACCAAGATTGGTCTGTAGATGGGTGACCATCATTACATACCAAGTTTCCTCCGTGCCTCGGAAAGCACGTTAAAGGTCACAGCACACATATCAACTCGGAAAGGGATCGTCACCGTATTAACTCGAAAAACCATTCAGTATTCGTTGCATGAAACTCCCTACTGCACCGCACACTAATCGGAATCGTACGTAATCGCCTCGCCTCGGGACAAGCTCACGAAACACAGGAGGCGAAAGTCGATACCTACAGTGATGACCCCTTTCCCAGTGGATATGTGTGCTATTTCCTTAAGCCGTTGGTCCCGGTTGTCCTCCACCTAGGACGTAGACAACTCTATGAAGCGTCAAAGTCAAAATCATTTATTTGTAGGAAATGTGGTACAATAGATGGTAAAAATAATATGTAGTGCAATGACACATTTCGCCATAAAATTGGCATGCAATTAATGAATAAGATGTTAATTCCAAAACACAATACCTAAGTGAAACAAACATTAAATTAGGTAATTATGGGTGTTTCTAAGTTTAATATACTCAACACAAGAAAATATTTGCGTGCAGCTCTAGGTATAGTATTTACTCTGTAACGAGTAAGGCTTGCATAAAGAAACTAATTAAATACTAATTAGATTGCAAGTAAGATATAGTATTATACATATATAGGTATTGTATGCGTTACGTATATTATATTGTATGTATTAGTTTAGTTTATAAAGTTAGTATAAGTTTTTTAAATGTACTGATTGTGCACGTAGGTTATCCTCTACCGTTAATCTCGCAATCGAAGTAAGGTTTGCTGTAAGAAAACCCAATTTTGGGTTAAGCTCGCCGTTGTACATAAGCTATATATTGTAATGTTGTGTATATCTTTTAATTTTGTGTGCAATAAAGAATAAGAATAAGAATATTCCAGGAACCTTTTTTCATATTAAACAAATTAATAATGCTTATTTTTAATTTCCTTATTAACTGTGTTCCAGCAGTTGGAACATTATATTAATTAATTTGCGACGATTAAAGCAATATTTAAAATTGTGTTTCTATAACAACGAAAGTGCAAATATTGTGAAGCTTTTTCAGTAAGGGCACCAATATCGCACATAAGTGAGCATATTACAAAATTCCTAAGTTCTACCTAACCTCCAGAACAATAGTGACGAGTCGGGCATAATGGCACTGGGTACCATGATACCTCTTCGTAAGACTGGTTATCAGATTTTCAGCCACCGACTACTAGTAACGACTGACAGAGATCTGCAAATGACAGCTCTATAAATGTATGTTCACCCATCCACCGACCGACCTCGGCAAGCGCTGCTTAACCAGCTTATAAGCTGAGTAAACCGCCCCCTGTCACATTTAATCACGTCAACGTTACACGGCTGCTAAAGGACATAATACCCTGAAAGCGTAGATGACCAAGATGCAGTCCAGAATGGAGGTTTCAGAAAAAAAAATACTGAACTACGTGCAGAAATAGCATTATTGGGCAACTTTGATAAAGTAATGGGGTCACCTGAGGCCTCAAAGGTGAACTCACGTCGAGGGGAGTAAAATGCATCAGTCGACAGTTTTGAATCGGCGAACACAAGTGTGTCACCAGCTGCTGATAATACTAACCAAGCGCCGCCGCCCGCGCCGTCGCCCGCACCTCAACACCGGCTGTAAATCAATTTTTGAAACGTCACGCATAGGTACGTCAACCCCTAAACGTGCCTACGCCGTTATTGTTACCACCGGCAAATCGGGTTCGTCGCAGTCTAAGCGACAAGCCAAAACAGGGGAAAATAGGGTGCTCAACCTGCCCTGACTGCAGTCCGTAGCTCCGTGCCAAGAACGGACCAAATTGATGAAGAGGGTTCCACAAAAGTTGAAAACCAGAAGAAGCAGAAGCCCTGTTCTCGTAACCAGTGCGGTCCGCACCGAGTAGACCCAACATGCTGCTGCGCCCTGCTGTGCCTATGACGCAGCTGTACATTTCGCGTCTGCATTACTACCAAAAAGATTAAGGAAGTCGTGCAGTATTAGAAAGTGAAGATTGACTGGACTCTGAGGGTCGAAAGGTTGGAATCGCGCCACAATGTCAACTTTACGTCTTTCGTGGTGCGACTTCCAAGCCACTATCTACAGAGCTGCTTAAAAAACGCATTTTGTCCGAAAAGTGTCGTATATCGACGTTTCCGAGGACGGTTACGAGACACCACGCAGCGAAACACGCCGCCGACAACTTTACGTGCGTAACTGTGTAGTTATAGTTTTAATAAGGTTTTTTAATATGTATTAGTTTATTACAGTTGTGTATTTATCTATGGGCCTCAGTTGCCTGATAATGAAATGATTATTTATATTTATTTATTTAACCGCACCACAGGTTTATTATTTAGCCACGAGTTTGTAACTGTTTTAGACCCATTAAGGTCTAGATTAAAACTTACTATCGTTTACGTAAAACTAAAGATATTTAAAAACAATCTGCCCCGTCCTTATATAAAGTTGAGCCTTAATTGCCTTCAGAAAAAACTTGGGCTAAAAAGTTCGGTAGCTTCGTCATTTTAACGTAAGACAAGGCGCACATTGTAAGTTCGTTATTGAATTTCGCGATTAATTTTGTTTTTATTTAAATTTTGTTTTTGAAAGTATGAAATTGTGTCGTACACCTGTTAGAAAGTTTTGGCGATTCGAAGCAATTAAAGACTTTAACTCACCCTTAACTCCAGCTACTGAGATTGGTCATACTTAGGTACCTTAAATAAATCGTCATAAATCCGAAATGGGCATTCGAAATCAGAAATACCACACAATATAACAATAACAACAATCAAATCTGTGGCTTGAGTGTCAAACTGACGTGACGAAAAATTTTTCTAACCAATTTTAATTTAATTTTTTTACCACATTATCTTTATAAAAACTGATTTTAATCACATATAATGAAAAAGAAAAAAAAAACCGTACCAGACTAATATAAAAGTGGACTTTAATAAATAAAAATGGAAATCAACAATTCGAAACTTCATATCACCAATTCCGAAATAATATGTCACCGATGCTGACGAGACACCAAGCCAAATTACAGAAGGCACACCCACCATCTCCGGGCTCGTCACTCAGCTCCGCCTCGCAGCCGCCGGGACGCGCCACACCCGTGAACACCGTGTCGCCGGTCGCTGCAGTTGCGTCGAGCTCAAGCGACGAGTTTTTCTCCCCGCCGTCGACTCCATCACCACCACGACGACGAGGAAGAGGACGGCCACCAGCGGGCTTGGGACCTCGAGGCCAACCGGCCTCGAACAGGGTCCCCGCTGCCGGTGGAAATGTGTCGCGCATGCGATGGACTCAGTCCATTAATGAGAACGTCATGCGCGCATATTATGGGGCTACTGAGGGGGGAAGCAACTTGACTGCGTACCGTGGTCGGATGCTCTCTCTGTTTCAGGTGCTTGAGCCAGGTGTCAGCGTGTCGGCGCAACGACTGTCGGATCAGGTGCGGGTCATCCAGCGTAACCATATGTTAGATGACACTGTACTTGATCGACTTCGCTCCGAATCACGGAGTAACCTAGTTACGCCTGCTTCACCTATGATCGCGGTACAGCTACAAAATGTTACCAGTGCTTCGCCGCGATCCGACCGCGGTGGTGAAGAGGATGTTGATGAAGTTATATCCGTGAGTACCCAGTGCAACGCACAATTGAGGAGTGCTTTGGAGGGTGCATTCCGGGAGTACCGTTCCACACCGCCTGAACTTAGACCACGACTACCTCGTTTGCCTATGCACAATAAAAATAAGGCGCTGGTGTGTGCTCTAGATTCGCAGCTGTCAAACTACTTTGACAGCAGCAAAGACCTCGCCGATACTCACTCAATATTGTACTGTGGAGCTGTAGCGGCATGTCGTGTAGCTCAGGTCAAATTTCCTAACAATGACAGAGCTACACGACCAAAATTAGCTGCTCCAGCTTGGCAGTGCAGGATTGAGCGGCGCATCGGTGAGGCTAGAGCACTCATCGGCAAGTTAATCTGCTTCAGGGAGGGCAATACTCGTCCTAGAGTGATGCGCTTTGTGAGGCGGGCGTTCTCGGGGACTGATATTAGTTTTCGAGACTACTTGGCCCGCGTCACAGAGCGTATCGACTTCCTGAAGCAGAAGATCTGTGCATGGGCAAGCCGTATTCGCCGGTACAAGCGGCGAGTGGAACGATACACTCAGAATCGCACTTTCCAAAGCGATGAAAGGTGGGTATATAGGGCTTGGGAACGACCGGACCAAGGTGTGACTGACACGCGTCTGCCGGATGATGATGCCATGTGTTCGTTCTGGCGCAGCATCTGGTCGGTGCCTGTCAGTCACACTGAGGGCGATTGGACACGGGAGGTTGAACGAGCGTGTGATTCAATACCAGAAATGGGGGCAATCACCATCAGCCCCCAAGACGTAGCTCGTGCAGTCCGTCCGTTGCCTAACTGGAAATCTCCAGGGCCGGATGGACTGCACAACTTCTGGATCAAATGGTTTCAGAGATCGCACGTTCGCTTGGCGTCCCAGTTTCAATCAGCCTTAGAGTCAGGGTCGCTGCCCCAGTTCTTGACGACAGGAATTACCCACCTGCTCCATAAATCAGGTAGTACTGCGGAGCCCAAAAATTATAGACCCATCACTTGTCTACCAACAGTCTATAAAGTTCTTACATCCATTTTGAGAGCTAAAATCAACCAACATATTGACAGTAATTGTATCATGTCTGCCTCTCAGAATGGATGTAGGAACGGGTCCCGCGGTACTAAGGAGCTGCTCCTCATAGATATGGCCATTAGCCAGCAGGTTCGCCGCTCCCGAAGGGATCTGTCTACATGTTGGATAGATTATAAGAAGGCCTATGATTCTGTGCCTCATACATGGCTCATGAGGGTGCTGGAGTTGTATAAAGTTGATGCAACTCTGCGTACCTTCCTGATGTCATGTATGGGGCACTGGAGAACGGTCCTTCGCTATCCAGGATGTCGACAGATCCAGGGGAACAGCGAACCGATAAGGATAGAGCGCGGTATATTCCAGGGTGATAGTCTGAGTCCATTGTGGTTTTGTCTAGCCTTGAACCCTCTCAGTACACTGCTGGAAGGTTCAGGCCTAGGCTATCGGTTGAGGAGAGGTGGTCAGGTCATATCTCACCTTCTTTACATGGATGATCTGAAACTCTTTGCCCCCAACAATTTGCAACTGATGAAGCTACTGAAGGTAACAGAAACTTTCAGTAGCGCCATCAGGATGGAATTTGGTGTGGACAAATGTGCAGTCATGCATGTGAAGCGAGGGGAGATTATGGAATCCGTGGGAACTCAACTCTCGGATTCCATACATCTTAGATCCCTCTCCTCAACAGAAACCTACAAGTATTTGGGTATGTCGGAAGCATTAGGTATCAACACTGCCGACATGAAACAATCGTTGAGGGAGCGCTTTTTTGGTCGCCTGAATAAGGTTCTAAACAGTCTTTTGTCAGGCGGAAACAAGGTGCGTGCCTTCAACGGTTGGGTCATGCCGGTTTTGATGTATTCTTTCGGCATACTCAAATGGACTCAGACGGAACTTGATGCCCTGGATAGGAGGGTCCGCTCACTGCTGACCGCAAATCGGATGCATCACCCACGGTCGTCGGTGATGAGACTGTATATCCCGCGGAAGTGCGGGGGTCGTGGCTTCTTAAATGCTAAGACCCTGCACAACCGTGAGGTATGCAGTCTCAGGGAATACTTCCTAGAAGCCGACGTGGGTATGCACCGAGATGTGGTCTCAGTGGATAAGGGCCTTACCCCGCTCTCCCTGGCTAACGAGAACTGGCGCAAGCCTAGAGTATTAGACACTAATGACCGCATGGAGGTATGGCAGAGCAAGGAGCTGCACGGGCGCTTTTACCGGGCCCTACATGGGCCCGATGTAGACTTCTTAGCGTCCGTATCTTGGCTGCGTTTCGGTGACCTCTTCGGGGAAACCGAAGGTTTTGTCTGTGCAATAATGGACGAAGTTATGATGACGAATAACTACCGGAAATACATTGTGAAGGATGGTACGGTTGACATATGTCGGGCATGCCACCGTCCAGGAGAATCGATTCGACACATTATTTCTGGGTGTTCTCGTCTAGCTAACGGAGAGTACTTGCATAGACACAACCTCGTTGCCAGGATTATCCACCAGCAACTTGCTTTGAAGTACAACCTTGTGGAATCAGAAGTGCCATACTATAAGTATGCGCCCGACCCAGTTCTCGATGATGGTAATATCACGTTGTACTGGGATCGACCTATCGTCACTGACAGGACTATTGTTGCCAATAAGCCTGACATTGTGGTGATAGATCGATTGGAGCGTCGCGCAATGATTGTTGATATAACGGTCCCGCATGACGAGAACCTCGTGAAAGCAGAGAAAGATAAACAATTCAAATATCTGGATCTGGCTCGCGAGGTTGTCGACATGTGGGACGTGACTACAGCAGTCATTGTGCCGATAGTCGTGTCAGCCAATGGCTTAATAGCCAATAGCCTCGACCAACACCTGAGGAGGCTCTCGCTGGGCAGCTGGATCAAGCGCTTGATTCAGAAGGCAGTTCTTCTGGACACGGCGCGTATTGTTAGGAGGTTCCTCTCTCAAGAGCCCTGACCACCGGTAGCTCGGACCCTGTTCCCGATACCGGTGGGCTACTATTTTTTATATTTTTAAATGTTTTTATATTATTTTATATTCCAATATTTAAAAATGTAATTAATGTGTAAAAAAAATGAATAAAGAGACAACAATCAATATAACATAACCAATATAGGTAACTTGAAGATAATTTTCAAATACCTATTGAATGATACTCCACTTAACATTGTTCGTCGACTTTCTTTTTTTTATTTCCAAAATATGGCGTCTGGTTGTCGCCTTATTAAATTTAGATTACTGTCATTTCAATGGTGATAAGATCAATTGACGTAAGAATCATCAATAGCTTAACGTGCTTTACGTTAAGCCATTGGTGATTACGTTAGTCCCAGATATCATTTACAGATACCTGCCAGTCTGCCTGTCTGTTGTTACATGTAGTCAGTGTCCCGAAAGTCTGACATCCAGTCTTACCGGTATTGTATTACCCAGTTCTGTTTGGGTTGTGGAGGTCAGATAGGCACGTAGGAAACTCAGTAAGTGACGGGTGACCCATCCACGGACCAACCTAAGCAAGCGCGGCTTAACTTAAAGGTTGACCCGAGCGGCTTTTATAATTTAGCCACGAGAAACATGGGTGAAGTAGATATGTAGGTACATTTCTGCCTATACCTTCGAGAAAAGCAAGCGTTATGTTATTTGAAAATCTAGCCTTGGTTTATATTGTAATGGACTGAATAAAATAAAGGCAGCTTTGAGTTACGTGAAAATAATAATAAGCAAGTATCTTAAAATAATTGAATTGAAAGGATTTTGTTACAAACAAAATAATTATAATAAAAGCCGTAGTTAAAGTTTGAAAAGACGTTTCAATTTCGACTCTTCTTCTAGAAATTTTAGGCCACTAGACGAATTTTGTAATTTGAGATTTTACTGTGAGTTAAGTAGCAATATTAAATCCATACTAATATTAGAAATGCGAAAGTAACTTTGTCTGTTTCCATTTTATGAAACAACAGCTCAATCAAAATATTTTTCAAGACACTTCTTCGAAAACTGGCTCTATGTAGTATGATTACTGACAAAAATATTTTCCGTTTTGTTATTCTATTTCGTCGTAAGTCTATTGAAAAAAGTCGTCTGATTCACGTGGGCATTTATCACTGTATTTATCGGTTCCGTATCACCCTCACCTACGACGTGAATTCCACTTCGGCTGGAATTATAACGTTTCCCCACTTGTTTAAAAATGTACCTACTATTTTAACCTCGACTGGAATGATAAAGTTTCCCCACTTGTATCAAAATGTACTATTATAATCACATAGACCCGCATGTGCACTTAGAAACGTCAATAGATAGGTGCACGGTTCGAGTTGGTCGCGTCCTATGGAGAAGAACCGGAAAGAAACTCCACGGTTAATGACTCCATGGATGAATTCATTGAGTAGACCATGATCTAGTTTAGAACATAGTATATCTTTTCATTCTGGTAGTAAGTAGTATGTTTTCATGGGATCATTTTCGATCTCAACTACTCTGGTGAAACAGCGGGTAAATGCTATAGTTAAATTAATAATAATTAACAACGTGGGCTTTTTGAAAGTAATTCTGATATCCCTTGTAGTAAGTACTCCATTCATCCAATTATGAAGTTCTGGGCACCCATGCCCATCCTACTCTCTCTTATGCTAATTATTTTAGTCAAACATGCATAGTTTTCTTACTGATACCCTCTAGCTGGTCCTTTGTAGGGTGGAGTCTCCTATTGCACGTCATCGGTAATATCTGAGAGGCGATAGCTAGTAGGTAAATCAAAAATACTTCTACCTCACGTATATTTTTGAAAAGTTTTTGGACATTGGTTGTCGCTGAGATAAGATTGACTTGAATATATACCGAAGGGTAATTTTACACTTATGTCAGTGTTAATTTCACTGAGTATTTATTTTGTCTTTGTGTACTTTTAAACTGCTACAAGTGTTGGAACATTTGAGTTGCAGTTTAAAAGTACACAAAGTATTTTTTTTTTTTGTTGTTTTGAAATAAGTTTTGTTATTTTTGTGCTAAGTCGTATGCACTTGTGGCATGCGCCAATTGAACCAATTTTCTTGCTTTCAAAATTATTATTATATATATATTAATATATTAATCAGAAATCTGCACATTTCAACATAAAGCATCTTGACCGATACGGCGGGATACGGGATTTCTGTTAACAAATGGTATTTTTTTTTTTGTACTCTACCACAATGCTGTCCTATTTGACCCAAAGGTTGACTGGTAGAGAATGCCTTGTGGCATTAAGTCCGCCTATGTACCACTCTTGTACAAGAAGTTTAAATAAATAAATAATACGGCGATAGATGGCGGGGAGACTTCACTACCGTTCCAATTTAATAATCTCAAGACGAACCGCCCCCTTGCGCCTACCCTTAAGTAGGGGGTTAAATGAGCTCATCGTAGCAAGGAAATGAAGGGCGATCGCCGAAACGATCAACCATTAAATAGGTGTCGGCTGAAACCGGGTCGTTAAGGATTTTCGATAATATTTCTGTCTTAAGATAACCAAGAACGTTTGTCTCAAACTCTCAAATGGAATTTGTATAACGACTTACCCACAATGGAAGATTCATTTATCTTTATGCTTTTGTAGATGATGGATTGATTTCACTGATTGTGTTTTTGTGTTGGTCCATTTGTTTAAGTTTTTATTAATGGAATACGAGGTCTTAGGGAAAATCTTTGGAGGAGAAATTGAGCCGGATTTCTGGATCGTTTGTGTCAGATTTCTTGTTAGAGAAAGCCGTGGCCTGAGGGAATTCCGATTAAGAAAGAAATACGGATTTTGACACTGATTTTCATCGCCTGTTTAACACTGTTAGTGGATGAATTTTTGGAAATGGCGATGAGTGTCTAGACGTATTATTTATATTTATTTAACACTTCAAGCACAGAGTACAGAGGCGGACTTAATGCCATAGGCATTTTCTACCAGTCAACCTTTGTGTGATGCAGAGACAAGCAGTGGTAGGTATATACTGAAAATAATTTTATTTACACTATTATAAACTACAAGGACATACGCACGCATTGTTTGTAGGTAGGTCAATAGAATCTTTAGGGTTCCGTACCTTAAAAAGGAAAAAGAACCCATGTAGGTACTCTTTGTTATCCATCTGTCTGTCAAGACCCTTTTTCTCAGGAACGCGTAGACGTAAATGTAAAATTTACGTCAAATACTCGAGTCTACAACCTCTCTCAGCTGTGAAAAAATTGAACTTGTAAGTTTATGGTGCGTATTTTTGCATTCTGATTTAGATTGCACAAGAGAATCAAAACCTACAGGGTATTTACCGTTGACCGAGTTTTTCTAATTAATAGATACTATTTTCATTACAAATTTCAGATTTTCCAACATGTTTCTTTTAAGGCTTGGAAACGGTATCCGGCCATGAACTGCTTTCTGGAGATTTAACTGTAAGTAGGTATACATTTAACTAGCACCATGCCCTTCACAACGAAATAAAGCAATGCTTGGTCTTAAAAATTGTCATAGCATTTTCGATTCTACGGAGAAACTTGAAAAATCGAAACGGATCGGATTCGGCGGCAATCATCATCATCATCAGAATGCTTAATGCTAAAAGATGAAATTCTAGCTGGTCGGTACTAGCCACATTCGAAGCTCTAAAGCCATTCTTGTTTGTTATCACTTCTCGTTTTGGAGTGTTTACTTAAAGAATTATATTATAGAAGTAGAATTGCACATTGTAAAGTTTACGTAAGTTTTCAAACAAAGTTCAATAACGCAATGTATGTACGCTTAGAACGAGAGTCTGTTTCACACATACAGTGCGCCTGCATTGCGACCCGACACCCCAACCGAACATGGCAGAGTCGCTATGTTAGGTTGTATGTTGGAGGAGAATCAAACACTCTGACTGCTAGTTGATAACTGACTCATTTATTAATAAGTATCGGTATTTAAGTACACGAGTAACTTACATAGGTATATGTAAACTTAGAACACACTACATTTTAAAAGAGCGCGATTAAGAAAAATCCCGTTGACTTAAAGCACAGTTTCCTGCAAGTCGGCATCGGTAGTAAAAAAACCAGTACAAGCTGGTCTCTTATTCTATTATAGCTCTGTACTACGCTAGGCCCGTACAAATTATACGGTAAGTGAACGGCAAGTAATTTGACAGCACGTTTGGCGCAGTGGCTAAGAGATTGACTGCTGCCCTGCAAGTCGAAGGTTCGATTAGGTACCGCACGGAAAAAATATTTGAATGGCCTACAGGTAGTTGTTTCGGGCCTAGCTGTTAGTGAGTTTAAATGTTTGTAAACGCACCCACGATACAGGAAAAATTCCTAGCGTTTAAAAAAAGCACACATACACACACACCATCATCTGCCTAGCCTTTTCCCAACTATTTTGGGGTCGGCTCTCAGTCTAACCGGATGCGGCTGAATACTAGTATTTTACATGGAGCGACTGCCTGTCTGACCTCCACAACCCAGTTAGTAGGTACTAGGTAATACGATATGGTATGGATATGGTGGTATATTCGATATAACACACACAAAAATCAGTGTTACCTTGGATAAGCCTACCCTACCCTTAATATTTATATTATTATTTTTTCAAAAAAAAAAAAACAACACCGACATATTTTTAAACAAAACACCCGAAAGGAAATTACCTACCCACCTCAAAAAAAATGTATTTTTTTGCTAAATCTATTTTTTTACTTCCAAAAAAAATGCGATTTCCACACAAATCATGCGAATGCTGTTATTTTAGGACCACGGAGGTCCCAAGGCCCATTAACACTCGTTTGCTTAGGGCCTGAATAGATTACAGCTGGGATTTTATGAGTATGAAGATTGCATATAACTTGTGAAGAGGGGGGCGATTCTGGTAGTATATATTTGGTTATATAAATGTGTTTAGTTGGTTGGTTTATTGTGTTTCGTTATGTTTTTAAAAATTGCGGAAGAAAAGGAATAAAAATAAGCCTTGTTTATTTTTCTATCTTTCTTTCTCCTTTTTTATTAAATAAAATTGGCGCGCAACTTTCCTCAGATGCGCTATTATTAATAACGGCGGCATTATTATTATTTTATTAACGTTTTATAATCAAAAAACTTTCTTTTTCTCTCATGTCGGCCCAACTATACAATAAAAATCGAGGTTAAAAATGACAATATTAGATAGAAATATAACATTAAAATAAATAAATCAGTCTAACTGCCTCGTTGGTCTAGTGGTCGCAAGCGCGACTGCTAAGCATGAGGTCCTGGGCTCGATTCCCGGGCCGGGCAAAGTGTTATTGGGGTTTTCTATCAGGAATTTCTCAGTAGCAGCCACGGTATCTGCATTTGTGACCTGTTGTTGGCAATAGGCCGCCTAATACATGGGACTTAAAACATAACTGGCGAAAGGTGGGTGTAGGTACTATTAGGTACACCTCTGCTTAACCCTTTGGGGATTACAAGCGCGATGTTATGTTATGTTTAATAATATATAATCTGTGGCGTCCGTAATTAACTTCACTTACCAGATGGACTGTGAGCGCCGCTGTGTGAACGGCCGCTTATTGCCACACATTTATTGGCGCTTACGTCATCAAGACGAAAGAGCATTATTTTTTGTCCGTCTGCCCTTGAATTCAACATAATCGAGGTCGTGACGAATAAATAAAAAAAAGATAAAGTTTACTCAGCTGTTCGTGTTGGTAGTAATTGTACCGCTATTTCGACTTAACTTGTATCTCCCGTATGGTCTAGTGGCTAGGATACCTGGCTTTCACCCAGGAGGCTCGGGTTCGATTCCCGGTACGGGAAAATTCTTTTTGAGGTTTTTTGGTATTTGTTAAAGAAATTGCTACTGTTTTTACGCAAAATTTTTAATTTCTGGATTTACATAATGGTACATTTTTATTTTATCAGCTTAAGAGCGGATTACGATCTATTGTCTAGTTATTTTCCTTTATCTTATTCGAAACTGTTTCATAAATATTGTTGATCATTATTCATGTAGGTAAATCATATCCATGTATTTCTGCACCAATGCAAGTACACCAAGAAAACTCTTAGCAACGCCATTTTTTGTACACGAGGCTCCTGTCTGCACTTGAGCCGTTTATCTTCCAAATTAGCTTATTATTTATTATAACAATTAAATAAAATTAACCAACTTTTTTTTATTTTAATCTATAAATTTGACAGTACTGTAGTGTTAAATTGCTAGGAACTAATATTTTTTTTGCATTATCTGTGGAGGCTTGTAATTAGCAATTTAGCTATATATTTTTGTTATTATAATGTTATTAGTCTGTAAGCTTTCTTATAATATAAAAAATAAAGTAACTTTTTATCTCGAAATGGTGTTATATCAATACTAATTTGCCATTTCATTTCATCCTTTATTAAAACTTTATATGCCATGGTCTGCCATGGTCTGTCTGCTCACCCAATTAAACTTTCTGCAGCGTGATGTATTCGCTACAAAAACCAACAAAACGAATTTATTAAGCCGCGGTCGACTCTGCGATGTCAATGTAAGCGATTCATTGTAAATTCAACGGATTTACCATTGAAACACTGACTTTGTACTATTTTTGAATACTGTGGCTAGTGAGGTTTTAAAAATCCGATTTATTATTTGTTTTGGTAGTCATCATCTGCCTAGCCTTATACAAACTGTGTTGGGGTCAGCTACCAGACTAGCCGAATGCAGCTGAATACCAGTATTTTACATGGAGAGACTCTGGTCGGTACGGTCTGACCTTCAAGCCTAGTATTTGAAAAACTCAAAAATATCCCTTTGTAATACTTTCTGTTTTTGATATGTTTCGCCCATAGATATGATTCTATGGTTTGGCCTGATAAACAAACAATGTTATTTATTTATTTATTTAACACTTCAAGCACAAAGTACAGAGGCAGACTTAATGCCATAGACATTTTCTACCAGTCAACCTTTGGGTGATGCAGAGACAAGCAGTGGTAGGTGTATTCTGAAAATAATTACTAGCTATTATGCAATGTTATTGCTAGTTATGTCACTAGCTAGTTCTCTTTTGGTAAATTTCAAATGTTTAAAACACAGGGTCAAAAAAAAATAGGTAAAACTTCAGAGGTTTGAAACTGAATATACAATAGAGTAAACTTACTTAAACTTACTTTCTTTATATATAATAGACTCTAATCTCTATTTGTATCTCTGCTTGTGTGTTTTTTTTAAATCTATTTCTACTTTATATTGTGTAAGTTTTATAAAATTAAGTAATATTATTTTAAACTTGTTTCTTTTAGTTAATTAGGTAATATTTTAATAGTATAGTGCTTGTGGCACAGCTACTTTGTTAAGATGGAAGCGCTAGGGTAGCGAAATTCAAATTTTCTTAAGTTTTTTGCAATTTGCAGTTCAGTGTCAGGTTGCATGTTGATGAAAAATGAGTTGCGTAAGTAACACGTATGTAGTTACAGAATTATAATCATTAAAACCACCCTTTAAGTTCATTTCACCCAATTCTTTTTTTTTTTTTAATTATTAACTATTTAATGAAAAAAGGTCAGTCAATGAGGTTAAATGAACTTTGAATTTCGCGGGCTACGCTGATGCTTCCTTAATGGGGTATGCGGTGCTGTCTGGTCAGAAATTGTTGCACTAACCTTAGATTACGGTAGATCATTACTTTAATTATTTATAGTGTAAACTGTTGTTGGCTGGTCAAGAAAGGAAAATAAAATAAATTTAGACATAGCTACTTACTCTTTAAAAATGATTTAATAAATAATAGTTACAGAAGCTACTTATTTTTAACAAAAACTAAATCTACAGTACATATAATACTATAGTATTATAAAGAGGTCAGGTTTGTGAGTTTGTGGGCTTGTAGGGGGTAATCCCTGGATCTACTGTACCGATTTTGAAAATTCTTTTACCAATAGAAAGCCACGTTATTTGTGAGTGTTATAGGCTATATATTAACCCGAAAAATGAAAAGACTTTTTCGTGGAAGTCGGATTTGCAAAGTAAGTCGGAGAAAAAACGGTCGATAATGTTTACCGCCGAACGAAGTGGGTACGGGTCAGTTAGTTTATAATAAAATCGCAGTCAAGTTCATCTATGATAATATTGATAACACTACAGACCAGTATTTACCCGTAGATATTCATTCCTAACCATATTATATGTCTCTGCATAGCTATAAAACTAGAAAGTGCTTCTATAATGCAAGGCTATGCAACATAATATTATATTACTAATACCTATACGGTTTTGAGTGAATGGACCTGTAATGGTCTACACTTATGATATGTTTTCAGAAACACGTTTTCAAGTTGTAGTACCTAAATATATAAAACTTTTGATTGTTTGTTTGTCTTTGAAATTATATTTCAATTGAAGGCGATTTGTAAAATTTTATTGCTTTTCAAACAAAAGGTGGCCGTTTCTAACTTTTGTAATCATCATTATTGGCAGATATTACTTCAAAATGTCTCTGAAAAGTTCTGGGTGACGTCTACTACTAATTGCAGCAAAAAGAAGATAATATATATTTTTTTAAATATTTCGTAACATCACTCTTGTAGTCTCTGAAGGGTTAGGCAGAAGTGTACTTATATATAAGTACAGCCACATTCCTCAAGTTACCTAAGTTTAAACCCTACCCTATGGCATAGGAGGCGAACCTATTGCCACCAATCGGGCACAAATCCAGACTTCGGGGTTCTACTGAAAAATTGATAGTATATGTAGAAAAGCAATAACATTGCCCAACCTGGGAATCGAACCCTTCATGCTCAGCAATAGCGCTTAGAAAAACTAGACCAAAGAGGATTTTTTATTATTTATTGATGCAATTTTTTTATTTACATTTGGTACGCTCAATATCTCTCGCAATGGAGCTCAGGTCGATCTTTAAGTTAAGCCGTGCTTGCCTTATATACAGTGTTTTTCTCTGTGCCTCGGAAAGCACGTTAAGCTGTTGGTCCCGGTTGTCATTTGTAGATCTTTGACAGTCGTTACAGGTAGTCAGTGGCCCGAAAGTCTGACAACCAGTCTTATCAAGAAATATCGTATTACGCAGTACTAACTGGGTTGTGGAGGTCAGATAGGGTGGCTCCTTATAAAATACTGGTATTCAGCTGCGTCCGGTTAGACTGAATGACGACCCCAACATGGTTGGGAAAAGGCAGGCCGATGATGCTAGTAATAGGTTGTTCTTAGTCTTTAACATACAAACCTCAATTTTTTTATATAAAATTGGTATGCAAGCAAACATTTCTTTACAACTTAAACCAGCTGAGCCGAGCAAAACCCTTAGGTAAGCCCTAGTACACCAAACTAATAAAGAAAAGATATTTTTTGCATATAAATGTATCTTAGTGGTAGCGGTCGCGGGGGTCACACTAGAGCCTTATTTAGTTAGTTATCGAATCGATTGAGTTTCACCTTCACAAGTTCAGACAAAGGACGATACATTACATTAAATAAAATAAAAAAATTGTATAAAAAACAAATAGAGATCAGACTAGTATTTTTAAATGAAGTGAAAATGTGAAAATCTGTGTTTGTTTTGAGTTTTAACTTTGATTTTAATGTATATTTTGGAAATCTGTTACGTCTAAAAACTAGACTTTTTTCCAGATAAGATTTCAACAAAGCAACTACATATATTCAGGCAGCCATTTAGGTTTCGCTTAGTATTAGTGAAGATTAACATTTTTATTTCCGACTAGCTGTTGCCCGAAACCTTCGTTCGCGTGAAATTATTGTATGAAAAATATAACTCCTCTTTTTTAATCGGATTTTATCACCAAAAAATTTCAAGGGTTTTTTTTTTTGCACGGAACCCTAATTATTTTTCGTAAAATAGAAGTAGCCTAAGTTACTTCTTGTTACATCAGCTATCTGCCAGTGAAAGTCCCGTCAAAATCGGTCCAGTCGTTCTAGCAGATTAGCCGGATCGAACAAACAGACAGAGAAAAATTGTAAAAAAAAAATTGGTATAAGTACCGTATAATACTAACCGCTTTTTACTACATGCATATGAATGTATCATATGCATGTAGTAAAAAGCGGTTAGTTTAATATTACAAACAGACACTTCAATTTATTTGTATAGATTTCTCCAAAGGGAATTTTAGCATTAGCTGTCTGTTGTGAATTTCATCAGCATCAGTCTAGCCGTTTAAGCGTTACTGAGCACCAAATAAGTGCCTTTCATGTTGTTTCCAGGCAACAGATTTTCTACCGCAAATAGCAGCAATTGCGGGTAAAAGTAGTTTACTTGACATATTTTAAGCAAATTGTAATTGAATTTCTGCTATACAGTTCCACAGCTGAGAAACGAAAGAAAATCAAATTCATATTCAATTGTTTTCAAAATGGTAAACAAAGAATATTTGAGTACGTTCATAACGGAGCGGGCCAGGCGCATTGGTGCGAATCAAAATGTATTTGAAATGCAATAATGTAGGCAGCGTTATAGAAAATAGCGCATTTTGATACAAGTGGGGAAACTTTGTCATTGCAGCCGAGGTCGAGAACAGCAGTGACAAATGCCCACGTGAATCAAACGACATTTTTCAATTAACTTACGAAAACTTAAAGTAACAGAACGAAAAGTATTTGAATCATCATGAAACTGTGATTTAATTTGTTTTTTTCTCCGCGCTATGTCTTTGCAGGTTGAACGAGAAGCGAAGGTATGAAGCCGCAAAACAGCCTAATATAAAAAAGTATATATTTTTGAATTTAGGACACTTAACCCTTTAAGGCAACGTGCAATTAAAATACTGGTGCACCCTGGGCCGCCACACCTGCTACTATCTTGCTTGGTTCTTAATCAACATTTAAGGGTGGTTTTCAATGTTGGGTCAAAGCCCTATTGTCTATGAGAGGACCAGAGGACTGACGTTACCTACTTGATCGCGATAAAATTCTATTCCCATTTGTTTTAGTTCAGTTTCAATAAAATTAAAGTTGACGTTAACGCGATCGAGATCGAACAGATTATTTTTTTTCCTCACCAAGCCCCCTGATTCAATTACAGCTTTCATCAACACTTTTCGACGGCGTTAAGGACCACACATATCGCGGTTGACAACCGCAGAATTCGACAGAGTACCCTGTGGTTGGCAGTCGTACCCCCAACACTCCCAGACAAGTGTGAATCTAGGTCGCGTGCTGAAGCTAATTCGGATACAAATTGCAAGTAAGCGTGCATGTTCGATTTGACATGAGCTACGTGATTTAGCTTTTAATTTTGTACTCGGCCTTTGAAAGGTCACGGGAACGATTATTTTTAGTGTGTTGTGACTTTTTTTGATTATCATAATTATTTATTTTTTGTAAGCTAATCTACACGTTGACACAAATAATTTTACCACAATTAATTACATCGTTTTAGCCAATTTTTAATAACAGTCGAAAACATTCTTGTATATGTTCTGAGTTCTTGGTTTTTCGGTGTCCCTAATAGTCGATATCACACCGCTGAATAATGAAGGAAAACATCGTGAGATAGCCTGTGGCCGGGTACTTGCGTAACACTCTTAATTTTGCGCAATACCCTTCTATTTGATAATTTAGAAACATTTGTAGTGTTATTTATTAACTTTGTTGGGGAGTCAAGTTAATTATGTCGGTCGAGCAGACAGGTTGGAAGAAAACGCGATGTACGTACTGGAACAGGTATAATGGCAGTATTACAATTTTTGCATAAAACTAAAGTGGTGACGATCGTTCGAAGTATGAAGCGAAAGTAACCGTTCCCGACGCGCGGCGCCGCCGTCCGGTCACCGAGGTATGCCACGTTGCGCCGACTCAGCAGTCGTCTTCTTGTCGCCTGGCTGATGCAATCGTAACATCTCCCTCCCGAAGATCAGCGACTATTAGAAGATTGATTCGAGAATAGCGCTGATAATCTTGGTTGAGCACCTGCGGTGTGGTTGTTAATTTCGGCATTTATATCGCCGCGGTCAGTTTCGCCACTTGTTTGTTCTGGTGTTGTTTCCGGAGTGCGCCTTCTTATATATCTTCGTAGTGCGAATGCGATTCCCAGTGCGCCTGCACCTAATAGTACTAGGTAGAGTGGTGTGATAGTGTAGTACACGCCATAATTATCAGATGTGTTTAGGGTCATTGGCGGTTCCATGATCATCTCCTTATTAGCAATATGGAGGCTATGGAGGTTGACGGAGTTGAGTGTTAATTTTCTAGCTTCAGCATTGTAATTGGTTTCGTTGCTGAGTGGGATGTTCATAATTTTCAGTACTTGTCCTTTCAATCGGTCGTCCTTGTTTGCCAGAATTAGGTTCGAGGTTTGCACATCACAGCCTTTCGGGATTGTAATGAGGTAACTTCCTTGCACTGTGCTGTATTGAGTGTCAGTGCAGGACAAGCGAATGCTTGTAGGCGCAGGAAAGCTTGCTACGTAGTGTCGGTCGTCAAGTGCTTCCACGGCTTCAGTTTTTAATTTGGCTACGATGAATCGGCAGGATTTGTCAACTTGCTGGGTGGATATGAGACGGTGAATGCAGTCGCCTTGACTCTTGTAATGTTGATTGATGCTGTCCTCGCAGAGATAGTATTGGCTGGACTTCGGGCATTCTGCCTCTATGTACATAAAATCTTTATCGTGAATTGCTAGGAAAGGATAGGATGGAATTATCACTTTGTCATCTTTATTGGGAACTATGGATAATTTATAAAGGTCATAGGTGTTGGGAAGGACAACCGGGAACTTAAACACCAATACTAAATTTTGGCCATTATAATAGTAACCTAACTTAACTATGTCGAAATATTCCCTAAAACTAATGTTCAGTAAATGTTCTCTACCATAGAGGGCATTTAATTGATCTTTCATCCTGTTGAACGTATCTAATCTAAACATAAGGAAATGTGTGCTCTTAGCACGTATAAAAGCTAATAAGTTTTCTAATCTAAGCATTTCGTCGGATAACGAATCGATGTTATCCGCTAGCATTATCATATATTGAACAAGGTGGGCGTACTTAACTAAGTCTTTTTCCTGACGTAACTCTCTAATCATAATCTCATCTACTACTTCCTTGATTTTGTTCTGATTCTGGAGTAGTTTGTTAAGAATTTTGGAATTTTCAGACATCCAGTGCTTATTTAAACTAACTCGATTATTTAATTCCGTGACCATCTTATTTTCATTTTCCTGCAGGTTTTTAATTGCATTATCGTAACGGATAGCGTCTGCATAGTCCAGATTTCCGGAAATACTCTTAATAACTGAACCTAGTCCATCAATAAGGCCTCTCTTGACGCGGTTAGACTGGAACAATTCTAACTGGTCGGACAGCTCCGTGATCTTGCTATGAAGATATTCGATATGTGGTTGATATAAAGACAGCGTTTTATGGTGGAACTCTGGTGAAATATTATTTAATTGTTTTCTTACTAAATCTATATTACTACGAATAATGTCTAAGTTAACCGGTTGGACAAACGAGTGGTAATGGGAGATAACTTTTGTTTTCCCTAGCATAAAGGGTAGGATGCCCGGTCCATTGTCCAGACTATTCAACGTTATGTCTTTCGCTTGCGCCAGGCTCAGGCCCAGGAGGGCGATCCTGTAACAAACGATTGCTGTTAGGAACCCGTTTCAGGCGAGACTTAGCAATGGGACCACGTTTCCTTTTAGTGTAAATGTGGATCGGTAAGTCGGCTAAGACTGTGTCGCGTGTAAATCTAGGCGCCAGTTTTTGACGGCTAGCCATTGGATTATGTACAAAAATATGCTGGTCTGCGGAATATTCTTGTTCGGGTTCCCTATCCTTGTTAATATTTTCGATAATCCGTGTACGATCGTACAGGGATGTACCATTAATCATCTCGAAAACTCTTTGCATTTTTGCGCGATGTTCCTGTGTGTAAGACTGTAGTATATTTTCTGATAGGTTAATATCTAATGGGTTACGGGGATCTAAATGGCCAGTAATTATATCTAAAGGTCTGCATTTGGTAAAACTGTGAATAGAACTGTTGTAACCTAGAATTGCATATGGCATTAAGTTCATGGCGGTATCTCCACGGTGCTCTAATTTTAAAATACGTAAGTGTTCTAGAAGTGTGGAATGCAGCCTCTCCACCATGCCATTTTCATTTGGTGTGCATGCTGAAGTTTTGTGGTGTTGTACTTTATGAATTTTGGCAAACTCCGAAAACAGTTGATTTGTAAATTCTGGGCCTCTGTCTGTGACAATAGTTAAGGGAAATCCATGGTGAGTACTAAATGTTAGAAAAGCTTGTATGACGCTGATCGCTGTCGCATCCCTTAGGTAGTATGCTTGAGCATATTTTGAAAATGCGTCAATGATTGTAAGATATTTTTGTGTTTCAACACTAAGTAAGTCAAGATGTACTATTTCAAATGGTTTGGTTGGTGGTGGTACTATGTTAAACTTTTGTTTAACAGGGTTTCTATCGTACTTGGCTTGACCGCACACATCACATCCGTTTATATATTTTGTTATGTGTTCCTTCATTTTCGGCCAGTAAAATTTATTAGATAAGGACATGTAGCACTCATTAATACCACGGTGATTGGTTTTACCCTCGTGGTACTTGCGAATTATCTCCTGTTGTTTTAAATAATCTTTGACATTTTCTAACTCTACTTTTGTTAAGACTAAATCCATTGATGAACTTTTAAATTTACTCTGGATAATAGGGATAATTTCGTACATGGCTAATGGGGGATTAATGAGAATACCAGTCTTTACCTTGGGGTTAATATATTGTTTTACAGCGTTTACGACATCGTCTTCGAGATTACTCTTAGAAATCTGAATATGTGTTTTAACGTGCGACTCAAACGGTTTTGAAACTGAAGGGTGGCTTCTTATATCATCGACCAATGTGAAAATGATTTGTTTATGGTACTTGTTAAGTGGGAAATCAGTTATCGGAATTTCTAATATTGGATTTTCGGCGTCAGTGTGAACAGTATCAGTCTTTGAATTATTCAATAGTGAAGATGGTCCTTCCGTAGGGTTGGCTATAAGAGAACTAGTCTCTTCGTTGTGTAGTTCGATACGGGATAACGCGTCGGCGTTGGTATTGCACTTTCCTTGCTTGTAAACTACGGAAAAGTCAAATTCACTTAGTTTTAGTCGCCATCGAGTAAGACGCGAGTTGGGTTCTTTGATGTTCATTACCCATTGAAGAGGCCTATGGTCTGTGACAATTTTGAATTTTCTGCCGAATAAATATGGTCTAAAATATTTAGTAGCCCAGACAATCGCAAGGAGTTCTTTCTCGATGGTGCTATAGTTGATCTCACTACTGTTCAATGTTCTAGAAGCGTAAGCAATAGGCTTATCCGTGCCTATGGTTCCCTGAGACAAGACAGCTCCTATCGCTAAGTTCGATGCGTCTGTCGTTAAGACAAATTCTTTTGAAAAATCAGGATATTGTAAAATGGGGTCATTAATTAATAGTGTCTTACACTTCTCGAAGCAGTTAATGTAATTTTGGTCTAACGTAATTTTTGAGCCTTTTTTTAAACATTGTGTCATAGGTTTTGTTATTTTCGCGAAATCGGGTATGAATTTTCTGTAGTAACCAAGAAGACCCAGGAACCTCTTAATCTCGGTGGGAGTTGTTGGGAGTGGATAATTCTTTATTGCGGATATTTTGTCGGGGTTCGGTTTAATGCCGTCTTTGCTAATGACATGGCCCAAGTAGGCTGTCTCGAGTTTGAGGAACTCTGACTTATCCATTTGAATTTTAAAATTGGACTCACGTAGTCTATTGAATACTTTTTCCAAATTGACCATATGTTCCTGTAAAGACGTAGAAAAGACTATGACGTCATCTAAATAAACGAGGCATATAGTGTTTTGTAGGTCTCTAAGAACATTGTCCATTACACGTTGGAAAGTGGATGGACTATTTTTTAAACCCATGGGCATTCTCAAAAACTCGAAATGGCCATGTTCTACTGTGAATGCTGTTTTGGGAATGTCTCCAGAGTTCATTTCCACCTGGTAAAAGCCACTGGCTAAGTCTAAAGTCGTGAAATAGTTACAGTTGCCTAGTTTATCCAAAATATCTGCAATATTAGGTATGGGGTACTTATCATCCAGGGTTTTCTCGTTTAACTTTCGAAAATCTACTACTAATCGCCATTTAGTTTTACCTGAAGCATCCGCCTTTTTAGAGACAACCCATATAGGGGAACTCCATGCAGACTCCGATGGTTGAATAATTTGCTGGTCTAACATCTTATTAATCTGATCTTGTACCTCTTGTCTATGCGCAAAAGGATACCTATAGCTTTTGGTATATATAGGAATTTCGTCACTGGTTTTAATTGAGTGTTTTATTTTATTGGTAAAAGTCAATTTCTCCCCTTCTAAATAAAACACGTCTGCATAGCGAGCGCATAGTAATTCTAAGTTAACTCGTTCCTCGTCGTTCAAATGATCCATGCGTAAGCGCGATAGCACTTCCTTTACGCGTTGAGGCGTTTGCTCGGTGCGCGTGCACTCAGTATTATAAAGCTGCGCACACACCGGGCGGTCCATGGAGAAAATAACGTCACTACGATTGGGATTATGAATTTCTAATATACCCTTCTGGTTTTCTACAGTAGTTAAACACTCGCTAATATGACAGTTAGATATAATCTGTTCCGGGATGATTACTTCTCCGTTTTGAATATTGATTGGTAATTTAGCTAATTTTGAAGAACCGGCGGGTATGATATCTTCGTATAGATTAACGTTCTGTGAATCGTAAACCCGTATAGGATTTATCGCATTTTTTGTTACTAATGATTTCGTCTTAAAATCAATGGCGGCTTCCCATTTGTCTAATAAATCTGACCCTATCAATCCGTCGAAATAGTCGTGGAAGTTATACACAAAAAGTGTGATGCAGTCCTTATCGTTTAATTCGGAGAAGCAAGGTAGTGTTATCGAGTAGTTGCTACGTGTCGCAGCGTGTACATTACAAACTTCGAAGGGGTCATAGTTCAACTGTACGTTATAAAAATAAGCTTCTACCGCGTTAGGGCTAATGAAAGATTGGTTAGCGCCTGTATCTATTAGAAGTTTTAGAGGAGGATCTTGAATTTGTAAGTAGGGAAGCTGACGTTGTGTTTGAAGGTTGACCTCTATCTTGGTTTGTCTAATTTTTGAGGGTTCTGAAAATTCTCCTTTATAGAGTCTGATTTAGTTGGCTCGTTTTTTGCCGTATCGTTACTTTCCTCAGGCTGTGGGTGACACTCCTGATCATAATCGGTGTAATAGTGTCCTTCATAATACTCGTTAGGTTCGTAAAGCACATAGCTATCGGTATCATAATTTCCGTAGCCGTAATAAGCAGAGCAATCATTGAAATTCATCTCCCTATTCACGAGATTATGAGTAGCCGGGGGATTACCAGATTTAGTCCAGTCATGTCCTTTTGTTGCGTTAGTGGGTGGTAAAAGTCTAGGCACAAAATGGGTGACGCCACTCATAGGTCTAGACTGTTGAAAGTTGCTTTGCGGTACAATATTACGCGGTATAACCCTAAATGCATTATTTTGGTTATAATTAGGAGGAGGAGCACGAAACATTTGTTGCGTGCGTGATGGTCCGGCCTGATTTCGATTATTTAAATTAGGTCGCCATATTACGGGTGCTTGTGGCATTATTGGTTGGCCGAATGGACTCCTATAGGGTCCAGGCATATTAAAGGCGAACGGTCTAGGCTGTGGCATATTGAAATCAGATGGTAAGGGCACAGGTCTAGGTGGCACGACTTGGGATGTTAATTTCTTATCTGAAACTTGAATATTACGCTGTTGCAAGTACACTACATTTTGTTCTTCATGAACAAACTCTAAGGCCTTTTCGATGCTTTCGGGTCGCATACACCTAATCCGCGAACCTAGAGGGTCCTTGAGGCCACGTACGAACGCCTGCAATGTCAATTTTTTATATAAGTCCCTTTTCGCGTTGATAGTAGTCGCTACTTCCTCATGTAAAGAGACATATGTCATTAACGTGCTGAACAGGTTCTGGCACTTTTCATAAAACTCCTGAGGGCTATCAGGCCCTTGTGTCAGTAACGCTAAGTCATTATATAATGCCGTCTCATCTCGCTGGTCTGAGAAATTATTTACGAGAGATTTGCGTATACCCGTCCAATCCGATGGGATGCCGTTCGTATTGATCAGTCGGGCTGCGGGACCAGTTATTTTATTTAATATGCCGTTAATAAGAGCAATTTCCAAGAGTCTGCTAGGCGGACTTGCTTTTGTAACAAGTTCATCTACCAGCTCGTCACATAACTGTATGAACCTAGTTAATACGTTAACGTTACCATCAAATTCGGGCACCAAACGAAGGGCCTTAAAAATGCCATCTAAATCTGCCATCTTATTCTGTCGACTATCAACTACTAACCTAACACTAGAGTCTGAGTTAATTTCTCTACTTAAATCTAGGGCACTATACTTACTACTACGCCTACTTTCTAACCTAACACTCCGTGATTCTCGTGAATGAAAAATCTTGGAAAGTGTGTAGGTACAGGGAACTTAAGGACTAGGGTGAGCAATCCACTAAAACGATTTTAATGTACTCACATGAATTGTTGCATCTCGTCTTCTCACTGTATCGATGGCTGGATACCCCTGCTGCAAGTCACGACGTGTAGATTCGGATCCTCGAACGGCCTCGATGACCGCCACGTCAGCGCACAGGTGCTCGTTGCTTCTCGAGGATCCTGCCGACTGCGCCAATTATGTCGGTCGAGCAGACAGGTTGGAAGAAAACGCGATGTACGTACTGGAACAGGTATAATGGCAGTATTACAATTTTTGCATAAAACTAAAGTGGTGACGATCGTTCGAAGTATGAAGCGAAAGTAACCGTTCCCGACGCGCGGCGCCGCCGTCCGGTCACCGAGGTATGCCACGTTGCGCCGACTCAGCAGTCGTCTTCTTGTCGCCTGGCTGATGCAATCGTAACAAGTTTATATACAATGAATTAATGGAGGAATTGTCTTCAATATCCTAAGAATTGTGATAAAAACTCTGTAACGCTATTGAGCTGTTGGAGTTAATTATCTGAAATCGTCATCATGTAGACAAAAATGAAAGAAAAAGCCTTTGTCTTGCACTAAGTCAATTACAAGCAGTATTTAATAAGGAACTTAATTATTGTGCACAAAATTAAATCAAGCCAAAGAAAATCCAGACTTTCGCGAAAAAGAACTAGCATTATTTAAAACCTAATAGCGATGTGTCATTCATTATCACTTTGTTCTTCAGTGCAATGTGATTATAACTTGAACTTTTGTGCTAATTGCAAAATTTATAGACTCGTTCCACCGACGTGACTGAAAAATAACGGAAAATATTTCGCTGTTTTAATTACTTTGGCTCAGATCGAGAATAGTTCAGGTTTATTAATATTCAGATTTAATATTAAGGTTAATAACCTAAAGACCGTAGTCTGGAAGGTAGAAGGTCCAGCAGGTCTGAAGACCGTAGTCTGGATTTACCGCATTATGCTGCAAGTTAGGCTGGCATGACCAGCAGTGGACTGGGGGCAGTGGCGGCACAGTGGCACTGCTTTCAAAACGGTGAAGGAAAACCACGTGTGGAAACCAGCATATCCTTTTAAGCCATTAGTAGATTATCGCACACATAGAGTAGGCCTATGTCATCTGCCTGGCCTTTTTCCAACTAAGTTGGAGTCTTCCAGTCTAACCGAATCCTCCAGTCGACCTCCACAACCCAGTTAGTCCTGGGTAATACGGTACCCCTAGGTAAGACTGGTTGTCAGACGTTCGGGCCACTGAGTACCTGTAATGAGTTTCAAAGATCTACAAATGACAGCCGAGACCAATGGCTAAACGTGCTTTCCGAGGCACGGAGGAAACTCGGTTCCTACATGTGTGGCCTAACCTGAAGATCGACCTGAGCTGCTGTTATTATTTAGCCACAAGCTCCACGCATAGCAGTTAGAAAGTAATAAGTCGAATGTATTATGCAGTGGACTGCGATTAATTGTTGAGATTTAAGATTCGTCAAACCTATACGGGCAGATTACCGGCTGCAAAGTGTGGACAACAGACAAGGATAGATCATTCAGTACAGTACAATATCTGTCAGAGTCCAATATCCAGAACCGCGTCCGCAGTATGTCCCTATCGGTACCTTTAATGCACTCAAAAGATCTAAAAGAATAAGAAATCGCAGCAAAACTTAGTAAGACATAAATAACAAACACTCGTATTTCCTTCCCTTAAGTTAAATGTTCTCATACGGCCTAACATATAAATAACGTCGGCTAAAAGTAATTAATATCCATTAGAAAGTTTCAACGAGTCAAGCCAAAAGTTTAATTTCAGAGACAAAGATAGATGATTAGCAGACAAGAGTGTTAAAAATGTTAGTGTTTTTAGGGTTCCGTACCTCATAAGGAAAAAACGGAACCCTTATAGGATCACTTTGTTGTCCGTCCGACCGTCCGTCCGTCTGTTTGTCTGTCAAGACCCTTTAACTCGGGAACGAGTAAAGGTATCGAGTTGAAATTAAAACCATAATTATACTGAAATCCCTTGAAGCTGTGAAAAAATCAAACTTCTAAGTTAACGTAAAAAAAAGATACGGCTGTTTATGCCGCAAAAAAACGTATATTTCGACACTCTCAAAGCAACCAAAATTTATAGTGTATGTCCCGTTGACCTAGAATCATGATCATCTGAAAACCGTAAATATGTAGTTTAATAAGAAAATACCTACAAGTTTATACGGAACACTTGGTGCGCGAGTCCAACTCGTACTTGGCCGGTTTTTTAAAATTATGTTTTAGTTGATTCTTGTATCGAGAAACTTCATTACTTTAGCAAAATTAATATCACTTTTGACATTTACGACACCGAGATTAAACTTTTTGAACAGAGTTTCTAGCGTGGCGATTGACAGAGAAGAATGCAAGAGAAAGAAGTGTTTTGCCGACCCCAAGTAACATGGTACAGTGGCAGGAAGATGATGATGTCCTAGACTAGTGTTTCGTATTACAGTGAATTTCATCTAGATTGACAGAAACTTTTTAATAGGTAAATTTTTAAGTATTCCATCATCGTTATTGCTAATATTTAGATGATATTATTGATTATTATTTTGTTACTCTGATAACGGTATGATGGTATGATCTATGGTCATCAAGATTTTAACCGACTTTAAAAAAAAAGGTTAGGTTATAGCCTCCTTGTTGCAGCGCGTGTGACGCAGTAGCAACAGTACACTGTAGATGGTTGTATCTCGTGCGGATTACCAGAACAAATGAATGCATATTGTGATAGGTGTTGAATTGTAATAATTTAATTTATTTCTCTGTATTTTTTCACTGTATTTTTATAATTTGTAATTGTATGGAATAAATATGTATTCTACCGAGATTTTTCATGGAGGCATGTATGTACCGATTTCTGTGATTCTTTTCTTTTTCTTTTCTTAGGAGAGGAAGCTCGCGCGATGGTCCCATATAATTATATTAACTTTACGTGCGTCTATAATCATATTAAATTATATGGGACCACCCATATAATTATATTAACTTTACTTGCGTGGTTAATGAGTTATCTTCTATAATAATTATTTTTCTTTTGCGTGTTGTTCTCCTTCTTCACAGAATTTGATCCTTAATAGCGACGCTATCGAATGGTGTATAAATACTGTGTTTTTTTTTTTTTTACAAAATCAAGGGGTTCAATTCGAGCTAGGGATATTGATTTTCCAAAAATCCAATGAAGTAGTTTTTGTTTTCATAAAACTCGGGCTGGAGACTCCTTTAAGTATTCTTAACTATCCTCATAGTTTCGGAATTAGCAATCTTCGCCCAAAAAAAAATCAACCTGTAAGTGTACGTATGAGTGTTAATATTTCGAGAACATTTGATTTTTTATTTTTTTAAATGTATTTTGTTGATTTTTAAGGTAAGGTAATTTTTTATATTAATTTAAAACTGATTTTCGTCGCAAATAAAGTGCAAGGCACGTTCAGACATATTGGTACAAAGAAAAGCCCTTACTCTTACGTCAGCCATTTGTCATACTCACTCATTTTGGAGGCCAAATTCGATTGGGTGTTTCATACATTTTAACCATTGTAAGTCTTCGATCAATTTCAGAAATAATACTGCAGTCTAATGGAAAAAGAATGGCCAATTTTGTGAATGCAGCTGCCATTACGGTACATTTTAGTATGCCTTCAGGTAAAACTTAAAAAAAAACCGATTCGTTGATCTTGCAGCTTGCTGCGTGCTGTTGAGCATGAGGTCCTGGGTTCGATGGACAGGTCGGGCAAGGAGTTTGGATTTCTGCTAGATTGCTATATTTTGGCACGGTTGGCGCAGTGGTCAAGCGATTGACTGCTGCGCTGCATGTCGCCGGTTCGATTCCCGTACGGAACAAATATTTGTATGACCTACAAGTAGTTGTTCCGGGTCTGGGTGTTTTTCTATCTATAATATGTATGTATTTACAAAAAAAAAAGTATATATGTAGTTTATCAGCCATCTAGTTACCATAACACAAGCATTAGGTTGCTTAGCTTGGGACTAGATGGTGCTGTGTGAAATGTCCAGGGATATTTATTTTATTTATTGATGGCATTAAGCTCGCTTCTTATTTACTGACTTTAAAAGCATAACTAACGTAAGGTCGGTGTACTACAAGTACATATCATCTCATTTGAGAACTCATTAGAGATAAATTGAGAAGTGAGGTTATACGAGAACGTTACGGTTTAAAAGAAGATGACATGGCAAAAATTGAAAAGACTCTGCTTAGATGGTTTCATGTGGCGAGGATGAGTGAAAGGCGTCTAACAAAAGGTATTTACAGAAGCAAATGTGAGTGGTAACGCCAGGAGGAGACGCCCTAGAAGGACATACACTGACCTTATTGGTGAGGTTCTTCAGAAAGGTCAGGTGCGTAGTACTCGCAACTGGCGTGCGTGTGAGACCAGATGTATGCACGTGGACTAAGCAAAAGGAGTATGTAAGGAGCGTAGCAGTTGGCATTCTGTTGTTTCTGCCTACCCCATAGAAAAAGGAGTGAGTATGTACTTGTATGTCTATCACTTCGCAGAGGGTACAGCAGAATTCGTTTCAAACTAGATGTCTGAAATAAACTTAGAAAGTACATATGAATGAATCGTCGCATTGCTAATTAAACGTTTGAACCCAGAACCTCGTGCGTGGGAGGTGAGGCCTTTGCCACTAGCCCTAGATGACCTTTGTTAAGTAAAAGTAACTTTAATCACATAATATATTTTTAACACGTTAATCCACAGTTTATGCATTGTCAGCTTATTTATTCGTGTATAATAATCCGCTATCACAATAATTATGATTTAAAAACATCAAAATTCCGCTGAACGACCTCCACTCAGACGGGGCTTAATTTTAAGTGGGTGGACGGCATTTAACGTGTAAATTAACGTGATATTACACGTAAATGGTTATATGTCAGAGTGAGTCAGTAAGTGGGTAAGCAAGTTATCAATCAGTCTAACCTTTTGCCTAAACTATGTTGGGGTCCACTCCCAGTCTAATCACATGCAATACCGGTATTTTACGTGGATCGACTGCGTATCTGAACTCCACAGCCCAGTTAATATTGTGTATCGTAATACCTCTTGGTCTCCTCTTGGTCTTGGTCTTGGTGGTCCTCTTGGGTCTTGGAAAGTCTGACCTCTTGGTAAGACTGGTCGTCTTACCAAGAGGTCAGACTTTCGGGCCACTGACTACCTTTAACGACTGTCAAACACCTGCAAATGACAGTCAATACTAACAGCTTAACGTGTTTTCGAGGCACGGAGGAATTTCGGTATGTAATGGGTCACTCATCCGTGGACCAACCTAGGCAAGCGTGGCTTAACTTAAAGATCGACCCGAGCGGCTGTTATTATTTAGCCACAAGTCCAATTTGCTATAACATCAAAATGAACTCAAACCCAGAGTTCACTCCTCTTCAAGTACATCATTATATCTCATCGTAAATCGATATGAATCCAATCGCAACTCGATTTAAACTGTGCTTATCTGTGCGCCCATCAAATGACTATTATCGTGTGCTGATGAGTTATAGCCTCTAGTTTAGAGCCTTGGGTTTACGGCCTTACGGTTTCGGGACGTTTGGGATGAGCTGGTAGCGGGGAAATGGGTTGTAAATATAACCTTGCTGCTATTGTTATCCGAAGGTAGACAGAAGAGTATTGAGCACTTTAGTCGGGGTACTTTATCAGGACGGAAACTACGAACTATTCCGTATAATTTTTATAATGTACCCCTGTTTTACATGGTTTTAACGACTTGAAAATATATTGAGTAAGATTAACACTTAACCATTTAAAATTGATTTTGTAAATGTTGATTATAACCACACCGAAATCGGCTGCGTAGTTTAAAAAAAAAACAAAACGGTCACATTGGCAGTCAGGAAAGTGCTTTAAATATATAATGTGTACAGATATAGATGGGAATTCTGTTATTACTGTTACTAGTAGTACTTTAACTGAAGGCTCTTTTAACATAACTTCCTTGAATACACCCCAAAAGAAGCATTATGTGAGTAACCTTCCAGGCAAAAAACTTGCTTTGATAAGCTCGTTTGCCCTACTTCATACAATAAATTAAAAAAGAAAGAAAGTATGAAGCAATCAACATCTCTCAACTTATTTACCTACCCTCTACCCTCTTTCTCGCGAAATATGCAGTTTTGAAGTAAAAGAAAAGTTGTAGTTCTTGTACAGTATAAAATCAAGAAAGTAAATTATTTATTCAGTAAATTCGAAGAAAAGTCAGTAGTTCATTCATAACATTTGTGCAACCGTTCATAATAATATCCTCCCAACTGACTTTCGGCCATGGTAGCGTAATTTCAACGGATACTTGCCATTGTTTGCGAATGTGTGAACCAGTGTAGGCCTTGTAGATTCCTAGAGGTGTGTTAACTTTTGTTAACCTCTTATCTAGTTTTCCGTTTTTTGTGTAGTAAGAAACGACTTATTGTCGGACCTATGCTGTCCCCCCATACTTGAGTACTAATGCTGTAACATGATAATATTGTAAAACCAAATCATTTTAAAAGAGTAACCATGGAGTTTCTTGCCGGTTCTTCTCCAAAGGAAACGACCAACCCGAACCGTGCACCTTTTTGTCGACGTTTTATAAGTGTCCATGTAGGTGAAATAAAAATATTTTGATTTGATTTGATTTAAGAAAGTAACATTATAGTGCACAAGTGCATGAGCAGAAATGCAGGTGACTATGAGTAAAGGAATAGAGATCGATGGAAGAGCAATCAGTCGACCGGGAGGAAACAAGAGCAAGACCAACAACTTTATGTCACACATCAGTGCTCTAAGATTGTTGCACGAAGCGCTTGTAAAAAGTCATTTGGAATGCAATGCTGTCGTCTGGTCGCCACATGAAGCCAAGTACAAACTAATGCTAGAACAAGTTTGTAAGATTCCTGTACTTAAGGCTGTATGGTGTGTATCCAGGGTATCCACTGCTATATCCTACTCTATTTATGCTGGGCATGGTAAACTGGAAGTAAGAAGGGAACTAGCTCTCGCCACTTACTTATTTAAGATTATGGGTGGTAAAATACACAACCCAGGCGTTCTAGGCACGGTTGGGTTGTGTGTACCTGATGGGTACGTGGGGTGACGGAAGCGGCCGCCGCTGCTGTGGGTGCCACCCGCTCGCACCAACCTGCTGCAGCGCCTGCAGCACGCGCCGCTGACGCGCGCGCTGTGTACACTCAATTTGGTGTCACAGCAGATTGACTACTTCAATTGTACGCCGAGTGAATTCACACGGGCCACATTATGTAAAATTATTCTTGATTGTTAAATAATACCTATAATTGTAAGTCTAATCTTTGTATGAACTTTAACTAAAACTACACTATTGTAAGGTAAGCCTGTGATGATAGTGGTATGTGTTTTAAATAAATAAATAAAAATGTGATTTCCGATACTTAGGGAAAATACCAACAAAAGTGGAGATTTGCAAGAGACCTACGCTCCACATTGGCTGGCTGAAGATTGATGAAAAAGGAGAAGATGTACTGGATCACGAGGATGTCACATCACCAATTTTCAGCCGCCACTAAGAAGTTCCTAAAGCAAAAACCCAACAATACTTTGCCCGACTTGGCCATCGAACCCTGGACCCCACAATCCGCAGTCGCGGTTGTGACAACATCATGAAAGGTTAAAAAACAAACAAAGGTCAGGCAGCGTTGTTGGTCTTTGAAATTGTCTTTAATGAGAAAAGTTCTAAGAAAACCATTGTGGCTGTTGAGTGCAGTTATGGAGATAATTTTAATTAACTTAGCAACGTGTTACAAGTTTAAGACTAGATTGTTGCTAAAGAAGCTTCTTATGAAAGGAGTAATAAACCCCATTAGAGGGCCTAACTAGTGGAAACTGCTTTAAAAGCGTCTCATCTTTCTACAAATCTGTGTTCAAGATGGACCGAAGTTATACGGTCATGCTTATGTGTCATTCTGATATATGAACATATATATATATATATATATATATATACAATATATATATATACAATATTTTATATATGTGGGGATGAAGGTATGTAACTATGTTTGTTACCGTAACATGGATTAACCTATAGGTTACTTTTTAATCCCAGTAGTACGTTCCTGTCGGATAGTTTTCGACATCCACGCGGGCGAAGTCGCGGGCAAAAGCTAGTATGCTATATATCTGTAAAGTTTTATCAAAATCGGTTCTGTAGTTTTTGCGTGAACGAGTAAAAACATCCCTCCATTCATCCACATTAACTTACGCGTTTAAAACATTAGTAAGATAAGGTGCTGCCGTGGCTTATATATAACGCGTGGGAATATTTGATTATATTGACCAAATTAAAGTTACGTTACGTTTAGAAGATCTTAAATCAAGCAAGCGAGTGAAACCGCGGACTACAATTAGCTTACAGTACAGTAATGAGAATTAGTCTCAGACCTCTGTCAGTCCTAAGATAACATTAAACGGAGTAACTATCAAAGAGAACAGCCTACCAAAACGAAAGTTAAATAAAACTTGATCTTGAATTTAAATGGGCTAAATCTTCGTCGTTTTGCTGATACTTTTTCATGAATATTGAACTGAGACTTGAGCCATCCTTATGTACCTAAACTATTTATGTTGTTGGCAAAGTGATGTGCGCCAGCTAATGTCTAATTGCAGTTTCTCTTAACAGAAAAGAGAAGAACGGGTATTGATAATCGCATTTGCTTTCTATGAGAGATAACGTACTACCTACTGGCTACTGGTCATTTTTTAACACGTTTTATTCGTTTCACCTATAAGGCTGTAACTAACTATGTAAAAAAATCTTAGAAATTAATCTTGGCCCACTTCCCGGTTTTCGATTGAGTTGAAATTTTGCATACTTGTTTAGTTTGGATGACAATGCATGGTTATGGTTAGTTAAGTGACGTCATTCTAAACATACCGTCTACCCTTGGGGCGATCGTGTGCGTTTTCTCGAGGAATTAGCTATATCTATCCAAGTTTTCAAATACCTTACATTAGCTATGTTTTTTTTCCAGTGATTTTCTTGTATCTAGATTTTAAAACCGGTAAAGCTTATAACTTATCCCCCAAATCGACCTTGTAAGTTCCTCCCAAAATATAGGTACTAAATGATTCTAAAGATAAATTGCTTTGAGATGACCTATTAATTAATATTGTCAACTATTTGGTACAGATGCTTATAATTAACGATCTGAATTTAACCTCTGCCGTAAATTGAAGTACCTATACTTACTTTAATAGAGGGTTTCAATTTAATTGGTCATTCATTACAAAACATCACGTTCACATTCCCCAAAAGATAAGCAGAGATGTATAAAGCATACTATAATATTAACGAGTTCCTAGAGGAAAGATTTGTATTGACATAATAGCTTATTTGATTTGATTATAATGTGTTTGTTAATTTACAATTTGTTAGTTTAATGATTTTTATTTTATTTTATTTTTTTATTGTGTATTGACATGATAATTGTGTAACAATCCTAATAACTTATTTTTGTTTTTGAGATTCTATGTGATTTTAGTTACTTTAAAATTACAATATTATTATTATTCTTTAATGATTTAATTTATTGTTATTTTAAGAGAATGCTTTAATTAATAATTTTTCTTTTTTGATATTTGCACGTCACATCATGTGGCAAACATGCCTGTACCTAATAATGTTGTTGCCATCTTGCATGCATGTATTGACTTGTATGTATGACACATGTTTAAGCAAATAAATATTATCTTATCTTATCTTATGTATAATACAGTCACCAGCGCATCAAAACACATTGTCAAATTATCTCATTCGATTTTGAACTTAACCACTCACAATTTATGGATTAAAATCATTAGGAGAGCAGTTTGTGGTAACTTGATAGGCTGGCGACTGTACATCGCTATCAGCAATGACATTGCCTGTGTACCCATATATTAAAAAAAAAGTAAAAGATAGATAGTATGTAGACTTTATTGTAAACCTAAATTGATGCATAAGTATGATCAATTTAGGTTTATAATAAAGTCTACATACTCTATCTGTCTATACCCAATTTCGGCAGTTATTTCTTGGGTCACAAGTGATACGGTGATTCAATTGCCATTTACCGGACACAAATACCGACTATGGGTTATACTAACCATTCTCTCTGGTCATCGTTGTCCAGGTGACACAACCATCATCATCATCTGCCTCGCCTTTTTCCAACAATGTTGGGGTCAGCTAATCGGCTTCCAGTCTAGCCATGGAGGAAAGTGTGTAATGGGTGACCACCCAACCACGGACCAACCTTGGCATGGCTTACCCTGAAGATCGACCCGAGCGGCTGTTATTATTTAGCCACGAGCTCTTCCAGTTGGCACAACCACGACATAGCTTTTAGGAGGACCTTAAGATCAGTTTTCAGGAACTCGAATCCAGTGTTTAGTGTTTGCTGTGTCGGTACTTACCCGGTTGAACACACAATATAACGTGCTAGTCCAGTTGTATGAACATCGACAAAGCAATAGGTGTACGTAAGGATCGTAGCACGTGGTGTTCTGTAGTTTTTGCTCATCCCCATGGCATGAGTCGTGAGTTTATGTATGTTTTATAACAAAAACTAGCTCATGCCCGCGGCTTCTCCCGCGTAAGTTCGGTAATTGTCCCACAGGATCGCACTATCGAGATAAAAGTATCCTATGTGTTAATGCAGGTTATAAACTAGCTGTGTGCCAAATTTCATCCAAATCCGGTCAGTAGTTTTTGCGTGAAAGAGTAACAAACATCTATCCATCCGTACTCACAAACTTTCGCATTTATAATATTAGTAGGATCTCATCCCTCGGCATTTTTAATTCTCATCCACCAATGTCAAGGGTTGTTTTTCAGGATTTCAGACCACAAATTTCAGGAATCTCGGCGTAACCCTGATTACTATGTAAATGACTGTGGCTCGAGCATTTAACGACTGAAAGTTAAACTTAACCTAAGTTCAAGAATTTCAGCGAATTATTTTGAATAATACGACGCGATGTTGAATCTTTTGTGTTATTGAGTTTGGAGTTTTGTCGTGATTTTATTAAAATATCATAGAGTGTACAAACCGTGAAATCGCGTGATGAATGGCATCAAATCTGATCGTTTGATTGAATTGTCTTCGGGACTGAACTTGACCGAAGTAGGTAGGTACTTCAGCAGCAGGTAGTTTGTCATCTACCTAGCCTTTTCTCAACTATGTTGGGGTCGGCTTCCAGTCTCACCGGATTCAGCTGAATACCATTATTTTACATGGAGCGACTGCCTATCTGACCTCTTCATCCCAGTTAGTCGTGCGTAATACGATACCACTTGATAAGAATGTCAAAGATCTACAAATAACAGCCGACCGGCTTAACGTGCTTTCCGAGGCACCGAGAAAACTCGGCAATAGCAAATTTAGCAGTTAGACCTCTTAAAACCTGTTTTTTGTTTCTCCTCCGCTATTCTTTACTGATTAATTTTGTAATGAATATTAATCGGATTGTTTCTTTGGAACTCGTCTAGCTTCGTGGCCTCGGCGCTTTCTTGATGGTCATCACTGTTGGTTCTGTCGTTTAGGAGCAGCAATGGTTGGCAAAAATCTGTGGTTGGTCCCAAAAAAATACTTTGTTAATTTTGTCACATCATTCTTGTCTATTGGCCCCGGTTCTTGATTAAATAGTTCAAAAACTACCTGCTTTTTCAGAACTTACATCATTGAATGCAATTTTAGCAATACTTACTATTTAAACCTGCCTATTTTTACCTGCTGTTTTTTTTCTATTTTTTTTACTATTTACTTTTTTTTGAATTTATTTTTTTACTATTTATTTGTTTTTTAGTAAATAACATCAAGACTCATAAACAGAACCATTAAAAAGGGATACAATTCCATGAAAAACATCTCCCAAAATCTTCAAGAAGAAAGAACGTGAAAACAGTTTTTTTTTTAAATTAAACAAATCGAATTCCTAATTCCCCTAAGCCATCCATCACGTACTAAAAGTATTTAATTTAAAAAAAAAAACAAAGTTCACCCCCTAACCTGCGTTTAAACCAGGAGATAAGAAGACGCCGGTCACGTTTCACCCCCTATAACCCTCTAACACCCTTTAAAAATTTAGGTCAATTACTAGCACATACTTCGGTTTATTTATGTGGGGGTGAAGTGACCCTATGTGGCGGTAGTGTTATAGCGCCATTACTGAGTCCATTTTTCATAAATATCTCGTGTGGGGTTGAAATTTGCAGTGCGGAGGGTGGGTTCTTTAATTAATGGGGTGAGCTGCTGTGAATATAATTATTTTCGTGCAGTGCCTCGGAAGTCAGAAGTCAGAAAGCCTGACAAACAACCCATCATACCCAGTAACTGAGATGTGGAGGTCAGACGAGTAGTCGCTTCATGTAAAATACTGGTAATTAACTGCATCCAACTGTACTAGAAGCTGCCCCCATGAAGTTGAAATTTTGAAGAGCAAACAGTAAAGGACCAGTCGATGTAGCGGTGCAAGATTAAGTCTTGAGTCTTGATGATAGTAATAATATCTTGGGACAACCAACACACCGCCATCTGATCCCAAACTAGGCAGAGTCTGTACTATGGCAACCAGACAACTGATAGACATACTTATATATTTCTAAATACATACATGTTATAGATAAATTACACACCCAGATACAGAACAAATAATCGTACTCATCGCACAAAGATTTGTCCTGTGTGGGAATCGAACCCACGACCTCCGTCCTAGCAGTCAGGGTCACTAACCACTAAACCAACAGGCCAATCAAGATGAATGAATAATGACTAATACACCAGATTTAACAGCAGTCTCAATCTTTTTCTAGTCCAAACTAGATACGGAAGTCATACACCGAACCGAAAATGCCTGGCAGAGCTACTGGTCCTTCAAGAGTTTATGAAGGGAAACGTTTCCTTACCACTCCAGCGTAAAATCATGGACATGTGCATTCTTCCCATATTGATCTATGGATCCCAGGCTTGGTGTCTGACAAACATTCAAAATTCCAAACTCCAGGTTCGCCAACGTAAGGGCCGATGCCTGCCAGGGCTGCGGGACTGTTCGAAAGAGATACCGCGGCCCTGGAACATAAAGGGCAAAAGAAGGAACATGGATGGTTTTTAGTCAGTAAAAGTCTGAATCCCTTCCGCTCCGCCCAGAGCGAGAGGAGTCATTTGATGATTTCCCATACGAAAAAAAAAAAAGGTTCGCCAACGTACAATGGAAAGCAGTATTCTAGGCGTCATGTTTACTAACCGTAATCGCAACACAAATTACTGGCGTTGCTCAAAAAGCCGCTAAACTGAAGTGGGACAGGGCTGGCTACGTCTGCCGTATGACCAATAAACTGTGGACTAAAATAGCCATTATGTGCAGTTGCAACAGCCAAAAGGCGGCACGTAGTAATTGGCCGAAAGAGCTGGACACAACAAACGACCAATGTCCACATTAGCCCAGAATCTAAACAACTGGAAGTCATGGGCAGAGGCTCTTTAACAATAACAGCAGCTCGAATCAATCTTTAGATTAAGCCGCGCTTGTTTAGTTTGCTCTGTGGTTGGTGGCCACCCACTACATCCCGAGTTTCCTTCGTGCCTCGGAAAGCACGTTAAGTCGGTGGTCACGACTGTCATTTGTAGATCTTTGACAGTCGTTACAAATAGTCAGTGGCCCGAAAGTCTGACAACCAATCTTACCAAGGGGTGTCGTATTACCCAGTACTAACTGGGTTGTGGAGGTCAGATAGGCAGTCGCTCCTTGTAAAATACTAGTATGCAGCTGCATCCATTTAGACTGGAAGCCGACCCTAACATGGTTGGGAGAAGGCTAGGTAGATGATAGAGAGAGGCATTTGGCCAACAGAGGGATGATGGAGGCTAAAGTACACAGTGTATAAATGGGACTTCCTTAAAACCATTGCTATAACCTGATTGGCCAGGCGTATCACCCACATAGCTATGGCCAAATTGCTTTTTGTTCTTGTCACTTACACTCACCTATTCTCTTAATGTAACTTCCTCAGATTAGACTGAAAGCTAGAATAAAACATATTGCTCCCAGATCACCAATCCTATTACCTACACCATAAACTAGGTAGTAAACTAGCCTTAAAAGTAGTTTTACCTAACAAAGTGTATGGTTCCGAAATAATTTGTCCCCGGCGAGCTAGCCAATAAAGTCTCGTTTATATTTATTGTACTTTATGGCTCGAGCTTGTAAAACAAAGGCCTAGTCTGCCTGAATTTTCAGTTTTTTTCAGGTTAGGATATAAAGTAAAATGATATGTGGATTCTGTGAGTAAAAACAACGCGGTTTGGGATAGATGAGGTAAAGTTGCTCTTGTCGCGGCCAGTGCGAGAATGGGCGACCGTTCTTTTAACTTCCAGAGAACCTGAAGCAATTTAGTGTCATTGGAAAGTTTTTAAACAATGTCTGAAATCCGAAAATGTGTCAAAGCCTAGCTGTTCATTTTGAGCGTGTAGTTATTAACTGTTGTAAGAAACTGCTAATTCTTTTTAATAACCGAATTTTAAACTTGGAGAATCATGTACAAAATGAATGGTATAAGTTAGTGTTTGACGGCGCAGTTGGCACAGTGGCTAAGCGATTGACTTCTACGTCGCAGGTTCGATCCTCACACGGAAACACTTTTTGCATGACCTGACCCAGTTATTCCTGGTCTGGCTGTCTTTGTGTATGTAAGTTTAAATGTTTGCAAACGCACCCACGAAACCGGAAAAATCTAAGTGTGGAGCAAAGTTTATTTAAAAAAATATATGGGAAGAGAGATATGAAAAGAGCATCACGACAATCATCGGGTAATATTCTTAGGATACGTCTCTGAGGACCTCGATGATTGCACTTCGAATGCAATTGACGTCACAGTCAAGAGCAACTTAACTAAAAATCACAAACAGCAAGGCGGGCCCTCCCAGCATCGCAGGCCATAATGAAACAGTGTCACATAACGTAATTAACGTGATATCCATGTGACGTCCCGACAGCTGGACAGGCGGATAGCAAGCGTCGGCTGCAGCTGGACGCTGAGTTATTTCCCACTGATGTGTGTGCATCGTTAATTATACTGCACTCAAGTGTACTGTGCTGTTATTAAATAGTTGAACATAATTAAGCTTTTAGATTTTAATAAGTAGGTTACTAGAAGCTACGGCCTCGTTGCTAGAGAGTTTGCAGGCGCTACTGCTGTGTTTAAAGTCTTTTGTTCGGTTCCCGGCTCTAGCAAAGTGTTATTAAGTTATCAGGAAATTATATGTGGGTGGTTTATGTGGGAACAGGTACTCTTCTACCTAACACTGTGGAACTTACAGGCGTGATGTTTATGTGTTATGATAATTATGTCACTGATTGAGAGAGAGAAAATCACCTGATAGGTTTCGAATCAAGATGTTCCAAGTGGTTATACAGAAACCATGCAGCCTGATGAACGTATAAATGAGGGTTACAGTCTTATCATCATCATCATCTCCCTGCTCTTTCTTTCTTCTTAGGGTTGGCGTTGGGTTGGCTGCGCTCTTTCGTTCTTCTTAGGGTTGGTGCATCACGTTTTCTTCTTCCATTCTCCCCTGTCAGACGTCATGGCATCATTTACTTCTTTCTCTCTCAAATCATTCCTTACACACTCCATCCATCTTTTCTTTGACCTTCCCCCGTCTCCATCCATCAACATTCATATCCATCACATCATCTTTTAGTCAAATGCGTGAATATTTATTTAAACTAATAAGCCTATTTTTCCCCATCCGGGGGACATGCTTCCTCACTGTGAGGAGAGGGCCATAATCCACCACATGGGTCTAGTGCTGGTGTCACATCATGGCTTAAGTGTCTTGAATTTTTAGTTTTATTAACCGTTTACGGGTCCTGGTTGGCCGCTGTAGAAATAATCTGCCCAAATGGGGTATCATCGACTCGTCCCAAATACAATATCAGTTTGGACAGCAGCACAGCACACAAACGCACACCAGCACACACACAGCCCACACACACAGCAGCGTATGCTGCAGGACATGCCCCACTTCCTTTCTTGCCCATCCTGCACAGCCACCTGCACCTTCCAGGATTTAAATGAAGCTAACGACAGAGCTATGCAGGTGGTAATATACTGGTCGGGTATTATTTGAGTCTATCGACACGCAAAGAACAAGAAGAAGTTCTATTACGTCAGAACGCAATTTATGATGAAGTAAATCATTGGGAGCCATCCCAATGATTTACTTCATCATTTGAGAGCAGTGGTGATCAGTACTTAATTTACAAATAGTAAAGTGTGGTAAGTTCCGTCAGAAAGAAAATGAAGTAAAGAATAGCGTGATGGTTGACAGAGGCGAATGGAACAAAAAAACGTGTTGAGCCGACCTCAAGTAACATGGGACAAGGACAGGAAGATTATGATGTTGGTAAGTTCGGTCACTCTAAGAAGGACGAGCGGGTCCGCCAGAAGTGGAAGGAGAAGTTCCCAGGCTTTTGCCCAGCAGTGGGACAGATTAAGCTAGATAAAAAGTGTCAGCTGGGTTAGGCTATGACCCATATGCATCCTTCTTCCCTGCTCTCTCCCTACTGCCGCAGATCTGTATTTCAAATTCAAGCGTTAGTGCTTATCACCAATTTATGCTTGAATGAAGCCATAAATTAGATGTTTATGCCTGACAACGAGCATTTACATTAGACTCTAGGACGTATCTAGGCCAGGACAAACATGAGCTATTAATAAAATTTATCTAAACTAGAAACTAGGCTGAAATCAATTAGCATTTTCTGAACTTTGAACAATTGAATAGCTTTCAAAATATGAATTTAAGAATAATTTACATAATAGTTATTAAATGATATGTATATTTTAGTGAAATAGATTTCAGGTGAACTTTAGGTCCACCTCTGGTTAACACTTCGGGTCTTATACTGACGTGATGATTTGATGATTTAGTTAAAGTCTCTTCACCATATCCACACTAATATTTCCCGTTGTGAGTTCTGTGATAACTAGAAAAGTCAACTTACGTCGTACGTCGTCGTCGTTGTGCGTCGTAGACTTCAAAACTGCCTATCTGACCTCCACAACACATGACACACTATATCCCTTGGTCAGACTAGTTTGTCAGACTAGTTTGTCAGACTAGTTTGTCAGACCAGTTTGTCAGACCAGTTTGTGAGACTAGATTGTCAGACTAGTTTGTCAGACTAGTTTGTCAGACCAGTTTGTTAGACCAGTTTGTCTGACTAGATTGTCAGACCAGTTTGTCAGAACAGTTTGTCGGACTAGATTGTCAGAATAGTTTGTCAGACTAGTTTGTCAGACTAGTTTGTGAGACTAGTTTGTCAGACTAGTTTGTCAGACTAGTTTGTCAGACCAGTTTGTCAGACTAGATTGTCAGACTAGTTTGTCAGACTAGTTTGTCAGACCAGTTTGTCAGACCAGTTTGTCTGACTAGATTTTCAGACTAGTTTGTCAGACCAGTTTGTCAGACTAGATTGTCAGACTATTTTGTCAGAATTTTAGGCCCACCCGCGATTGTTAAACATCAACAAATCAAGCCGGGACCAACAGATTTACGTGCTTTCCAAAGCACGGCTTCGTCTCGTTCTGTAATGAACGGTATTCAATTCACAGACTAACCAGGACAAGCATGGCTTAACCTTGAAGATTGGCCTGTGAGGTTGTAAAGCTAAGCAACCTTGAACCCCATCCACTACTAAACCAACCTAACCGTCTCGTAAAACACCTAAACAGACACACACACACATAAACACGAAAAACAGCAACAATATCTATGCGAACAGTAACGATACCAATTTGAAAGAACGACAGGCGTCTTCATTTACCCGCCGTACCAAATTCAATTTATGTGACAACCTGTCCACGGCCTGAAATTCCATTTCCATTCCAGAGAATACGACTGTTTTTGGTGTAAGATTTAAGAGACAGCGGGGATATTGATTTGATATCACGCGTGTATTGCTAGACCGGCAGACAGACAGGTTGAAACTCACATTTCGTCGGATTATTATTTATTTATTTAATTTTAAAGAAAGCTTACAGACTAATAACAATTATAAATATCATGCATAAGTAGTGACATTTGCTAATTACAAGCTTCCACATATATATATCTAATTAGTAATGAGTTACTTGCGTTGACCAGTTACAGCGATTTTACATCATTAAATTGGCGTAAAATTGTCGAGATAATATATTGGGTATGTCAAGTCATGCAACAACAAAATCAGAATTAAAAGCTATTTATTGCTGTCACCAAAATACTCCTTGTTCAGAATATATCTAATTTTGTGTGCATTAAATATAACATCACGCATGTAATCACTAAAGGGTTAGGCAGTAGAGTACTTTAACGTACACCGACATTTTAGTTGCGGCAGCCGCAGCTATATTTAAGCTCCACGTAAAAAGGAGTAAACCTGTTGTCTTCAATGGGGCACTAATTCAGACACCGATATGCTAGAAAGTGACATTCTATTAACATAACATCACGCCTATAATCCCCGAAGGGTTAGGCAGAGGTGTACACATTAGTACACCCACATTTCGCCATATATGTTTAAGTCCCATGTAATAGGGGGTGAGCCTATTGCTGCTATAGAGAAATTCCTGATGGAAAAATCCAATAACATACTTTGCCCGACCTGAGAATCGAACCCAGGACCTCATGGTCATTAGTCGCACTTGCGACCACTAAAAGTCAAAAATAATAGATTGACAACTACCAAAAATTTTATTCAATCTGTATCGATTTCTCAATTCAAAAGTGCAGTTTAAGCATTCCTTTATAAACCAACAAATCGCGAACTCTAGTAACTTAAGTCAAAAGACAATATTTAGTACAGGTTCTTTTTTTCACAAAATTAAACGACTAATTTGGCATGTATATTTAGGGCTGGCAACTGGAACGGATTGCTTTATATTTTTATGTGAAAAAGGAATTGACATTTTCCGGAATTCAATAAATACCCTCTAAAAATAACTTTTTTCTCTTTTTGTCTGATCTTGTAAGGCTATATTTACTTGTGGAATTTATGGTATGAGAAACATAGCGTACAGTTCTTCATCCTCCATTAAAAAGGTAGGATCCTCCCACCAGACGGGTTTTGTATCTGGTGGGCTACATGCCGAGTGTAAAAGAACCCTCCACGAAGCCGTCAACCAACCATTCTGTACATCAAACTAAGTATCACTGCGCATTTTTTGCTGTGCTGGGAAATGAAAAAGTTGGTTGTTACTTTCAATGTCTCCGTAACTAGAAAGATTCCAGGTATGGTCTAGAATAAAAGAACCGGCCAATCTATAAAAATGGCAAAAAAATCATGTCTGATGTATGAGAGCCTCACTTAAATATTTTTTATTCTGCTTTAGTATTGGTTGTTAACAGAAATACATCATCTGTGAAAATTTCAACTGTCTAACTATCACGCTTCATGAATACAGCCTGGTGACAGACGGACAGACAGACAGCGGAGTCTTAGTAATAGGGTCCCGTTTTACCCTTTGGGTACGGAACCCTAAAAGATGTGTTCTGTAGTTTCTGCCATGAGAAAAAGACGTGAATTTATGTATTACTAGCTGATGGCCGCGGCTTCGCCCACGTGTAGTTCGGTAATGTCCCACGGGATCGTACTACCGGGATAAAAAATATCCTATGTGTTAATCCAGGCTATAAACTATCTGTGTGCCAAATTTCATCCAAATCCAGTCAGTAGTTTTTGCGTGAAAGAGTAATAAACATCCATCCTCACAAACTTTCGCATTTATAATATATTAGTAGAAAGTATTCATATTGTGTTAGTCTTGCTGTTAATTTGAGAGTATTATGAGAAATCTTCACTTGTTATAGATTTAGGGCATAGGTACTAACATGACCTTTATTCTGACTGATTGATTCCCATTTTCCTTATCCGTCCGGGTATAAAATGAGGAAGAAGTAACGCCTCTTCATTTTTCCAATAAGTGGTGTCCGCGAAACTAGCCGCCTCGTCATTTTTACACTCGATCAACACATCCCCTACTTTTTGCAATAAAATCCAATAACTGGAGGAAAAAAATCAATCGGCCTTTTCCACGCGTTAGGGTCGGCCATCCAGTCCAGCCACGTAAAATACCAATATTTTACGAGCGCCTGCCTAACTGACCTCAAACTGGTACCTCCACCTGGTAACACGATAGTCCTTGGTAAGACTGGTTGTGAGATTTCAGACTTTTTACTTCGTTACGACTAGCGACTGTCAAAGTTATATAAATGACCACTAGGACCAAACATTTTTACTATGCTTTCCGAGCACGGAAGGGTCCTCAATATGTAATGGATGGTAATCCATCCATGGACCGACCTCGACAATCGCAGTTTAATCTTCGGTTGGCCAGCAGTTATTATTGAGGACCCACAAACCCCAACCATTTAATGCCTGATATACTAAACTAGCTAACTACTAGCTTGAGACTAAAACAAGGAGCTATTTTCAAGGAGTTAATTTTGCACACTTATCTATATTAGCTAGCCCGGCGTCGTCGTCGCCGGAGACGTTGTCCTGCCCCTTTTTTTTTTTTTTTTTTTTTTGGTAGGTGGGAAATCATCAAATGACCCCCCCCCCCCGCTCGGAAGGGAGTGTCAGACTCTTACTGACTAAAAACCACCCATGTTCCTTCTTTGGCCTTTTATGTTCCAGGGCCGCGGTATCTCTTTCAAACAGTCCCGCAGCCCACGTTGTCCTGCCCCTTGCAATAAGTTTTATCGCATTTAGTTTTTCGAATCTCGCAATTTTCTGGGCTTCTCCAGGTTTCTAACTAAAAATCCATTTTCACTTCATTGCACTACAGCTTGGAACCTTGTCGTAGTAAAAAGGAAATAAAATTACTGGACAAGCAGAAGCTCTATTGTGAAAAGATTCCTTTTTTGAAAATCCTTTATTCTGTAAATTGTAAACTGGTTCACTACAAAACGTCTTGAAATGAAAGTCCTTATACTCTCGAGGTCCTGGAGACAAATTTTCGTGGGTACTTAATTGGTTTTTCATGAGAAAAGTACTTTGCTCTACATTTTTATAACATAATCGGTTTGGAAATCAATTAGAATTATTTTTGAGGTTTAAAGCTGGAGTACTATAAATTTTGGGCTGACTCAATTTAAATTGTCATCGACTTTAAGATACTACAAAATCAAAATCAAAAAATCAAATATTTATTACAACATGGTCCATCTGTGTTAGTGAATAAGTACTTAAGAACTATGTTAGTGGTGAGAATTTGGTGATTACTGATTATTGGAGATACATTAATAATCAGTAATCACCAAATTCTCACCACTAACATAGTTCCACACACTACGTATATTCTTAAGAGTGTTTCATACATTCGTCCAAATAATAATCATATTCGCCTGTCCCACACACGAGAGCAGCGGTGGCCCAGTGCCCAGTGGTGGCGACCCCGACTTACGAACAGTAAGTCGTGGATTCGTACCCAGGCAGGCGCATTACTTTGTGTAATTTACTTCATCATCACTGCTCTAAAAAACGGTGAAGGAAAACATCGTGATGAAACCGGCATGTCCTAGAATCAAACATTCGAAGACATGTGACATCTACCAATCCGCACTGGGCCCGCGTCGTGGATTTTAGCCCATTCTCTCTCAAAGAGAGGAGGCCGTGTGTCCCAGAAGTGTGAGTATTATAGGCCGATTATGCTGTCCCACTGCTGGGATAAGACCTCTTTATAGGAATACCCAATAATTACATACAATGTACTACTATGTTTATCGTACACATCAAGACGCAATAAAGAAGACTGACGGAAAATAGTGAGGGAACCTATAAACCTAATATCGGTCTGATATCTCCAATTTCAGGCATCTTCTAGGCAAGCTCATTCCAACATAGACCTCATCCATCTCTTTCCATTAGGCGTGATCGAGGTCATGGTGTTACTCGTACTATAACTTCTTTAAGTACATATTATTTTTCATTTTTGTATATTGGAAACTTGTTTTTAAATAGGTATGTTGTAGTTGTGCTTCTGTGTGTTGTGCTATGTCTTTTGTGTGCACCGAATAAAAGGCTTATTTATCTGTCTGTTCAGCCGTGAACATAATTATCATAGTTACACGCGCCAACAACAGCATCACAGCGTCAGCATTAAGAGCGACATACATTCGTTCCACGCGCCGGCAACACCAGCACACCGTCAGCGCTAAGAAGTGGCCTACTGAGATCTTCGCTTCATCGGCTCGATACACACACAGCACACATGTAAATAGCCATCAATGTGTATTTACCACAAAATATGTATATAATTAAGTTCATTATTTGTAATAAATTAGTCATCAAGCTGGAGTCGAGTGTGATTCATCTCCTATACCTCCTCTCACTGTGGCCAAGACACCTTTAGCCATCATCGGTCCTATGAGTCTGTGGGATCGGCAGTGAGAAAACCATTTCCTGTGTACATTGCACGACGTACACGAACCCCTATTCCTACCCAAGTTCCGTCTGTTACCGTAGGTCTCCTTGTAACAGACATCCCTCACGTAAACGGTTTGTATGGTAGGCTAGGGCGTTAGGTCAACTTAAACTAGGGTGATAGCTGAGTAGGTAATTACTGTAGGACTAGGATTACTAGGGTGCTAGGTAGTTACTGTAGGGCTGGGTTTATAGTCAATCGGGTTTTAGGTACGAACCAGGCTCAATTGTCTCAAAACCCAGCCACATCGTTCGCACTTGGAATAAACGGCCGTCCTAAGCTGTAAGTCCCGGTGCGTACACTGTCTATCTGCCATCTATCAAGAGCAGGACGATTCTGCAATAAAAAAAATGTAAGCAAAACAGCGTAGTGAGAATTCCCTTATTAGAAAAATAATGGTCAGTAAATCATAAGAAGCGTTTATTGAGAGGTAGAGGTAGATCCAACTTACATAATATAAATTATAATTAAGTAAAATCAGTTTAATCCCTTTATTTGCAAGAGAGTATTTTTGATGATAATTACAGATGCCAATACACTATACACATTTTTTTAATGTAATCAAATATTAGAATTTAAACAATAATTAAATGTCTTGAAATAATATTTTATGAACATTATTTCTGGCTGATACCTATACCCAACGAAAAATTTTGGTCACGGAGAGGTGTTGGATGGCGGCACGATGGCGCGTGGTAAAGAGACCTCCGCAGCGGTCTTCAAAAATTAGCAGCCATGGCGCGCCCCTCCCAACCTCCTCCGGTATGGAAATAGCAAGTGCGACAACACTCTTACAAAATACAATTCACATACAAAACGAAAAAAACATACACATATTGAAAAAACAGTTTTACTTTAAATTATGGTAGGTACCTTAAAACAACGCTACTGTAGTCCCATTGTCTTGAAGATTCCCATAAACAGCTTCACACTTTATATTTGGGCTCAAATGTATATTAGCTGTCGGTCCTTGTTACTTCACCGCGACAACACTGAATAAACAAGGATAAGCATGAAACACAGACATGCAGGGTTGTGCTGACTACAATTTATTATAATGGCGTAAGGAATCGGGCCCTGAGTCCTGAGTTATTTGCTTTGGTCGGATGAGGATCTGCGAGTATTTTCGATGGTTTGTAAACAAAGAAAACAAAAAAAACATATTATAGGTACAAATATATACTGTGAGGGTTTATTCCTTCCAGTTTAACTGTTTAAGTTATGATTAACGTCATGTTAACCATTATTTTTTTGACGTTTAACTTTAAGTAGATTTTATGAAAATACATAGGTACATAACCCTATGAAACATAAAGATGAATGATGGCCTAGTGCTATCGGCCTCGCCTAAGCTGAAAGACGAGAATTAGAACATAGTCAATTACCTTACCTTCTGTAATTTATTTCATCACCACTGCTCTCTGAAAACGGTAAAGGAAAACATCGTGAGGAAACCAACATGCCCTAGAACTGAAAATAGAGGCCGGTGTCACAGCAGTGGGAACCTTATAAGCTAATTGTGCTTATGTTAAAACTCAGAGGTCTCAGTCCCTTTTAAAGTCTAGACATTCTCTTGGTCTGATAATGATCAATGCAAAACTAATGGCTGCGGCGTTGGCAGTCAGGCCAGGTATATTTTGGTTTTAATTGTGGAAAGTTTCACCGAGAAATTCATTTATAGCTTTTCATCAGGCGAGATCGAGGTCAGGAACAGGCTGATCCAGCAATGAAATAAACACGTATTGACGTTATTGTTTGTATAGATCGTCATCATCATCTGCCTAGCCTTTTCCCAACTATGTTGGGGTCGGCTTCCAGTCTAACCGGATGCAGCTGAATACCAATATTTTACATGGAGTGACTTTCTATCTGACCTCCACAACCCAGTTAGTACTGGGTAATACGATACCCCTTGGTAAGACTGGTTGTCAGACTATCGGGACACTGACTACCTGTAACGACTGCCAAAGATGTACAAATGACAGCCGGGACCAACGGCTTAACGTGCTTTCCGAGGCACGGAGGAAACTCGGTATTTAATGAGTGGTCACCCATCCACGGACCAACCTAGGTAAGCACGGCTTAACCTAAAGATCGACCCGAGCGGCTGTTCTTATTTAGCCACGAGCTCCTCTTGTTTGATTGTTTGTGTATGATATTACTTTTTATTCCGGAATATCTATCACACGGTAGTATGGCCGCGGGCGATGGCGAGCTAGTTATTTTAGTTAGTAAATATCAGCTAGCCACGTGTACTTGGACTCGTGTTCAAATATTCCTGGTTACCTAATAAAATCATTTATTTAATTTGTAACTTGACATTGCAATGGTTTTTACCTGAAAATCGGAAGTATCAAATAAAACCACCTCAGATTTTTATTCCAGGAAAATAATCCTTCGAAAATTATTACGAAAAACAAGAGGTTTACAATGATTTTAGTATGAAATTATTATGAAAAACAATAACCTAGTACGCCTTTGAAAATGTTGGTATCAAAAAATGTAATTTCGATAAATTCGAATTTTAATATCGTCTTTTTTCGTTTTACAAATACTTCTAGAGCGGGGACTTAATGATTAAAAATATTAATTATAAAATATCGATCTGAAAAAGAATTTACTCACCTGTATCAGTGTATTTGTAAAACGCTGACGGTGCCGTTCCACAAACGATGGGGCACTTAATATTGTGTCCTGCGAGTCCTGTTGTTTGTTCATTACAGGAACTGATAGACGCTACTGAAGGCGCCAAACTTAGCTCAGTTCTGGCTCTCAGCTCGGGCCTGACACAATTTAGATTACCATCGACACGCCGCGCGAGAAGAAGAAAACCACAGTTTCAATCACAATCCGAAGAATTTTGATTCAAAGATCCACTTTACTACATTGATAACTCCACAAATGTAGTTTAACTATCAAAATTGCCATCAAAACTGTGTTACTCAATAACCCCGCTGTTTCCTGCATCTTAGTATTACAAAGGGTAGGGTTCAATTCTCGATCAAAACTAATTCCACAACTGTAACAGAACGATAACCCTCTACCTACAATAGTAAACTTTAATTTAAAATCAATATCTCGACAGCCAGCACCAATCCGATTGAGTTTCAAATAACATAATCCCAACTTTATCGATACCAATGTCGATATCTGCCCCTCTCTACGGTCATCAGCCGGCCTGGGGCTAAAAGTTGTCGTCGCCATTATTATAGCAGGGAATTCTGCCAGTTTGCCCGGGGTTAGATATGAGTATATCTGTGAAATTCCACGTTAGATCTGTTGTTTCTAAGACGCTCTAACTGATTTGGGGTTGTTTCTCTAGTTAATATAAACGTGGAAGTATACATGTCATGTTTGTGGACTAATTAGGAACTGATGAATGACGTAAGATTTGTGTATGACGTGAGATTTCGTCTTTAGGTTAAGCCGCGCTTGCCTAGGTTAATCCGTGGATGGGTGACTACCCATTACATACCTAGTTTACTTAAGCCGTTGGTTCCGGCTGTCATTTGTAGATCTTTGACAGTCCTTACAGGTAGTCAGTGGCCGAAAGTCTGACAACCAGTTTTACCAAGGGGTATCGTAATACCCAGTACTAACTGGGGAGTGGAGGTCAGATAGGCAGTCGCTCCATGTAAAATACTGGTATTCAGCTGCATCCGGTTAGACTGGAGGCCAACCTAATAAAGTTGGGAAAAGGCTGGGCAGATGATGAATGATGTAAGATTTGTAAGCTAGTTATAGACTAAGAAAAAAATATAAACACAGTTTTTAAATGTCGTTTCCAGATGACAGCGATACGGAGGAGTACATTGCCGCCTAAGTATCCTATTGGCGTCGTTGTACGTATATATACAGGTACTTACTTTGAGCTTTCTTTTTATCATTATTTTAGTTCTATTCCACCATGTCCCTTCTACCATCGGGAGTCCAGACGTACTGCGGGTTATCATCCATTCCTTGTCGATGTTCCACACATTCGCACGAAGCGTTTTGCGACATCGTTTATTATGCGCACAGCCAAGGAGTGGAATTCCCTGCCTTCGTCGGTGTTCCCAAGTTCATATGACCCCAATCTATTTAAGTCACGAGTTAATAGGCTTCTTTTGGGTTAGCTCGTTCCATCGTCGACCTCATCTCTGTCCTCAGGACTAGATTGAGGTCAAGAGTAGGACCATTTAATATTTAAAAAAAAAGTATTCTGTTTTTAAAATGGATTTTCCTATGCCTAGATAAAATTCTGAACGCAACTTTAACCACAAACCTCAGCTCTAATGCTTTGCCTCCGTGACACACCGCAGTATTCAGTAACCCGATTGGTTTCTTTGTAACCCAATGAAACTGGCGACTTTGTTGCCTGTTACCGTTGAGACTTTCGGAATTTTAATATTCTTAAGAAAACTACGCTACTTAGGTCTCAAAGAAGGATTCGAATAATGAGAAAATAGTAGCACGATCATTCTTTTGCTTTGTTGCTTAAAATATCTGAAGTTTGTTGCAGTAAATGCTCATAACAGCCATTCTGTTCGTATCATATAACTTTAAATCAAGGTCAAATTGTCGACTTATATTCAAAAACTTTGACTCAGCTCGAAGGCAATTTTGTAAATATTTAGGTATAAAAAAACATCTTATTTCACATTAAGAGGCGTTGTTAAAGGACTCCGAAACTGTTTACTGTCAGTTGAGCCGTGAAGATAAGCTTTACGAGGATTAGCTTCTAAGGGCGAGGTGCGGGAGAGAGATGAGCGAGGAATGAGCGGAGCTAAAGGCAACAAGGCAATTGCTTTCAAATCGTTTGGTGCTTCTTCAACGACTGGATTGACATTACGTGAGGAACGATATGAGTGTGGACGCATAAGATTAGAGGAAGACGAAACGATGGAGTAAAGGATGATATTATTATGGCTAGAAAGGAGGTGTCTGTTGAGATGACGAGTAATAGAGAAGTATGGAAGAAGAAGACATGCTGCGCCGACCCCAAATGAATTGGGATAAGGGCAAGTGAATGATCATGATATAGGTATTTCGGCAGCCAGAGACAAATAGACCCTTGCTTCCGAACATGACGTTTCGAACGGTCGTCGCATTGTTAGGTTTTTAATCCAATATGGTATGGTATGGTGGTATGGTTTTTATGTTATTTGTTCTGTATCTGGGTGTGTAGTTTATCTATAACTAGCGACCCGCCCCGGCTTCGCACGGGTGCATGTATTATACATATAAACCTTCCGTTTCAATCACTATATCAATTAAAGAAAAATCGCATCAAAATCCGTTGCGTAGTTTTAAAGATTCAAGCATACATAGGGATATAGGGACAGAGAAAGCGACTTTGTTTTATACTATGTAGTGATATGTATGTATTTAGAAATATATAAGTATGTTTATCAGTTGTCTGGTTGCCATAGTACAGATTCTGCCTAGTTTGGGATCAGATGGCGGTGTGTTGGTTGTCCCAACCACTGTCACAACCCAGTTAGTACTGGGTAGTACAATACCCAGAATCGAGTTGCGAGTGGCAGTGGTAGCGGTACTGAGTGCAAAAAACGAACAAGAAAGAGGGTAGACCGATTTGTCTGCTCATAAACACCCACCCTCAATAACTTCAGTTTATCCGTGATCATGGTGCTTGCAACAGCGCCGCAATATCGGAAACTCAAAACAAATAGTGGACATGGTAAATATGCCGTTTCTAGTGTTAATGATAAGACTGGTTGTCAGACTTTCGGGCCACTACCTGTAACGTCTGTCAATGTCAAAGATCTAGAAATGACGACTTAAAACTGAACTTCAACAAACCGTAAAACGACAAGATTTTATTCCGACATTAAGGATCTTCGACCATACTTTTTAGCGAGTCCAATTGCTTAGTTATTTCCGAGGCACGGAGGAAACTCGGTCTGTAATGGATGGTCACCTACCTACGGACCGACACAGGCAAACGCCGGTTGACGTTTACTCGAGGAGCTCGTGGCTTAATAAAACACGAGCTCCTCGAGTAAACATAAATGATAAAAACCAAAACTTTTCCCAGGTATAGATGCAGTTCAATTAAGGGAGCACGATATTTTTTGCAAGCTTGTTAATAATTTTGTTTCGTTTATTTTTAGATTGTGGAACTTTTTGTTACAAGTTGTCATTTTTTTTAAAACCCATGAGTGTTAGCTTAGACTACAGACAACCAACAGTAACGATCCTTAAATACTTCTTTTGCTTCATCCACGAGAAACATCGAAATAAAAAATCTATTTCCAAATTCCCTCCTTCCTTGGACATTCCTTCTGACGTCTCAGCTGACCTCTTTCTCGTTCCGCTCATCTATTTATAACCAAATCTTTAGAATTTTACTGCAGAACACAACGTCGTTTTAGTGTTTCTTACGAAACTTCTATCAAGCAGTGAGCTGTAAAAAACTCTTAGATCTATTAAAAATGTATGGAGGAATAAAGTGTTTGGGATCTTTTTAACAAAGAACTTACTTTTTTTAACTAGACCTTTCAAGACAATGTTTTTAAACTCTTGAAGTCTTTGTTAACAACATTTTCAACAAGAAGATGATGTTTTAGCGTAGATTATATTTTATAAATTGTCCCTATACCCTAGGGACAATGGTGGCGTGGACCAACAACAGTCTCATTAGGCGGTTTTGAAACGACATCGCACGACCGCGTGGTCTGGCGATGTACGTGTGGTAGGAATCAACGGATTTCATACAAGCTAATGCGAAGTGAAATCCGCTTCACCGCCCAACCGTGCGGTCGAGTGGTATCGCGTGTGAATCGCCTCAATGGTCGCTAGATCAATGAGACTGTATGACCACTACCATGATCGTAAATCGAAAGAAGATCGTAAACTTCAATTGTGGAGGACTTCAGTCTTAGATTCGTTCTCCGTTTATTCAAAAGGTAAATTTTCTGCTGTCTCTTTCAGGGAAAATTATCATATTTATTCTTACAAGTTAAATTTTCTGGTAGAGTTGACACTCTAAGGTTGAAAGTCGCTTGTCTACACTAATATTATAAAGAGACAAAATTTGTATTTTTGTGTGTGTCAAAAATTCTTTCACCATTGGAAAGCTACGTTCACCCTGAGTAACATAGGCACCCGTGCAAAGCCGGGACGAACCGCTAGTATATTATATAACGACAAGGTCTATAATTATTTGTGTAGGTGATAGATCATGTTAAATTGCTATTTCCTTGGTTTTTGGTTTAATTAGCAATTTATTACAAGATACACCTAATAAAAAAAACTCTCCATGTAAAATTCTGGTATTCAGCTGCATCCGGTTAGACTGGAAGCCGACCCCAAGGTAGTTGAGAAAAGGCTAGGCAGATGATGATACTCCTAATTCGGACGATACTTTGTGAGGTTATCTACCTTTGGAGCGATTTTTTTAAAGACAACAGCGGGATATTTTGAGAAAATTAAACTCTGTTTTAGTACATTTTAAAAAATTCGTTTATGTTCGTTTTAAAACCTTCAAATTGCCACAGACTTTAAATTGTAGAAGTACCTATGCAAGTAATGAAATTTTGGCGCACACCGTAAAAGCCTGAAATAATTAATTAAAAATGTTTTATACCCCATTTAACACATTTTTTATATTACAACTGGCATAAAAGTTTAAGTAGAGCAAAAATATAATTTCTGTGAAAAAAATTAAAAACATAACAGGTAGGTTCTACCAAACGAGAGTTTTATTAATCAACAGTTTACAGTACCAACATATTCAAACCACTGTCAAAAATTCCTGCATTCCTTGACTCTGCCTGTGACAGCTCTAGATTATCTATTTCCGAGGCTGCTACAGAAAAATCCCTGATGGTAAAACCCAATAACACTTTTCCTAATTTGGGAATTGAACCCAGGACCTCCTTGCTCAGATGTCACATTTGCGACCACTAGACCAGAGGCAGTTGTCTTGAAAGCAGAGATAATTAAATAATTTACACAAAGTAAAGTGCTCGTTTTGATTCAAAGTGACTGCCTCATATGTTTTACCTTTAATTGAGAATAACACATATCACAATGAACATCGATCACCAACTCATATTTTGGCCTTTAATTGAGAGAAACATGTGACTAATTGGACATTTCGTTACGTTAAAAAAATATTCAATTAAATCGGGTTCCACATTTTTAATTGGAACAAAGTCGAGCAGAGATCTCAATAAAACAGGCAAAACTTTCAATTTGATGTGTCAACCAGGAGATGGTTACATTGACTGATGACCAAACGTTCGCTTGTGTGGCCACTGCTGAATTTCCCTTTTTGGGGTTCCGTACCTCAGCCGGCTAAAACAAAACCCATATAGGATCATTTTGTTGTCCGTCTGTCTATCTGTCAAGGCCATGAACCAAGTCCTAGAATCATGAAATTTGGCGAGAAGCAACGTCTTACAGAACATTTAAAGGAAAAAAAGTCAACGGGTTGCACTCCGGGAGTGCCGGCAGAAGTGAAAACTTGAATATTAACGTTGTGCATTTTTCGCCTCCGTCTTACGAATTAATATAATACAAACAAGTTTATACAGAACCTCCAACGGTGCGCGAGTCTAACTCGCTTTTGGGCCGTTTTTTTTGTATGAAATGCAACCGTCGCTCGTGCCGTTTTTGTGATGGATGGAGGTACTCTCGAAATATCTGACGTTGTATGCCAGAGCTCTGCTGTGTAAGCTACGCGGTCCATTAGCTTGTCAGCCACTCATCCGACAGTGGCGTAGCAGTTAGTTGCAGTGAAAAGCAGGTGGTCGACATCAGGAATAATCGGTCACATGTCTTCGATTTTATTTGTTCTAGAAGATACCGATTTAGTCACATTGTTTAGTTTATTGCTTTGATAGTAACATAATAACATCATGCCTGTAATCCCCGAAGGGTTAGGCAGAGGTGTTCCTAATAGTACACCTACATTTCGCTAGTTATGGTTAAGTCCCATGTAATCGGGGCCGAGCCTATTGCCAGCAAACCGGGCACAGATCCAGACTCCGTGGCTGCTACTGAGCAATTTATTATGTTAAAACCCAGTAACAGTTTGCCCGACCTGAGAATCGAACCCAGGACCTCATGTTCAGCAGTGGCGCTTGCGACCACTAGACCAACGAGGCAGTCTTGTTGATAGTTACAATATTAAATGATACATAAACTGGCTGGCAAATTGTGTGGGTAACATCTGTGTCAACTATCATAGACAAGAAACGTCTTCCCCGAACGTGGACAATCGACAATAGCAAAATACAATGTAACGAAAACAATAACAATGTTACAAATAAGTACCTACCGCTTGTCCCCATTCTTTCTTCAAAGACAACATATTCTCAGGAAAAGATAAAAGCTACGTCAAAGCACAAACGCATCTAATAATGTTCCCCCAAACTTTACCCTCAAGGGGGAAAAAGAACATAACAATACTTGTTCAACATATGTCTAAGGGGAAAGTTAGTATTCTGAAAAGTTGTTCGACACTTCCCCAAATTCTTCGTGTTTTCCAAATTCCCCATGTTCCCATCGATACTTAACAAACAAGAATACCTCTCGAAATGAAATTTTGTATGCACAAAACTCGTGAAGTATTTCGAGTAGCTTTAAGGTACAATTCCAAGGGCAACGGCAGACTGTAGCAGCAGTGCTGCAGACCGCAGCAGCAATTCTTGGAGTCTGGCTAGACCATTGTATTTTTTTAATTAATGGCTTTTAAGGCGTTTCTTTTATCTACAACGACTTCTCGACTTCGAAAATAGCATTTATCAATTCAATATATTTTTGAATAACCCATTACCGCTACGGCTCCCTTCTTCTATATATTGCTATAAAAACGCTTCCCGGTATGGCGAGAGTGTCACCTGCTTTTGCGGTTCAAAGAACGGTGACTACTAATGGCATATCATTCAGTCAGATGTCAATGTCGATCGATAAGACGTACTTTTTTGTTCGACAAATAAACATCCTCACACTGAACAAGAGAAGTACTGCTGCTGTCGAAGATGTGACGTCGAGTTTGAAATCAAAACTACAGCGACACTATCGCCAACCGCAATGCAGCTACCGTCTGCGGTCTGCGCTTGCCTTTAGAACCATACCTTTAATAAATTCACCCCTTTGACTTGTAATAAGGTAACGAGAATGAGTTCGCTTCAAAGGAAGATGTAGTAAACGTATATATGAGGTGTTGTTAATATTAATATTTAATTTGGAATGACTAGAAATGGAAGGAAGGATATTGTAAAGATCATAGCCACTGGCGTTCTGCAGTGTCTGCTTACACCTCCATGGGAAAAAGGTGTGTGTTTATGATGTTGATGTCCCACGGACCCAAACAAAACGCTTCGCTTCCACATTTATTGTGCGACCTCTCAGCCTATGGAATTCACTGCCGCGTTCTTCTGTTCCCCGACCATTATAAACAGGATCTCTTCGAAGTTCGAGTGAATCGGTTTCTTCTAGGCAAGCGTGGTCCACGCTAGGCCGCATCATCGCTTCACATCAGACGATTTGCGACCAAACGCAAGCCTATTTAGAGTACAAAGTATAAAATAAAATAAAAGTATGAGTTGGAATGGCTGTTGGAATATTGTAGCAATTTTATTGTTTTAGAAAACTGGGGTCGTGGCCATTTACAACGGTCACCATGAATGTGGCTTTGAGAACCCTGATGCCGCGTTAAAAGGAAATGTGGAGTCATTTACTCTACACAGACCTGCAGCTGAAGGCCTACACAAGTTATTATTGCTTTCAAAGCTTCTTATTTCTATAACTACTTTCAACAGTATTGACAGCTTTTCGATAGCTTATGTCAATCCAATAATTTAGTTTTACTTTCCCGTCATCGTCGTTGCTTTGGTTTTTCTCGGCTCTCTGATTATTGAGAAATAATCTGAAGGGTAAACACTAAGTAGAGGTACTTGAGTATTTTATTAATTGCAATAATTAATGAATCTTTATTTGGGACAAGCCCGCCATACTTTTTGTGCACACGCCAAAGCACTGCAACTCCTGAAAGCCAGAATCAACAGTGACGACCACCAAAAAAACGCCAAGACAATGAAGCTTAACGAAGTCCTAGAGAAATTATTGAACTCTCTTGGATCCAAATTAATCAGAAAAGAATAGCGGAGGAGTAGTAAAACGTAATTTCCACTTCCCTCCATATCAGCAGGAGACAGAAAAAAACAAGGCCAATCAGCACAAATGGACGTTTTCAACTGGGATAAGCCCATTTGCGTAGCACCACGGATAATCATAATCATTAATGATTATTTTTTTCTACTCTGCGGGTAAGCTCCTTCACAAACCGCAAACCCATAGGTACAACTATTACTTATAATCTTTTAACCATTAACATTCACTTTTAAAAGCAGTTTGTGAATAAAATATTAAAAAAAAACTCGTTTGCCCCATTTCCGAGCTCCTGCAATATTGTAAGCTAATTAAAAATTTAATTTCAGTCAATGTATTCAGGCTAACCGTGCTATGCAAAGTGTAGTTAAATGTTAAGTACTTTTTCGACTCCAGTACCACAGAAATCTCCATTTCACTAAAACAAAGCCACACCTATAATATGAAACATACATAACATCACGCCTGTAATCCCCGACGGGTTAGGCAGAGGTGTACCTAAAAGTATACCCACATTTCGCCAGTTATGTTTAAGTCTCATGTTATAGTGCGCGAGCATATTGCTAGCACAAAACCCGACTCCGTGACTGCTACTGATAAATTCCTGATGAAAAAACCCAATAACACTTCAACGGCAAAGTGTTATTGGGTTTTTCGTCAGGAATTTCTCGGTAGCAGCTACGGAGTCTGGATTCATTACCGGTTGATGGCAATAGGCTCGCCCTCTATTACGTATTGAAACATAACCGGCGAATGTTTAAGTATGTAAAGATGGAGGCGGTGGTTGTGGTGGTGGTGTGGAGGTGTACAGTCACGAGCATCAACATGTATACACTTAACTAAATTCAAATGCGATCTTCTCGTGTAATAACGAATGCAACTTTCAAATAAGACCAATTTCATAACAATATGTGGTCCAAGATACTATGACAGTAACAACATGAAATTACAATCAGCATCATAGAAGAAAATTCTTTTGAAAAGTTGCTTAGTGCTTACATATTGGTGCTCATGACTATACACCTCTGCCTAACCCTTCGGTGATTACAGGCGTAATGTTATGTTATGTTTCACAGAGCTATTCCACAATTTTTTTACAAAAGAACCGGCGCTTTTTTTAAATATATTTTGTGCGTTTTTCAACGTCATTCGGGCCCCAAAATATGGTTTAAGAACTTTATTTCTCAAAAAGAATTACATTTACGTACATGAGAAAAAACTTATTTTTACTTAGAATATTAATTAGCGACGCGACGGTTACATAACAAAAATAGGTTAAATTAGCACACTACCCCATAATAGCTTAAGATTTTAAAGCCGCTAAAATGTGTTTCCCAGATTTTTTAAAGGTGTACATGGATTTCTGATCTTTTACATGCCGAGGCAATTTGTTGTAAAGCTGTGCTCCTTCGTACAGAATAGTACTCCTGCCGTAGTTTGTTCTAGGGGCCCGCAACGCTATGTCATTTGCTTGTCTAGTTCTGTATCTGTTTTTAGGGTTCCGTACCCAAAGGGTAAAACGGGACCCTATTACTAAGCCTCCGCTGTCTGTCTGTCTCCAGGCTGTATCTCATAAACCGTGATAGCTAGAAAGCTGAAATTTTCACAAATGATGTATTTCCGTTGCCGCTATAACAACAAATACTAAAAATAAAAAAATAAAATATTAAGGGGGGTCCCCATACAATAAACGTGTTTTTTTCGTATTTTTTATATATAATGGTACGGAAATCTTCGTGCGCGAGCCCGACTCGCACTTGGCCGGTTTTTATTTGTGATTGTCCTGTTAACACCAAGAAAAACGATACAATATTCAGGCTATACGTACTCCCAAGTTTGCCCTCGTCTAATTGCGGGCTGAACAGATACACTGATACAAGATAACACCCTATATAAGGGTATAAGGGGTGCGCCCGAAGTCTGGCTGAAGAAAGATCGTGAGGCGATAATGTCTTAATGATTAAACTTAGGTTAATTAGTTTGTAACTTACGCCTTGTCTGCACTAGCGAAACATTTGTATCGGGACTCTTGTCCCTGGCACAAATTACCCACGAAAACCCGCTAGAAAATCAATTTCATGATTTTTTTAGGGACAAAGATAACCAAGAATAGTTATTCTTTCTTACATATCCTAGATTAATAAAACCTTTGACATTTTCAGAATTCTCACAAATACTTTTATGTTTTGGGCCTGTTGTTGGCAAAAAATCCCATCTAGAATCACTTAGTTGTCCGTCTGTTTGTCTGTCCGTCTGTCAAGACACTTTTTCTCAGGAATGCGTGGAGGTATCAAGCTGAAATTAATATCAAATACTCAAGTCACCTACTCCTTGGAGCAGTGGAAAATACATATATGTAGGTCAACGCGATCAAAAGATATGATCGTTTATGTCGCATATTTTGCAATTTCACAAGGAAATCAAAACCTATGGGGTACTTACTTCCCGTTGACCTAGAATCATGAAATTTGGCAAGAAGCAATGTCTTACAGAACAGGTAAAGGAAAAAATCTGAAAATCTGAAAACCGTAAATATGTAGTTTAATAACAAAATACCTACAAGTTATATACGAAAACCTTGGTGCGCGAGTCCAACTCGCACTTGGCCGGTTTTTTTCTTTATATTTCACAAACGTGATTTACTGAACCCTACTTATACACTGTGACTGTCTTTGCATAAAAAAACCCGTTCTAGAAATATGGATGTGAGTGATGTTATTTTATTACTGTAGAAGTCCAAGTCTACGAGGAGCTCGTGGCTAAATAATAACTGCCGCTCGGGTCTTTAGGTTAAGCTGCGCTTGCCTAGGTTGCTCCGTGGATGGGTGACTACCCATTACATACCGAGTTTGCTCCGTGCCTCGGAAAGCACGTTAAGCCGTAATTGGTCCCGGCTTTGTGGAGGTCAGATAGGCAGTCGCTCCATGTAAAATACTGCTATTCAGCTGCATCCGGTTAGACTGGAAGCCAAGATAGTTGGGAAAAGGCTAGGCAGGTGATGAAAACTTCAAGTCTACGTAGTATATATCTATAATATAATATCTCCATGATACGCTTTATTAAAGAAACATAAATTTTTAACAAGAAATCATAAATTAAAAAAATCTAATAAACCCATTTCATTTTTGCTTCAAAAAACTCACATTTCCATAATTTAATGGCGCGAATTTCCTTTTACAAATGTCAAAAAAAGAATACTCGGGTGACGTTTTTTTTATTCGAAAATCAAGCGAATTTCATACTTAATTTGTGTTTTATGAATCGAATGTGAGGCAACGGAAATATTGTTCCATTTTTAAGCGATGTGTAGGTTGTTCAAATATACAGCCTATGCTGTCATGTAGTTCTGTTAAAGTAGGTCGAATAGTATGTTATTTTAATTTTAAAGTGCTGTTATGTTTGGACAGAGTGTTAGTTCTTGGAATAACATATCTAATGAATGAACGAACAGCTGTACGACGCGACGCGGCAACCGTTAGTGTTTTGGTGTGATATTTAAGTGTTTATGAATGAGAGCTGCCTCACTTAATATTCTGAGAGTTAATACTGACAAAGCCGCACAGGCCGACCTGTGAGGTTAAGCAGTGCTTGCCAAGGACGGTCCGTGGATAAGTGACCATACATTACATACCGAGTTTCCTCCGTGCTTTGGAAATCACGTTAAGCCGTTGGTAGCGACTTTTATTTGCAGATCTTTGACAGCTATAACAGCTAGTCAGTGGCCCGAAAGTCTGTCCACCAGTCTTACGAAGGGGTATCGTATTACCCAGTACTAACTGTGGAGGTTAGATGGCTGTCCCTCGACTTAAAATACAGTAGTTTAGCTGCATCCTACTGGAAGCCGACCCCAACATAGTTCGGAATTTTTAAGAAGTTTCATACAACCTTTCTGTTGCTTAAAGTCTCATACTTACACCACCAGACACCGCTGGCGCTGTCGAGCGGTAAAACAGAGGTGAAACGAATCTCACATTGCATTGGCTTGTATGAAACCCGTTGATATCTAAGACACGTACACGCGGCCGCGCGGAAGAGTGGAGTTCACCACCTCTCCGCGCGGCGCACCGCCACAAAATCTTCTCCTCCGCCCGACCGCGAAAAGCGGTGTCGTGTGAGTACCGCTTAAGAGTCGTGCAACAAGATACACAGCCTCTAAACTCAAAGTGGAACGTGGATGCGCATAACTCGTCGACTTTACTGGCGATTAACGAAAAATTAAACTGCTTCTATTTAGATTGTCGCCACCCCTGCTTCTCATTTACAGAATACTAATTAAATAAGTTTAGGGGAGGCGCCCCCGAGTGTAACACGGAGTTAGGAAGATGTGAGGTACGAAATTTAATTCTCTTGATGAGGACGATGTGTGTGAGTTATACCTTTGTAATGTTAAGGTAGAGTTTCTTAAGTAGGTTATACTGGGTGTAAACGGACCCTTCATGAAGCTGTCAACCAAGCTTTAGGTACATCAAACTAAGTAACGCTACGCAAAAATTATTGCTGGGAAATCACTTATTTTTTTGGGTGTAAAATAAAGTACTATGGTAAAAATCAATGTAGCACACTTAAAACATTTTGCTGATGGATGATTTGAATAGTAAACGGGTCTTGGAAGTAATTTCATATTTATCTATCTCTCACACTCATGTACACTCCCATACATAGATACATAAATATTCCACATCTTAGTTGCATTAGCTAGTAAATATAGTATTGTAATTAAATGATGATATACTGTGCTCGTCTTACAACCATTGTATTGTTTAACGGGCTGGTGTCCGCAACTCCACGTCCAATGCGCGTTTTTGCGTCAAAGTATTGGCGAAGACGCTGGCACCCTAAACACAAGTTAAATCTTACATTGGGTGCCAGAGCTCATCGTAAACACTCCTCTCCCTAGTTGTAACGCTGCATAGTACTTAGATAAGTGTTTTATGTACAATTATTTGAAGGTAATAAATTCTTTTTTTTTTTTTAAAGCAAATATATTATTACCTTAAAAACTAGTATTTAAAAAAAAAAAAAGTTTTTTTTTTGTGAGCTCAAATATCTCCGTATCTAAAAGGTATGGTCCAGTGCAAGAAAATGGTCGCAATGATGGCGAGAACCAGGGCCTTTCGGCTCAGTTTTAAAACCTTTATATTGCAAGTTAAGTACGCGCTAGGGAATTATATTTTGCAACCATTCTTCTAACATTCTATAAAGGTACGTGTATAGTAATGTATAACGGGTTACTGTTTGTAACATTTTACATTCAAAGCGCGTGGGAAATCATAGGTATTACGCATTCGGGTTGTGCAAATTGTTTCAGAAACAATGTGCCAAAATAAGCTGGATAAGGAATGCAAAGCACTGCTGGTTGTGGAAGCCTATGTCCAGCAGTGGACGCCTTACAGCTGAATGACGGGCCTTGACGAGGGTATGACAGGGAGTTAGGAACATGTACACACTAAACGCTAATTTATTCGTTTTTAAATAAAGATTAAAAATGAATAAATTTATTAAAAACACTAGCTTTTCGCCTCAGCTTCACCCGCGTTTTGCCCAAACCACGTGATGTTTTACCTGCGTGCCAAACCAAAATTCGTTCAGCCGTCAAGACGAAAAAGGTAACAGTCAGCCATGACAAAGTTACTTTCGCATTTAAAATATTAAGTGGGTGCATGATGTTTAAAAACCGGCCAAGTGCGAGTCGGACTCGCGCACGAAGGGTTCCGTACCATTAAAAAAGGGCAAGAAAATCGCGTTTGTTGTATGGGAGCCCCCCTTAAATATTTATTTTATTTTGTTTTTAGTTTTTGTTGTTATAGCGGCGACAGAAATACATAATTTGTGAAAATTTCAACTGTCTAGCAGCTATCGCGGTTCTTGAGATATAGCCTGGTGACAGACAGACGGACGGACAGACAGCGAAGCCTTAGTAAATAGGGTCCCATTTTACCCTTTGGGTACGGAACCCTAAAAATGATATGCAAATTAATTACATACTTAATTAGATTCGCCTCGTTATGATTTTTAAACCTAGATGAGTTATCATTATTTTAATGATGTTGTTTAACAAATTATGATTTATTTCATAAGGGGTCCGCTTAAATTAAAACGTATTACTTTAATTTTTGTGAAGAACGCGAACGCGCTTAATTTCGATGAAATATGTAAAAAGTTATGCCTCATTATCAACATGTAGTATTAAGAGTTTAATGAAAATTGATTAGAATTTTTCAGCGTACCTATATTGATTGTTATTAAATTAATGAAAAAATAAATCCCCATTTATAACTTTTAGTTTTTTTGCAAGTTTTAAATATTTACCAGGCTAGCCTTACGTTTACGTTTTCAATCAATTTCGTATTTCTGCAACGACTTTCAATATGTTGCGCATTTGCGGTAGTTTATGTCCGTCCAATACATTTTTATTACCCGACTGCGTAACGCAAAGGAGGGTAATGTGTTTAACAGCCTATGTATGTATGTTTGTTCCTTTGTGATGCCTTAGAGACCAAGCACGTGGGCTGATTTTGATGTTACTTACGTCAATCGACTTGTCATAATCTTGCGAACGTCATTAAAGACATGATAGTAATCAAAATTTAAACGGACGCCATATTGCGAAAAGAAAAATATTGAAAGTTGATGAACTATAGGTACCTAAACTAATAGGTACTGTCACTTACGGGATATCTTCCGTGATTGTTCATGATTTTGAGCTCCCGATATTTCGACGCTGCTGCAAGCGCCATGATCGTGGGTTGACTGGAGAATGCGGGTGGATGGAAAATAAATAGGTACCTATTGAGTGCGGGTATCATTGAAAAAAATCATCTTTATATAGATTTCTCATATCATGATGAAAAAAAAAATGAATAATGAAATGCCAAATCGAATAAAAAAGTGAAAAAATCAAAAAGTTAAATCTTCCGTGAAATCTTTCAAAATTAAACTGAAAAGTTGGAAATAAAGAAACTGAAAAACCCGACTGAAAAGCAAAAAACAAGCATATTTGTAGGCAAGGAGAACCCATTTGAATAAAAAATAATAATTATTAAATAATTTAGAATTTGACAATTATCCTCTTAACACACTACTAAATTAGTTTCTATAATAATATGATTCAATCGTGATTCGACAGACACGTGGCGCCATCTATTATCAAAAGAACGTTATTGTTGTTTTCCTCGGGAACAATACTTTTTTTCGGGATGAAAGGTAACTTATGTCCGTTTCTGTACACCTGACAATGTATATGCAAAATTTCAGGATGATTGGTTCAGAGGTTTAGGCGTGAAAAGGTAAAAAGCAAACAAACAAACTTACTTTCGCATTTATAATATTAAAAAGTTAGAATTAAGATTAGGATGGAACGTGTCCCGTCTGAGTCTAAACGTGCTTGTTTTTGGCTTTTTAGTTTTTTTTTTGACTCCTTCGTCATTGTTATCGCTGGTTGCCAGACACTTTGTGTAGGTATATTATAACCGATTATTTAACTACCACATCCATTCCTTATTCAATATTACCCACCCATTTACGGAAAGCATGAATTCCGAGCAAGAGATAACGGCGAATTATCCCTTCACAAACTCAACGACTTAGTCTAAGTAATTAAATCTGCCAGGGTAAACATCTCGGTGCTAATGTATCTAGTACAAGTTTGCCGTAATAAATTACGACTGTAACATTAATTACATAAGGTTGTTTATTGATTGTTCGAAAATTTTGATAGGTAAATGTGCAACGGAACTGGAGAGTTAAAATTGTGTTCGCGTATTAAATTTTAAATAAGATTTTGGTTTTTTGTCTGAAAGTACACCAGGTACACCTCTGCTGATACCTTTGGATACATGATGTTATATAATTATGTTGATAGTGTTGAATTGTTTGATGCCCTCACCATAGATCGTGCAGAAAACTGTTTACACTGAGGATTGTGAGCTCGCTCATCTCGCATACGGACATAGCAGAAGCGATTTCAAGCGATAGCAAAAAGAAAGTGGAAGTGTGCGGGCCATATATGCTGGGTGGAAGATGGTGGAAGAAACTGCTGGAGTGGAGACCACGGACGGGACGGAGGAATGTGGGAAGACAACCGACTAGGTGGACAGACGATCTCATTCAAGTGGCTGGAAGAAACTGTATAGCCATGACTCAAAGGAAAAAATTGGAGAGATTTAGAACATTCAGCATTGGGTGTCCAAAGATAACAAGAGAGAAGAATAAGACATCCCGCATGGCACGATAGATGCGATTAATTTTTAGTAAGATGTGTAAGCAATTCGAAGGCACGGTTGGCGCAGTGGCTCAGCGATTGACTGCTGAGCTTCGGGTTGCGGGTTCGATTCCCGCACGGAACAAATATTTGTTTGGCCTACAGATAGTTGTTCCGGGTCTGGCTGTTTGTGTATGTGAGTTTAAATGTTTGTAAACGCACCCACGATACATGAGAAATTTGGAGAGGGCATCGTTTAAAAAAAAATACAATACTCTTCAAAGGGACATTGTCCACGAGCAAGAAATGTGACAACATTTTTTGAGGGTTATAACAACATCACACCTTTAATTCCGAAAGGTTAGGCAGACTAGGCTTGCACCTAATAGTACAGCCAAATTTTTCCAGTTATCTTTTAAGTCCTACGTGATATCGGACGAGCCTATTCCCATCACCCGGGCACGAAACCAGACTTCGGAACTGCTACTGAGAAATTTGTAATGGAAAAACTCAATAACACCTTTGCACGACCCGGGAATCGGTCCCAGGACGTCATGCTCAGCTATCGCTTGCGACCAATCGACCAACGAGGCAATCGAGGTATTTTTGAGGTGGTAAGGTGGATCTAACGATTAAATAATAATATTCATAAAGCGGTCTGTCTCCGGACACCAATCACCTCATATCACTTCGTAGAAAGCTCAAAGTATTGTACGAAACATGAATCACTAGAGCACGCTTCGTTTCGTGTAAAATATTTTCGAAAAGTCGGTGTAAGTATTGCAGCCCACGCAGGTCAGATGCATAGTAGGTACTCGCTTTCGGCGTGCGTGTATCACCAGATGTACTATGAACATGGACAAGTCTGGTTTCCTCATAATTTTTCCTTCGCCGATGGTTATGGAATAATTACATCAGCCTAGCCAACATAAATACACTCGAGAGCAATGAATCCGGGTCACTTAAAGAATGTTAAAAATCTCGGAAACTAAAAATGATAGGTTAATGCAATAAATTGTATTTAATAGACAATGTAATACTCCTTAAATGAAAGTAAAAAAAATATGAGTCGCCATACATTTTATTAACACAAAATTACACAAAGAAAAAAACTGCTGATCTCTCCTTAAAACAAAAATAGGAAACATGAAATTTTTGAACTTTATTACGATTTTCTTGAATTTTAATACTTCGTATTGCCTCCTCGTGCTTCCATTACTGCGTTTACGCGGTTTGGCATGCTGTACACCAAGTTCCTTATACGATTTTGGGGAATATTCTCCCATTCCTCTGTGAGAGCAATTTTGAGCTCACGAAGCGTGATTGGGGGAGGGTTTCGTTGTTTTACGCATCTGCCTAGCTCGTCCCAAGCATGCTCGATCGGGTTGATATCCGGGCTGCGCGCTGGCCACTCCATACGAGTAATGTTCATCTCTTGAAGGTAGTCATTCACAATCCTACCTGTATGAGGTCGGGCATTGTCATGCATAAATATAGCATCCTCACCTAAATTGACCATAAATGGACCAACGTGATCATTGAGGATTTCTTCCACATATTTTACGCTAGTTAAAGAGCCGTTTTCTATGATCACCAGCTCTGTGCGACTTTCAGAAGAAATTCCGGCCCACACAAGTACAGACCCACCACCGTAGGCTACTTTTTCTTCGATGCATGCTTGCTTGAATCTTTCCCCTGGTCTTCGATACACTCTGTGTCTTCCATCGTGCTTGTAGAGCATAAATTTTGATTCGTCGGAGAACATAACTTTTGACCAATCTTCAATACTCCAATTTACGTGGCTCTGGGCATATCTTAGTCTTGAAATACGATGCCCACGCTCCAGTTTAGGGCCGTTTGCAGGTCTAAGGGGTTTTAAGTTAGATTCAGCAAGCCGACGTCTTACTGTCCATGCACTTGGGTTACTTCCTCCGAGGCGTCGAAACTGATTTGTGAGTTCAGTTCCTGTGAGAAAGCGATTTCGAAGCATGGTGTTCACCAAGTATCGGTCTTCTCGTGCTGTGGTACACCTGGTTCTGCCCGTTCCTGGTCTGCGTAGGTTAGAACCAGTTTCTTCGTAACGTCGGAGAACTCTTTGTACTGTTGACAGCGACACACCGACAGTCCTGGCTGTATCGCGCTGACTCCGGCCGGTTTCCAGCATTGTAAGTATTCTGGTGCATTCTTCAGGCGTAAGCGACATAATTTCAGCTTGAATAATGAATATAGAGCACTATCAACATGGTTTATGTACCCACATAAATGACAGATTACAAACAGAAGCAAAACCAAATGCTGTAATTTCGTAGTTCCATCTTCGAAAGTGGCCCTTTTTCAAATTTGATTTTTTTATGATATAACTTTACAATAACTAAGAAGTTTTAATACCTTTATTTAAGGAGTATTACATTGTCTATTAAATACAATTTATTGCATTAACCTAGCATTTTTAGTTTCCGAGATTTTTAGGATTCTTTAAGTGACCCGGATTCATTGCTCTCGAGTGTAGTCAGAAAAAGGTTTTCTGACTATTTATGTTGAGGTCGGCTTCCAGTCTTACTGGATGCAGCTGAATACCAGTATACTACATGGAGCGACTGCCTGTCTGACTTCCACAACCCAGTTGGTATTGGATAATACAATACGTCTTGGTAAGACTAGTTGTCAGACTTTCGGGCTACTGACTACTTAACGACTGACAAAAATCTACAATTGACAGCCGGGACTAACGGCTTAACGTGCTTTCCGAGGCACGGATGAAACTGTAAAGTCGGTATGTAATGGGTGGTCACCCATCCACGGACCAACCAAGGCAAGCGCGGCTTAACCTGAAGATCGACAAAGTAAAATGATTGCCTAGGTTTGAACCCAAGACCTATGACCACGTCGGTCGGGGCCGTTACCACTGAGCCACAACCAACTTCCAAACGTAGCACAGTACTTTATACCATTAACTCTATATAAAATATATAATATGATATTCAATTACATCTCGTATATTATCAGTAACCATATTCCTGAAACCGTTAGCCCCTTGTTTATTTTAAATTCCGCTATCATCACACAGGGCGGATTACGAATTTAAAATTACAACATCCTGTACCATTAACATGCTTATCAAGTATTAAATTCGCATGGAATAATTAAAATTCTGCATAATACTATGAATTTTTAACTCATAGTTTCGCTGCACACTTGGCAACTTTTGGTCGCTGGCCACTTTCTTCTTCTTTTTTTAAATCTTTAGAGGCTTTTACCTTACAAAGGTACGTCAGCCTCATCATACCCTAATCTAAATAATGATTACACGTACTTATAATATTATTAATACAAATATATTAATGCGTAAGCGAGGGAAATAGTGATGCAGCAACCATTTCATATATTAGTTTCGCTTCTCCCGAATTAGGTGTAGATAATACTCTAATGAAATGCCCAACATCATACATACCTACTAACTTTTAACTCCCGCATCACTATCTCCCTCTCTCTCCTGTTCTTTTCACATTCCACCAGCAAATGTTGGACACCTTCGACTTTATTACACACTTGGCAATTAGGGGAATCGACTTTTTTCATTAGGTAAGTATCCAAATTTCCTGGATGGAAAATAAATTGATTGGTGGGTCAACTACCCCATTTTGAACATTCGGCTGAGCAGTGACAGTGGTAAGTGCTACGTACATTTATTTCAGCCTGAAAGCCTGAAGCAACGAAGATTCAGTCAAGACACAAATGCAGCCGAAATGGCATTCCAAATTCGGCGTTCTCAATGTATTTATACATAATATTAGGTTGAATTACTGCGCTTTAATGTTGACCTGGTTTTGAAAATAATATTACATACATACATAAACTCACGCCTTTTACAATGGAGATAGGCAGAACGACACCTGCTACGATCCTACTCCTATTGCCTCGTCTACGTTCATACATCTGGTCATACACGCACGCCGGTTGCGAGTAGTACGCACCTGACCTTTCTGGAGATCCTTACCAATAAGTTATTATTTTAAGACAAAAAATAAATTCATTTTCCTCGTTATAAATAAAACAATACAGTTTTCCAGTCAATGAATTATGAAATAAGAGCCTGTTATTGTTTTCATAATAATTTTTCACGATGCTTTGTATTTACAAGGACTTTACTTCCCGTTGGTAAAAATAAACCATGGTTGGCAGCTTTGGCAGAGATTTCATGTAGGTAGACATAGATATTCAGTTGCGACAAATTGTTTAAATAAATAAATTTGGGAGCTCTATGTGAAAGAGATCGTTCTGAAAAGTCCTCATAAATTCTGTGGCCAAGCATGGCAAATTGCCAAAAGGTGTTTCGGTGTAACCACGAGCTCTCAAGCAACACGCGTGTTGCGACACTGACTTCGGCAAAAGCAAATAATAAATTATTTATTTTATCAAAAGCCATCAATCACATTATAATATCAATAAGATTAAGGACATAATAAGGCTTATTACAAGGTTACAATAATTAAAATACTCTGACTCCTAAACTAGCGGCGGTGTGTTAAGAGTCAGTGAGTCTCCGTAACAAAAGAAGCTATATTGATACTAAAATGAAGGGAGGTTTTTGGAGTATACTCCACAAGACACAAGTCACCGCGACTGACGATACTCACACGAGGGAAACCAGTAACAGACCCGCGAGTCGCTTTATGGATGTCGTGTCCCAAGTAGCATTGTATGAAATTGTGAACGGGGTCTAAAATATATTGTGAACACTAAATTCATCCTTAATTCCGTTTAAAGAAACTTTATTCCCGATAAAGACATTGGTCACTTACTTGAGAACAATACTAAAAAACATATTCGATTAGGCGTGTGTTACATCATTTGGGCAGATAATGGATTTCGTGCAATGAAAATACAGTGGGTGCGGTACACTGTTTCTATTAAACTAACAAATTACTAGAAATTATAATTTAACTCACTAACATGGGGCACAATGAATCGGGATACAGTTCCAGGACGTCTCAACTCGCGGCGGCGACCTCTCGCGCCCGGCCCTGGTTCAAGCCATGGTCCGGGGCGAGAGGGAATGGGAAGCCGTCGCCTCCTTCTGCGAAGCAGTCATGCTAGCGAAGGAGGCGGCGGAACGTGAGAGGGAGAGAACCTCCTCACGTCCCAGCCGCCGCGGGAGAAGCACCGGGCGTCGGGGGCCACGCCGTGATGGCTCTCGGCCACCGTAGGCGCGGGCCTGTGGACGGTGAGTAATGGGCTAGCTCGCCGTCCGTCCGTCGTATGACGACGGGCAGGCCGTGTCGACGGCGCGTTCGTGTTCCACGCGCGCCTCAAAGAGTTGTCAGCAAACGGGAGGGGCCCGCAAGGGCCGGTGCCTGCCAGGGCTGCGGGACTGTTCGAAAGAGATACCGCGGCCCTGGAACATAAAGGGCCAATGAAGGAACATGGGTGGTTTTTAGTCAGTAAGAGTCTGACACTCCCTTCCGCTCCGCCCAGAGCGGGAGGAGTCATTTGATGATTTCCCACCCCCAAAAAAAAAAAAAAAAAAAAAAAAAAGGACGTCTCAACTCCGCTGCGATCTGACACTGAATGTCGTTCACACCTCGAACTGAAAACAACAGGGCTCTGTAGAAGCACGCTGTGGTGTTGGTAGACTTGTCAGTAGGTCGCGTGATGTCACCACTGGCGTACTTGCGATACATTTTAAGCAAGTACCCATGACCGAATTCGACATAGGGTAAACTTGCCTAATTCGTACTTACGCCAAATTCGTACTCCACTTAAAACTCGGCTTTGGTAACAGCTATCAGCGCCGCTAGTGTCAAAAAATAGAAATAACAGTCGTCCATTTTACTACCTGACAGATAACACCTGTGACGCTGCTCTCGACAAAAATATTGAGAAAGTAAGTTTTTTTCAACTATTATTGTAATATTTTTACACATTTCGTAAGAGTTTTATTCAAATAAGGTTATGTAAAACCTATTTTACGATTCGATAAGTATTAATATGTGTCCTTGCGATTTCATCTGACTTTTTATCATACTCGTAACTGTTTTCAATCTTTTTGGCGGTAAATTTCAAATTTGTTTGGCCCTTGCTCCTATTTCGTACTTGAGTTAAGTTGTTAAAACGTACTGGTACGATTTAGCCAATAAAAAAACTAAAGATTATAACTGCGATGATTGCCGAGAATTGGCGAAGACCATCCGTCGAATGTTTTAATAACGTTTAATGTTTTAATTTTTGATTATGATGCTGATTCTCAATACTGTGTACCAATGACTAGATCTCAAAGTACGAATTAAGAATATAGCAGTACGATTTGGGATGAATGGTCTTAAATCGTACTTTTTTAGTTTTTTTTTTAAATTGTTTATTTCTGAGAAGTTTATAAGGTTTATGTTAAATTTGATTATAGAAACAATAAAGCATTTAGCAAACAAAAATTACTTTTATTTAAAACTAATTTATCATTCCTAATTTTCTAAAAATGATGGTTTTCTCTTAAGGGGTACGAATTAGGCAAGTTTACCCTACAGATTACAGATAGTTCGTCATCAGTATTACAAGTTAATAGTTACCCATCCAATGCATTCATTTTTCAAGAAGTGATCGATCCGCAATTATGCGCTGGCTAAGTTGAGTTAATTACATTGACTGAATAGAATAATAGTAGAGTTATTTTTAGACAGCAATACACCTACAACGACAAATGTTTACTAGATATCCATACTAGGCAGCCCAAACATGTTACGAGTAATAAGTGGGCCAACCTACCTTAGAATTCGTGCTGAAAAGAAATCTCCTGCACCAGCAGCGTACACTGCAGCTAAACAAAGGTGAAATAACAAAAATCTCGTCGTTTACACACATTAGCATGTGCAGCATCATAAGCTAATGTTTGCGCCCCGGCGTTGCTTGTTCAGCACTTGTGAGCGCAGCGCAGGCTCGATCTAGTAGAAGAACAATATTGACTGGCCCCAACGAGGAAATGGCGAATTAAAAAATTTAACGTGAATTTTATTTTGTGTTGTAGAGCGGCGGAATTAGGGTTAAGGGTAAATTAAATTAACGCACGTACTGGCTACACAATTTGGGTTGCTATTGTAGGCAAGGTAAATAAGTGTCTTTTTTTTTGGGATGGGAAATCATCATATGACCCCTCCCGCTCTGGGCGGAGCGGAAGGGAGTGTCAGACTTGTACTGACTAAAACCCATCTATGTTCGTTTTTTTTCCTTTGTGTTCCAGGGCCGCGGTATCTCTTTCGAACAGTCCCGCAGCCCTGGCAGGCATCGGGACTTGCGTGCCCCTCTGTTTGCTGACATCTCTTTGAGGCGCGCGTGGAACACGAACGCGCTGACGACACGGCCTGTCGTCATAAGACGGACGGACGGCGAGTTAGCCCATTACTCACCGTCCACAGGCCCGCACCTACGGTGGCCGAGAGCCGCCACGCGGCCCCCGACGCCCGGGGCGTCTCCCGCGGCGGCTGGGACGTGAGGTTATCTCCCTCTGACGTTCTGCCACCTCCTTCGCTGGCATGACTGCTTCGCAGAAGGAGGTGACGGCTTCCCATTCCCTCTCGCCCTGGACCATGGCTTGAATCAGGGCCGGACGCGAGAGATCGCCGCTACGAGGACAAGGCGGTGCTCCACCCAAGCGAAGCAGACCTCCACGGTGTGCTCCACCGTGTCCTCCGAGCGATCCTCACAATGGTAACACACGGGCGTTTCCTCCCGCCCGATTCGGTGCAGGTACCTCCCGAAACAACCGTGTCCGGTGAGGACCTGCGTAAATAAGTGTCTAACTGTAAGAATTGTAATAAAAATCTATGCACCAGAGACACGAAATGCGACACCTAAGAATTGAAAATATCTCACTAAAAATGATACTTATTATTGTTTCCATTTAAAATTGAATCTCAATGTAAATTGATAGTGTTCCAACTTATCTGAAATCTAAGTACTATTAAATCGAAATAAAAATATACCAAATCAGTGTATTTCAAATATACCTTAGTTACCAAGCTATTTTAGTTCCTGCCTTCATTATTATCTGCCTCGCCTTTTCCCAACTATGTTGGGGTTGGCTTCCTGTCTAACCGAATGACTCTTTTTTACATGGAACGACTGCCTATCTGAACTCCACAACCCAGTTAGTGCTGGGTAATACGATACCCTTAGTAAGACTGGTTGTCAGACTGTTGGTCCACTGACTACCTGTAACGACTGTCAAAGATCTACATATAACAGCCGGGACCAACGGCTTAACGTGGTTTTTCGAGGCACGGAGAAAACTCGGTAAGTAATGGTGTGTTATGTCTCTCTTTAACTCTCGGGTGGTTTAATAAAACACAGATAAATTTCTATTAGAGTGTCTGCGACACGCCCGCTCGTCTCGACTCCTGTCAACGTAGTGCCGAGCGGGGGGGTCGCAGTAGCACATGTTTATTTAATAATTTTACAGTACATCACATCTCTCCCTTTCAATAAATTTTTAAATTAATTAACTACCCTGAATTTGATCTTGGTTAATAGTCACTATTTTAATCTACACGTGATTTTATATAATTCTAGTAAGTATTTAGATAATTTAAATAGATATCCTAATTTTAATAATAATCTTAATACTATCAATAATTTATTCCGGTACCAATTTAATCATCCGTGTCTAGTTCCAAATCACCATCTTCCTTTTCCCTGTTTTCATTATGGATTCTCCATTGTCCCTCTATTTTCTTGAGGTGAACTATGTTTCTTCTTATGTTTTGACCTGTTTCATCATTTTTTATATTTATATCACCTCCTTTAGCACTAATTACTGTGTGTGGAGTAGGGTTGAAATCAGGTGTCAATTTATTTTCTTTTATCATGTTCTTAACATAAACCTTTTCTCCTATATTAATTTCATTGTCTACAGCTTTCCTTTTCCTATCTTCAATCAATTTTCCTTTTTCTTTTATGATTTTATCTCTATCATATACTTCTAGGTCCATACGTCGGTTTTCGACATCTACAGCAGAAGGGATTTTGTCTCTGAATTGTCTATTAAAAAATAATTCTGAGGGTGTCTTTCCAGTTGTACTATGGGGAGTGCTATTGTACATCATTAGATAGCGAAGGAGATCATCCTTCCAATCAGACTTTTGGCATTGGCTAATTTTCAAGCGCTTAAGGATGTCGCGGTTTTGTCTTTCGACCTCTCCGTTTTGTTGTGGCCAATATGGTATAGAATTGTAAAGCCTGATGCCAAATTCTGAACTAAAAGATTTGAACTCCTCGCTAATAAATTGACGTCCATTATCCGATGTTATACTGACTGGAATACCTAGCCTGGAAAATATTTCTTTTAAAACATTAATAGTTTCATTAGATGTTGTAGATTTCATAACCTTAATTTCTTTGTAGCGGCTATAATAATCAATGACTACTAATAAGTTGTGTCCACTTGGGAGTGGGCCTAGAAAGTCTATAGCTATATCTGTCCATGGTTGCATAGGTAATCCGCGTCTCTTCATTGGCACAGGGAGGCTTGGTCCTGATACTAGAGTGCAACTTTTACAACTTTTAACCATGTTTTCCGCGTCTTTATCTATTTTAGGCCACCAGACTTTAGTACGCAATCTACTTTTCATAGCAACGATACCTGGATGTCCTTCGTGTGCCGATGCGAGCACTTGCTTACGTAACTCCATGGGAATGATTATTTTGTTCCCACGTAGTAAAATGTCGTCGTGCATCCAAAGTTCATGCTCAAAGAGTTTATAATTATTGACTTTGGGGTCCCAATTATTTCCAGAGAGAGCTAATTTTATTAATTGAATGTCTTCATCACTTTTTGATTTATTAGTGATATCCTCCATAGGTACAGCCATTGGTCTAGCAAACTCCACGATTTTATTAATGTGATGCTCGTTATCATGTGGATGTGAATTATGATTTGGGCATAATCGGGACAGGGAATCAGCTATATTGTTTTTCCCAGGACAGTAAACAACCTTGTAATTGTAAGCCTGTAACCGTAACACCCATCGTTCAATTCGTGCACAAGGTTTTGATCGCGGCCCAAATATTACCTCGAGAGGTTTATGATCAGTGATCAGCTCAAATTCTTTTAACCCATATAAATACATATTAAAATGTTCGACGGCCCAGACCAAGGCAAGTGCCTCCTTTTCAGTCTGGCAATATCGTTTTTCAACGTCAGATAAACTTTTATGACCAAAAGCAATAATCCGAGGTCCTTGTATATCAATCTGAACGAGGACTGCGCCTAACCCTACAGGACTAGCATCTGCCATGACTTGTGTCCTATCGTGTGGATCATAAAAACCTAAGGTGCGAAGGGCACTTAAACTTTCTTTTAACTCCGCAAACGCAGCAGATTGTTTACCTTTCCAATATTCAGCTATGTCGGCATGTTTAGAGAGTTTGTGTCGTAAAATTTCTCGAATTGGATCGGTCATGGTGGCCAACCTTGGAATCCATTTTCCAATATAATTGACAAGTCCTAAAAAACTTTGAACTTCTTCGACTGTTTTAGGTTCTCTGAATGATTGTATAGTTTTGACGTACTTATCAAGGGGCCTAATGCCTCGTGCAGATAATTCATGACCCAGAAAATCTATTTTAGACGCGTTAAAAATACATTTTTTATCATTAAGGACCACATTATTATCTTTCAAAACTTGTAACACATGTTTTAGTCTGTCGTTATGTTCATTTACGTTACTGCCAAACACAATAACATCGTCAATGAAATTAACGACGCCCTTACAAGACAGAAGCATCCTTTCCATGATTTTCTGAAAATGTTCGGGTGCACACGATATACCAAACATCAGACGCTTATATCGAAACAAGCCTTTACTGGTTATGAATGTTGTTATATCCCGACAACCTTTTTTTATTTCGACTTGGTGGAATGCATCTTTAATATCAAGTTTAGAAAAGATACATGACTTCCTGAGCTTTGGGAGAAGTTGGGTCATTGTAGGTAAAGGATGATTCTCTCTTATAATGGCTTTGTTTGCACATCTCATGTCGACACATAGTCTTAAGGTGTCATCACTCTTAAGAATGGGTACTACCGGAGAAACCCAGGTTGTGGCTTGATCTACAGGTTCAATGATGTCTTTTTTGACTAATTCATCAAGTTTATCATTGATTTTATTTTCGAGCGGAATTGGTACTCGCCTATAAGGCTGACATATGGGTGTCACAGATGGATCTATAGCAATAGCCAATTGGACATTTTTGAATTTAGGAAAGTTCTCTGTAGAAACTAGATTTATACTCACCCCTAATTTAAGCACATTGAGACATGTAGCTGTATGCTTGCCCAACAAATTACGGGTGCCATTTTTAATCACATAAAATTTTGCAGCTTTTGTTTCTGGTCCAACTACGATTGATGCTTCAAATGTGCCAAGCACATCCAGAGGATCTTTTGAACCGTATGCCATAAACACTTGGTCGGAACCTGGTTGCTGGTTAGACACAACGACAGCTTTTGATTTTAAATATGCCCAGGTTTTATCATTTATTATATTGTTTTTACTCCCAGAGTCGATGAGCATATTTACGTTGACACCTCCTACTTGGCAAGTTATTTCAGCGTCATCGTCAATATGAAATATATAGTTTACATCACTGACTGGTGGTTTGGTCTGTGGTTCGTTTTTAGTTTTTTTACTGTCATTTTTTTGTTTGTCCCAAGTATTGGGTGCTTTACGCTTGAGTTTCCTTGTTCGACATTGACTCATAAAGTGACCTTTATAGCCACATTTGTCACATACTTTGTCCCTCGCGGGACAACGTGTATCATCACACTTGTGATTTTCACTTCCACATCTTGTACACCGTGTTTTATCCGTGTGAATACCCTGAGTTCGGGTTTTGTTTGTTCTTGTTCCAATCCTATTAACCTGTTCAGTTTTTATTACTTGGAATTCCTTTAATTGTCTCTCTACGGTTTCGATTGAGTTGGCTTCTAAAATAACCTTTTCGATTGTAACGGAATCTCCTAACTGTAGTATTTTCTTTCTAAGCTCTGATGAGGTACATTTTTCGGCAATTTGGTCTATGAGTGCGTTGTCTTTGTTAGCAAAATCACACTTGGAACATTGATTACGTAATCTAACTAAGAATTTTTCCAACTTTTCATCCGGTTCCTGTTTCATGAGTCGGAATACGTGTCGTTCATAAACAAAACTCTGCTTCGGAGAAAAGTACTCGTCTAGTTTTTTAATAGCAGACTCGAAAACGTCGGAGGTTTCGCCCTCTTCAACGTGTGCCCCGGGAAGGTTATAATAGATATCTTGCAATCCTAAACCACCGGTATGTAGAAGTGTTGCTCGTTTTTTTAAGGGCTGGTCTATGCCTAAGGCTAGAAGGTAGATTTCTAGGCCTCGTTTCCATCTTTGCCACCGATGGCCTAATGAGGTCGGATCACCATCGCAGTCGAGATTTTCTACTGTCGGTAATTGAGACATGTTGGGACAATCTGCAAGTAAGTATGAAAAAATTGCTTCAAGTAGGTACTACGGAAATTAACCACTATACCTACTAGGTATCTATATGATAAGCAACGATATAATTTGAAGGTATATAGAACTCATAGATAGTATTGCGTTTTTAGTACTTGAGACTGAACTTTTGGATTGGAACATGAATTATTTAATTTTGTGGAATTGCATATACTAGTACAGTTTTATACCAGTATATGTGGAACTAGATGGGTATTTATCCATTGGAATAGTATACAGTATGTATTTTGTCATTCTCTTTCGACTTGGCTAATACTTACTGGCACAATTTGGTTGTTGTTGTGTAGTCGGTAGCTTATTGAAGAAGGCAAGAGTAAAGTCTAATCGCAATAGTTTGTTTTAAAGTAATCTGTGCACTTATCATATTCTTTCTTAACTATCTTGATTTATTACCTATTACTTGCATACAAATAAAAATAAGATTCTATGAACGATAATTACAGTTTAGAGTTAAGTACTTAGTCGTGCGGTATTACTCAGAATGTAAATAGTTAAAAATAAATTTAATGTGGGTATGTCGAGAATGTTACGGAGAATATTTCACTTTGTTTTTATATTTCTGCAGTATTTATTCAATGTGTGTATATAGTTATAATGGAATGTGCACACCAGCTACACAACAATATTTTATTGGTAAGTATTAGCAGGCACTGGTTTTTTAGGCAATTTTGACCGAAGATATCAATTGTCAGTAATTTGCTTACACTTAAAATATTTTATAATTTACAAACAATATACTTATTTATCTCCGTATCCCTTATTGAATTGAATAAGAGAAAAATAGAAAACAATTTTCTAATTGTGACGAAATAGATAAACTCGGTCATTCGCCTTTTTTTTTCTTGTTATCTGTTTATTTTACTCACGTTCTTTATCCTCGTCGCCAATGTTATGTCTCTCTTTAACTCTCGGGTGGTTTAATAAAACACAGATAAATTTCTATTAGAGTGTCTGCGACACGCCCGCTCGTCTCGACTCCTGTCAACGTAGTGCCGAGCGGGGGGGTCGCAGTAGCACATGTTTATTTAATAATTTTACAGTACATCACATGGTGGTCACCGCTCCAAAGACCAAACTGAAGATCTACCCGAGCGGCTGTTATTATTTCGCCACGAGCTCCTCTAAAAATCAGCTTCCATTTAGATAAAACAATAAAATCATCAAAACAGCAAAACATTTGACAGCATTATTATCACCTTTCAGCATGCACTCTCCAAGCTATGCTTAAAAGTAAAAAAAGTTTCTTCCCAACAAAGGCTTCCACATTTCAAAGCATAAAAAACAAGCTACTATAAATACTTTAAGCTAGAAAAGCTCTAATAATAGCTGAGCTTTCAGCAACTAACTGAGCGCTTCGGTCAATGTATCGAGCGAACAAACGATTTTGTACCGGCGAAGTTACTGACGGTAGAAATTAAAAAGTTAGGCTGGAGACCGGCCGAGATTGCTAGTTCCTATTAGTGTTTGATATGGTTCGTTTCGAGTTTATCTGGCTGTGTAGTTTAGTGTGAAGTACCAGAATAGTGATACCGAAAACTTTACGCTTGGACACAGAACAGTTTTGATCATAAAAGTTTTTAAACTGTCATTGTCACTAACATTATACGAGTAATTAACACTAGAAACGGGATATTTACCAAAGCACCATGGTCACGGATAAACTGAAGTTATTACGGGTGGGTACCGCCACAACCCGTGTATAAATTCAGTTAATTCGTGATCATGGTGCTTGCAACAGCGCCGAAATATCGGGAACTCAAAACAAACAGTGGACATGGTAAATATCCCGTTTCTAGTGTTAATTATTAGTTTTGATCATTTCAAAATCTGCCTAGCCTTTTCCCAACTATGTTGGGGTCGGCTTCCAGTCTAACCGGATGCAGCTGAATACCAGTATTTTACATGAAACGACTACCTATCTGACCTCCACAACCCAGCTAGTACTTGGTTATACGATACCACTTGGCAAACCTGGTTGACAGACTTTCGGGCAGCTGACTAATTAACGACTGTCAAAGGTCTACAATTGACATGCGGGTCCAACGGCTTAACTTGCTTTCCGAGGCATGAAACTCGGTATGTAATGGGTCCCATCCACGGATCAACCTAGGCAAGCGCGGCTTAACTCGAAGATCGACCCGAGCAGCTATTAATAATTAGTCACTAGCTCCTCTTTTGGTCATTTTTTAGTTTTGATTATTTGTGCCTGGTTTAATGTGGGTGCACCACGGTACCTACGGAGCACCTACCTCGCGATGCTTCACGTGGCTACTTTTTTTTTTGGATGGGAAATCATCAAATGAGTCCTCCCGCTCTGGGCGGAGCGGAAGGGAGTGTCAGACTTTTACTGACTAAAAACCATCCATGTTCCTTCTTTTGCCCTTTATGTTTCAGGGCCGCGGTATCTCTTTCGAACAGTCCCGCAGCCCTGGCAGGCATCGGCCCTTGCGGGCCCCTCATGATTGCTGACATCTCTTTGAGGCGCGCGTGGAACACGAACGCGCCGTCGACACGGCCTGTCGTCATACGACGGACGGACGGCGAGCTAGCCCGGCCCGTTCACGTGGCTACTGACGCAGCAAGCTAAGTAGTTTAAAACAACAACGTAACAACTCAACAACTTAATTTTAGACATAAACGTAGTCTACCTTGTATAGTAACTTGTTTGTTTAGTACTAATAGTGCTTATGACGTCATAGTAGGTAGTCAAAGAATGGCACGCTTAGTTTTCATACGGATCGTGATACTTGCGTTATCTAGGTATATCCTCTTCTACAAATCTCGAAATCGAAATTAGGTTTGCTGTAGAAAAAACTTAATTCTGGGTTAAGCTCGCCATTGTACATATGTGTGCTATACTAGCTGGTGCCCGCTACTTCGTTCGCGTGGCAATTTAGGAGTATAATATGTGTGATACTGCCTCGTTGGTCGAGTGGTCGCAAGTGCGACTACTAAGCATAAGGTCCTGGGATCGATTCCAGGGTCGGGCTGTGTTAAAATAAAATGTTTATTTTAATTACATAAAGTTATAACGCACATGAGTTGGAGATCACCTTTTAAGCAAGAAGATGCTTGTGTTAGGTGACCTTACACTTAACATTAAACAATGTATGCAATTACCTCTTCACGTGTCCTGGTTCATGAGTAGTGATGTTAGTAGAAAACTGATTGTTGTTGCCCTTAGACTCAGATCTGGACACATTCCATGCAAAAAAATTGCCTTCTATTTATATTATATTGCTATTTGTATGTATTTTTTTTTACTTCTGTGCAATAAAGAATAAGCATATGTATCTATATCTCTGGGGTGTACGCATACAGTAAACTAAAACAAATAATTAAGTACCTTATCGAGGAATCGATCCCACGAATTGCACGGGTATAGTGCTATCAAAGCCATGACTTGGGAACTAGTACTATCAATTAGCTGACTTCAGTATCAAATTGCAAACATGTGACTATCTGTCTTGGGACATGAAGCTGTGACGTCAATGGTACGACAGCTAGGCAGTCGTACCAATTTTGGGGTCAGCTACGATGCGTAGCCATGTTGGGGTTTGCAGTAGTTCATGTTCTTGCATAATTCATAGGTACTGTGAGAAAATGTCGTTGATTTTATACCATAAAGGTGTGAAAAAGTTTTGTGGCACTCTTGTGTTTATGTTGATTGTTATTAAAGTAATTTGATGCTTAAAATTAAAACGCATTTCCATTTATTCGAAACTCATGTATTCTCATTGCTATAAAACCAATTTCACATTGCTCCGTTGTGTCGTATCGTGGTGTCCTTTGACACGTGTTTAACAATCAAAACTCGTGAAAGGACTTTCTGACCAGTTTCAAAATCAAAAGATTGAGGTGTGTGGTACACTGGAGGATGTCATACATTTATTGACGGAGTGTGTCAGATTTCAGTCGTCAGAGTGGATCTACTTAAGAGAGCTTGAGATAAATATGTACGATGTTTGCATGTACCATCATTGTTGTCACCTAACTTCGGAGCTGCTTATAGTTTAATTAGGTTTGTGTTGTTACGTTTTACATTATAAGGTACGATGGGACTGGCATGTACATGTCTATAAAAGTCCCTAATCCCTACTTTCCCTACTTAATATTATAAATGCGAAAGTAACTCTGTCTGTCTGTCTGTTACGCTTTCACGTCTAAACCTGTACTGAACTGATTTTACTGAAATTTGGTACAGAGATAGAGTTGACATTGAGAAAGAAGATAGGATAGTTTTTATCCCGGACTTTTGAAGAGTTCTCTTGGAAACGCGATATAACCGACCTCGACGCGGGCGATGCCGCGGGCGGAAAACTAGTAATAAATAAAGAGAAAAAAGAAACAAAAGATTGATCGTTTGATTGGCCAATTCTGCATCAGGACACCGTCAGCCGACTCTGGCAAACGAACGAAATTAGCTTGCGCCGGTTGTGTCAACTTTTTGTATGAACATCTCCGATCAAACGACGCGAGCAGTTTCGTAACTCCTAACCATTGCTACAATAGATGCGCACAGTCGCGTCCCGCACGGCATTTGACTTCAGTTTGGCAAGAGCTAGCTATACGGACTTAATATCTAGCCAGATTCAGCTACGTCACATTTTTTGCTAAAAAAAATATGACACAAATACAGTACCTACACAGTTACAAAAAAAAAGGTTTTGTAAAATAATTAAATATAGGTATTTTTTTTTAAAACAAACATTGGTACAATCATTCATCGACTTTCTTTTTGTTATTTATCACAATGTTGTCACCATTTTGAATTTTCATTAGGTACTGTCACTGTCTCTAGAGCAGCACAAACGAACAAACATACATAATTAAAATTATAGGGTGATAAACACATTACCCTCCTCCAGTCGGGTAAAAACGCGCGCAAGCGATTTCATAAAGGTCCATTCTTTCTTTTCTATACTTCTTTTCACGAAATTACGGACCTCTGAAACCGGTCATAAGGTCAATAGGTAATAAGTAAGTCACTCGGCCAAGTTAGCGAGGATATAGTTCAAGTTAAGTGCACGTGCACTTAGCTCGGCGTCATAAAGTCTGCTTAGTCTGCGAAATAACAGCGTGAATATACTTATGATGTTGTTTTTAGGGAACGAGGTAGTTGTGCTTAAGTTACGGGAAATAGAGTAAATTATTGTAGTGCAATTTTCTTTGTTTGGCTACACTGTATTTCTTTGCGAGTTGCAATGGGGGCCGTCGTAGTAAAATGTAAATTGCAAAACATTGTTTATATTTCTGCTTATAACTTCTTTACAGTGGCGAAGGTTCCATACAACTCGATACCTACCGGCTTCCCTTTGAAAAATGGCACAGTCAGTATTATATAGACAAATAATATATAATCACATTAAAGATATGTAGTCCGGATTACCTCTTACAACAATTGACCCTTCGCTACTGCTTCTTTAGCCAATTTTTAAGGTTCTGTACTCAAAGGGTAACCAACGAGACCCTATTACTAAGCCTCCGCTGTCCGTCTGTCCGTCCGTCTGCCTGTCAGCGGGCTATATCTCATGATCAGTAATAGATAGACTGTTGAAATTTTCACAGAATGTGTATTTCTGTTGTCGCTATAACAACAAATAATAAAAATGTAAGGGGGTACTACGATGGTACAGAACCCTTCATGCGCGAGGCCAACTCGCACTTGGCGGGTTTTTTTTATATCGAATGGCCTTATCCCAATTTCTATGGGGCTAGCGCAGCGTGACTTCTCCCATACATTTTCATTGGTCGTCATCTCAAAATTCATCCCTTTCGAGTCTAAATTTGTGAAGACTCATTTAAAAGAGAGATTTAAATTATTTGCTTAGCCTTTTAACAAACTATGTTGGGATCGGCTTCCAGTCTAACCAAATGCAGTAGAATATTAGTATTTTACATGGAGTGACTGCCTAACTGACCTCCACAACCCAGTAACTGAGTACCTAATTCGTTACACTTTGGTAAGACTGGTTGTCAGACTTTGGGGCTTCTGACTACACATAACCACTGTCAAAGATCTACAGATCACAGCCGGGCGAAATGTGGGTGTACTATAAAAACGCTTGCAAGATTCGAGTGAGGTTGTAAGACCTTCAGCACTTTTGAAAGAATTTATTCCTTCTTCTTTAAACTGTATTAATAAGAAATTATTGGCTTGATTACTTAACCCGAACTTTTAAAATTAAACGCTGAATTAATAAAAAAACAGCACACTGGATTGATCCAAAATAATTACTATTCAGCATTTTCTTCAAATAAAATAAAAAACAGGCCAACCACAGTTGTATTTTTGCCGTACTTACTTACTACAGCAAAAACTTGTAAATCTACCCGCAAGAAAATGTGACCCCTTTTTCACAACCTTTTAAATTGTAGTCGTTAAATGTAACCAACACGTTGTTCAACGTTTAAACCAAAACCGTAACGAACATTGCATACGATGCCGCAGAGAGGAAACGGATTGTTCCACTTTGTTCCAGGTTGCCCCATCAGTAAGCCAAAAAGCCGTACCTCAACCAATCTATGTTTTGAGAAAACAGGGTTATGTGAACACGTACACACGGCGGCGGCACATTAAGCTATAAATTAATGTCCAGTATACCTGACTTAGCTTTGTATGAGGTTCCGGTACGATGAGAGATCAGCTCAATTTGGTTTTAATGGGCTAGAGCACCTATTCTTATTTTAGCCAAACAAATTGTACTCGGTCCTTCTTTTTCTTACGTATTGATGGTACGTTTTAATAATAATGTTGCGAGTAAAAAAAAATACCCAAGAAATATTATACCTAAGTTTTTCAGTTGAAAAACAGTTAAATTTTTTAATCTTACGATTTGTTGAAATTCACAGTTCATATGAATACTGGAAGCGCCCTAATTCTAGCATAATAAATCTATAAATAGGGCAAAGTGGTATCTAGATCCACCCCACGTTCTTCCACTGATGGGACAACTTGCTGGGCCAAAGTGGAACAAGCCGAGAAAACATGCACCAAAATGCCTCGCACTAAGATTTGTAAAGCACATTAAGTTACAGTTAAGTATGGTATAAATTACCATAAATTATACTTAGTAACTTAGCATAATTTGTTGTACATTCGACTTAATTTATGGCATATATTTGAATTGGGGAAGGTATTGCAATCGTATTCGTATTTTTAATTTTTTATTCTCGTATGGAAACAGTCTTTACGGTAAGTCAGAAGTTAGGGGGTCGAGGCTCAGTTATAACAGCCGATCTTCAGGGTTAAGCAGCACTTGCCGAAGTTGGTACATGGAGGGTGATCATCTATAAAATCTGAGACCCGTCGGTACCTCGGAAAGCACGATAAGCCATTTATCGCGGCTGGCAGAAAGACTGACAACCAGTCTTAACAAAGTCAGGGTATCACGTTACCCGGGTTGTGGAGATACACAGTCGTTTCATGTAAAATACTGGTATTCAGCTCCATCGGATTAGTCTGGAAGCCGATCCCAACAGAGTTGCGAAACGGTAATTGATGTGTGGAGTTTACTGGTTACGAACTTGGTTACTGGGTACGAATATAGTGAGTTGTGTGCCCTTTTTTTTTGGGATGGGAAATCATCAAATTACTCCTCCCGCTCTGGGCGGAGCGGAAGGGAGTGTCAGACTTTTACTGACTAAAACCCATCCATGTTCCTTTTTTTGCCCTTTATGTTCCAGGGCCGCGGTATCTCTTTCGAATAGTCCCGCAGCCCTGGCAGGCATCGGCCCTTGCGGGCCCCTCATGTTTGCTGACATCTCTTTGAGGCGCGCGTGGAACACGAACGCGCCGTCGACACGGCCTGTCGTCATAAGACGGACGGATGGCGAGCTAGCCCATTGCTCACCGTCCACAGGCCCGCGCCTACGGTGGCCGAGAGCCACCACGTGGCCCCTGACGCCCGGTGCTTCTCCCGCAGCGGCTGGGACGTGAGGTTCTCTCCCTCTCACGTTCCACCACCTCCTTCGCTAGCATGACTGCTTCGTTCTGCGAAGCAGTCATGCTAGGAGGTGACGGCTTTCCATTCGCCCCGGACCATGGCTTGAACCAGGGCCGGACGTGAGAGGTCGCCGCGGCCAATCGCCGCTACGAAGACACGGCGGTGCTCCGCCCAAGCGGAGCAGACCTCCACGGTGTGCTCCACCGTGTCCTCCGGGCGATCCTCACAATTATAGCACCCGAGCGTTTCCTCCGCCCGATTCGGTGCAGGTACCTCCCGAAACAACCGTGTCCGGAGAGGACCTGCATCAGGCGGAAGGTGAGGGCGCCGTGGCGCCTCTCTAGGCACTCCTCAAAAAGGGGACTTATCGCCACTATCGTGGCGTGCCCTGGAGTTGTGTGCCCCTAAGCAATGTTCGTAATAAGGGGGAAATATCTATTTCATCTTCTAAAGGTGAGGCTATTCGAATTCTATTCATCTCACAACAGCACAAAAATAAACACTGTTTTAAGCTTTCACGGTCTGTCACTTACGGGATATCTTCCGTGATTGTTAATGATTTTGAGCTCCCGATATTTCGACGCTGTTGCAAGCACCATGATCGCGGGTTGACTGGAGAATGCGGGTGGATGAAAAATAAATTGTTATGAGCAGAGAAATCTGTCTACTCTCTTTCTTTGTCTTTCGCACAAAAAACAACAACCTGTACAAATACAGGTTAATTTCCAAATCCGATTTTTACGACTTGCCCGTTATTTTAGAATGGTCTAGCTGAAATTATGATCCATAAAACATGACAGGATACACAGAGATTAATAGCCACGTGTAATAATTATATGTTATGACAATGGCAATAGGTACATTTTAAAATGATGTTTACGAATCCACACGGCATTCCAGTGAAATTATTATCACTTACGCCTTTGTCCATAAAAACAGGCTGAATCGACAGAACGCCATCTGCCTCGATGATATCTTTACGTACTCCTTTTGCTCTGTCCACGTTCTAAATCAATCGGCCATAGGTAATAATGTGCTAATATACGCTATGCTGCTATGCTCTATGCTGTTATGCTTGTGCTTTTTAGGGTTCCGTACCCAAAGGGTAAAACGGGACCCTATTACTAAGACTTCGCTGTCTGTCTGTCTGTCTGTCTCCAGGCTGTATCTCATAAACCGTGATAGCTAGAAAGCTGAAATTTTCACAAATGATGTATTACTATTGCCGCTATAACAACAAACACAAAAAATTAAAAAAAAAATTAAGGGGGGCTCCCATACAACAGATATGATTTTTTTGCCGTTTTTATAGAGAATGGTACGGAACCCTTCGTGCGCGAGTCCGACTCGTACTTGGCCGGTTCATTGTTTTTATAGTGTACTTCTTTAAAAATAAATGTTAAATTTTGTACGCTTATCACTGTTAAGCAAAAACATGTATGCTCTTGTTTTTTTTTGTAATTTACCATCATTTATACCATGTTTTTAAGAAAATAAATATTATTCTATTCTATTCTATTCTATTCTACTCACTTATGCCCGCGGCTACACCCGTTTGTAGATCGGTAATTAGCCCATGGAATCGTACTACCGGGAAACAAGTATCTTTTTTGTAAACAAAATGTTGGTAAACCAATAAATAAATTATTTAAATCCTGGTTATAATCCTGTCGGGCGGAGTTTTCCAGCTCACTCCCCCCCGGGCTGAGGCCCGCAGGTCGGCACTAGTCCGGGCGGTCGCAGCGGAAGTCGCATTAGATGCCCCCCGACACAAGTGTGCGAGGTTGCGGTGTGGTTTTAGTCAGTACGAGTCTGACAGCTCCCTCCGCTGTCTCCAAGGAGGAGGACATCCATTTTGGATTTCAACATCAAGAAAGAAAGAAAAATAGATAAAAATTCTGTGTGCCAAATTTCATCTAAATAAATTCGTTCAGTAGTTTTTGAGTGCCGCAATCCTCACAAACTGTCGCCTTTATAATATTAGTAAGATAAGCAATTATGAAGCGGAGCACCGGTGGCCTAGTGGTGGCAGCCCCGACTTATGAGCAGTAAGTCGTGCGTTCAAACCCAGGCAGGCGCATTAGTTTGTGTAATTTATTACATCACCATTGCTCTCAAAATAGTGAAGGAAATCATCGTGAGGAAACTGGCATGTCCTAGAACCAACAATTCGAAGACATGTGACATCTACCATACCGCACTGGGCCCGCGTCGTGCATTATAGCCCACTCCCTCTCATAGAGAGGAGGCCGTGTGTCCCAGCAGTGGAAACATTATAGGCTGATTATGCTAAATTATGAAACATTCTAAATTTTGTAGCTGTAAAACAAAATTTCCACGAATAAAATAATTTCCATGTCAATTTAGTAATTTTCGCAGTAGTTCCACAAAATAACTCTTACTACCCGCTTCGCTTTTGAAATGTTCACCGAAAATCCGACATATTAACTTTTTAATATCACACTTTATGTTAGGCTTTGCTGTACTATTTAATAAACATTTATTGCGAATAGATTGAAGTTTGGTAATAATACAATATTATAATATAGGCAAATGAAAATGGCTGGCATTTACATTCAAATGCTGTCTGCTTAGTAGTTGACAAAATTCAGCAAATATCACATAACATAACTACTCCGAAGGGTTAGGCAGAGGTGTACCTAATAGTACACCCACATTTCGCAAGTTATGTTTAAGTCCCATGTAACAGAGGGCGAGCTTATTGCCATTAACCGGACACGAATTCAGACTCCATGGCTGCTACTTTGAAATTCCTGATGAAGAAACGCAATAACTCGACCTGATAATCGACCCCAGGACCTCATGCTCAGCAGTTGCGCTCGCGACCCTTTTTTTTACTCCTCCCGCTCTGGGCGGAGCGGAAGGGAGTGTCAGACTTTTACTGACTAAAACCCATCCATGTTCCTTCTTTTGCCCTTTGTGTTCCAGGGCCACGGTATCTCTTTCGAATAGTCCCGCAGCCCTGGCAGGCATCGGCCCTTGCGGGCCCTTCCTGTTTGCTGACATCCCTTTGAGGCGCGCGTGGAACACGAACGCGCCGTCGCGTCGACACGGCTGCGCTCGCGACCCTAGACCAACGAAGCCGTCAACCAGCAAATGTAGATCTTAATAAACCGTCATTTAACACTAGAGAAATAAAGTTTCATTTAAATACTTTCATACAATTCTCCCCATTGTTACCTCGGCGCACAAAAGCTTGTTTAATAAAATGTATTATTCTGTACTGCTAGGTGGCAACGAATACTAGCATTATCTAAAGAAAATTCTAGAGAATGAAGCGTTATTTTTGTACTTAAATAGGGTTGTCCCATACATATACATACATGTGCAAATGTAAGCAGCATAGCTGAAAATATTTGCACCTTTAGAACGAATATCACGAAGAGAAGAAATACAAAAGCGCCAAATTGAGCGTAGTTAGAAGTCAACATTGTCATTTATAGTCGTATTCAGTTGTCTCCGGTTAGACTAAAAGGCGGCCCTAACATAGTTGGGAAAAGGCGAGGCTGACGATGATTGTCATTCATCATCTTATCATTTGCTTAACCTTCCTAACCCCTCCCCCTCCCTTCCCCTTCCCCCCTTCCCTTTTTTCTTCCTTCTTCTTTTTCCCAGATATATTGGGGTCGGCTTCCAACGTAACCGGATGCAACTGAATACCGGTATCACCACATAATTATTGCCGAAATGGGGTATAATCGAGTCATCCCAAATACAATGTTAGTGTGGAACCCCTATGCAGGATATGCCCCATCTCCTTTCTTGTAGATCCTGCACAGCCATCTGCACCTTCCAGGATTTAAACGAAGCTAACAACAGAGCTGTGCAGGTGGCTATATACTGGTCGGGTATTATTTGAGTCTGTCGACACGCAAAGAAGGAGAATGGGCAAAAGGCTTTTCAGCCTGAAAGAGATAAAGAAAAGGGGGTGGAAGATTTTTGTATGAAACATGGTCAGCCTTATTTCCGCCATTTTATTTAGCAGCCTAAAATAGCAGCCACGCATAAAATCTGTATCATCAAAACAAACAAGCATGGTATCTGACAAAATCATCCAAAACGTCACATTTTCGAAATATTGTAAGCTTTCTCATATACGTGATGCTTTAGAAGTTTTCGTCCCATACAATATTTATTTATACAGGTGCCAGCTATTGGTTGTTACAGTTGTAATGCGTGGCCGTTAGTTTGAAAATAAATTAAAATGACGTCGAAAATGAGGCTGACCAAATAATTCAAAGCCCTTTAACATTTTTGGGTTTCTTATGATCTTAATTTTAATTTAATTGTAATTTTTAATCTTTTAGTTTTATATTTTCTTTTCTTTTTATTTTGTTTACAATTGCACTTTTACAATGATAAGTGGAAGTGGGGGGGGAGTCAACACAAGCATCTTCTTGCTTAAAAAGTGATCTCCAAATCATGTTTGTTAAACATTATGTAATTGAAATAAACTTTTTTATTATTTTATTATTATTTTTACTTATAATATTATGAAAAACGAAAGCACTATTCAGGATTCTCGAAGTCGGGCAAGCCTAGCGATCCAGGCGACAACAAGGCGACAAGTCTGCCACTAAAGACTTCCCGGTCTAGAAATAAAGTGTTTCTTAATCTTTTATTGTTTTATGCCTGAAGAAAGGAATAAAGGAAACATTTATTATTCCGGATTGCACTGACGTCTACTTGCAGATAGTGAATTTAAACAAAATGTTTAATTTTGGGAAAAGGACGTAGACGTACCTAAGTGTATCGCATTTGTGCCAAAAGGAATAATTTTTCCTTTCTTTTAAGTATGATTGATTTACTATGTAGTTCGATGACATTTTATATTTCATTCATTATTTCTCAATGTCATTTACGAAATTCCGATCAGATACCCACCGCTGATAACATTTCTCGGAGACCTGGACTACTAAATTCGTCTCAAATACCTGAAACGTCCGTATTTTCTTTTGCTAAATATTCACCAAAATGCAGCATAGCATTCCTAATACTCATGCAGCTTCTATTTGAATCCTAATCATCCCAATATTGAGATAGCGAATATTTTGAATGATCACCGCTGGATAGCTCGTCAAATTCAAAGCCTATTAGACACAAATTGTTCAGTGATTAAAACTATGTTCATTGAAATTTAGTCGGTTTTAAGGTATAGATAAAGGGGTTGCGCCTCATCGCTCTTTTTCTCGCTCTAGCAAATAACAGTTATGAGCGACAGAAAAGGATAGAAGCATGGAAAAATATGATTCCGTGCTGATATTCGACGACAGGCACAATCAGGAAATGCGATATTTTTGTCTCTTTCACACAAAGCAAATTGTCAATTTCAAGGAAGTCCCAAACTCGATAACACACGACTGCTGACTGCCTCGCTGGTCTTGTGGTCGCAAGCGTGACTGCTGAGCCTGAGGTCCTGGATTCGATTCCCGGGTCGGGCAAAGTGTTATTGAGTTTTTCCGTTAGGAATTTCTCAGTAGCAGCCATGGAGTCTGGATTTGTTGCCGGTTCATGGCAATACGCTCGCCTCCTATTACATGGGACTGAAATATAACTGGCGAAATGTGGGTGTACTATTAGTACATCTGCTTATAATCCTTCGGGGATTACAGGCATGATGTTATGTTATGTTGCTATGTTATGAAACACACCAGATTCACTTTCGTAAGCGTAGGTAGATAGACATGATCACCATTCAAGAATTTATTTCAGAAAATAAAATGCCTAGTGTTACCGTACAGAATATAAGGTGCAATTATTAGTGTTTTGTTGTGTTTTTGGAGGCCAAATTAAACGTCATCATTAGATAGATAAAATTTATTGAACCCAACCTGGGTCGCAAAATAAGAATAATCTGAGTTCGTTACCCTGGTCCAAGGCTCATGTGATAACGACTTGCGTTGATTCCAATAGACGCGGACGGTTCACGCTTACTAAAAATGGTACGATATTTTGTGCGTATTTGGTAGGGTTGTCTCTGTCACTAAAGACCGTTTTTACTTAGTGACACCCCTTTTTTTTATGGGATGGGAAATCATCAAATGGCTCCTCCCGCTCTGGGCGGAGTGGAATGGAGTGTTAGACTTTTACTGACTAAAAACCATCCATGTTCCTTCTTTTGCCCTTTATGTTCCAGGGCCGCGGTATCTCTTTCGAACAGTCCCGCAGCCCTGGCAGGAATCGGCCCTTGCGGGCCCCTCATGTTTGCTGACATTTCTTTGAGGCGCGCGTGGAACACGAACGCGCCGTCGACACGGCCTGTCGTCATAAGACGGATGGACGGCGACCTAGCCCATTACTCACCGTCCACAAGCCCGCGTTAGTGACACCCCTGCGAGGAATTTTAAAAATAGGTATTTGAAGAAACTATTGCCTGCCCCCGCAGAGTGCGATAGAGACAACTGCATCTCAGACAGATTATATCACAAAATGACGAGATCAACGTTTCGTCTTCCCCTTTTTTCGCCTCACAAACTGAGCAGAATCAATTATTTTTGACGTTAAAACTTTAAGGAAGAGTATAACTGGGTGTCTATCAATTTCTTTTATGTTAAAAACTTTTCGAATTTGTCTATTAGTCTTCTAATCAAGGCCGTAAAAATGCGGCATTTTTGAAGGGTCTTGATTTGATTTTATACAAAAAAAAAAGATATTTATATATAGGTCATCCCTGACGGAACGCTAGAAGTTATAAGGTCACACACGTTTGAGAGGTGCGTCGCAGGCCCCCGCCTCGCGCTCTTCAATTGAACAATGAGCCGCGTTTCAATAAATCAGCCGTGTTCAGTCACCGAAAACGATCTGCGGCCGAATACGGCTAACCGAAATCCGTTTACACAAGTCGGTGTCCGAATACGGGCTGCAACCGAATCGATCAAAACGACCTAATGTAAATGAGCCATTATAGAAAGAGACACGAACGTCTCGAGTTGAGCCGATACCTGTAACGACTGCCAAAGATGTACAAATGACAACCGGGACCAACGGCTTAACGTGCTTTCCGAGGCACGGAGGAAACTTGTTAAGTAATGAGTAGAATTATTAATTGGTACAAAGAAAACACTATGCAACTGAAATGAAACAGTTAGCAAGATTTCTTTTGCCTCTAATCTTTTCATCTTTTCAGACGAAGCTTTTGCAAAGTGTTCATACACAGGACTGGGGCCGAACGGTAGGTATGAGTATGCTAGAAACACACTAATGGCTCTCATGACAAACTATGCCATAGAATCTGGCTGGGAAATAGTTAGTGAGTAAGTCATGAATAATGCTATGCCCCATACATTACGGGGGATTAGAGAACTTGTTCTTAGTCGTCAGCATTTTAATTTTGAGTGGTGGGTTATGAATCATAATTTACCTAAAGCACTATGGTGTAAAATTGAGAATAATAAAAAAGGTTAGGATGTAAGTTTGAGGACACACTATCACCTAACTTCTGCCATTCCATCTTGGCTAACGTTCTGAAACTTAAATAAAATGACGGAAGTAAGGGTAGGTCATGCTTCATACAAATACCAAATACATTTATGTGAGTTGACATTAGTTGGCATTAGTTGATTTAGATAGGTTTTATAGTTTGTAGAACAATAGTTTACTACCAACTGTGGAGACTTCAAAACGACTTGACGTTGATTACCTCACTATAACTTTTATATTGTCAGTACAGCTAACAATATAAAAGTTAGTAAAAGCCACCCAACACACAATTAAAAAAAAACCTTTTTTATGACCTGCCGATTTTTATTTTAAGTCAGTTTCGTTTAAGGGTAATTTCATTGAAAGGGAAGAAAAAAAATGGACAACAGAAGTAAGAAATGATCCCTACACGAAGCTGAATCTGAGAAAAATTTTTGGTGACTCATTTAATTTTATGGACAACTCACACTTTTTTTTTTATTTTTTTGGGGGTGGGAAATCATCAAATGACTCCTCCCGCTCTGGGCAGAGCGGAAGGGAGTGTCAGACTCTTACTGACTAAAAACCACCCATGTTCCTTCATTGGCCCTTTATGTTCCAGGGCCGCGGTATCTCTTTCGAACAGTCCCGCAGCCCTGGCAGGCACCGGCCCTTGCGGGCCCCTCCCGTTTGCTGACAACTCTTTGAGGCGCGCGTGGAACACGAACGCGCCGTCGACACGGCCTGCCCGTCGTCATACGACGGACGGACGGCGAGCTAGCCCATTACTCGCCGTCCACAGGCCCGCGAACAACTCACACTTCACCAAAGAATTTCGTACCTATGCCAATATATTTTTTCATAAAAAAAAGTTTAAGTTTCATAGTATCAGGATTCGGATTTCCCCATATTGCCATACATAAAAATGATTACCCTGTTCATTTATATGAAATAGTTATAAAAGAAACAAGAAAACATTTCTTTACTGCCAAAGTTAGACGTTACGACATTACGTTCCACCGAACGAAATTATTTTTTTTTTTTAATTTATTCATGACCCACCGAACGAAATGTCGCTATGTGTTGCAACAGCAACAGTAATATTGGATCAGTGTTGCAACAATTTTAGATGTCAAAAAAAAATATTTGGAAGATTTCCAAGGGTTTTTTGCAGCTAAAGCAAAACAAGTAAGAGTTATGGGCACAAGACTGGAGAGACCGCCGAAATAATCACAGAATAAAATATTCAATTAACTTTCCTACTAATATTATAAATGTAATAAAAGTAAAAAAAAACGTTAGTTAGTGTAAAATGAAAGTTAGTAAGGATGGATGGATGTTTGTTACTCTTTCACGCAAAAACTACTGACCAGATTTAGATGAAATTTGGCACACAGATAGCTTACAACCTGAATTAACATAGGATACTTTTTATCCCGTGGGACAATTACCGAACTCCACGCGGGCGAAGCCGCGGGCATAAGTGGTAGGTATAATGAATGCGAAAGTTTGTGAGTAAGTATGTATAGATGCCTGGATGTATGGATGTTTGTTACTCTTTCACGCAAAAACTACTAAGCGGATTTGGGTTACGGGCGCTAATCATATCTATATCAACTTACAACCCGCTACTGACTTGCAAATTGCAAAAAAAAAAAGAAATTTTGAATTTCGCGGGCTATCCTGACTCTTTTACCTTAATAGTTTTAACTGCTGTTGTAGCTTAGGAAGCCAATACGAAAATCTAAATTTGAATATTATTGAATTGAAAGTTAGTTATGTGAATATATTATAGTATTGGTAACACATTCACAACATTATCCTTTTTAATTTTTGAATGGTTTTTTAATTGTTTTTAGTCTTATGGTAAGTGTTAGTAATAAAGTGGCAACATTGAAATAGTACTTTCAAAAAATCCCCGAAACGTCATAATGACTTGTTGTTTCTACTAGACGTGGCGAAATCATGGCCAAAATAGAGAACTAATATGAAATGTACTAGATTTGACAGTATTTTGACATCTTCTTTGACAAACAGCGCCGCGATTCACTTCCATGTAGATTGAGTCGACATCGGCTTTGCTTGCCATCAAATAAAAATAGAATAGAATAGAATAGAATAGATGTCGAACTATATTGTAAATTGTCAAATTAGCTACAGGAAAACTTAAGACTTTAGTGTGTGTTTGGTTACAGGTAATGGAGAAATTAGTGTGTACAAAGTGATATTAATATATAAACGAGTGTCTTTAGGAGCTGACAGAAGTTCTATGTAAGTAACAGTTATCAATAACAGGTACATACATATTAAAGTATTTATTTTGTCTCCCTACTCTAAGTTAAATGTTGTGGTTAGGATAAAGGTGCCGAAGGAAAAGAGTTTCGTGAAGTACATGTGGGAAGCGTTTTCCCAGTATTGGAATTGCAGTCTACTCAAGTAAGTTATAGGTAAGTGGATTGTTGGATAAAAGCAGGTGTTGATTCAAATCTGTTGATAAACATAGGTACGGTTTTCAGGGTTAATGAAAGACTAAAATAACCTTTCTATTATGAATTGCGCAGTTCCCTTTGAATCTATTTTTCTTTATTATGTTGATTTTTAAGCTTACAAAGAAATGTGGACTGGCAAAGAGGCTTTTACTTTTAAAGTGACTAAATTATTTATATAAAAAAACCTGTAACAAGAAAAAATAATTAGTATCTAAATACTTAATATTTGACAACAATAGAAGGTTACAATGATCTATGAATTTCATTTTACTGCCATATCATTACCTGGTAACTGGGTTAAAGAGATGAGATAGTCGCTTCATGTAAAATACTGGTATTCAGCTGCATTCGGTTAGCCTGAGAGCCAACTCATACTTGACGAAAAAAGGTAGGTATAAGGCAGCAGATGATGATCTCAGATTGAATTTAGATTTTGTTGTCATTTTGATTTGGAGTTAAGAAGAATTGGTTCAATGCTGCTGAGATGTAAGATACACTTGGAATATGATTGACCTTTTTTAACATAAATAAAATTCGTGGTCTTGTCCTTCCTTATGGAAAAAATAAGATAATACAATTCAATTCAAAATATTTTATTTCACATTGGCACATTGAACGTCAAAATATGGGTGAACGGTTCAGTTTAGTGGTTTCCTATGGAGAAATATGGGCATAAAACTCCATGGTTACTTCATTAAAATAGTTAGATTATAACAATGTTATCATTTTACAGTACAGTGATAGTAGTTAGATTTGAGAAGACAGCATAGGCATAATAAACCATTTAACATCACCGTGTCGTTGAACTCAAAGTTGGACTTGAATCTATGAACTGGTTACTTCTATCATTTTGTGAGGTAGTAATTCTGTTTTATTCAGATATTTCAAACAAATCTGTAGCAGTGACTACAAAATTAGTAAAACAAATAAATATTTGCCTTGCTGAAGAGAAATCTTTTAACCGGTTAGTCAACAAATACTGGTTCTGCAACAGACAGTCCGTACCTTATCACTACAAATTGAACAATAATGTTATGAAGATATTTTCAGTCTACATCTAATTCATCATTTGCCTAGCCTTTTCCCAATTACATTGGGGTTGGCTTCCAGTCTAACTGGATGCAGCAGCTGAATACCAGTATTTTACATGGAGCAACTGCCTATCTGACCTCTAGAACCAAGTTAGTACTAATATGATGCCCCTTGGTAAGACTGGTTGTCAGACTTTCGGGCCATTGACTACCTGTAATGACAGTCAAAGATCGAAAAGAGCCCCTTCAAATCTAATTCTTACAAAAATAATAATCACTAAAGAACAACATAAATAGTGACCGCGTCACTGCCTGGTATACCCAACAGTGTTGAACATGTACCGTGCCGTCTTATTACCAAGTAAACCTTTACTAGTAAATTTTACTCATTTTGTTTCAGTTACAAATTAATTCATGTTTTTTTGGGTATTTTATTTGCAATGTTTAAAAAAAAAATCTTTTAAAAGTATGGTTCTGATGTATTTCAGTACTCAAAAATAGATCAATTTTGGTTAGTCTATTTGTGACTACATACCATCACGCCTATGATCTTAGTTGGGTTAGACAGAGTTGTATCCTATAACACACCCACTTAAAACAGAAAAAAGTTTGTTCCAATAATAACTTTGTTGAACAATAATCACTGTTCAGCACACTGCAGCAACCCCCCATAAATTGGGAGCTTGTAATACTTGAATGTCTTTGGTTAAGGGCAAGAGAATGGTTATGATGATGCTGCTGAAAAATACTAGTTTACCAGTTTAAAAAATTTTAGGCAACTAGGTTAAGCAACGCTTGCCGAGGTCAGTCTGTGGATGGGTGACCATCCAATACATAACAAAACCCTTCCGTGCTTCGGAAGGTACGTAAAGCCGTTGTCGCGGAAGTCATTTGTTAATATTTTTTCTTTCTTTCTTTATCTATGGCAGTCGTCACGAGTTTTCAGGGGCCCGAAAGTCTGACAACTAGTCTTAACAAGAGGGAGCGTGAACCAGCGAATCTTTGATTGACTTCGTTGCTTCACAGTAAAAGAACAATTAAGGATAATAAATCAGGTGTGTGTGTGTCCGTTATTCTTCTCTTAAACAATTTGATTGATTTGATGTTTTTTATTATTTTGTAATTATGGGGTCACACTGGATGGTTTTTACCTATAGTTGGACCCGGCGTCGGCCCGGCGCTGTTGTTAACGTCCAGAAAGGACAACATCTAATGGTTTTTTTTGTGTCTGGCATCTCGCTGTTCAAGCTAGGAGGTTGTTTATTTTATTTATTTATTTATTTATTTAGGTTAGCCTACAATTGTTTACACGTTACATTTCAATTAGAAGTACACGATATACATTTATAAGTGCAACAATTACTTACAGGCTAACACCACATGCACTATTTTACTTATAATTTATACATTTTCATTATTTCAATTAATTGTGAATTGTAATATAATTGATAAAATTAGTGTAAAACAAAACATAGATCCAGGACTTTAACAAACAAATCAAAATAATCGAATTAAATTAAATGTATTATATTCATTGGTAATAAAATAATAAATTAAACTAATATTAAATATTTGGTATAAATTGGATACTAATAAAAAAAAATAATTAAAATTAAAAGGCATACATATAAACAACAAGTAACAAATTGGGAATTCACATTATGTTTTAGAGTTGTGCGAATAGTATTTAATAATTAATTTACAAAATTTTCCTAAGCTATCGTGGTGAACGTCAATCAGGTCACTGCAGCTGTTTAATATTTTACACATTCGCGGTATTGGTGAGTTAACACCTAGGACAGTTCTACGCAATGGTGGGTAAAGCGGAGTGATGGGATTTCTAGGATAGCGGGTTGGTGCACGAAACTTGAGGAGACCCAGTAACTGTGGACAGTCTATTTGCTTTCTCAGCAGTTTGTATAAAAACAGAGCATCCATAACCTCTCTTCGAGTCGATAATGAGAGCATTTTGAAATATTGAAGACGGGACAGATAGGAGGGCAGTTGTTTGCTTTTCCCTTTGGAAAAAGCAAGGTGCCATAGAAAACGTTTCTGGACCCTTTCTAAGATAAGTTTATGAGTGGCGTAATGTGGTCTCCATACGACACTACAATACTCCAGTATGCTACGGACAAGGCTATTATACAGCAATATTTTAGTGCTGACCTGTTTGAATCCCCTGGTATTGCGTAGTACAAATCCTAACATTTTGGAAGCTTTTTTAATAGTATTTTCGATGTGGGGGATAAAAGTAACTTTCTTGTCAAACAACACTCCAAGGTCCCTTATAGTTTCTACTTCTTGAATTTTTTGTTTATTTATAAAGTAGTTCGAATGGATGGGGTGAACTTTCCTAGTAAATGATAGGTGGTAGCATTTGTTGAAGTTCAATTCCATTTTGCTATTCTTACACCATTCAACTACTCTGTTCAGATCATCCTGCAGAAGCTCCATATCATTTGATGACTCGACCTTCCTGGCAAACCTTAAGTCATCTGCGTACAAAAAACACTCAGAAAAGTGAAAGCAGTGGGGAAGATCGTTTATAAAAATTATAAATAATATGGGGGCCAAGTGGGAACCCTGTGGGGCACCGGAAGTCATGCGATAATTGTTGTTAGAGCGAAAACCATTCACCACCACATAAAATTCACGGTTGGCGAGGTATGATTCCAACCACTTCAGCAAGGGTCCCGTGATCCCATATGTTGCCAGTTTTTTTATCAGTATGGAGTGAGAGATTTTGTCAAACGCCTTACTGAAATCAGTGTATATCACATCGAACTGCTTATTCGAGTCAATCGTTTCTATCAGGGACTCTGTGAACGACATTAAGTTTGTGACAGTAGACCTTGACGCTACAAAGCCATGTTGGTGATCGCTAAGATACGGCTTGAAATGGTGTTGGATATGGGGACAGATCATTGACTCGAATACCTTGGCGAAAGTGGAGAGAATCGCAATGGGGCGGTAGTTTGAGATAGTCTCTTTTTTATCAGACTTGTGTACTGGAACGATTTTGGTTTTTTTCCACTCGGATGGAAAAGTTCCGGTAGCTAATGACAACTTGTAAATTTTTAGCAGCGGAGAGACCAATACCGGGGCACAGGTAGAAACAAATAGTGGTGGGATTCCATCAGGTCCTGCTCCTTTCCCAGTGTTTTTAAAGATTGCAGTTTTCTGAGTAAAGAATCCACATCCAAGTCTGGGGTTGTTAGGCACTGGCTATTAGTTTCTAGTGAACTAAGATAGTCTGAGTTATTTTTAAATTCTGTGTTGTTTTCAGAGGTGTAAACAGATGAGAAATAACTACCAAAAAGGTCACAGATAGTCGAGCCATTAGACGTTGTAGTCTGTCCGTCAGTCATTGTCATTGGATAGACACTAGATCCTCCGCGTTTAGTCTTCACGTAAGTCCAGAAAAGTTTAGGATTATCCTTGATCTCTGATTCTATTTTATTCATATAAAGACTGTACAAACTTTTAGCTAAATTTTGACTACGTTTTGCAATTAATTTAAGTTCTATTTCATTTAGCGGGTTTTTGTATTTCTTGAAACGCAATCTTAGCTTATTTTTTTCTTTGAGAGTATTTATAATCGATTTATCAAACCATGGAGGATAACGACTGGACATTGGCTTACAATTTGGAACAAATTTATTTATGGCCGTGTTTATGACGTCATAGAATACATTTACCATGCTATCTACATCATTTTGACTTGCGAATAGCTGATCCCAGTCTTGTTCGTTAAGATAGGATTTAATGTTATCGTAATTAGCTTTGTGGAAGTTTTTTCTTGAGTTATATTGGTTGTAAGGCAGACTATTTTCTTTTAATAAGGAAAGAGTAAGATCAAGCGGTGGATGGAGCTTATCAGTAGTAGTTAAAGAGATATTGGATTCACTCACTGTGCAAGAAGGTAGTGTGGATAAAACTAGGTCCAAAGTACGCGCAGAACTGTTTTTAACGAAATTGTGCTGTGTTAGCTTACTAACATCCATGAACTCTAACAGTCTTTGACATGTGTTGGGAAGTGAACTGTTGATTGCGCCCGGGGTCCAGGTTATTTTACCCAAGTTAAAGTCTCCCACTATACAGGTTGGGATGTTGGTTGTTTCAAACACGTTATTACAGTGCTCGATGAAATGTTCAATTGTTGGGAGACATACTGGAGGAGGGAGGTAGACTGCACAGAGAGCTAGTTGTCTCGTAATCGAAATATCTATAGTGATCCAGAGATCTTCACAGTTACTTTGCCATTTGTCAATTCGTTTTGAGTTGATTTTTGTTGAAACGGCTATCAGAACTCCCCCTCCGTCTTTATTGGGATGAAAGCCAGTTGTTTCCCTATCCCTTCTGTAGACAATATATCTATTATCAAAAAGCTCACTGCTGAGTATACTACTATTTAGCCACGTTTCTGTCAATATCAAAACATCATAATTTTTACAGCAAAGGTTACAGTAAAAAGTGTTGGTTTTCGTTCTCAAACCTCTACAATTTTGGTAATAGATCCTTAAGTTCTTGAATTTTACAATACATAGGTACTATGACATGCTTCTAATAAGAATAAAATGTGAAAAAAAAATTATACGATTTTACTTAGGCTACTCATGTTCTTGATTAAAATGTATTCTGCGCCATCTACTTTCCTCACAAATATTTTACCATTTCTAACCCAGACGTATTTGTAGTCCATTTCCTTAGCCTTAATCCTGGTCGCTGCGTGAAGTGTTTTGTTTGCAGGAGACAGGTGTTCAACAACATAGACAGGTGACTTGTTGCCGGTGTATCCCAGGTGGCCACAGTTTAGTTTTTCCTTTGGGTTATTTTGGTTGAACTTGATAACAGATGCCAGCAGTTGATCGCGCAACCTTGGAGATGCCAACTGAACAACTAAAGATCTAGGGCGGTTATTGGACGGGTTGGTTTTTGCAATTCGAGTACAATGCAAAATGTCTCTCTCCTGAATATCACAATTGACCACCTGGCCGAGTTGAGTGATAATTGAGTACACATTCTCACTCTTGGTTTCAGGCAAACATTGTAACTCCAAGTTATTCGATCTAGATTGCTGCTCTAAGTTATTGATGCGTACTTGAAGGTTGTCCATTGATGTTTTCAGCTCCACATTTTCTAATTCTAGTTTTTGAATAATTTCTTTAGTTGCCTTCTGGTTTCTCTCAAAATCCTCAAATTGATTGTTAATAAACTGCATTGATTTAATCATCTCTTTCATTTCCGCTTTGACCGATTCTAGTTCGTTATTCATTGTGCTGACCATTTTTTCGTTAAATTGGGTCAACATCTCGCTAAATTCGGCTTTAATAATCTCCTGGATAATAGTCCGCAGTTCTTCTTTATCTGATGTGATATGTGATGAAACAGGTGGTGACGCAGATGGTGATTGACTGGCGGACCTTTTATTGCCTCTTTTCACAGACATATTACGTGTGGGAGTCGACAAAGTCGAGTCATTTTTAGAGATTTTTGAGCGGTCGGAATTACTAGCCATGATTACAATTTTATATCACCAAAACAAAAAAAAAAAAATAATAATAATAATATTGTGAGAAATTATAATTCTCTCAGAGGCAACTTCAAGTAGGCAGAAAGCAATGCGCCGTCTTCGTTCATTTATCATTGACGCAAGCGCTCGCATGCGTCACCGCGCCAGAGCGCACGCCGAAGTATCACCTATGCGCAGTGCGTAACCGTGCGAGTTGCGTGCGCTGCGCGCGATTTGTCAAGTCATGCACTCACCCGTTGATCAGCTGAGATTTAAACTTTTTAAAACTTCACACCACAAATCGATCCGTTTTCACTATTTAGAATACAATTTTAGCTGTATTGCACTTATTTGATGAATGTTAGATCACTATGAAGTGTTTTATTTGGAAATTAAAGCCAGTATGGATATTATTTGGATTTTAAATAAAGAGCAAGTTCAAACGTATATTCACAGTACGGCCGCTAGGGCAAAGATGTTGAAGAGAGTTGTTGTTTGCTTAACCGGACTATCCTGTGGGTGCCTTGAGTGTAAGACCTCCAGCCAGGGCAAACAACATCTGATGGGCCACCAGCTAATTTAAATTGCTCTATTGTATTACAAACAGATACATAATATCACGCCTGTAATAGCCGAAGGGTTAGGCAGAGGTGTAAGTACCTAATAGTACACCCACATTTCGCCAGTTATGTTTAATTCCTATGTAATAGGGGGCGAGCCTATTGTGTGGTGTACTTCTAACAGGTACACCTCTGTGTAACCCTACGGTGATTACAGGCGTGATGTTATGTGTTTTTATTAACTTTAAACTTCTTTTACAGACAATGAAAAAAATAAACTTTAAGATGACAGATTATTTAGTTGTGGAAGTTAAAAACCATATGAATGAAAAATATATTGGCTTTAAATGTATACCTGCACGGTGGGCAGAAAGCCCACATCATAATCCCACTGCTGAGCAAAACTATTTAATGATTCGTTATCCTGAAGAAGAGAGCTCTGAAACTACATTGCAAGTTAAAAATAAAGAGCCATTCAATCCAACATGGCCGACTTATTGTGCATTGATAAAGTTTGTAAACGGTACTGATAATTTTACACTGTTTTCCGTATGACTGGTTAAACGAGACATGCTTTTTTTTCTAAATTAAGTACATAGAAAATCTAATAAACTCATAAAAAAAAGAATATAATCAAATCAAATCAAAATCATTTATTGCTATATCCATAATGTACAACATACAGGTAGCATAATACATGGTGGAAGGGACACCGACCCTGTTTCATACAAAAGTGCAATACCTTTTTTTTTGGGATGGGAAATCATCAAATGACTCCTCCCGCTCTGGGCGGAGCGGAAGGGAGTGTCAGACTTTTACTGACTAAAACCCATCCATGTTCCTTCTTTTGCCCTTTGTGTTCCAGGGCCACGGTATTTCTTTCGAACAGTCCCGCAGCCCTGGCAGGCATCGGCCCTTGCGGGCCCCTCCTGTTTGCTGACATCTCTTTGAGGTGCGCGTGGAACACGAACGCGCCGTCGACACGGCCTGTCGTCATAAGACGGACGGACGGCGAGCTAGCCCATTACTCACCGTCCACAGGCCCGCGCCTACGGTGGCCGAGAGCCACCACGTGGCCCCCAACGCCCGGGGCGTCTCCCGCGGCGGCTGGGACGTGAGGTTATCTCCCTCTCACGTTCCCCCACCTCCTTCGCTAACCTGACTGCTTCGCAGAAGGAGGTGACGGCTTCCCATTCCCTGTCGCCCCGGACCATGGCTTGAACCAGGACCGGACGCGAGAGGTCAAAATGTGTGGAACAGCTGTTTTTTTTTAATAACCGACGAAAAATTTCTATGTGGTGGGGCTCAGAATGATGTACTCAATACGTAGTAACCGTTTTCGCGTCGGTGTCCCTTCCACCCCCTAAAATAATTAATAAAGTCTTAACCGTCAATATTTTTTTTAAATGGTAAATGTTATTATAGAAAATAAGTTAAATACACTTGGGAGCAAATAAATCGAGCCACTACCTTTTTTCACGTAAAATGGTAAATATTTTTGGTAATATGGAACGTATCAATTCGAACTATATATCGCCTAAAAGTTTAGTTAATAACCTTTACAATGAGGGTAAATTATTGAATAATAACCTTATTGAATGATAAATTATTGGCTCTGCAAGAAAAATGGTAATTTTGATAGAAAATTTAGTAGGGCTAAAACAGTCCATAAAAACAATAAAAAAACAAAATTATTGCAAAAAAAATATTCTTAATAACTGGTATTACCCCCCCGGGCCCTGATACATTCTTGTAGCCTATTAGTCATCGATCTGATCAGCGTTACGATGACATATTGTGGTATGTTCTCCCACTCTTCAAGCACAGCGACTTTAAGCTCGGGAATGGATGAAACAGCGGGAACCCTGGCTCGGACTCTCCGTTTTAGCTCGTCCCATAGGTGTTCGATCGGGTTCAAATCGGGACTTCGTGCTGGCCATACCATTTGTTGAATCCCGATCGCAGACAAGTATTCCGTAACGATCTGCGCGGTATGAGGTCTCGCATTGTCATGCATAAACAAGAAATTTTCTCCGACAAAACCAGCATACGGCATTACGTGGTTTTCAAGAATGTCAGTTATGTATCGGTCAGCTGTTAATCCACGTCTACCACTGCCATCGTTGGCGGGGTCGACGAAGACAAGTTCCGTTTTTCCGTCTAGAGAAATTCCTCCCCACACCATACAAGAACCACCACCAAAACTCACCGTTTCTCGAATGCAACATTGGGCAAATCTTTCACCAGGACGTCTATACACTCGGTTTCTCCCGTCATTGCTAAAAAGACAGATTCTTGACTCGTCAGAAAACAAAACTGACCTCCAGTCTTCTAACGTCCAATTAATGTGTTCTCGAGCAAACTCCAAGCGAGATCGGTGATGAGCTACAGTCAATTTTGGGCCAGTTGCTGGTTTGTGTGATGTTAAATTTCGTTCTTTTAGTCTTCGTCTCACTGTCCACCTACTGATTGCGACTCCTCGAACGTCACGTAACGCTTGCTGTAGCTGAACAGCATTAAGTCCACGGTCGCGCAACGAATTGGTTGCAATAAAGCGGTCGTCACGTTCTGTTGTTGCCCGTGGTCGGCCAGTTCCAGGTCGCCGAACAAAAGCACCAGTCTCCAGATACCTGCGGTATACCCGCTGTACCTTTGAACGACTCAAATGAAGTCTGCGTGCCACTTCACGTTGTCCGTGTCCAACCTCAAGTAAAGCTACAACTTGGGCAGCTTCCGTCGGTGTAGTATCCATTTTATCAGGTTATTTTGATTACACAGACACAGATAAAGACAACAATAACAAGTAATATGGGTATGATTAACAAAAACCTCAAATTTAATCTTTTCTTAACAGAGTACAATAAAAATGTCATAAGCAAATTAAATGCGATAATTTTATTCTACCCTTTAAACTTTAATAAAAATGAAATTTTGACAACTAACTACCCTCATTGTAAAGGTTATTAAATACCCTTTTAGGCGATATATGTTTCGAATCGATGCGTTCCTTAATACCAAAAATAATTACCATAATGCGTGAAAAAGGAAGTGGCTCGATTTATTTGCTCCCAAGTGTAGTTAATTTTTTGCTAGCCTGTTCGTCCCCCTCCTGGGCTCCATCGCAAACCCACCCTGTTTCCATCCAGTTCTGGCGGATCAAGTCCAGTTCGTCCCGCCATCTCCTTCGTGGCCTGCCGCGACCTCGCCTCAGTGTCGGGGCACCAGTTTCCAGCTATCCTAAAAATAAAATAATTTAATTTAAAAATTATCTAGTAAAGGAATAATGCGTTGTTTCGTGTGCAAAATATGGTAGGATATGTATGGCATCATCATCTTCCTGCCCTTGTCCCATGTTATTTGGCGTCGGCGCTACTCGGTTTTTTCTTGCATTCTCCTCTGCCAACCGTAACGCTATCATTTACTACTTTTTCTTTCAAATCATTCCTCACACAATCCGTCCCCCGTTTCCTTGGTCTTCCTCTCCCTCTCCATCTATCAACATTTATATTCATCACTCTTCACATGCGATGTGATATAATAAAGAACTAATTAATATTTCACCTTCTCGCAATAAATGAAGGTTTTATTTTGATTAAGAAATTAAAGCACGCCAAAAAATATTTTTGACATGACAACGAATAAGCACTGAAATATGTTTCTCGTTTAACCAGTCTTCCTGTACGCATGACGACAAATCAAGCTATACAAAACCAGTCTACACGGGCCTCATCTTTGTCCTCAGGACTAGATTGAGGTCAAGAGTAGGCCCATTTAATACAAAAAAAGATCTCTCATTGTGCGGGAAATCTATACAAAGCGAGGCCATGTTATATTGGAAATGTATAGCTTGATGTGTTGCTGTGTGTCAGTGTACATTACGTACATATTTAACTAGATTTAGAACTCGAGAACTATTTATCTTTACAGGTAATTATGAAAACGCTAGCAAAGTACTTAATTTTTTGAAAGAAGAGGATGAAATGGACTTACCCACTACCGCCGATGCACCGCCAAACAGCAGGCTGAACAACGCAGGTAATAAATAATAATAATAAAAAAAACAGTAATAAATAATTATTTACATTTTTGCATTAAAACTGCAGCAAATATTCTTGTATTTATTTATCTGCCTCGTGTCCCTCTAATGGTCGCAAACGCAACTGCTTAGCATGATGTTCTGGGTTCGATTCCCAGGTCTGGGTCAGGCAAAATGTTTTCCCTTCAGGAATTCTTCAGTAGCAGCCACGGAGTCTGGATTTGTGCTCGATTATTGACATTAAGCAATCATATTGCCACCAATATATGGGACTTACACATAGCTAGCGAAATGTAGCTGCAGGTGTAAAGATTTTGTGATAGTAAAACCAGTTTTGTTTTTCAGAATTAAACGAAACTCCATCAACATCATTCAAACGTACATTATCTGATGAAAATGAAATGATTACAACGAATGAGGATATTCTCCCAAAGAAAAAACGTGTATCAGCGATGCGTTCCGAAAATAATACCAAATTTCTAATACAGAGTGGTCAGTTACTTTCTAATAAACAGAAGAGTTCTACAAAAAAGTTGCTGTCGCTACGAAAAGAAGTTCGTACTGAAACTCTTGAAACATTGATAAATGCTGAAAAAATCAATAAACTAGACAGACTGTTCAGTGAAGATGTATCAGAAGAATCACATGAAACATTAGAAATCCTTAGTTCTACTGATGACAGCGATAATGACGGTGAACCTGAAACATCACGTGCACCTGAAAAAAGTATGCTAGAAACTGTCCTTAATATGCCGTACCCAACAATTACAACTAAAAAACATAACCCGACTTTACAGTCGGGTAAAACCTCAGAAAGATCAAAAACGGCATCGCGCGAGACCGTGGTTGCTGGTACAAGTCGAATATCTTATACAAATCATCTGGAACAGCATAAAGGACCTAAAACGAATTCGGATGGAGATCAGTCTTCTTTGAATGCAGAAATATCAACCATTGGAGATCTTATACGTAATCTAGCACCGAAAAACTCTGGAAACGGAACTAAGAATGATAGTGCAGAAGATATAAAACACTTAGAAGATATTTACAAATCTATTTTAGATGCAAAAAGCAGTTTGAACGCTGTATTCATGGAGAAGGGTGAAGGATTAAGAAAATATTTTAAATCTATTAATTTGGTTGTGCCTGAGTTCAAGCAAGGCTTATCATTGCCGTCAATTCAACAGCTAAGAGAAAATAGGCTGGTAACTAAAAAATAACCTAAACCATTATCATCGCGACAAGAACAACCAACTCAACGAAAGGAACTATCATCCCATTTAGGAACATCATCTCCTCACTAACCTCAACTATCTTCAGATCCAGAATTACCTTTTCAAAATAGAGAAGTACTTTTCACACCATCACCAGAACCGCAGACACCTTCATCGAACTTCAGCGTTGTTGAAAATGGACACGTAAGTATAAAAGACCAGAGTCTAGTATGCGGCAGAGCATTAGTTTGTAAGCCCTGGCTGGGGGCCTTAAAGTAATTTTTGGCCACCACAGGATTGTCCGGTTAAGGAGCTTCAACCTTAGAGAGTTGTTGCGCTACGAGAGGCCATTCAAAAATGAAAAAATGCGGCAGAGCTCGTGCCAAATAGTAATACGGAAAGAAAACCTAAGAAGCCAAGAAAAACTATGATACTTACACATTTCTCATAATTTTAACTGAAGAGTATGTACACAAAGTTGTCAGAAAATTCAACACCCCATTTTACCCTCTTAGGGGTGGAATTTTGAAAAACTTACTGAAATGGATACCTACTCTTCACAAAGAATACACCCTCCAAACATTTCTCTAGGACCAGTGGTTTGGGCTGTGCGTTGATATAATTATCAGTCAGTCAGTCAGTACTGAATTTTATATTAGGGTATGATTTTGGAAAAATTGTGTGATACACGTTTCTCATAATTTTAACTGAAGAGTACACAAATTTTCAAATCAATCGACCCCGAGAATAAAAAGTTTTTACAGAAAATTCAACACCCCATTTCACCCTCTTAGGGGTGGAATTTCAATAAATTTTTTCTTAGTGGATACCAGCTCTTCACAAAGAATACACCCTCCAAATTTCATTTGTCCAAGCCCAAACTGCTGGTCCTAGACCAGCGGTTTGGGCTGTGCGTTGATATATTAGTCAGTCAATCAGTCAGGACTTTGAATTTTATATGTATCTAAAATAGATTACGAAAGAAAGTAAGGCTTCGATAATAATTATACATGATATACGTAAAAAGGAACGGATTGGAACAGTTTCATATTTGATCATTTCAATCGAGATTAATGTATTTTGATTACTGGTAAATATTTCATGCATAATTTTTAGGTAGATACTTTTAGATCAATGTGACGTGTCTGTACTCTGTGTCTTTACTATGTTGTAATCCTGTTTAATAAATGTTTTTTTTCTGATATTGGAGTAGTCCTGTCTTTCATTCATTCATTCATCCACAGCCTAACTAGCCTCGCCCACTGCTGGGTTTAGGCCTCTCTTTGCTTGTGTCAAGCTCCACGCTCTTGTGCCAGTCAGGACGGATGAAACACGTGGAACTCAAAATAACAATTTTTGTTTATGAATATAATGTTGTACTCATAATATGGATGGAGAGGATAGAATAAATACAAGGATTAATACCAGTGATAATATAAAAGAAAAAGGAGATACTGATAGCGTGACGGCTGACGGGGAAGAATGGAATGAACGTGTTGTCCCAAGTAATAAGGTACAAGGGTTGGAAGAACAAGGCTTAATTTATATAGCCGCTGGACGAAATAAATTAATGGTACAAAACAGCGGCGAAGTTTCCATACAACTCGATTCCTACCGACTTCCCTTTGAAAAATGGCACAGTCAGTACATAGACAAATAATATAATCAAATCACATTAAAGATATGTATGTACTCCGGCTTACCTCTTACAAAAATTGTCCCTTCGCTACTGGTACAAAGGACAATTACTTTTATGTCAATTGTGTAACGTGTGAATTAGATACGAGCTGCTAGATACAGGAATTCCCGAGAATTATTTGGAACTAGCTGTTGGCGGCGACCTTCGTTCGCGTGATATTATTAAAAAAAAAAATTACTTCACTTTTTGATTTTATTAATTTCAAGGGCTTAATTTTTTTGCACGGAACTCTTAATTCTTATTCTAAAATAAAAGTAGTTACAACATCAGCCATCTGCCAGTAAAATTCCCGTCAAAATCGGCCCAGCCGTTTAGGAGATTAGCCGTTTCAATCGGTTTTTACAATTAAAAATTTACAGGTTTTAATTTTTTGCACGGACCCTAATTATTTTTAGAAAATAAAAGTAGCTTAAGGTAGACCTGATAACATTAGCTATCTGCCAGTAAAAGTCCCGTCAAATCGGTCCAGCCGTTTAGGAGATTAGCCGGAACAAACAGACAGAAAGACACAGACAAAAATTGAAATAAATGTATTTTTGATATAAGTAGCGCATATACTTTCAAATGCATTTTTTTTTAATAGATAATAGATTGGCGCGACTTGGTTTTTGAGTCGGACCTATTTAATACGTTACCAAATTGGTAGAAGTTCTATAAAGCTTTGTACAATTTCGTTACAAAAAACACAACAGTCGCTTCCATTCCGTTTGGCGGCATTATAAATTGAGCCGTATTGTAATATAATTGTAGATTTATAATGTCATACTGAATATCCTCATTGATCGTTTTTGTGTAAATTCAAAATTTTTTCTAAGATACTTAAATATTTTTGTAGCAATAGGTAACATAATATTTATTTGGACGAGCTCGTGACTAAATAATAACTGCCGCTCGGGTCGATCTTCAGGTTAAGCTGCGCTTGCCTAGGTTGGTCCGCGGATGGGTGATCACCTATTACATATCGAGTTTCCTCCGTGCCTCGGAAAGCACGTTAAGCCGTTGGTCCCGGCTGTCATTTGTAGATCTTTGACAGTCGTTACAGGTAGTCAGTGGCCCGAAAGTGACAACCAGTCTCACCAAAGGCTATCTTATTACCCAGAACTAACTGGGTTGTGGAGGTCAGATAGGCAGTCGCTCCACGTAAAATACTGGTATTCAGCTGCATCCGGTTTGTTCAAGCATCAGTCCCACCGTTGACTACAGTTAACTCGGCGCAACTCGTAGAAAATAAGAATTTAGCTATAAGTATTTTGCCAGGCGTTTACGGTACTGTCCTTGCTAATTTTCAATGTCATTTACACACAATAAAAGTTGGCTCACTGCGTGCTACATCCTGACTTTTTTAATTCCCTAAATTCCCGCTAAGTTCCTTCAGTTTTTATACATGGTCCATCGAACCGGATAATATATTATCAACATACTAGCGAAGTGGAATAAGCTGAATTGGATAATTTGGAAATTTTATATTGAAAGAGTGCTGGAGTGACGAGGTTACAAACACGTGCTTGGAAGAAGAGCGATTAAGACATTAAGTGAAATAAAACAGGAAGTGTTCAAGCATTATAATTTAATCAAATTCACCCAACACTCATTAATATTAAAACAGGTAAAATAAAATATAGGAATTAAGTATTTATCAATAAGGTTAGTAACATATTTTATATTACATTTACAAAGTTATTTACTTATTTTTATTCGTTTGTGTACATATTTACAAGGAATTATTTACAGAGTATTAGGTTAAATTAGATTTGTATAATCATAGTTAACGCGTGCTTAAAATACAGTACAGTAGTGTTATTGTTAACCTACATTAGTTAGCTATTTAGTTTTCAATATACAAATATTATTTTCCAATTTAGACCTTTAAAACTAATTGTTGCTTTGTAAACCTTTTAAAAAGTAGATAATTTGTTTTGTTTGTTACGTTATTTCTTTAGAATAGTAAACCTTACATACTTTCCTATGGTAGTTATTTATTAGCAGTGATAGATACAACTAAGTCAACTTTGTACTATTAATAACTTAGCCTAATTTTGCTTACAGTCTCATTAGTAATTACGATAGGTATTTTTGTTACGAAGAGTTTCGTTATTTAACATTGTAATTGTGTAATTACAGGTCTACGACACTCACCTTTCAAAAATGACTGATTTAAAAGATCTTAAAAAGAAGCGTAGCAGTTATAAAGGAAGATTAACAGTATTTGGAACCTTCTTAAGTACTTTAAAAGCTGATATAACCCCCTTTCAGGTAATGGAGTTGCAATTGCGAGTCAACAAATTAGAGGATCAGTTTAATGAATTTAACGAGGTTCAATCGAAAATAGAATGCATGTGTGAAGCTATTGACATTGAGACACTCGAAAGAACCACAGTTGAATCTCAATATTATGGGTTGCTAGCTCAAGCTAAAATTATGTTAACTGACTTTTCAAAATCTGAGCAAGATGAAGTAAAATCGAATTGCAGTAGTAGTAAGCGTCAGTTTGTCAAGTTACCTACAATCCAATTACCCAAATTCACAGGATCCTATGATAATTGGCTCGAATTTCGCGATACTTTCGCAAGTCTAATACATGGCAATGACGAAATAGACGAGATTAATAAATTTCATTACCTGAGGTCATCGTTAGAAGGATCGGCTGCTATAGTGATCCAGTCAATTGAGTTTTCTGCTCAAAACTACAATGTGGCATGGGAGCTTCTGTGTGAACGATTCGATAATGAACGGTTATTGATTGAAAATCACGTTACAGCGTTGTTCAATATCGAGTCAATCACTAAGGAGTCCTCAACTGCATTAAAAGGTATTGTAGACAATGTAAACAAAAATATCAGAGCGTTAAAAACATTAGGCGAACCTGTTGATAGTTGGGACACGTTACTTATTTATGTAATTCGACAAAAACTCGATACTAAAACGTTTCGAGAATGGGAGGAATTCAAAGGGCGTATTGATAAATCTAAACGAATCACTTTTGATCAGCTTATTGAATTTATGCGTAATCGCGCCGAGTTAATAGAAACACTGGAAAAGTCACGTCATTCAACAACTAATGTTAAACAGAACACTAAAATAAAGGCCTTTGTTACGACAGAAACCACCAGTAGTTCTTCATCACATAGTTGTCCAAAATGTAAAGGTGATCACAACCTCAATTCATGTCCGCAGTTTCTATCATTAAACCTCAACGATAGAATGTCTTTACTACCTAGCTATAAGGTGTGCTATAATTGTTTACGTCACGGTCACTATCCCAATAATTGCAAGAAATCAGGGTGTAAAATATGTAAACGCAAGCACCACACACTTATTCATAACACAGATTTCAAACCAAAACCGGTTTCAAGAAAATCAGCTGATGGTACGACGACCGATAAGGCTGAGTCATCCTCCACGGCCGACGCAAACAATAGTCACGTGGCGCTCTCAGCTAATATCTCTGCGCATTCGCATACGAGCGGCACAGGCGACATTCTGTTGTCATCTGCCTTAGTTAGGTGCTACGATGTCAATAATAAAGAACACATCGTCCGAGCTCTGCTGGATTCTGGTAGTTCGTCGTGTTTGATGACAGAGAATCTATTTAATAAGTTAAATCTGCCTCACTTCAACACAGATAAATCTATACAAGGCATAAATAAGTCCATATCGCTTGTGGAGAAAATGTGTCGTGTGCACATTAAATCGTTGCATGAATCTTACGCTAATGATTTAATATGTTTTGTCTTGCCCACAATAACTGATAACGTTCCCGCTAGACAGGTACATGTCAATATACCCTCATATATGAATTTAGCTGATCCGTATTTCCACACACCCGCTTCTATTGATATTATTATAGGAGCAGACGTATTTTGGAGTTTATTAGGATCTAATAAGATATTACTAGGTGATGGGAAACCAACACTTTATCAAACTAGACTTGGTTGGCTAGTTTGCGGCCCAGTTAACGGCGGCTGTAGTAATATTTCATCTCAATTTTCACCAATTAAATGTAATTTTACTAATATTACCGATCATGGTGAAAGTTCTTCCAGTTCGATTGAGTTAGATGACATCCGAAACCAACTGACGCGTTTCTGGCAGCTCGAGGAAGTTTGTCATGAGTCATCGACTTACTCAGCTGAGGAGAAGATGTGTGAAGAACACTTTATAAAAAACACAACGCGCTTAGTAGATGGCCGCTTTAGCGTTAAATTACCGTTAAAGGAATCTTCGAATATTTTAGGCGATTCATATCATCGTGCAAAACGATGTTTTCTGTCACTGGAGCGCAGAAATCTCAGCCAACCCTCACTCGACAAAATGTACAAAGATTTTATGACTGAGTACATGTCTTTAGGCCATATGTCAGAGTGTAATATTCATGAAGATCAGCTGTCATATTTTATTCCTCATCACGGAGTACTTCGCGAGAGTAGTAGTACAACTAAATTACGGGTAGTATTTAATGCTAGTGCACCCACTACCTCTGGTATTTCTTTAAATACAATACAGATGGTGGGACCTACCGTCCAGGACGATCTGACTACAATTATTCTTAGATTTAGAATGCATAAGTACGTCCTCTCTGCTGACGTAGAGAAAATGTACAGGCAGGTGTCTGTACATGCATCCGATAGGCAACTGCAGCAAATTATTTGGCGTGATGATGTTTCTAGTACTCTCAAGGCTTATCAATTGCATACAGTTACTTATGGCACGGCTAGTGCACCGTTTCTCGCTACTAGGTGCCTCAAACAGGTCGGTCTTGAATGTCAGGATCAGAAGGTCGCAGATGTAATCCTTCATGATTTTTACGTGGATGACCTTTTGACTGGTGCTGACGTGTTTGAGGAGGCTCAAATGTTGCGTCATAAGGTGACGGATGCTCTGGCTTCTGGTTGCATGCCTCTAAGGAAGTGGAAATCTAACGAACCCAGTTTAATTTCAGAATCATCTGGCGAGTCTTATTTTGATTTCCACAAGGAAAGTGATGTCGTCGATAAGACACTTGGTCTTAGTTGGCGAACTGACACAGATGATCTGTGTTTTCCTATAAAGATTCAGAAGACCTGTTGCCTCTCACTCCAGGTCACTTCTTAATTGGACGACCTCTCACCTCTCTTCCTGTAAAGGACATCCGGGATCACTCCACTCATCATTTAACACGCCATCAACGTATTGAGCAGCTACGGCAGCATTTTGGTCAAGATGGAGCAAAGAGTATGTCTCCGAGCTTCAGCAGCGTGTAAAGTGGCGTACGGGCAATGACAGCCTGAACCTGGACTCCCTCGTTGTCATTAAGGAGGATAACCAGCCGCCGTTAAAGTGGAGGTTGGGCCGCGTTGTTGGTCTTCATCCTGGCACAGATGGCATAAGCAGAGTTGCCGACATCAGGACCTCAACTGGGACTATCAGAAGGGCATTCTCCAAGATTTGCCCGTTACTGGAAGATAACAACTGTTGAAAGGCGAGCTTCCAACGGCCGGGGGCATGTTCAAGCATCAGTCCCACCGTTGACTACAGTTAACTCGGCGCAACTCCACTTTAACGGCGGCTGGTTATCCTCCTTAATGACAACGAGGGAGTCCAGGTTCAGGCTGTCATTGCCCGTACGCCACTTTACACGCTGCTGAAGCTCGGAGACATACTCTTTGCTCCAACTTCAGGCGATAGCTGGTCATCCCACTTTATGCCGTCCAGCCATAGTTTCTGAAGCAACATCTTCATGCTCACGACACACGGTGCTAACAACCCCAGAGGATCGAAAATCCGCGCGATTACTGCTAACATGCCACGCTTAGTATTTTCTATGCACTCAGGAATCTTTATAGGAAAACACAGATCATCTGTGTCAGTTCGCCAACTAAGACCAAGTGTCTTATCGACGACATCACTTTCCTTGTGGAAATCAAAATAAGACTCGCCAGATGATTCTGAAATTAAACTGGGTTCGTTAGATTTCCACTTCCTTAGAGGCATGCAACCAGAAGCCAGAGCATCCGTCACCTTATGACGCAACATTTGAGCCTCCTCAAACACGTCAGCACCAGTCAAAAGGTCATCCACGTAAAAATCATGAAGGATTACATCTGCGACCTTCTGATCCTGACATTCAAGACCGACCTGTTTGAGGCACCTAGTAGCGAGAAACGGTGCACTAGCCGTGCCATAAGTAACTGTATGCAATTGATAAGCCTTGAGAGTACTAGAAACATCATCACGCCAAATAATTTGCTGCAGTTGCCTATCGGATGCATGTACAGACACCTGCCTGTACATTTTCTCTACGTCAGCAGAGAGGACGTACTTATGCATTCTAAATCTAAGAATAATTGTAGTCAGATCGTCCTGGACGGTAGGTCCCACCATCTGTATTGTATTTAAAGAAATACCAGAGGTAGTGGGTGCACTAGCATTAAATACTACCCGTAATTTAGTTGTACTACTACTCTCGCGAAGTACTCCGTGATGAGGAATAAAATATGACAGCTGATCTTCATGAATATTACACTCTGACATATGGCCTAAAGACATGTACTCAGTCATAAAATCTTTGTACATTTTGTCGAGTGAGGGTTGGCTGAGATTTCTGCGCTCCAGTGACAGAAAACATCGTTTTGCACGATGATATGAATCGCCTAAAATATTCGAAGATTCCTTTAACGGTAATTTAACGCTAAAGCGGCCATCTACTAAGCGCGTTGTGTTTTTTATAAAGTGTTCTTCACACATCTTCTCCTCAGCTGAGTAAGTCGATGACTCATGACAAACTTCCTCGAGCTGCCAGAAACGCGTCAGTTGGTTTCGGATGTCATCTAACTCAATCGAACTGGAAGAACTTTCACCATGATCGGTAATCATCGGATAAATCATCTGGCGAGTCTTATTTTGATTTCCACAAGGAAAGTGATGTCGTCGATAAGACACTTGGTCTTAGTTGGCGAACTGACACAGATGATCTGTGTTTTCCTATAAAGATTCCTGAGTGCATAGAAAATACTAAGCGTGGCATGTTAGCAGTAATCGCGCGGATTTTCGATCCTCTGGGGTTGTTAGCACCGTGTGTCGTGAGCATGAAGATGTTGCTTCAGAAACTATGGCTGGACGGCATAAAGTGGGATGACCAGCTATCGCCTGAAGTTGGAGCAAAGAGTATGTCTCCGAGCTTCAGCAGCGTGTAAAGTGGCGTACGGGCAATGACAGCCTGAACCTGGACTCCCTCGTTGTCATTAAGGAGGATAACCAGCCGCCGTTAAAGTGGAGGTTGGGCCGCGTTGTTGGTCTTCATCCTGGCACAGATGGCATAAGCAGAGTTGCCGACATCAGGACCTCAACTGGGACTATCAGAAGGGCATTCTCCAAGATTTGCCCGTTACTGGAAGATAACAACTGTTGAAAGGCGAGCTTCCAACGGCCGGGGGCATGTTCAAGCATCAGTCCCACCGTTGACTACAGTTAACTCGGCGCAACTCGTAGAAAATAAGAATTTAGCTATAAGTATTTTGCCAGGCGTTTACGGTACTGTCCTTGCTAATTTTCAATGTCATTTACACACAATAAAAGTTGGCTCACTGCGTGCTACATCCTGACTTTTTTAATTCCCTAAATTCCCGCTAAGTTCCTTCAGTTTTTATACACGGTTAGACTGGAAGCCGACCCCAGAATAGTTGGGAAAAGGCTAGGCAGATGGTGAGGTAACATAATATTTAAGAATTCTTGGCATCCATTCAAGAAACATACTATGAAACTGATATCGCTGCCATAAAATATAGCGGAATATATTCAAGAGCGAAATTGGGACATTTATAGGCACTTTTAGATATTATCTCCGTATATGGAGTTTCTTATGGTGTGTTCCTTCAACGGTTAAAGGTAGAGATAAAAAGTAAGGATACCATCATTTTTAAAAACATATTTGAGCATTATGTATTTACCTTGCAGCTAACATACATACATAAATTCACGCCTTAGGTAGTTAGGCAGAACGGTTTACGATCTTGTCATACTCTTTTCGTCATTACTAGGTTGTGGAGGTCAGATAAACCGTCGTTCCATATAAAATACCAGCTGCATTCGGTTAGACTGGAGCCCAGCATGAGCATAACATAATCAGCCTTAAACGTTCCCACTGCTACGACACACGGTCTCTTTAGAGAGGGAATGGACTATAAACCACCACGCGGGCCCAGCGCGGGTTGGTAGATGTCACATGTCTTCGAATTTTTGGTTCTAGGACATGCCGGTTTCCTCACGATGTTTTCCTTCACCGTATTTGAGAGTAGTGGCGATAAAATAAATTAAACAAAGTAATGCGCCTGCCTGGGTTCCACGACTTAGGTACTGTTCGTAAGTCAGGGCCGCCACGACTGGGCCACCGCTGCTCTCGACTGGAGGCCAACCCCATCATAATTGGTAAAAGGTTATGCAACTATATGGTGAAAGTGTGAAAGGTTGAAGTCGCCATGGCTGACCTGGAAGGCCTTTAAAATACTCCAAACCCACGGTGGCCGCAGCGAGGAAAACCTGTTCAGATGGAGATTCATTGATGACTATGCCTGAGATCTAAATGCGGTGCTGTTCCACAAACGATGGGGCACTTAATATCGTGTTCTGTGTGTTCATTACAGGAACTGATGGACGCTACTAGAGGCGCCAAACTCGTGCCTCATTTCTAGGCCGACACAATTAAGATTGCCATAGACACGCTAAGGAAAGAAGATCATTCTAAAAAAAAAGATGTTCCATACATTTTGACCATATCGTCAGTGTTCCCAAGTTCATATTATGACCCCAATCTATTTAAGTCGCGAGTTAATAGGCTTCTTCTGGGTAAGCTCGTTCCATCGTCGACCTCATCTCTGTCCTCAGGACTAGATTGAGGTCAAGAGTAGACCCATTTAATACATAAAAAAAAAATATAGGTATAGGTATTGCACTTTTGTCTGGAACATCAGATTTTTTTTTATTAACCGATGAAAATATTCTGTGGGTGGTCTGCGGCTCAGAATGATGTACCTACTGAATACGTGGTAACCGTTTTCGCGTTGGTGTCCCTTCCACCCTGTATATTGTAATCATTATCTTCAGCTTCTATATCAATATTCGCCACTCCTGTGAAGTTTTCCTTTGATTCTATAAAAAATGACTATCCCACAAAACATTTTCCGATTATTGAAGTCACTTTTAACTTCAATAGTTAAAAGTTGCAGACTGCAAGACAAAGCCGCTAAAGATTGGTTCAAGTCGAAACTTTAAGATGGTTTCGGTCTCTTTGATGTAAATGACTTTCAAGTTAAAAGTTGGTTTTAAGTTCGCAAACCGTGTTGAGGTTAACGGTGATTCGAATGGATTAAATGTTTGAACTTGGAGAAGCGGTTTAAAGGTCATAAGCTAGCCCGTGGAGTGTTAATACTCTTGATTTTTTTACAGTTCCCTACGTCTGAATGAGAATACGGGACCCTTACAGAATCCCTGGTGTGTCTGTGTGCTTGTATATATATGTAGCGAAGAGTCAATTCTTGTAAGAGGTAAGCCGGACTACATATTTTTAATGTCATTATATCATTTGTCTATAGAATACTGACTGTGCCATTTTTCGAAGGAAAGCCGGTAGGAATCGAGTTGTATGGAACCTTCGCCACTGATATAGATTTCAATTCGATATTCTGAAATAAGTACCTAGCTGTAAGATGAACGAACAAATTCGCAGTACATGAGTTCTGTAGTTCCTTTTAGGGTTCCGTACCTCAAAAGAAAAAAACGGATCCCATAAACGATCAATTTGTTGTCCGACTGTCCATCAAGACCCTTTATCTCGGGAATGCGTGGAGGTATCGAGTAAAAGTTCGTGTCACGGTGTCCCTTTCACCGTGTACCTACCATCATCATCTTCTCCTGCCCTTTCCCAATTCATTTGGGGTCGGCGCAGCATCTCTTCTTCCATACTTCTCTATTACTCGTTATCTCACGAGTCACGCTTTTTTGTAGCTATATCATCTTTCACACAGTCCATCCATAGTTTCTTTGGTCTTCAAAATATTGATTCACAATATTACAAAATTAATTCTTCAAACAAAATACTCCTTAGTTAAAAGTTTATAAAACTTTCTCTCACTCAAGCGGAAGACTTCCTTTATTACACACGACGATACAGCCAGCTATAGATAAGCATTTTCAGTATGGCCTCGCCATGTATCGATTTCCCGTACAATGAGAGATCCGCATAAACTGGTTTTGTATGTCTTGATTGGCCGTCGTGCTTACAAACTGCATAATTTTATACTGCAGTTCACAATGAAGTGTAGAATATTGTTCTCCGACGAGTACACCAGTTTTGGATCGTGCATCTCCCAACATTGTAAATTATAACAATTTAAGATACTTATATCTATTGCAGCATAAAGTGACGCCCAACAAAAGCTTAGAAAAAAGATATCATAACATAACACCTGTAGGGACGAAGGGTTTAGGCAGAGGTTTACCTAATAGGACACCTAGTTAGACGCAGTGATATGACAGGTGGACTAAGGCTGTCACCGAATGGCGTCCAAGAACGGGGAAAAGAAATGTGGGTCGTCCGGCGGCGAGATGGGCTGACAACATAGTTGCCGTTGGGGGAAAAACCTGGATGAGGCTGGAACAGGAACGATGGAGATTGGCAGAAGAAAAGAGAGGCCTATACTCAGCAGTGGGTGAATTCACGCAGTGGATGATGATAGGTAAGTACCTTATAGTACACCCACATTTCGCCAGTTATCTTTTAAGTCCCATGTAATATGGGTCGAGACTATTGCCATCAACCGAACACAAATCCAGACTCCGAGGCTACTACTGATAAAATTCGTGATAGAAAAACTCAATAACACTTTGCTCGACTCGGGAATCGAATTCAGGACCTCTCCACTTGACTCCACTCGACCTACGAGACAGTCAAAAAAATTACTCAATGAAAAAATATTGATGTTCAAGCTCCTGAAAAGAAAAGTAAGCAAGACAACGTCTAAAACCTTCATTCATTTGTTCTAAAACAAAAGACTGGACACAATACACTATCATGTTCACGCATTGTGCTCAACAAGAGGGTAGGTAGGTAGGTAGAATAAAGCACTTATTTTGGCGCGAAATAAAAAGGTAGTAAGACATGGCCGTAAATTTTCACATGACGGCCGACTCATAAGGTTGCTTGCGATAAAATGTTACATGCCCTAAGTAGGGTTGGCACACGTTCGTGATTGTGTTTTGAGTTAGGAAAATTTCTTGATTTTAATGTGACTGGAAAAAGACGTTTTGGGAAGATGGAGTCTATATGAATTATTAAGTTTTAAAAGAATAGTTAAAAATTGAAAAAGTAATAAACTTTGCAGCCTACCTGTACCAAGGCTGCGGGAGTGTTCGAAAGAGATACCGCGGCCCTGGAACACAAAGGGCAAAAGAAGGTACATGGATGAGTTTTAATCAGTAAAAGTCTGACACTCCCTTCCGCTCCGCCCAGAGCGGGAGGAGTCATTCGATGATTTCCGATCCCAAAAAAAAAGTACCTAGTAGCGTAGTTTAAGCCTACATACATATACTCACGTCTTTTTCCTACGGGGGTAGGCAGAAACCACAGGACGACACCTGCTACGATCCTTACATTGTATACTCCTTTTGCCTCGTCCACTTTCATACATCTGGTCATACACGCACGCCGGTTGCGAGTACAACGCACCTGACCTCTCTGAAGAACCTCACCAATAAGGTCAGTGTATGTCCTTCTAGGGCGTCCCCTATCGGCGTTGTCACTCACATCTGCCTTGTTAATACCTTTTGTTAGTCGCCTTTCACTCATCATCTCCACATGAACACTGGCACGTAGTCTAAGCTTAATCAGGCTAAATATATTTTCTTCCTAAATATTTTTTAATCAAAGATGAAACATTCATATCGAAATGGCCTGATTGGCCTCGCTACTGCAGCGCCTCAGGTATGTTCTCTTGGGCGCGCACGGACTGCTTCCATGCGACCATGCGGAAGCTATGCGCGTCCCTTGTGCGCAGGGTGCGTGCCAGCTCCAATGCCGTTCTGAGGATGATTGCTGATAGGTTGGACTGTCCTTATGTGCGACACTGCTGTGATAGACAGGTCACATATAGTGTCGCCCGTAAGAGACTAACAAAATTGTAATTAATTATTATTTTTATTAATTAATTGATAATTGATATGTTATTTGCTGTTTTTGTATTTGTATTTTTTTTTGCAATATGGGTTATGAACCTGAAATAAATGAATTTGAAATATTCTATTATATCCGTTAGTCTTGGTGACCCGTAAGCCCGTAAAAAAGGTATTTCGGGTACCAGTTCTCTCACAAATGTTTAACTAGTTTATTAAATGAAGCTTCCTATGAACAACATCATTTGTGAAGAAAAAATAAATAATTAGTTGATTATAGAATTGACAACCCTGCCTCCTGCCGACATTAAACACAATTGACGATGTAGCAATCAGACGCGGAACAACATCACTCACGGTGTTACCCGGAGATTAGTTGTAACTAACGTCCGCCCTTCTAGATTGTTCCAGAACCATCCGTGTTGTTTTACTGAATGTATGAGTGAAATAATTGCGCTATGGCTCGCTGGAAAAGTAAGTAAGGAAACAGTTCTGATGGTTTTTTCTGCAGATTCAGAATAGCCGGATTGATTTGATGGAATTCAAAATCCCCACCCCATTCAAAGTCCCTACTTAGATATACAGGGTTTAAGGAAGGGACACCGGCGCTAAAATGGTTACCACGGATTTCAGTATTACCTCTGCATTTAAGCCTCTTTGCTCAAAAGAAAGAAGGACAACTTTCCGCTGGAAAAGCCCGGTGTTTATAAAGTAGACTGCAGTTGCGGTAAGTCGTATATCGGTCAGACGAAACGGACGGTAGCTTGTCGCATATCAGAGCATATCAGGGCGGTGAAAAACAACGACACCCAAAAATCGGCCATAGCTCAACATCTGTTGGAGTCAGGATCGAACCACTGGATTGAGCTACATAGCCCTCAGATCATCTCGACAGAACGCCACTATATTCCTAGACTGGTGAGAGAAGCTATCGAGATTACCAAATATAGGAACTTCAACCGGGAGGATGGGTTTCAACTGTCGAGAGCATGGAATCCAGTGGTTCAGTTGTGTAAAAACCGAAAAAGTGCCGAAAAAACTTCGCGATCGGACACAGTGAGTTTCGTATGTCGGGAACAGAATCGAGTTGCGAGTGACAGTGGTAGCGGTACTGAGTGCAAAAAACGAACAAGAAAGAGGGTAGACCGATTTGTCTGCTCATAAACACCCACCCGCAATAACTTCAGTTTATCCGTGATCATGGTGCTTGCAACAGCGCCGAAATATCGGGAACTCAAAACAAACAGTGGACATGGTAAATATCCCGTTTCTAGTGTTAATTATAATGTTAGTGACCATGACAGTTTAAAAACTTACATCGCGAACCGGTACGGGCCGGATTGTGTAAAACTAGTGAAACATCTAGAACGTGCGCGGAAAAAGTGTGGTTGTTTGGAGGAGTCCTTGTCTTTTCTGATAAAATGCAGGGATGCGGACGTTATCCCTGTATGTGTGAGACTAAAACCTCGGCAGGACATCCACGGCTCCGCGAGCATTCTACGTAACGCGAGTGTTAAATTGTTGCGTAAGGTTATCCGCAATACCAGATACCAAATGGATGTGATCCACCGTGAGTTATATTGTTTACATCTTGAATGCAGTGCTTTGTTGACAGCTGGTGATTTCGATGTTTGTGATCGTATAACCTACCTGCAGGCCGAACGCTCACGAGAGATGAGTGCATTAATAAAACAACAAAAATTTGAATCACTAATTCAAAAGCAAAAACCGGTGAGTCCCTACAATGATAACTCACAAGAAACTCGAACGGTTGTCAATTTGTCTGGCAAGGAGTTGTCACAAAGTACTCTTAAAGTCCTTGAGAGAGGGTTGAATTTTGCTCCTACTCCAAAACGCATACCTTACGAAGAGGTGATCGGAAGTGTAGAGGAAGTGATAAGACGGAACATGATACCGGCGAGTGATGCCGACGTGCTGAGACAGGACACCGCGGTAGCGTTACGTCACGCTAAACTTCCATCATCGAATATTACTGCTGAAGAATTAGTCGCACTACGTGACCTCCGCAAGGATGAAGACGTACTTGTACTTAAAGCGGACAAAGGTAATGCTACTGTAGTCATGAACGTTACTGAATACGATAGTAAGATGCGCAGCTTATTGAGTGATGTGAACACCTACAAGGAAGTAAGCTACAACCCGACGGCACGAACGAACCGCAGTACACGCAAAATAATAAAGGAGTATCAACATATTATCACAGACGATACAGCTAAGTACTTGCTCCGTCCTAGAAATATACAGCCCCCTAAACTATATGGTTTACCAAAAGTGCACAAGCAGAATGTTCCGCTACGGCCCATAGTCAGTCAGATTGACTCGCCCACATACTACCTAGCGAAACATGTAGCTTCGGTTCTTCAGCCATTAGTTGGACATTCAACATCCTATGTGAAAGACTCTCGACATTTCATTGACATCGTGCAATCCATCAATCTCCAAACAAATGACGTAATGGTCAGCTTCGATGTTTAGTCCCTATTTACCAATGTACCAGTGGCGGACTGCATGGAAGTAGTTAAGGTAAAATTGGAAGAAAATAACATCCCTGTAGAATATGTGAAATTACTACACCATTGTTTATCTACGAGTTATTTCATATATCGAGGTCAATACTACCTGCAGATTGATGGTGTAGCCAGATGGGTAGTCCAGTGGCTCCAGTGGTAGCCAACATTTGGATGGAACATTTTGAAGAGTTGGCGGTCTCCACTGCATCTACACCTATAAAACTGTGGAGAAGGTATGTTGATGACGTCTTTGGGATCATTGAAGGAGACCAACAAGAGGTAGAACTATGCTTGGCACACCTGAATAGTATTCATGGTAAAATAAAATTCACCTACGAGATGGAAAATGAGAGAACCATCCCATTCCTGGACGTAAAAATAGCGGTCCGTACTGACGGTTCTATAAGCCACTCAGTGTATAGGAAAGTGACTCACACGGATCGATACCTACACGCTGATTCTCACCACCATCCCAGACACCTGAACTCTGTAGTGACTTCACTCACCAACCGCGCATATGATTTATGCGACGAGGAACATTTAAGTGCTGAGCTGACACATGTGCAGAGGGTCCTACAGAGAAACGGATATACAGGGAAACCCGCACAACCTAAACCAAAAACTGGTTGTAAGCACCGGAAGTGCGAGGTTGAGAGGCAGCCAGCATTTTTGCCGTACGTGAGGGGAGTGACAGATAAGGTTGCGAACATTCTTCGGAAATATGCCGTAAAGACTATCTTCACTCCTTTCAAAAAAGTGTCTCAGATGCTGCGTTCGCCGAAGGACAACTTTCCGCTGGAAAAGCCCGGTGTTTATAAAGTAGACTGCAGTTGCGGTAAGTCGTATATCGGTCAGACGAAACGGACGGTAGCTTGTCGCATATCAGAGCATATCAGGGCGGTGAAAAACAACGACACCCAAAAATCGGCCATAGCTCAACATCTGTTGGAGTCAGGATCGAACCACTGGATTGAGCTACATAGCCCTCAGATCATCTCGACAGAACGCCACTATATTCCTAGACTGGTGAGAGAAGCTATCGAGATTACCAAATATAGGAACTTCAACCGGGAGGATGGGTTTCAACTGTCGAGAGCATGGAATCCAGTGGTTCAGTTGTGTAAAAACCGAAAAAGTGCCGAAAAAACTTCGCGATCGGACACAGTGAGTTTCGTATGTCGGGAACAGAATCGAGTTGCGAGTGACAGTGGTAGCGGTACTGAGTGCAAAAAACGAACAAGAAAGAGGGTAGACCGATTTGTCTGCTCATAAACACCCACCCGCAATAACTTCAGTTTATCCGTGATCATGGTGCTTGCAACAACGCCGAAATATCGGGAACTCAAAACAAACAGTGGACATGGTAAATATCCCGTTTCTAGTGTTAATTATAATTTATATATAATCTTTCATTTTTCCTGGTTTTGAACCAGCTGACAGAGTCATAACTATTTAGGCCCTTTTAGCCCACCCTTTTCTGACCGATTACGATGACGAAATTCTAATCTGAGGGTTTTATACGACGTTGTATGGCAAAGCATCTCTTGGTGTCTCCGACAGCGTGGGGCAACCACGCTGTCGGAGACACCATGCGTTCCACTCTGTAGATGCAGCCATTGAAGAAGACTTATAGAAGTTTCGACGCATTTTTTTTTTATTTTTTTTTTAAGATGGGAAATCATCAAATGACTCCTCCCGCTCTGGGCGGAGCGGAACGGAGTGTCAGACTTTTACTGACTAAAAACCACCCATGTTCCTTCTTTTGCCCTTTATGTTCCAGGGCCGCGGTATCTCTTTCGAACAGTCCCGCAGCCCTGGCAGGCATCGGCCCTTGCGGGCCCCTCCTGTTTGCTGACATCTCTTTGAGGTGCGCGTGGAATACGAACGCGCCATCGACACGGCCTGTCGTCGTAAGACGGACGGACTGCGAGCTAACCCATTACTCACCGTCCACAGGCCCGCTTCGAGGCATCACGTATTCACGTCTGGTTTTAAAATTTATTTTAACCATCTCACACTCTTCACTGTTGAGGTACTGGAAGTTATATTAATTTAATCGCCAGTGGCGGGATACAGAATTATAATTTTGCTAAGACAGCAACATTGCATACTGAAGAGATATACGCATATTTTGGAATTGTCATCATCTTCTCTTGCCCTTGTCCCAATTTATTTGGGGTCGGCGCTGCATGTCTTCTTCTTCCATACTTCTCTATTACTCGTCATCTCATCAAGCACCTCTTTTCGTGCCATATCATTCTTCACACAGTCCATCCATCTTTTTTTCGGTCTTCCTCTACTCTTATACCCATCCACATTCATACTCAAAACTTTCCTCGCGACATTTTCCACATTCCTCCGCATCACATGCCCATACCCCGATTACCGATTACCACAAAACTTTTCAGTCATCGGCACAATATTTTGGAATTGTCGATTTTAAAATAACAAATCTGATAACGTCTTGTTTTGACTATTTAATACTGCCCATCTATATAAGTCATTTTATTCTAAGAAGCTTTTCGGGTAAAATTTCTTATTAAAACCTAACACCTTTTTTTATTTATTTAAAACTATATCAGACACGAAATTTGTATTATTATAGCCTTATTAAAATCAAATTCAATTATGTTAACTTACTAACTTTATTTTATTCATTTCAATCTTTTTAACTTAGTTTTAATTTTGCTTTGTTTATTAATTTTTTATTTTAAAGTGCTACCACTTTCTCATTTCTCATTTTTTAATACTACAGTATGCAGTACATCATTTTGAACCCGCCCGCGCATATAAATGTTTCGACGGTTACAATACCTACACGGTCAAAATATATTGGACGTTACGGAGATATTGGACGGTCAAAATTCCAACTTTTTCACAAGTTTTTTTTGAAATACAAGTTTTTATTAATGTTATGACTTTATTTTAAATACCTTCACGACCCCTGTAATATTCAATGCATCCATCAGCACAGTGTTTTGAGCGCGTTACATTAAGTCCTATCGAGAGACGTGATTTTTCACCCCAAAAAAAATCGTTTCCCAGCAATAAATTTTGCGTAGAGTTACTCAGTTTGATGTTCAGAATGCTTGGTGAAGGGTCCGTGTACACCCTGTAAAAATAGAAGGTAAATGCTAGAATAAGCGTCGTTAGAAAACGCTTATGATAAAATCTAAGCTACACTACGGCGGAAACTTATGAGATACCGTCACGTTTTTTGAAATGTCGGCGAGTGTTTGTAATGGATTAGTTATGGCTGGCTTCAGTGCTAAGGGTCGCTGGTATCTATAAACCGGGGTTGAACAAAATAACCAGCAACATACCTGTTGCCGGTATTACGTCAGTTTAAAATATAGCACAACATCATGCCTGAAATCCCCGAAGTGTTAGGCAGACGTGTAGGTACCTAATAGTACCTACACCCACATTTCGCCTATTATGTTTAAGTCTCATAATAAAGGGCCTTAATAGGGGTCCAGTAATAGAGGGCGAGCCTATCGCCATCAACCGGCCACAAATCCAGACTCCGTGGCTGCTACTGATAAAATGATCGAAAAGCCCAATAACACTTTGCCCGACCGAACGCGAACCGAACCCAGGGCCTCATGCTCAGCAGTCGCGCTTGCGTCCACCAGACCAACGAGGCAGTACTTCTATTAACTCCTATTAAAAACAGGCAAGTCTATCGCCGTTCATCAAGGTTGTCCGCGAAACCAAGACCTTACAGATTCAAAGACAAGGTCAAAATAAAATAGCAAAACTCCAAAAAAAAAACCTTTATTGACACAATAGGTTACATAAACTTGTCTGAACCCTCCTGAACTAGGTGTACCTGTATGCCAAGTGTCAGCGCCTTCTTCCATTTTATTTAGCTTAGAAGATACTAATTTCAACATAGGAATAGACAAACTTATATGCTACAAAATACAATTTTAGATGAAGTAATAACAAAATAAAATAAAGTGCAATATCAGAAAAAAAATATGAAAAACTTCATTGATCTTATGAGCATAGATAATAATCTAAACATGATAAAACAAAGAAAGTGATTTTTAAAGACTGCATGTAATGTAGGTAGGAAAAAAAATAATGCACAATTTGACTTCGTATTTTTTTTTTTGTTAGCCTCTGAGTGTTCCACTGTTGGGCAAATAAAGTGCTGATTCTGATTCTAGGCAAAGGCCTCCGCTTTCTCCTTCCAAACCTGTGCAATATCAGGCTATGTTCGCCCCGCAAACGAGATCAGCTCGTCACACCTTCGTTGCTACCTACCAGTACTATAGTTGCTGCAAATTAAGATCGCAATAGCGGTCATTGCCCTTCCCTAATATATCTTCGTACGAACCAAAACAAATGAATCATGTATCGTTTTTCATTAGAAAAAATGTTGAAGATTACGATAGATGACGATTCAATACATGAACAGGCTTATTTTTGGATTTTAAAGTTAAGAACTTTAATAAATGTAGGTGGGTCAATGACCGCCAATGCGATTTTAACTGGCAGCAACTATAATAGGTACCTAGGTGGTCCGCGACGTGACTTGGTTTTACAGAAAACCAATTTCATTGGGATCTAAGTACTGGCCCGAACTTATCACGATCATAAATAGGTACATAGCTATTAAGATGTGTATATGGGTTTAGCGCCTCCTCATCAGGCCTAAGCGGTTGAAAGATTTAGATTTATCAGACAACAGACCTTAATATGACCTTTTTCATAATAATTGAGAGTCTACTAATAAGATCATCTTATTAGTAGACTCTCAACGATTCCTTGCATAAAATAATCAGTGAAGGACTAACTTCGTTAAACAAATCAGCCGAACACAAAATCAAACTAACAAAACACCTATTACTACAAAAAGCCGCTATCATTTGCCGGCAGAATGTAAAGAGCAGTCAACGTGTGTCTAGGTCGAGATTCTAGGCACGTTTTCAGATAAGGCTGCAATACGGTGACGTCAGCAAATGGGACTTACTCCATACGTGACCGCGGAACTGCCGACCTTTTTTGTAAGCGTTTTCCTTACCGAATGTTTGCGTGTATCGTGAATGCGTTCCAGAACAAAACTCACGTAGGTCCCTACTCAGACACCGACTGCTACTTATAACGAAACGTGGGTTCCGATAGTCTAGGTTTTACTACGGTAGGTATACACTACCTGCGGGCCTGTGGACGGTGAGTAATGGGCTAGTTCGCCGTCCGTCCGTCTCATGACGACAGGCCGTGTCGACGGCGCGTTCGTGTTCCACGCGCGCCTCAAAGAGATGTCAGCAAACATGAAAGAGCCCGCAAGGGCCGATGCCTGCTAGGGCTGCGGGACTGTTCGAAAGAGATACCGCGGCCCTGGAACACAAAGGGCAAAAGAAGGAACATGGATGGGTTTTAGTCAGTAAAAGTCTGACACTCCCTTCCACTCGCCCAGAGCGGGGGGAGTCATTTGATGATTTTGAAAAAAAAAAGGTATACACTACCTACATGATCATCTGCCTAGCCTTTTCCCAACTATGTTGGGGTCAGCTTCCAGTCTAACCGGATGCAGCTGAATACCAGTATTTACATGAAGCGACTTCCTATTTGACTTCCACAACCCAGTTAGTACTACGTAATACGATACCACTTGGTAAAACTGGTTGTCATATACAGGGTTATTTGTAAAACACCAGTAACCTCTTGAGAGGTCATTGTACTCATCATTATGAACAACTTTTACTATGGGACCAAACCTGAAATCGCGAAAAAAAAATCAGCTGTTCCCTACATTTTGACGAGTTAATCTATATACATATAATAAAACAGTAAAAAAACTGTGTCTGTACATTGAATATATTAAAAAAATAATAATTGAGGGGGGTTTAGAAACAGTAATAGAGCACGAAACCAAAAAAAAAATTCTGTCTGTTTGTCTGTTTGTCTGTTTGTTTGTACACGCTAATCTTCGGAACTACTTGACGGATTTGAATGATTTTTGTTTTGTTGTATAGGTATAAAGTCTGAGCAACACATAGGCTATAATTTATCTTGGAAACTTGAACACCTGATGCAGAACCGCAACAGACCAGCTAAACTATAAGAGATACAAAAATGGTACCTTAGCAAAAATTGTTTCACGTGATGAGCATTTTCTGCTAAGAGAATAAATTTGAAGATCTGGAACACCTGATGTGGAACTCCAAGAGCCCAGCTACACTATAACATATATAGGAATGACGTCTTAGCAAGAGTTGTTCAGCCTGATGAGTACTCTCTGTTGTCGTATAAAATTTGAAGATCTGGAATAGCTTATGTGGAACTCCAAGAGCCTAGCTACACTATAACATATATAGAAATGACGTCTTAGCAAGAGTTGCTCAGCCTAATGAACACTCTCTGTTGTCGTATAAAATTTGAAGATCTGGAACAGCTGATATGGAACTCCAAGAGCCCAGCTACACTATAAACTATATAAGAATGACGTCTTAGCAAGAGTTGTTCAGCCTGATGAGCACTCTCTGTTGACGTATAAAATTTGAAGACCTGGAATAGCTTATGTGGAACTCCAAGAGCCTAGCTACACTATAACATATATAGGAATGACGTCTTAGCAAGAGTTGCTCAGCCTAATGAACACTCTCTGTTGTCGTATAAAATTTGAAGATCTGGAACAGCTGATATGGAACTCCAAGAGTCCAGCTACACTATAACCTATATAAGCAAGAGTTGTTCAGCCTGATGAGCACTCTCTGTTGACGTATAAACATTGTAGATCTGGAACACCTGTTGTGGAACTCCAAGAGTTCACTGTGTAATTATAAAATAACATAAGCTGGGAGTACCTCCACGCGGTGAGGCGGTAACAGTTTAGGACTGATTTTCGATGAAAATTCTATGAATCATTGAAAATTTTACTCTACTGGCTAAAACTCCCATTTATTTCCTTTTCCATTTATCTTCGCGACACGGTAGCCTACCCGGTAACGCAGGGGAGCAGTCACTTAGATTTTAATTGATCAGGTTTTTTCAGAATAAAACTATAACCATGCCTAGAAAGAGGTCAAATCTTTCCCAACGTTCCAAAGGAGCTAAAAGATTGAGGATCATAAGATCCCAAGAATCTAACGAAGAGCGTCAGGATAGACTTGATGCTGTTCGAGAACATCAGGCTGCAACTCGCTCTGTAGAAACCTCTTCGGGTCGCGAAGCTCGCTTGCGTTCTCAGCGTATTTATGCATCTACATCCAGGTCTCTAGAGACCAGTGAAGAATATGATGCGCGACTCTCCGCTGATCGTGAACGTCATGCATTGTCTCGCGAGTCGGAGACATTCACGGATAGAGAATTGCGCTTGAGTTCTCAGCGTATCTACGCATCTGCTTCAAGGTCTCTAGAGACAAGTAAGGAACATGATGCGCGACTGTCCGCTGATCGTAAACGTCACGCATTGTCTCGCGAGTCGGAGACGTTCACGGATAGAGAATGGCGCTTGAGTTCTCAACGTATCTACGCATCTGCTTCAAGGTCTCTAGAGACAAGTAAGGAACATGATGCGCGACTGTCCGCTGATCGTGAACGTCACGCATTGTCTCGCGAGTCGGAGACGTTCACGGATAGAGAATTGCGCTTGAGTTCTCAGCGTATCTACGCATCTGCTGCTAGGTCTCTAGAGACAAGTGCGGAACATGATGCGCGACTGTCCGCTGATCGTGAACGTCACGCATTGTCTCGCGAGTTGGAGACGTTCACGGATAGAGAATTGCGCTTGAGTTCTCAGCGTATCTACGCATCTGCTGCTAGGTCTCTAGAAACAAGTGCGGAACATGATGCGCGACTGTCCGCTGATCGTGAACGTCACGCATTGTCTCGCGAGTCGGAGACGTTCACGGATAGAGAATTGCGCTTGAGTTCTCAGCGTATCTACGCATCTGCTGCTAGGTCTCTAGAGACAAGTGCAGTACGTGATGCGCGACTGTCTGCTGATCGGGAGCGACATGCATTGTCTCGCGAGTCAGAAACGTTTACCGATACAGAATCACGCTTGAGTTCTCAGCGAATTCGCACATCTACTAACAGGTCTTTTGAAACGAGTGATGAACGTGATGCGCGACTAACTGCTGCTCGAGATTATCATACATTGTCCCGAACACGCACACAACAAAATATTCATAATCAGTTAAAAAGTGAGAGAGAAAGGATTGCTGGAGTACGGCATGAAGAGACAGAAGTTAATTCAGTGTACCCTTGGGATCTGCTGCGGAGTAACGGGAAGAAAAGTTTTTTGTTGTATAGTCTGGGCAACTTAAAGGCTATAATTTATTTTGGAAAATTAATACCTGATGCAGAACCGCAACAGACCAGCTACAGTATAAGAGATATAAAAATGGTGCCATAGCTAAAAATATTCCACGTGAAGAGCATTTTCTGCTGTGAGAATAAATTTGAAGATCTGGAACACCTGCTGTGGAACTCCAGAGCCTATGGCAGCGCTATAACAAATTAAGGAATGACGTCTTAGCAAAAGTTATTTAGTCTGATGGGCATTTCCTGTTGACCTACAAAAATGAATGATCTGGAACGACTCCAATCGTCTCGCTCATCCCGTTGTTTTCCCGTCCCCGGGCCTTAGAATTCTACATCAGACGTTTCAAATTTTCGATTTTGACGACCCCGTTGTCGCTGGCATAAGCAACGGGATCCGCGTACGAAGTCGCGGGCAGAAGCTAGTCGATCATAAATGTATGGAACAGCTGATTTTTTTTTCGCGATTTCAGGTTTGGTCCCATAGTAAAAGTTGTTCATAATGATGAGTACAATGACCTCTTAAGAGGTTACTGGTGTTTTACAAATAACCCTGTATATATTTCGGGCCACCGACTAGCTGTAACGACTGTCAAAGATCTACAAATTACAGCCGGGACCAACGGCTTAACGTGCTTTCCGAGGCACGGAGGAAACTCGGTATGTAATGGGTGGTCACCCATCCACGGACCAACCTAGGTGAGCACGGCTTAACCTAAAGATCGACCCGAGCGGCTGTTCTTATTTAGCCACGAGCTCTTCACTTCATTGTGAACTGCAGTATAAAATTATGCCGGCCAATCAAGATATACAAAACCAGTTTATGCGGATCTCTCATTGTATGGGAAATCGATACATGGCGAGGCCATACTGAAAATGCTTATCTATAGCTGGCTGTGTCGCCGTGTGTAATGAAGAAAGACTTCCGTTTGAGTGAGAGAAAGTTTTATAAACTTTTAACTAAGGAGTATTTTGTTGGGAGAATTAATTTTGTAATATTGTGAATCAATATTTTGAAGACCAAAGAAACTATGGATGGACTGTGTGAAAGATGATATAGCTACAATAAACTCGTGAGATAAACTCGTTGTCATATATATATTTCGGGCCACCGACTAGCTGTAACGACTGTCAAAGATCTACAAATTACAGCCGGGACCAAAGGCTTTACGGAGGAAACTCGATATATAAGGGATGGTCACCCATCCACGGACCAACCAAGGCAAGCGTGGTTTAACTTGACGATGGACCCGAGCGGCTGTCATTATTTAACCAGGAGTTCCTCAGCTACATATTATTTCTGAAAGCCTATTTGAAGTTGGAAACAACATGGCTTAACCAAATTAAGACAGATACGCAGTCGCTTCATGTAAAATACTGGAAGTTGACTCCAACATAGTTGGGAAAAAGCTAGTCTGATTTAGAGTAATTCCTTGTCATATCTGTTCGCCTATCCGTCATCCAAAACTGTCGCCAGAGCTGAATCTCCTGTGTGTTGTACTCTTAAGACGCTCAACGCCCTTCTGACTGCCAACCCTGAATGTGATGTGTTTGTGGATGAATGGAGTAAGGTAATGCGTTATGTCTGGTGTTCGGTAAGAGAAAGCATGCTGGAGTGTCCAGTGTTAGTTTTAATTTAATTTAAACCATTGAATGTTGTCAATTGGATGTTTTACTTTTGTTTTGTTTTGCTTTTTGTTTCAATGTTAATTATTGTAATTGGTGTAGTACCAAACTATACAGTCACTTAAGGGATATCTTACGCGATTGTTCATAATTTTGAGCTCCCGATAATAACGTTTGCGGAAGAAGCTTTTGAGTGTTTACGGGAATCGTTGGTAGGTATTTTTAGTTAAATGTCGCGATAATGACTTGTTTAGTTTATTTTTAAACCGCGAAAGCTTAACAGTGTTTGGTGTAATACCGTTTTAATTCTATGACTAAATAAATAAATCATATCTTAAGTCAAGTGATTTGGTTAGTTATTCTCATTATTTTCTGCCCATCAATACGAGGGCAAACCTGTTATTTTAAGTTGGGCTTTTAAAAGCTAATCATGTAATACCTACTTACTGAGTTAAGGAAAATGTTGTGTGGAAACCTGAACTGAATGGCCTTTAGTATCTAAAGCTCGTCGTAAAAGGGTTCGTGAGTGAAAATAGGCACAACAACCTAAATATGGAAGCCTAAGTACCTACTTGACTTAAGTGAAAAAGGGTTAGAATTCCTTTGTAGATCACTTTATTCCTTCCTGCTGCTCTTAATAACAGTAGGAATGACAATATTCAATTCTCATACGGCAGTACACAAATATCTATCACAACTGGGGTATCGTATTACCCAGTACTAACTGGGTTGTGGGCTAAAATGTATACATAAGACCTTTATTATAATACCTGTGTTCACAAATAAAGATTGATTTGATTTGATTTGATTTGATTTGGAGGTCAGATAGGCAGTCCCTCTATATAAAATACTGGTATTCAGCTGCATCCGGTAAGACTGGAAGCCGTCCCCAACATAGTTGGGGAAAGGCTAGGCAGATGAGGATGATACGGTAGTACCAAAGAGATTTAAAAGACTTATAGAGCGGACATTAGGATTGTTGTTTGGAAAATTTTGATCTCGAACATTTTCGACTCATGAATTCTACCTGACAAGCGTATGACACTAGACAGAACAATTTGTTACTCAGTAGTACAGTAACAAGTATTGGATTACGAGTTTCTTCGTCTTGTCCTATCTATAATGTACACTTGAAAAGAAAACTTAAGACACATTTAGTTAATAAAGCATACTATAATATTAACGAGTTCCTAGAGGAAAGATTTGTATTGACATAATAGCTTATTTGATTTGATTATAATGTGTTTGTTAATTTACAATTTGTTAGTTTAATGATTTCTATTTTTATTTTATTTTATATTTTTTTATTGTGTAAGTATTGACATGATAATTGTGTAACAATCCTAATAATTTATTTTTGTTTTTGAGATTCTATGTGATTTTAGTTACTTTAAATTTATTACAATATTATTATTATTCTTTAATGATTTAATTTATTGTTATTTTAAGAGAATGCTTTAATTAATATTTTTTTTTTATATTTGCACGTCACATCATGTGGCAAACATGCCTGTACCTAATAATGTTGTTGCCATCTTGCATGCATGTATTTACTTGTATGTATGACACATGTTTAAGCAAATAAATATTATCTTATCTTATCTTATCTATCGTACAAAAATATTCGAATTTCTTTGGGTAGTACACAACTCAATCTATCGGTAAATTATATTATTGATTGCTAAGTGTGATTGAACACTATTAAAAAGGCGGGCTATGATGCTAGGGATATGTGAAGCCTCTCTTGTCATCAGCGAAACACTAGAAAGTGGCGTTGGGAAGATTTTGGAGGAGTGTTTGTTTCAATTACTTCTGATTCTCAGAGGAGCTCGTGGATAAATAACAGCTCGGATTGATCTTGAGGTTAAACCGCGCTTGCCTAGGTTGGTCCGTGGATTGTTGACCACCCATTACATACCGAATTTCCTCCGTGCCTCGAAAAGCACGTTAAGCAGTTGGTCCCGGCTGTCATTTTTAAATCTTTGACAATCGTTACAGATAGTCTGTGGCCCGAAAGTCAGACAATCAGTCTTAACAAACGGAATCGGTTCCCAGTGCTAACTGGGTTGTGGAAGTCAGGCAGGCAGTCGCTCTGCATGTAAAATAAGTACTGGTATTCAGCTGCATCCGGTAAGACTGGAAGCCGACCCCAACATAGTCAGAAAAAGGCTAGGCAGGTAATGACTTTTGATTCTCAAAATAAATTATGAGTCGACGATATTTATTGAAGAGAATCATAGCCCGTCAATGGGACTGATCTATACCTACAAACCTCCTCCTTTTTTTGAAGTCGGTTAGTTACAAATCTGTACCTATACGTGGCGTTTCTGTACATTGCAAATTTTTAGAAAAAAAAATAGTAGGGATGTTATAAAAATCGAAATATTGAAACATAAGAAGCATTGTTCCGAGTAACATTTAGCGTTTATTTCATTAAAATCGACCAACAGACGCAAATCTTTTGCGTCTGTTGGTCGATTTGGTCGATTGATGTTTAATATTTAGTTAGTAACCTCATACGCGATTTCTATGATAAATTTAATTATTTATGTAAATAGGTTTTAGGCGAAGTGTAGTCGGAATGACTGAAAATTAATTTAGTTTTTTTTCCTTTTGTGTTTACTCTTTGCATGGAAATAATAAGTACTTACTACTTACAACCCATTACGAAATAAAATCTCTAAAAAGTTTAAAAATCAAAACAAAATTAAAATTTGATAAAATTCATGACGTTGTACATTTTTTTAAACACTGCCCGGCCTCCGTATCGATCCCAGAACCTCTAGCTTAGTAGTCGTACTTGCGACCACTCGACCAACGAGGCAGTCTCTCACATACACACCAAAATTTCCACGTGAACGAAGTCGCGGGCAACAGCTAGTATTGAAATATAACCAACGAATGGGCCAGAGTTTAAAGTTTTGTTTACGAATAAAGTTGCCGGTAACTGCTAGTCCTTAAGAGACGTAGCCAAGAACAATTCACGAACTAGTAATTAATCATAACATAATTATTAGTTGTGAATACTTTGGCACCTGAATAGTTTCAGTCAATCTGGGAGGTACTTAAGTAATTTATCAATTAATAATTTGACTAGGTTATCTCTGCCCGAATTGACGCCGAAAAGTAGGTATTGATACGATCAGTATCTAACAATTTATTAATATTTAAAAGTATTTATTTGTCTCGCGCGGGACAAAACAAAATGATTAAATTAACAATAAAATAAAATTAAGTATATAAAAATAAACATCATCATCATACTTTTTTTATGATGGCCTAGCATTTTCCCAACTATGTTGGGGTCGGCTTCCAGTCTAACCGTATGCAGCTGAATACCAGTATTATACATTGAGTGACTGCTTATCTTACTTCCACAACCCAGTTATTACTGGGTAATACGATACTTCTTGGTAATACTTGTTGTCAGACTCTCGGGCCACTGACTACCTAGAACAACTGTGAAAGTGTACTTATGTTTTAGTCCATGTTATAGAGGGCATTGCCATCAATCGGGCACATATCCAGACTTCGCGACTGCTACTGAAAAATTCAATAACACTTTGTCCTACCTGAGAATCGAACTCAGGACATCATGCTCTGCAGGACTGAACATTGTGAAGCTATGGTGTAGATACTACAACTTCTGCATAACCCTTCTGAAAAAACAGGCATGATCTGTGACATAATGTGTACTCCTAGTATGGAGAAACAATTTAAAAAAAAACTAGAGAGGTGTCAAGGGACACCCGGATGGAACGAAGTTCCTTTCGATGAAGTAGTAAAGGAATTGTAAAAAAAAATATTGACACATAAAAAACCACCACCACCACCACCTCCACCACCATCACCACCATCACCACCACCATCACCGCCATCACCACCATCACCACCATCACCACCATCATCACCACCATCACCACCATTACTACCACTGCCATCACCAGCATCATCACCACCATCACCACCATCATCACCACCATCACCACCATCATCACCACCATCACCACCATCACCACCATCACTACCACCACCATCACCCATCACTACCATCACCACCATCACCACCATCATCACCACCATCACCACCATCATCACCACCATCACCACCATCACCACCACCACCATCACCCATCCACAGACAGACCTCGGCAACTGTTGCTTAACTTGGATCACCCATCCACAGGCAGACCTGGGCAGTCGTTGCTTACCCATCCACAGACCAAAGATGAAACGAAAATATCTGACTTGCTTTCTATAACATGCGCACGCCGCACGACTTACAATAGCTTACTATAGCAAAAACACATTACCCTCCTTTGCGTCGCGCAGTCGGGTAAAAGTGTCGTACACACTTTTCGTCTGAATTTTTTCCGTCTAGCCTCCTTTCGCAACGCGCCTTAAGGAACTACGTTCCAAAAACATTGACACTGTATCTAGTCGTACTGACCATCCTTTTTACGTAATCTTGCTTTCTAAAACACACCCGGATTACATACCTTGTCTATTTTTGTTGTAAACACTGCTCATTCTGCCAAACTACAAAATCAACTAACAATTAAAACTAACTGGACGGCTGTCACACCAAAATATCCCTTAAACTGATTTTAGTATCATTGTACGTAGTTAATTTAACAAAATTAATGTCTAATTCGAAAAATCACTAAAAATTAACTTTACTTTTAGTTAGCAACTGATGCTCGAGTAAATATTTAATGAGATTTCGTCTGCAAACTCTGCGTCATTCTATTTTTGGATAGGATTTTGTTTGCCCGCTATTTGGATCTCGTGGAATATGTTAAGGTCTCTGCACACAGCGGGCGCGGCGCGGCGGGACGGGACGGCGACGACGCGACGCGACGCTCTGTGTGGCGTCGTCCGTAATATGATCTAGTACATTACAACTGCTCAGCGTCGCGTCGCCGTCCCGTCCCGCCGCGCCGCGCCCGCTGTGTGCAGAGACCTTTAAACTGTAGACGACGAAAAGCGCTAATTAAAATATATACTACTAGCTTATGCCCGCGACTTCGCCCGCATGGAGTTCGGTAATGTCCCACGGGATCGTACTACCGGGATAAAATGTATCCTATTGTGTAAATCCAGGTTATAAACTATCTGTGTGTCGGTCAGTAGTTTTTGAGTGAAAGAGTAACCAACATCCATCCATCCATCCTTACAAACTTTCGCATTTAAGTATAACATTAGTAGGAAGTGGGACAGGTTAACATTGAGTAGCGTGGTCTCGACTGACGAGTAGTCTAGGCCGTCTCCACGCAAAGTATTGGTTAAGCAGATGTGTTAGACGTGATTCTTTGTCTTATAAAATTTTAGATTAGAACACAATTTTCGCCCCGAAAATGCAAAAACTCAATCCCAAGACAAAATTGAAACTTGTAACTTGAACGTAACTTTAAAAACGAGCTCAAAATGTGTTAACTGAAGCTATTTTACAACGTCTAGCTGGCTGAAAGTTGGTCTGAGACTCGCATGCATAATACATGTGGCGTGAAAGATAATATGTTGGAAAGGACTCCACTTGGGGATCAGGATATTTACACTGAGATATTCTCGTCTGGAGCCGCTTAGTGCACCGGGTTTTGTGGCAAGATAGATTTGAAACTATTATGCTGTTCTCGTGGTGCTATTCAGAAAATAACTCGCAATTCCTGGAAGTTCAATCAGTTTACGATAGTGTGTTTGTTAGTCTCGATAGTTTACCCACAGCTAGGACACATATCTCCTCCTTGTAAAACAGAACGGAGAGTACCTGGTACTAACAATAGATAGTAAATTATTTTAATATTAAGTTACTAACATTCTACGGATTCTTCGTCTCCGATATAAAAGTAATTAATTAAAAAAAAAAAAACGTTGCCCCACACTAGGAATTTCTCCTGTACCGTGGGTGCGTTTACAAACATTTCAACTCACATACACAAACAGCCAGCAACAACTATTTGTAGGCCATACAAATTAATTCATTAACTTCGTATTAATTATAATCAAAGTCAGAGAATGCGTTACAAATCAAATTACTTTCGCATCGCTCGATGGCAATCGGCAGAATGTTATGTGATTGGATCAAATGGCTTAATAGTCTGCTATGGATTAACTTAACTCACTAGGTGGTAAAGACGGCACAGATTTATTCCTAGTAAATTGCCGGATCGACCTTCATGTGCTCACCTTTACTAATAAAGGTAAGCGTACTACGGGGTCGGCAAAAAGGAAATGAGATAGTTATTTTTTTTCAATACACTTCCTCGAAAACTAACCCTTGTCGTATTTACTATTAGGTTCAACATGCAATGTATTTCACACTCGTGGATTTTTTTCATTTATTTCTACTAGTGTTTTATTTCCACAGATAACAATAAACAATTGTTCAATTCCTATAGTCGGCGGTGATTGTTTTATTTTAATCTCAGCAAAGAGGCGCATGTTTTTAAAGCCTTAATATTTTATCAATATTTAAACTGTGTTTATAAATAGAATATCATAAATTGTCGATTTATAAAACTATTTGCTTTTATCAACAAATTAACATTTATTTGTGTCCTAAATTAAAAATATTTGAACTATCTATTTTTAATGTTATTATTAACTGTTTAATTCCGCCTCGGTTGCAACGACATAGTTTCCCCACTTGTATCAAAATGTACTATTCTCGCGTAGAGTTTCCATATGGATTTCTTCGCTTGAAATAAGACAATTTGTAGCATCACCCGCCATCTTAGGTTTTTTCAATGTGCCTGATATCACCTCAAAAATGATTGAGCTGCCAGTCTGTAAAGCTATTGTTTGAATATGGTTGGTTATGGTTGGTTACAAGTCCTGAAAATTTTTACTCTACTAAACTAAAAAAAACAGAAGCCGTGACGGTTGGAAAAAAGTACTATTATTGTGAAGTCCCTGCCGCAATTTAACTGCCTAGTACGAAACCTCAAGCTTTATCAATGAACTGATACGTGGTGGAGTAGATAGTAGATACTTAATATTAATGTCTACTTCATCAGCCATCACGCATACTGTCCGGTAACATTTGTTTGTTAAAAAGTTAATTTCTGGATAGTGGATAGAGTATTCTTCATCATAGTGCGGTCGTCATAGTAAAAGAATGAAGCAGAAGAATAGGGGAACAAAATGCAAATAGCTTATAGGGCATCCAAACATTCATCTTCAGCTCTGTCAATGGGAAAGTGCCTAAAGGAAACAACAATCAACATTCTTGGCCTAAACACAAGCCAGCCTTCTGGTCACGTCAAAAGTCGACCAACTGCTTGGCGATGTCCTAAATCACTGAGTATCATTGAGGAGCCAATTTGCAGAAGAGGACGAACATAGGTTAAACGTAATTTGGGGATTTTTTTTATATAAGTATATGTTACCGGCTAAACCCGATTTCCGGCAAAACTAGATTGTCCTAGGCCAATCACAAAAGAACGATCATAGAGCACCCCGTCTGAATGGGTTAGGTTAGGTTAGAACTGTGACCAACCGCTCGGGAGCCGAGCGAGCATAGCGAGCGGTGCCGCGGCAGCGGCCGGCGAACGCCACTTCCAAGTTGGGCGCATTGTAATTGCTTTCCTTGGGTTAGTGCATCCTGACAAGATAAACCAGTAAACCGGTTTAGCCTAGGCAAAACTTGTATGTCCTGAAATCGGGTTTGGTCGGTAACATAATACACTCATGATTTGGTTCCAAGGGGATATACAGAAACCACAGAACGCCACCTGCTACGATTTATTTATTAATTTATTATTAGGCTTCCCAACAATGAGTACACTGACTCGTACATTATAATTTGTACATTGCTAACTTAAGTCTAAGCGCCTCATCACTGACAGAAAAGCACAGCATGCACTTCAATATGCGCAAATTATTACACCATGAAATAATTAAAACAAGAAATACACAATTTGATGAAATAAAAACTATTATAAACTAAATGGATTACACTGAATTATATTAAATAACATACATAAAATTAAATTAGAATAGATAAAATTAATTTAGAATAGATTAAATTAAATATGAATGGATTAAATTATTTTATTATAGATTATATTTTATAAACAATTTATAAGATTATGTAAACAATAGCGACTTTTTTTAGAGCACGTAGGTACTGAAGAGTAAAAGAGGTCAATGTCCACTTCGTGTCCATACGATCCTTACATACTACTTTCGTCTCGTCCATGTTCATTCATCTGACCATACAATTACCACAGATTGCGAATACTACGCACCTGAAATTTCTGTAGAACTACACAAAAAAAATATGAAAAAACAAAATCCAACAAATTATTTCTATTCTATTCTAATAATGGTCCCTCCAACACCGAGTGCGACTGCGGCGCTCCGGATCAAACTATTCCCCATCTGCTGGAGTGTCCCAGTTGTCCGTTTGCCTGCACTCTTGACGACCTTAATAGCGCCTCTGCCGATGCCGCTGCAATAAACGTGGCCCTGGGGCCAAACTGTATAATGGAAGTAACATCGATACGACAAGAAGAAGATCACCAATAAGGTCAGTGTATGTCCTTCAGGAGTGGCATTCCCGACGTTTCCATTCACATTTCTCATGGAACTTTTGTTAGTCGGGAATTTTGGGGAGTCTGAAGACTTTAGACAAAACGGCACTAAACACGTATTTTAAGAAAACATTTTTTTCAACAAAACATAACACCAAGCTTGCCTGTAATCCCCAAAAGGTCAGGCAGAGGTGTACCTAATAGTATACCCACATTTTGCCAGTTTTGTTTAAGTCCCATGTAATAGGGGGCGAGCCTATTGCCATTAACCGGGTGCAAATCTAGACTCCGTGGCTGCTACTGAGAAATTCCTGATGGAAAACCCCAATAACACTTTGCCCGACCTGGGAATCGAACCCAGGACCTCATGCTCAGCAGTCGTGCTTGCGATCAATGAGACCAACGAGGCAGTCAACAAAATGGGAAATGAAATGATTTTTTTCAACGAAATGAGAACAAAACGGCCTGTTTAATAACAATAAATTCACATACAAATCGGCTTTCAAAACCCACGGTCGCTACTTTTATCAAGTGAATTAACATATTTCGCTAAACTTTCCCCGACTTTAAACATTTATAAAACATAAGTTTCCATTGTTACGGTCCAGCTTTAAGTTGCTTTAAGTTTTCTATTATGGTCGAAGGAAATCCTTTTTTAAGTTGTAGTTGATAAGTTTTGCTTGAATTTTGTTAAAATGGAGTTGAGATAAGCAAGCTTGTTGGGTGGTGTTACGATATTTTTATGTTGACCTGACCTGTCCTAGTTTTTAGTAAAAGCTTTTTTTAATGCTTTCTAGATCCTCGTAGCTCAAGGTGTCTTGCTGAACCATGCTAGGACAGTCTGTGGATGGGTTTCTGTCCATTATATGCCGAGACCTTTCCGTGACTCAGAAAGCTAGTTAAACTGTTGGTTCCGTGCAAAAAAATTAAAACCCTACAAATTGTTAACAAAATCCGATTCAACAGTCCTTAGAAAGGTGATCTGGAAGATATTGCTATCAGTGATAAGACCGCCATTGTAACCATAGAGTTAGCAATACCGTAAAACCATTGTGTTTCAATTTTGGTGTACAAAATGTATATATTCTATTCGATAGTCAAAAGAACGAAGGTTTGAAAAAACATACTTGGTCTTGGAGGTCGATCCAATACACAACATCCAGTTAGTTCAACGACTTCAACTTAGTTTCTAAAGGCTAGAAACGAATCGAGTCAAATAAAGATCTACAATTATTAATTTTAAGTTCCTTGAGATGCTGAATCAGAAAACATCTGGAATATTTTCTTATAAAATTCTCAAAATTCAGTTTCAGTCGTAAATTATTTCTTATAATAGACATTTTCATTTCAAAAGGTTTACGATCCATACACATTTGCAGGGATACTAACCATATCTTGTTCTTTTTATTCCTACTGTATTAGTGCTACAGCATGATTTTAAATTCAGTCTGTCTAGCAATATATCAGTCTACAGATAAAAAAATATCTAACAGACACGGTAAGTCCATTAGGACCGGAAACAGCATTTTTAACGATCCTACAATAGCTTTAAATCAGGCCATTTTACTAGTTTTTCAGTAGCTCAATGTAAAATACGGTATTATTTTAAATGTATTCAGCTGCATCCGGCTAGACAGGAAGCCGACGAGTTGAGTTAGGTGAAAATAAATACTATCGATATTGGATTAAAGGTAGATAACTAGTAGGATTGATTAGTTAATTTTGTTTTGGGTTTAACATAACATGACGCCTATTAAGTAATCCACAAGAAGTTAGGCAAAGGTGAATCTATGTGCACCCACATTTTAAGTTATAACAGGGAGCGAACATACTGCCATCAGTATAAAATCACTATTTATCCTGACTTTGGACGGCTACTGAGTAATTCGGAATGGAAAAACCCAAAACACATATTATGTAATCTGCGAAACCAACGCAGAACCTTATGCTTAGCGCCTGCAAGAACTAGATCAACTAGACAGTTTCTTATATGCTTCATCACGGCCCTACATCAAAATCACGTAACTGAAAAATCTGGGTGAACTAAACATTATATAGGTACGCTTCAGGCATCCACTTTGTCTAGTCTATTAGCATCGTTTCAATGCATCTCTATTAGCCAGCCAAAGTGAAATCCTACAAATAGTTTCTATTGTAGGATCTCGTTAATATGGAAAATTGAGCGGATTCACTGCTCATTGTGTTTCTAACAGTATAGAGCCGAGTGACGGTATTGTGGTTCATTGATCAGCAGAGGTAACAATGGAACAGTATGTAGATTTGGTTATAGTGGAATAAGTGGCCTGTGTAGTGTAGTATGGCCCGCTGCCTCCCAGAGAGGCCTGGATCTCAGTTGTGGGACTGGTGTAGTATATGTATACAGGTTGTAACAAAATAAATGCAAGCCCTCTCATGTTTTGCCTCAGACCATGAACAACAATTGTTCTGTAACTTTTATGGAAATGATGATCAGCTGTTCGCGTTAGTTCCCATCCAAAGACCATTTTTTGGCGAATTTTAAAATCTCGTAGAACAAAATTTGTTCCATTACATGGTCTGAGAGATGACACGGGAGGTCTTGCGTTTACTATGTTACACCTTGTATACGTAAATTAAGTGATGTAAGGTTGACAATTTTTTTTTGTGTGGTTGTTTTGTATGCTGCGTTGACATATCTATATATAGAAGCCGTAAGGATCCAAGATGGCGCTCTGATTTCAAGAGCTACCGCTTGAATTTACCAAAGAAGAGACACGACGTCATGAGTTAAATTTCCAGGTCAGGCAACGTGTTATTGAGTTTTTCCAACAAGAATTTTTCAGTTTCCGTCCGGAGTCATACATAGCGGTTAATGGCAATGTGATCGTCCCCTAAGTATTATTATATTGGACTTCCACATCATCATCTTCCTAACCTATTCCCAATTATATTGGGGTTGGTTTCCAGTCTCACTAGATGCAGCTGAATACCAGTATTTTACATGGAGCGACTGCCAATCTAACCTCCACAATCCAGTTAGTGTAATGATACTCCTTGGTAAGACAGCCACTCGGGCCACTGACTACTTGTTACCACTGCCAAAGATCTACAAATGACAGCTGGGACCAACGGCTTAACGTGCTTTCCGAGGCACGGAGGAAACTCGGTATGTACCTAATGGGTAAGCGAGACCTAACCTTAAGATCGACCTGAGCGGCTTTTATTACTTAACACGAGCTCCTCTTAACTTACCAACTTATGTAAGTAAAATAAAAAGCCTACAAACACTGAACCAATTTGCCCAAGTATGGCAATATTAACCTTTGTTGTGCGACATTCCACAGTGGACTCTTGATATATGGGTCAGCCTAGACGTAATTAAGGATGGGTGGTAATAAACGCAATAATAACACAAGTTTATGTCCATTCTGCGCTAATTTGTACCGTTAGGCTCGACCATAGAGATCTAAACGACGGTACAGAGGTCGCATACTAGAAGTTTCTTCAGATAGTCAGTATTTTTTTTTTCTAGTCCAATTCGTTACTTGTAAGTTAAAACAAAAAAAAAACACTTTATATCATCAGCATGCTTAATCATTATAATTCGTGGCTATCATCAATCATCATCATTCCATACGAATAACGTGGTTGAGGCCTGGAATGGTAAAATCAATAGGACTATTTATAAAAATAATATGTCATGATCAGGGTGCTCCATGAATTGTTAAATGATGCCGACTGATCAAATTTAAAAAAACAATTTTGACTAAATATTTCTACTGGCACTGCACCATAAAAAGAAAAACAACAAACAAACACAAACGCAAATGGAATTAGTAAACCACGTAATTAGTATTGGAATTTTTTTGGAAAAATTACGTAACTTATGATTTAGTTGTTTTTTTTATGCTATTTGAAATAAAATGTGTCTTTCACATTACATTTTTTTTATTATTAATAGAGCTACAATCATTCAGTGGTCGACGAGGATTGACAATTCCTTCTAGTGCCGCTGGTGGAACAAGTTGGTGGCACGACAAGGAAGAAGGGGGATATTCAGATGCATATTTACGTTAAGTACATTTTTTCCCGGCACTGGGTACAAAAGTGTGGAAGCGGCTTCTTATAATATTTTTTCCCCGAATTCGCGGGATTTCCTAGAAATGATAAATATTTCTATTTTGATTTTAATTTAAAGGCAAGAAATGCGTGGACAACGTACAAAAAATACTTCAACTTCTAAATTTTTTTGCTAAATTACTGAATACAATTTTTGTCGTTGGACTTATAACAATGATTATTATCATACTAGTCAACACTCAAACTTTAGCTTAATATGCATCCGAATATCCGATCTCTAATCATCATTCATCATCATCAGTGATGATTATCGTTAATCATCTTCTTGTTCTCGTCTTACCAGGTAGTATCGAATCACCCAGTACTAGCTGGGTTATGGAGGTCAGATAGGCAGTCGTTCCATGTAAAATACTAGTATACATCTGCATCCGGTTAGACTGGAAGCGACCAGAACCGTTGTCAGACTTTCGGGCCACTGACTACCTGTAACGACTGTCAAAGATCTATAAATGACAGCCGCGACCAACGTGCTTTCCGATGCACGGAGGAAACTCTGTATTTTATGGGTGGTCACCCATCCACGGACCAACCTAGGAAGGCGCGGCTTAACATGAAGATCGACCCAAGCGGCTGTTGATGATAAGCCACGAGTAAATTTGTATAAGGACAGAAGAATGAAGAAAGAGCTTACAATAAAATGACTTCGTTTCATTGCAAGTGTGAGTTCATTGAAACAAACTTTCTCACAAACCCTTCTATACTCCACCACCTTGTTAAGATATCTGTGGGGCCGATAATTCTGAGTACGGTACATTTAATTAACATTTTGTGGCCGTTATGGCCGTATTCGACGAAACGAACACACTTTGTGGTGTATAGCCGTTGTAATGGTCTCACCGAATACCAACGGAACACGGTTTGATTTTCTTAGAATAATTTATTCAAATGAATTTACAATTTAGTGTGGTTGTACTACGGTTTGGAATAATTTATCAATTTATTCGTATCGTGATAGCTAATTTTCAGGAGGCCGTTTAATAAGTCATAGGTCTGGAGTTCGAACCCAAAACCCGCACCTCTGATTTTTCGAACTAAACACAATATGTGTATTGTATAATTATCACTTGCTTCGGTGAAGGAAAACATCGTGAGGAAACCAAACCAGCACGTCTGAGAGATAATTTCTCGACGGCATGTAAAGCCAAGTCAGAAGCCCAAGAGCTGCATAAAAACGCTGACACTTGATTGCAACCGACCAAGGTTTTGTAAAAATATTCTGATTTAAAAGAGTGTCCATGGAGTTTCTTGCCCGTTCTTCTCCATAGAGATCTACGTTAAGGAATGGGCAACTACAGTACTTTCACAGTTTTTATGCCTTGTGACTGGGACTGTAGTTACATTTCATTGTTGTCTTTGTTTCGACAGTTCAAAAGTGCTTTAACTTGTCTACTTGAAATAAATGCTTTGATTTTGATTGGGCAAAGGAGATGAAATCATTGAATTCGAACTAACCCCATATTGACACGAAATTAAATACAAAACACATACACAAAACACAACACACAAACACATACACAATACAAAACACAAACATACAAAACACATACCTACACATACATACACAAAAACAAAACACATACAAAACACACACAAAACAAAACAACACACACATACACAAAACACAACAAACACACACACATATACACACATACATATTCAAAAGCAATCACTAACTAAGATAGCAAGGCTGACTGATGTTACTTACGATACGTCAGAAAAGCTATTTGAATGCATAGTGTGAAAACTGCCTTGTGGTTGGTGCAATGGTCGCAAGCGCTACTGCTGACCATGAGATCTTGAGTTCGATTCCCAGGTCGGGCAGTGTTATTGGGTTTTTATTTATTTATTAAAACTTTATGCACAAGAAAAACTGTACAAAGGCGGACTTAATGCCTTGGGCATTTACTACCAGTCTATCTTACGGTGACGCAGAGGTACTAAACAGTAGATGCAATAACAGAAAAAATAATACTAGAAAATATTTAAAACGAAACCTAACGAATTTCCATCAGAGGTTTTTATTCAGTAGCAACCAAGAGTCTGGATTTGAGTCTGGTTGCTTTAGTTGCTTGTCTTGTCTCTTATTATATGAGACTATAGGTTGCACCTCATCAAGCAGCACGGGATCGTATTTTCTGTCGCTCAGAACTGTCATTTGATAGAGCGAGAAAGAGCGTGCTGCCGAGTGCATCAGCGATGCGGCCGCGTGTGATAGACCTCTGTTTCTCTATCGAAATATTTAACTAGCGAAATGTGGGTGTACTATTAGGTCTACCTAAGTCCCAATCCTTTAGAATCTGAGTAACGATTTTTATAAAGAAAAATGGACTCTTACACCAGCTACTAGAACACACTTTTCTAAAAGAAAAAAAAAACCACTAACATAGGATATAAACGACTATTCGTATCATTGCATACTTAACACTATTTCATAGTGTACTGTAGTGGCGCTCGCTGTTACACCGAGAATAAGCGATATTGAGCGACACTAGTGCATGAGCCGACCCGACTGTGCTTCAGCGACGATAAATGCCGAACCGAGTTTGCCGATCAGCACAAGCCAAATATGTGTAGTAATTGCCTCGAGTAGGCTTTGTTCTTCAATCAATATTGCCATGATTCAACGGTAGTTGATAGGCACAACTTTAATAAGGCCAAGTATGTGTTAAAAATACTGAGAAATAGCGTGTAACGCATGATTGCATTTTTAATACCATTCAGCAGTAGATGCGAGTGCGTCGTACTGTGGCGGCGGTAGCTGTTACATCGAGAATAACATATTCTGAGCGGAGCTGGTGCATGGAACTGTGGAGGGCCCATAATATGTCTACGTGCCGACCCAAATATAATACTAACTCCAGAACGCAGTTTGCCGATCGGTACTATAGCTGATTAAACGCCAAAATAAATTGTGAAGACTATATACGCTTCGGGTCGGATAAGTTGTGTTAGAGATCCCGTCAAATCGAATGTTATGTCCCGAATGAGTGTATAACTCCCCATAGCAAGAGTTTTTATTTGTTTCGGACATTATCGTCAGAAAAGCTCTATAAATGCATAATCCTAACTATCTATCTTAGGATAGGTTATTAGAGTCTTCCTAACTATTATTACTTTTTCACGCCTAAACCACTGAACCGATCATCCTGAAATTTTGCACATACTTTGTCAGGTGTACAGATACGAACATAGGGTAACTTTCATCCCGAAAATAAGTTCTATTTCCGAAGAAAACAACAATAACGTTCTTATGATAATAGATGGCGCCACGTGTCTTTCGAATCATGATTGAATTATATTATTACAAGCATAGTACAACCCAAATTGATTGTCAAATTCTAAATTCACGCGAGCGAAGCCAAAAGTACTCGTAGTAGTAATAGTAGCCAGAAGTATAAAAATCTATTATGTATAAGAAAAAATCACTTACAAGCGAGTATTCACATCATTGCATCTTTAACACCATTTCGCAGAACTGAAGCGTACTGGTGCGGCGGTAGTGTTACACCGAGAATAACAGATATTGAGCGACGCCAGTGCATGTAACTACCCTCCACACACACGGGGGCTTAGGACGTAGCGGGGTTGAGTGTCGGCAATTATGAGGAAAGTTTTATCGTTAAATAATAAAATAAATTGTGTTTTATTTCAGGCAAAATACCCATATACAACAAAAATAATAAATTGAGATGAATAAAAACAGTAAAGTAATTATAAAAAAACATTAAAATATTATTAAAAATCATTACAAAAATCAATAAAAATTATTAAACACGTTATATTCGTGCCTACTATTAATGTATTGTTTTACTATTTTCGCTTCGTCCACGTGGATGTTGAAATTACCCAACGGGAACCTATATTTTTATTCCGATAGTACGGAGCTCGTGGCTAAATAATAACAGCTGCACAGGTCGATCTTCAAGGTTAAGGTCGGTCTATGGATGGGTGACCACGATTACATACCGAGTTTCCTCCGTGCCTCGGAAAGCACGTTAAGCCGTTGGTCCCGGCTGTCATTTGTAGATCTTTGACAGTCGTCTGATTCATGTGTTTGGCTACTGAAAACAGGTTGTCTAATAAAAACAAAAAAAAAATAAACCAGGATATTTCTTATCATTTAGATTAGACAGTAACTAAGTCATAGTGTACAGTTTCAACAACCAAAACTGTGATGTTAGATGATAATGCAACAAAACATCTGAAGTGAACATCTTAACTAACTTTTGGAGTCCACTGTATGCTTCTGCGACTTTTCACTCTTATGCCCTAAGTAATAAGATTAAAAAGTGGTTCACCGTCAATGAACTCGGTTTAGTACCTCTGTACCTTTGTGTTGTCTTGTCCGCCAGTTATTTATTTATTTATTTAAAACACATACCACTATCATCACAGGCTTACCTAATACAATAGTGTAGTTTTAGTTAAAGTTCTTACAAATATTAAACTTACGTCCGTTATAACATATTCTGAATCAAAACTGAACATAATTATAACATTGGTATAACGAAAATGATAGTTTTCCCGAATCGTGTCAGTTTACGCCCTACAGCACAATTCTTAGTCGGTACAGAGGGCGCCAGTGGCAGCTTTTAATGGTGGCAATTACACTGTCTGCGAGTTGTATCGCATTTTATTAACAACTGGTGCAAAAATTAACTTTGCCCAGCCAACTTTGTTTTGAGGTTCGCTAGATGGGTACTAGATTATTCTGGTTAGTTCATTTGTTAGTTTAATGTGGACTTCTGTTTTAGGAATTAAATTTGCCTGTTGGCGAGAAAATAGGTTAGCGATTATGTTGCTTATATTTGAATATATTTCTCAGTTATTTATACAAATAAATAAAATTGATGTGTCTGGTTGTAATTTCAAAATAACAGCTTTTTACTGAATGTATATGAAAGTATATACGGCACTTATATGTATATTTTTTTAATATTTGTCTGTCTGTCTGTTTGTTATGGATAATCTCCGAAACGGTTGGACCGATTTAGATGTGACTTTTACTAGCAGATAGCCGTTATAAGCAGTAACTTACTAACTTGAAAAATAATTAGTGTTCCGTGCAAAAAAATTAAACCCTTGAAATTGTTAACAATGTTGTTAACAGCTAGTTCTTAATAGAAAAATCAGCCAACACTTATCCGACGTAGGAATCGAATCCGGGGCCCTAATGCCCAGCAGTAGCGCGTTGAGCCCACCAGTCTACGATCACACTTGCACAGTTTTTTTTACCGTAAAACACGCACTTTACGCAAAATCCAGGGCATTTCAACTTTCTGTTGTTTCTGTACTATTTAGAATACAACAAAGAGTACCCCTAGTACGGTAAAAGTAGTACAATTACTTTTCAACTCTCGGCTTATCACGGAGAGTGTAAAATCCAACACTGCAAGTGTTGACTTACAAGGAGATAAGATGAGCCACTACCTACAAGCCTATTAACTCTCCCATGGCCATACATAATGATAAACACAATCCAGGTAGTGACGTAGATGTTTACATGCAAACGGAAGGCGATGTTTTGTACTTAATTAGCTAAAGTGCTCTGCGCCAGTTGTAATTACTTTAAATTAATAAGTAACGGTATCTGCTTGCTAATTGTCCTTCGGGAGCTGTTTTCATAATCTAAACGTTTTTGTGTTCAAATGGCTGTTGTTAAGTGGATGTTTGTTAAGTGGAATTATTCATTATGTCAATTCTAGTTTAGTTTAGAGCAGCGGTTGCCCAGTGGTGGCGGCCCCGACTTATGAACAGTAAGTCGTGGGTTTGAACCCAGGCAGGCGCATTACTTTGTGTAATTTATTTCATCACCATTGCTCTCAAAAACAGTGAAGGAAAACATCGTGAGGAAACCGGCATATCTTAGAATCAAAAATTTGAAGACATGTGACATCTACCAACCCGCATTGGGCCCGCGTGCCCCATGCCCCATTATACCCCATTCCCTCTCATAGAGGAGGCCGTGTGTCCCAGCAGTGGGAACATTATAGGCTGATTATGCATGCTAGTTTAGTTATCAACTTCTTGCTTATCTACTGTGTTAAAACAAGTTGGTTATTACCGCCACCATTGGTGGCCACCGTTGGTTATTACATTGGTTGATTGGTTGTTGCTTTGTTATTACAACTTGTGTTATTTTAACCGCTTAATGTTGGATCTATATAACATCATGACATCACGACTGTAATCCGAAAAGGGTTAGGCAGAGGTGTAACAAATATCAGGAGGGGCCCGCAAGGGCCGATGCCTGCCAGGGCTGCGGGACTGTTCGAAAGAGATACCGCGGCCCTGGAACATAAGGGGCAATAGAAGGAACATGGATGGTTTTTAGTCAGTAAAAGTCTGACACTCCCTTCCGCTCCGCCCAGAGCGGGAGGAGTCATTTGATGATTTCCCACCCGAAAAAAAAAAAGGTGTACCAAACATTTAGTACACCCACATTTCGCCAGTTATGTTTAAGTCCCATGTAATTGGGGGCGAGCCTATTGCCATCAACTGGGCTCAGATCCTGTCTCCATGGCTGCTTCTGAGAAATTCCTGATGTAAAAACCCAATAATACCTTGCCTGACGTGGGAATCGAATCCAGGACCTCATGCTGAGCAGCGCCGTTTTATAACAGAAATTTGAACGTAACTTTACGATGACCCCTGACGCGGGCGCAGCGGGCAGATTGTTGGGTGTAAAAGCGGCCGAACTGTCTTTCATAAAAAATAACTTAACACCACTTATATTCAAATATTGTCATTAAAAATTGGAAAAAAAACCATAATATTTACACTTCCGCTTCCGTTTCTGTTTCCGCAAAAAAAATCTGCGTTTCTGCTTCCGTTGCATCACTACTGAAAACGGTCCATGAGGGCTAAGTAGAGGATATTTTTGCACCGCGTAGTAGCTCTGAACAAAACAATTACCTAGTATTCCTCGTCACCGATTCCACCAGTCACCAAACAAAAGGATTTAAATTTCACAATTAACTAAAATAACTCCAACAATATCATCGAGATCTGTCATAATTAATATCCGATGCAATTTATGTGGCCAACCGTCTCGATATCCAATTGTTCCTTGCTCAATGGCTGGACCAATGCCAATATGTTAGCAGAAACTATAAGTTCGTCGTCACGGTATAATATAATGGGTATCTTTCGATGTTTTTATTCAGCTGGTATTGTCTTCATTTATCTGAGATTTTTTTTATCGACATTCATTTGGTAAAGTTGCAAGTGTAAAAGAATTACTTTCTAACAGCGACAAAGTCAAAGATGTATTGGATTGACATTAGCTATAGTATTCTTCTTCTTAGTCGTGGCAGAGCCAGTGGTCGTGGTTATGGGGGGTCACCCACAACTGCGGTCGCTGCCTTCGCGATTCTTTTCCACCGGTCTCTATTAGCCGCATGCCGAGCACATTCTGCGAGAGAGATCTTGGTGACAAATTTGATGGAGTCTTCCCATCGTGTTGGTGATCGACCTCGTGGTCTCGTGCCTTCGACTCTACCCAGATTCACTAAACGCTCCATAGAATCGTTGCAGCGTCTCAAAAGAATTTTATTTAATTAATTAATTAGTTTATATACGTACACACAAAATACTTAACAGGACATTACGTTAACATAAAAGAGCACAAAGGTACTGCTTATTTCATAAGAAATCTCTTCCTGCAGACCTGCGAAAGGGAAAGTTGGATTAGAAATGTAGACACAATGTGTAGAAAAGACAAAACAGGAAAAAAATAATTAGAACTACTTGTACATTTTAATTACAATTATTATAGTTCTGTGGTTTGTAAATAATTTAATTATCTTTGAAATAAACCAATATTAAGAGGAAAACCAAAAAAATATAGAACTTCAAACAAAAATATACCTACATAAAATAAACATACACACAAATATACACCTAGAAAATAAATAATAGTACTGTAGAACTGAATGTATCAATTTTAAAGCATTAGAAAACTTTGATATGAGTATTTTAGTTATTACCAATGGATAAGAAAACCATTTTTGTTCGCAAGTAACGTTGTTGCATTTTTTGTGACACCGGTTAGAGGTCGACGTCAACGTCATTATTTTGAACTCCTACCTTATTATAAACACTAGTTTTCCGCCTGCGGCTTCGCCCGCGTCGAGTTCGGTTATATCGCGTTTCCAAGAGAACTCTTCAAAAGTCCGGGATAAAAACTATCCTATGTTCTTTCTCAAGGTCAACTCTATCTCTGTACCAAATTTCATTAAAATCAGTTCAGTGGTTTAGACGTGAAAGCGTAACAGACAGACAGACAAAGTTACTTTCGCATTTATAATATTAGGTACAGGTATATATAGTAGGGATTGATCACATTAGTTCGTACAGTCCATCCAAAGGTTGGCGAGAAGACATCGCTATCAACGAGAATACCGTCATTTAACAATAGATTTAGCAATATTGTAAAAAGGTTGTGTTACAATTTTGGAGTACAATAAAGTGGGGATGCGTTCTCTATCTTACCATCTAAAAACTTTAAATTCATTCACTAACAGACAGCTTAAACCAGTCACCTATTTTTACACCATAAGTGACACAAAGGACAGAGTTTTTCAACATTCATGCCCAAAAGAGGCTAAATAAGGGATGAAAATTCGTCATTTACGCCGAAGGATTGCTCAAGGAATTTCCATCAGGCGCACAGCTTGTTTCTCTCAGAAAAGCCCAATAAAACTTCCTCGACACAACTGAAGTCAATCATGCTGATATTGACGTTGATCAAAAATTTCCTCGGAAAATTCCAAAAACTTTAATCAAACGAGTCTACCAACCATTGACTCAAGACAATGGTACTGCCGTAGATTGGAAAGTCCGCAATACAAAGTAAAATGAAAAATGTTGTCGGAATCTTTACTAGTTGCACGTAGGATTTAGAAATCGACTCACGTTTCGACATGTTTCCAAGACAAACAAGGGAAGCTTAAGTTGACGTGCTCAGCAAGCCATCTTTTGTTAGCAGGTAGACATTTGAACTAGCCATTTGAGTTCATGTTTTAATTTTGTAATGGAATATATTCTGAGATATACCGCAATCACTTATAAATTACAATGAAATTCACATCGCCTTTTGTCTAGAATTGATAGTTTACATAACATAATATGACATCACGGCTAGTGTAACACCCGAAGGGTGAAGCAGGGGTGTACCTATAGTACTACCACATTTCGCCAATTATGTTTAAGTCCCATGTAATAGGGGGCGAGTCTATCGCCGTAAACCGGGCACAAATCCAGACTGCATGGCTGCTACTGAGAAATTCCTGATGGAAAAACCCAATAACACTTTGCCCGACCTGGGAATCGAACCCAGAACCTCATGCTCAGCAGTTGCGACCACTTGATCAACGAGGCAGTCACTTGTAAAATTGTAATTAAATCGCCAAGCGGTTGGTCGACTCTTCACGTGACCAGGGGGCGGGCCTATTTTTTGGCCAAAGAATCAGCATTGCCATCCAACGTAGCAATGCTGCCAGCCTTCTGGGCACTTTTCCTGTTGACAGCGATATGGACGAATTTTTGGACGCCCTGTAACTCTTTTGGTACTTGTACATATTTTGATTACTATTACAGTTTTGCAGTTAATCAAATAGTGATCTATAAAAATAATCTGAACGCTGAATTGGTAAATGCCTCAGAATGTTTTACTGATTACAAAAAGTAGACATTTTGTATTGTTTCTTTATCTTAAAAAGACTTCTATATTTAACTAATTATTTGCTGCTTGTATTTCCATGTTATCTTGACGTGTGGGGCTGAAAAGTTTATTTTACATACACAGGTTCACCTCTATTTCCAAAGAGGGGTAAGTAGAAACTACAAAACACCACGTGGTACATACCCTTACCCTTACATGTTCCTTTTACTTCGTCTACGTTCATACATCTGAGGCCCTAACACGTACAGTCAGCATCAAAAGTTGATGACCACATTTAGATTTTCAAAATCGCTGTACACCGTATTATACCTAAATCGCTCAACATGACAAGCGCCAGAAATGAATGATTATCATAAAAGGGCATAAGTAGGTGACCATCACTTTTCAAAAGTCGCTAAACAAAGTTATAGTAAAAAAAGCTTAACATTCTTCGTCTCTAAAGTCTCTGAGCAAATTGACAAAAATAGCATTCCATCGTTTATCTCTTAAGTCCCTGGAAATGTTTTTTGTGTATTTTTTTTCAGTAGGTATATGAGTAACAATTAATGACTAATACAATATATAGATGATAAATAATTGCAACCGCAATGGTCTACATCCGATACAAAGTGATAATTAAGTAGAAATATTTTTTTTACATACAAGGGTAAACAGTTTTTCAAATACAACCACAACTATGTTTCCCAAAGAATTGAATTAAAACGGAATTTGTGTGAATTTTGAAAATGAGTCTTATTTGTATACAGATTAGGTTCTAATTCAGTTGGAACTATAATAATCATAAACTAAGTTGACGGTATGAATTTGAACAGAATTTGCGTGATTTTTGCAAATGAGCTATTTAAATAACTATTCAATCGTAATACAGAAAGCTTAGATGACGTCGACGGAATAATTTTTAAGCGGAATATGCTAATCTTTATAATCGTGCTTGCGAGCTTATTTTGAAAAATAGGCTTAAAAATGTGCTTGCCACTTGAACACCCACTTCTAATATTTCTTATTGATACTATGAAAAAAAAAACAAAATAATTTTGGAAACTTAAATTCGAAAGGACAATGCTCATGGAAGTATGGAATCCCGTACCATGCTGCATCAAAATCAAACCTTGTTTTTTATAGACTACACTGATCGTATTAACTCCTACAAAAAATATTTTTGAAAAAAAAACCCGCGTTTCAGAGTTATTTTATAAAATCGAAACTAACCTAAAAAGTAGGTCTATTTTTTCGACGCTACCAACGACGTATTTTAACACACACACATTACATTATTGCTCTAAAAACAGCGTAATACACTAATATTAGTAAGAATTACGAGTTAAAGTAACATCCACAGTATGCTTCACTGAAACTCGATTTTATTTTAGACCTTTACATTGCCAATAGTCAGTCAGTACAGTACAAATGTCAGATGCCACAGATAAGATAACTATAAACCATAGAGTATAGTAAGTGCTATAAACTAGTCGGGATTTAGGGATGTAATCGATAAATCAAAATCTTTAGGCTGAGAAAATCTATTTTGTTGCAAATAGCAATAAACCAAACTAAATCGATTTGGTGTACTGATCTTACTTAATTGTAATTAATTTTAGAGTCCGCTCGACAGACAAGGGTTTGTTCAATTGAAACGGAACGTCATTTATATTCAGTTGAAACGGAACGTCATATAAAGGGAGTAAAACAATATTCATACTTTTAAACTCGAAAAGTATATTTCCAGTTCAAAAATCAAATCCCCGACGCGTAATGCCGTAAAAAAATATGAAACTAATTACTATAATATTTTGGTTTTGAGGCGCGAGACTTTTTGGTACCAACTTTGGTCATTCTCTTTTACATACATTGAATTGGTTTTTACATGATTTAGTTTGGATAGGACAAGATTGGATTTATAACTCTGATGATAGTAACGAGCACTTTTTTAGTTTGCAGTTCAGATAATTTTGATAGTAGGTATAAGTTTACACGCTATGTATCCGAAACAAAGTAATGTTCAGTAACTTTTGTTATTTATGATGTTAAGTTATTTTTGGACGTTGCCGTAATTACACTAGATAACCAAAACAAGCATTTTATATTGTTCAGTGACTTTTGTAAAACTGAATGTTATTATGTTTTCGGATATTATAACGATCAGCAATTTTTGACAACATGGTGTTCAGTGACCTTTGACGAGTAGTGTTCAGTTAATTTTGAACTTTAATGATGATCATTCAATACTGGCGCCCTTCTTGTTGAGTGATTTATAGGTGATATAATATGCAGTGATTTTGAAAATCTGAATGTGGTCATCGACTTTTGATGCTGACTGTACATCTAAGTTCGTTTGCACTGCACGTTCGTGCTAGGTTATCTGGTCATGCACCCTGGTTGTGGGTACTACACACCTGACCTTTATGAAGAGCGTCACCAATAACGTCAGTGCATGTCCTTCTAGGGTCTCCACGCCCGGTGTTTACACTCAGATCTGCCTGGTAAATACCTTTTGTGTGGCCAAACACCACACCTAAGCACAGTATATTTCTATTTTTTGTCAGTTTTAATGAAACCACAACGTAATTTGGGTAAGTAAATTAAGTGACTCAAAATAATTTAAATGCTATGTGGGTAAACAATTCGAATTTTCGCTGATTCTAAAAAAGATGACACTTGAGTGGTTTATTTTTATCTGAAGATTTTCTTTTTTCTATCCATGACATTTTGAATTGAGAGGCTGAAAATATTATTTTAAGTTAAAAAAATATATCAAATATTTAGAGCAACCCGAAACTGAAGTAGATGTCTTCGTCTCTGGAGAAAAGTAAAAGTATTTTTGAACGAGGTCTATCTTCAGAAATATATGAAATCTTATAAGGGAGCGTAATGACATCCATAGGGAATGCTCTAAATGTGGCAGTATTAGATCTTGCCAAGTTGCCACTTAGGCACTGGCACTGAGGGTAGCATTATAAATGTTGAATGTCACTGAATATTATGTTTCTGATTTCTAGAATTCGCAAAAAACTTGTTGAAAAGAGAGGCATCAACAAAAGCGTTCTAAGATGAAAAAAGGGCAAGGTTTCATAAAAGGTGTACACGGACCCTTCACGAAGCCGTTAACCAAGGATTCCGTACATCAAACTAAGAAAAAGTATTGTTCGGAAACGATTTTTTTGGGGTAACTCTATGTAACGCAATCAAAACATTGTACTGAAGGATGCATTGAATTATACGGGGGTCGTGTAGGTAGGTATTTAAAATAAAGTTATAACATTAAAAACTTGTATGGTGGAACCCCCAATATCTCCGTAAGTAGAAGGTTCCCAGGTATGGGATGGGCCACAGTAATGGCCTTTCGGCTTCGTTAAGGGTACTTTTACACCCATTATAGTAAGTATATTAAACAGGACATTGCCAGTTAGTGGGCAAGTTTTTTGTTCTGACTTTTGCGGATATCCAATTAGTAATCACAGTATTGACAAGCTTGTTGATTTAGTATCTGGGGGCACGGTAGTTCCCCCCGCCAAGTCTAGCAAAAAAAAAGCCACAGCCGTACTATCCTTTTCTCGAAGCTATTCAGGACATTTCCGACCCCCCTTTTGTTATAGATAAAGCTAGAAGCCTGAATTTTCAGTGACTATGAGCATATTATTCCTAGATGTATTCCTGAATTACATTCAATTTGAACTTGTAGTTTACTCAATACTTAATGCTCAATACTTTTATTGCATTCCACATGTATTCTTATGTGATAAACTTATAATTAGTTATTAGATCATATGGACCCTGTCGGGCACAGCAAAATAAGTGAGTTAGAAACTATTGCTAGTTAAAGTTCCTAAATTTTGTTAATGACTCACCCACCGATCACGCTAAGGTAGCCCACAATTTTTTTTTTTGTTTACTTTTTTTCAATTTGCTGTATCAGGTTGTATGTTGATCAAAATATGCTAAGCTACTCTTAAGCTGTTGGTACTTTAATATAATAGCTCCGCAAAAAATGCCGCTTCAACTCAATAGAGAGATAAACATAGAATTCAAATCACTTCCACAAATAACAAATTCAACAAACACGAAAACTAGAAACTTGTAATACTTTTCTAACAGGTGGGTTGTACGAGGTTCGGAGTTCGATTCTCGGTTGTTGTTTGAGAGTCCCCGACTCCCCGCGGCTGTGGCGACTTTAAAGTTTTCCACAAAGGATTTAAAAGACAGTCGGTGGCTGTCACCCCCACAAAGCAATGGCTTTAGATACGTTTCCTTGATTATTTACTAGAAAACTTGTTTTGTGTTTAAGGTAATGATTATATTGAGGATTATGTGAAGTGGTAGGTGAGTTAACATAACATATTGTATGTAATCCTCAAATGTGTAATAGATTATTTATTTAAAGAATACAACCAAATAAATATTTACGTGAAATTACAATTTACAACAATATTTTAAAGCTACAATTATTGTAGCTTTAAAATTAATCGCCAAATACGAAGAAATAATTAACTTATATATTATGGCCTTTAAACATCTTTACTGCAAATCGTTACGTAAATCAGGAGTACCCGTACCAATTCATTGGATGCGGATCTGATGGATAAATTTAAACAAAACAGTAACCACCATCATCCAGCCCTTGTCCCATGTTAATTTGGGTCGTCCAAACACGTTTTTTTCTTCCATTCTCCCCTGTCAATCGTCACGCTATCATTTACTCCTTTTTCCTTCATATAATTTCTCACAAAATCCATCCATATTTTCTTTGGTCTTCCGCTCCCTCTCCATCTATCAACATTTATATTCATCGCTCTTTTAGTCACATTCGATTCGAAAATTTAAAACCGCAAGCCAGCCACGAAAAATCAACACAAGCTACAAAAATAAATTAGAATCGCACAAAAAAGCGTTATATAAAAATTTTTTAGCACGAAAAACGGGTAATATAACCCGGTGCAGATATCAATAAATGTCATTCCAATGTAAATCGAGGCACGCGTACCAATTGAATTCCTACGGTTGCACCACATTCATATTCAGTTTTGGTTCATGCTACTTTCATTTTACCCCGGCTTTTTGACTTTATAAAAGACTAGCACTTCGCCCGCGACTACACCCGCAAAAATTGTGATGGCTCGGATAATTTGCTAGATACATGTTAAACACAGATGGATTTATTTTCATGATAATTACATTATTTACAAAATTCACATCTATAGTAGTAGTAATCAAAATAATTATGTACAAGTATCAAAAGAGTTACAGGGCGTCCAAAAATAAATATAATTTATAGCCGATGTTGTTCTTGATAGTAAAATTTAACTTTCTGTTGGTGAAAAAATAGTTAAAATCAGACCAGTAGTTTCGGAACTTATTCGGTACAACCAAACACACAAATAAATCTTTCCTCTTTACAATATTAGTAGTTTATATAGTAGTACAGATATAGATTCAAATACGTTTTTTCATTTGTGTATTGTTAATCTTCTTATACACAGTTATTTTTATTTATTTTTGTTTGGGTGAATATTTAAATAATACATATTTGAATATGTATACGGTTACTGTGGGAACTTTACATTTAATTAAATGAATGTGATAGGTACTTGGCGCTACTATCTTTCCATATAAAATGGGTAATTAAAAAACGCTCGCGTCAATCCTACCAATGACTCAAAACTTCTTAACTTTCTTTAACCAAAATTCATTCATACAAAGCTCTAAGAGTTTTCCGAACATCTGAAGTCGAATGTTTTACTTAGGATTAAGTCACATTGTCGTTTCTTTTAAGTTAAGCTTATTTTATCTTTGGCTTAGGTGTGCCGAAAAACAAACAGAAATAAATGTAATCTGCAATGTTTTCATTTTTCGTGTCGTGTTTAGAATTTGTCTGAACCACTTTTTACTATAAAATAACATCACGCCTGTAATCTAAGCAGAGGTGTACCTAATAGTACACCCACAATTCGCTAGTTATGTTTTAAGTCCCATGTAATAAGGGGCGAGCCTATTTCCATCGACCGCGCACAAATCCAGACTTCGGTGCTGCTACTTAAAAATTCCTTATGGAAAAACCAAATAACACTTTGCCCGACCCAGGACCTCGTGCTCAGCAGTCGCGCTTGTGACCACTCGACCAACGAGGCAG